>JAENHJ010000296.1:68544-810390 GCA_025330945.1 Mucuna pruriens | reverse complement strand
CTTCATTATCCCTATCAGCTCTTTCACTTTCCTCATTCTATCTTTTTATTAATGTGTGAGGTAGTTTATCTTTTTATACTGTAAATAATTAAATATCTTTGTTGGAATTTTAAACATAAACTATTTAAGTTGTGCACCTTATGTATGAAGCTGTTGACTACTGATTTCTGTATTTTTGACTAATATATTAGTACTATTACTTAGGCACGACTCCATTCATTCTCCCTGTGCTAATTAATCAAAAAGCTACAAGACTAATTGGTTGGTTGTGTCAGCTATTCAAAATTTTTCAACATGATACTTAACACTTCCAATAAAATATCATGAAGGGCCACCTAAAAGCAGTCACAGATCCTAATCTACTCAACAACATAATCGCTGACGATTTCAGAGAATGAAGTATAATGAAAATATGTTTATTCACCAGATAAATGCATTTATTTTATCATGTAAGAATAAATGTAACAAATATTTTGTAATTAAAGAATAAAGTATGAAAAATATTTGAATTAATTAATAATTCGATATGGTGTGCAGATTTTTTTTAAAATTTCAAATTCATAAATATAAAAGTTATAAAATTCATAGTTGACTAAGTTTAAATAATAATATTTAAAAATAAAAGTACATAATTAAATAAGAAAAATCACGTGGTAGACTAAAAAGAAAGTAAATTGAAAAGAATCGTGCTCTCAAAAGTAAAAGGACTCAAATTTAATATATTCAAATATTAATAATTCCCCGTACATTTATAGGATATTTGTTTCCAGTTTTAGAAAAAATTAAAAATATATAATAATTCCATTATTATTAAATAATGATGAGAATTGCATATCTTTTAAAAGAAAAATAAGATGTAGTTAATAACGTGCCTTTGATATAATAATCTATTTAATTACACGAAAAATAATTAAAGAAGTAAGACTTTGTAATTGATGAGAAAATTATGAAAGTAAACTATTTAAATCAACATACTTCAATTTTATATTTATGAATTTGATATAATGATCGATATTACTTTATCTAAGTGGTATTGAGTTCAAAATTTTTAAGAAAAAATTTGAGTTTAATTTTTGTGAACCAAAAAACATAATTAAAAATAGAGATTTCATTAAAGATGATAAAACCAATTTTTTTATAGATACTTTGTATCTCTAATATAGTTATAAAAAGTTAATATAATGCATCAAATTATAGATTTTGAAAATTAAATCTAAATTAGGTTTGACTAAATTTAAATAATTAAATTTGAGTCTATCTTTAGAAAAAAAAATTAATTATAATAGAAATGAAATAGAGTGGCAAATCCAGATATGAAGCGTTGCGTCATCTTCAGTAAGAAATGAAGCAAATCCATGGAGCTCAAAAGGCAAAGGGACCATGCCAAAATGATTTAGAGCAAACATTACTGATGAACCTTTTTATAGTATGTTGCTCATAGTCGACATGTATAAGACTTCCCACTTATGTCCATAAAGAGGATAATTCCAATCATATTTATGTAGCTGGGTCTAGATTGGTACTATTTCAGCACTGTTTTGACACAGTCTAGATTGATACTATTTCAGCACTGTTTGTGACACAGTCTAGATCGGTACCATTTCAGCACCTGTTTGTGAAAGACATGGCAGCTAGCAGTATAAAAATAAATAAATTAAATCCACTGAATTGAAAAAAATAGTTTGATTCAATTGAATTGAGTTTTTTTTTTTTAGTGAATTATCTTTTTATATTTGAATTGATTTTTTTATTAATTTATAGAAGAAAGATCGAAAATATTTTTTTATCTTTTTATAAAAACAATAGTTTAATTTTTATAGTTTAGTTCAATTTGATTTTCAAACAATTTAATTTAATTTTTTTATATATAAATAGTTCAATTTTTATAGTTAAGTTTAATTTAATTTTTTAACAGTTTAGTTTGATTTATTTATTTTTCCAATCCCTAATGATATCGGTTTAAGTTCCTTTGTCCATAGATAAGAGAAAAAATCCTAATAAGTACTTGGATGCTTTATTGAATGAAGTGTTATTCATGCAAAGCTTTAAGTGTAATAGTATGTCAAACATTAGTTTTCCAAGACTTTGAGTTTCTTTGTCCATATAAAACCATATACAAGAGGAAAAAATCCTAGTATACACTTAAATGTTTTCTTGAACGAAGTGTTATTCATAAGAGTTGTAGGTGCAATAGTATGTCAAACATTTACCAATACTTTAAAGTTTTCCTTTGGCCATATAAAACCAGGAAAAAAAATTTAGTAAGCACTTGGATGCTTTCTTGAATAAGGTGCTATTCATAAAAGCTTTAGGTGCAATAGTATGTCAAACATTTTCCAAGATTTTGAGAGGGTTCTATTCTAACTAATAAATTATAAAATATATTATATATAATTACCTTATTTATATAAAATATTAAATATAATACTTAATTAAATTATATACTTAAAAATAAATTAATTATCTTAATTTAAAATATTTTTTATTATTTTAATTAATATTATTTATTATATTATCCTTATCGATATTAAACTTTATGGTAAATAAAATATCAAGAATCTAAAAATAATGATTTTTTTTTTGCAAAAGTTAAATATTTAACGAAATTTACGAAATTTTGAACATATTTAAACTTTTATGGTAATAGTGTTTAGTTTTTACTTTAATTTTTATATCTTACATTATTCTTTGTCTTTATTATATATCATCTTTTACATTTACTATCTCTCTTTCAATTTTTTTCTTATTCTCCATGCACCCACTAATAATACATAAACTTTTAATTAGCTATATATACCCCGTTAGGAATGATACTCCCTTCATTTCTTTTTAAGCGTCAAGTTTTTAGAAAATTATGCTTGGAAACTTTTTATTCTTATTTTTAAAATTTAAAATTATATTAATTACTTTTTTGTTAATTGTATTCTTATTTTTTAATGAATTTTGTAATTAATTTACACAATTATAATTAGTATGTATTTATGGAATGAAAAAGAAAAATGATACAATAAACAATTTCAAAATTATTTTATGAATTTTTTTAATTAAATTTCTTGATACATATGTAAAAATATTAAAAGACCATTAAAAGGCAGCATTAATAAATTATTTATGTGCATGCATATATCATTGATGGAGTGTTTGAAAATAGATGAGAAATCTTAAAATCATTACTGTTTGGCATGATACATTCATTACATCTCTCCTTCTCTCTCTAAATTAGACACTAAATACATGGTCATGCATTGATACCATCACGTTTGGTCATCCATTCTAAATTATACATAGTGGCGTTTGAATTTTGGCATGAAAATGCAACAGAAAGGGGGAATAAAAAGGAGGGCAGTTTATTGTGCAGATAAAAGAGACAAAATGGGCAATCAAAGCAGAGGAATCCATGAACAAAGAGCACCACTAGGCAGAGGAGTCATGCTCATGGACATTGACAAAGACAAGAACCACCGCTCCCTAGTACTCTTCGAACTCCACGCCCCTCCCACGCATCAATTTCCCCTTCTCAGAGTGAACCTCTATGTCTCTCTAACATTCTCCTCGGACCCCACAATAGAGGGACCCATCGAAAACGACCTACCAAGCCTCCTCGATTCACGTGCCTGTCTCACATCTGCTGCTGTTACTGCCACCTCGGACTCTGTACACTCTGCAGTACTGCCTAGCTCTTGTTGTTCGGTTGGAGCATTGGTGGGGACATCAATAATGTCTACTACGGTAACATTATCATTATCATAAGATCCAGAGACGAGGTTCTGGCGACAAATGGGACAGTTCATGCGAGAAGACAACCACGCATCGATGCAACGCCGGTGAAAAACATGTTCGCATTTTGGCATCATCTTTATCGTGTCGCGGTCTTCGAACTCGCTCAAGCACACCGCGCATTCCCCTGCGCCGTTCCCCATCTTAAGCTCCTTCACCGTCGAGTAAACGAAGATGGGGCACTCGTCGATCGCGTCGCGGTTGAGACCGCCGAGGGCGGCGGCGGGGTCGTGGCAGCAATGACGTCGCATGCAGAGTTGAAACAAAATTAAGAAGAGGATGACGGCGAAGACACACCACGACAGTGTTATACCGAATATGCCCTTGGTGTTTTCACGTACGGCGAATCCGTAGGGAGTGGCTATTACGTTCACCTCTGGTTCCCCACGTGAATTCCAAAGAAGCGCCACCAGGACCACCAGGAATAGATACTGCGCCACCTCCATTTCTCAACTGTTCAGTATTCAAATACAAATAGAATCCTCACAAGTTTAGAAGAAAAGCCATGGATGGAGGCACTCATATACCTTCAACTCATGACTTACTCACTCATGTTTCAAGCCTTGCCACTCACTTATTAATAAGGAAGCAGTAGTTCCTGACGGTGGCAGCACAAGGAACTGACACGACATAGGAACTATTTACTAGAAAAGGCTAAGCATACTTTCTCACACTTTTTTTACTTAGTTAAAATTTATTAATAAATTATGATAGAGACTCTTAAATCAAAATAAATCTTACTAAAATTTATAATTTGTAATAGCGTTTCTTAACATGTTACACTCTCTTCGCAAATTAAAAAATTATTATTATTTCAAAATAATACTATTTTTTAAGAGTTAAATTTACTAAAATATATTTATTATCTTTTTATTTTTATAAATACATTATTAAATATTTCATGAAAATAATGTTTATTGAAAGATAAAATTAAAATTAAAATTTTAAAATTTCATTAAAAAACTAAAAATGTTAATTAATATGAAACAAAATTTAAAATGCTAAAACGTGAACAGACAGAGTATTACGTTGTAGGTGTTTTTGTATATTTTTTTTCTCTCACATGTACCCTTCCTTAGAAGTAACTTTGTTTGAATTGAAACGGACATTAAATATCTCATTCGGGGAGAATGGAATCTAGTTCAACACGTTGGGGGATTTTAGGTGTGCTTTGTTACTCTCAGGAGGGTTGAGTTTCCTTTTCTCTTTCCAGCGTTCGTGTAAGTGGTATGTATTTATTTTGTTTACATGCAAACAATCACAGAGATTATATATAACATACGGAACACTTTTTAAAAGATGAAAATATCTAAACTCACTTAACAACTTTGGTTTGAACAAGAAAATTACTTACTCTTGTGTGCACTGTACACTGAATTACTGATGGTGTGATTGCTTTTTCCTTAATAGTTTTTAATTTATAGTTTAGGGAAAAATTATAAATAAATAAAATTTAAATTGAATCACAATCTAATGAAAATTAATTAGATGCGTAGGTGATCAAAAATTGAATAATTTATTTTTCGTGTTATTCAGGAGGGAAGTTTTACGATTGCTTTGTATGAAAATGTAGGTACTAAAAATAAACAAATTTAAAATTCATGAAAGAAAATCTCCAGGAATTAATGGAAGAGTAAGACAAAGTGATAGGTCACACATTTAAACACATTTAATGTACAACTCATCTATTTAATGTGAAATAGATGTAATTGAAATATAATCCAAGTTTTTTACTTGGAAAAACTATATAAAAAAGAAAATAAGAAAATAAAATAATTTTTTTTAAATTAAAATTAAAATTGCATAATTTCATATTATCATACATCCATAAGTAAGATGTGCACAATGATTTTCCTAATTAATTGATTTATGTTAAATCAAACATCCTCACCGAATAAACAAATTATTCTATTTTATTAGTTTATTTTCAATCTAATATTGAGAAAGCGACAAGAGGGTGATAAAAAAAAAAAACACGACAAAGTAGCCCAAATTTTGACTTTTTTGAGAAAATGTGTGCGAAAATTCGCTAACAATCGAAAATGGTTTCTTAAATCTTAAGTATTATTAAATTTGTTTCTATATTTTTGGCTTTTCAAGAGTATTTCCATGTTACTTATTTAAGTAATTCACTTTAAATTTTAAAATAAATTTAAAGTGGATTTTATTATGTCACATTACATTTAACTAACTCACTCATATTTTATTTTAATGGTTAAATCCGTAAATAACTCACAGTTTTATGTTTTTTTTTTACTTTCACTTAATTTTATTTCATCATTAAAATATTAATTTTTATGTAATATTAATTTTTTAATAATAAACAATTTTTTCTTATATTAAAAATAAAAACATTATTTATACACCAACTTATACAATTAAGAGGGAAAAAAAAAAGAAAATACGATATGTAATAAATTATACGATTGAGAAATCGAAAATAAATTATTATATAAAATGTTATATAAGTTATTGAATAGATCAATTCTAATAGGAAAAAAAAATAAGAATAGATTTGTTAGTTTAAACAACTCACTAAAACAACTTATTAAAATTGCTCTTATACTGAAGAAATTGGAGACAAAAACAGAAAAATCAAATGGCAATTTGTTGTTATACATATCAGAGCCATTAGGAACAATAGGTTCAGTCAAAACAAATCTGTATGTCATACAAATTAAAGCTATTAAGCATAATTATCTTAATTATTTATAAAAAATAAAATATATTATTTAATTGAATTGTGAACTTGAAAACAATTTAATTGTTTTAATTATCTTAATTAATATTTTTTATTATGTTAATAATTAATAGTAAAAAATTGTTATAAATATAAAAATAACAAAAAAAAATTATAAGATTTAAAAATAGATAAAGTCATATTTGACTGACTACAAACTTATTTACCCTTAGTAAAAATAGATATAGGTAGTAGCAATTTTTTTTATTGTATTTGTTTTTATATTATAAAAGAAACATAGAAAATCATTCTATATAAAAGTATTTTTCTAAATATATTTTTACCAAAAGATTAATTGTCACATCTAATCATTTACTTGGAGTATTTATGTCATTTTTTATATTTTTTTTCTTTCACTTTTTTTTAATAGAACTAAAGAAGAGTAAAGCAAAAAAAAAACCAATTCTTTTCATTTTCTCTTCGATCAAATAAGTTAAAAAATTATATAATTTTATACTTATTTTTCTTTCCTTTCCTTTCACTTTACTTTACAAACCAAACATAGCTAATCTTAATGTTTTGTGGCATGGATCAGTTAAAGAACTTGAAGCCTGAACCAACCACTTGAATTTCTCTCTTCTAAACTAAACGTAAAGTAAGTAATCTAAGTTGTAAAAAAAAAAAGTAACGATTAATAATTTAACACATATATGATTTATTATACATATTCACGTAATATCGTTTGTTGATTTATTAATTTCTCAATAATTAAGATTGTTTAGTAGTTTAAATATGTTTTTTATCATTCAAATTAAAAATGAATTTATTTTTAATCCTTCAAATTAAAAAAATAATATTTTTAGTCATTAGAGTTGAGAAAAAAAAATTAATCCATCAACTAATATATATCACGTTAACAATTGTTACATCAAAAGATTTATATATATTTTATCTTTTAAATTAAGAGTGAATTCATTTTTGGTTCATAAAATTAAAAAAAAAAATATTTTTAATCAATGTAACTAAGAAATAGTCATTTTTCTTGACCCCAAAAGTGCTAGTTTATATGGTAACATGACTAATTGATTTTAAGTTAATAATTATCATGCGAAAAGACTTGTTTAGGTTATAATCTTTTTTATATAATTTTATCAAGTAAAAAAATGAATTCTCCCTTATGTATTGTAAAAAAACAGTTCACAATGAACAAATTGAGGTCCTTTAGCAGGGGTAAGATATTTTTATGTTTAATTGTGTTTTGATTTGAGGTATTGGATAGATTCATAATAAGAAATAGGTTAGAGGTTGTATGAGAAAGGGGTGAGATATATTTTTGGGTTCAACTGTTTATTGTTATGAATTTGCGTGTAACCTCTGACTTATTTATGAGTATTTTAAGGTTTAATTTGTGAATTGTTTTCAACAATATGTAAGAGAGGAAATCATTTTCTCACTTAAAAATTATAATTTTTTTTTTTATCAGACAAATCTTTCTAATAACAATTACTAACTTGAAATTTATTTGCCATATCAACATCTTTATTAATATCGTGTAGGTTGAGGAACTAAAAATAACTATTTTTTAATTATAAGGACTAAAACACCATTTTTTTTAATATTAGAGATAAAAAAATAAATTCATCCAAATTTGAGGGATGAAGATATATTTAAGTTTTTCATTTATACAAATCTTTTTACATAAAATTTTTTAACATGACATTTATTAGCCATGTTAGTGATTATACTAATATCCTATGAGATAGAGTACTAAAAAGACTTTCTTTCAATTATAAAGATTAAAAATACAATTTTTTAATTTAAGAGACAAAAACAAATTCACATAACTTGGGAAATGAAAAACATATTTACAAATTGTTTATTTTATTTTTTAAAATGGGTTATTTGCTTTAGAAAAATCAAATCAGAATCACAAATCGTGTATAATTACACTAACCTGATTTTAAGACTTATTTTTGTGCTTTCGAGTTTTCCCCCACATCCAAATTGGGCAAGGGCCCAAGCCAATACCTCAAATCATGACACAAAAATAAAGGGAATTGCTATTTGCAGCTTCCCCTTTTACTCTTTAACCATCCATATTTTTAAAAAAACTTAAATAATTCCTAAACTACACTCATATTCACACCCCCTCCCTTTTATATAAGAACCTCTCTCCTTCTCTTCCCTCCCCCACTTTTCCAGTAGCCCCTCATCTTCTTCAAATTTTCACACTCTCTCACCTTTTCTTCTACAAGCATGTTCTTTTTTGTCTTTATTGTCTTCTCTATGTAAATTTTCACACCTTCATTGCTTCTTTTTCAACAACATCTCATTTTTTACTATGAACAATCTAACAGTAATTAATTTTTGTTGTATCAAGATATATAACAAAAACTAGCTAATTCCCCTTATTTTTTTCTGTTCCAATTTACCATACACTTGAAAACTAATTTCGGTAGGATCTTACATAATAACAACTAGTTTCCATAAAAAAATAACATGAGTGCAAAGAGCAAAAAATGGATGCGAAGAGTAGCCCCCAAATTTGTGTGCCCATCATTGGAATGGGCCATAGCCTAGGCCTAGGCTTGCATGTGGGTGAATGATGATAGTATGAAGCATGGATCAATCAAAGATGAGAATCATGAATTTGCATGATGGTCTAGGAAGCGATCCACCTAGATTCTTCACAGGAATAATTAGAAATTGACTACTCAATAATACTAATTCAGTGAAGCATATTTGAGCTAACCTTGGTTGTGTTGATTGATATTGAGTACAGCTCGCAATCACCAAACAAGGGAGGAGCACTAGCACCTCATCGAGACAACTCTCACACTTTTGTCAAATCTTCTAGGCTGTGCTGTCTCATGTCGCTTATGATTCAGACTCTATGCATTACTGTAATTGTCTTCAACTCATACAATTGACAACGCTAGCTAACATAAAGAAAAAGATTTTTGTCGTTAAATATGACATTTTTCTCTCCCAAGTTTCCAGCTAGAAAGAACAGAAAGTGCACCATGGAGACTAAGAGACCCAATCAATGACTCGGCGCACCTTCTTTTGTCTTGTACACGTGCTAAATACATTATCAAATGTTAAAATCCTGACTCAGGCTCTCGACTAATTTGCATAATGTGCCAAAAATTGGTGTCTATTACACGAGCAAAAGGCCATTAACATGTAAGGTCCACATAAATTTCTGATAATTAATTGCAAATTGAACTCTCTCTCTCTCTCACACACACACACACACGCATATAACAAACGTCTAAAATGAATTATCTCTAAAGTGAATGCATATGATCAATTCGTTTGATTATGAACCAACACCACTTGGCGTTAATTAAAATAAAATCGGAGTTAAACAATATTGTTTAATGTTTAGCTAAAATGTTAACTTCACACAATTAAATCGGGGATGAGTATACGCACTCACACATTAAAAGTGATTTATTTATTTCAAAAATGGGTTTTAATTACTGATTTCATATTTAATTAATATAAATATTAAATCATATAATATCATATATTTGAAATACCACTTTGATTTCTTAACATTTTCCAAATCTTTGAAAGTATCTAGTTATATTTAATAAAATAATAATTAATAACTTAAATAAAAGATGTTTAATTAATGTGAGAATTTATTTGGAGCAAAAGGGGTATTAAATATATTAAGAAACTAACTATCACATGTTATATATTTTGAACATTAAATAAACCAAGAGAAATGTTATTTTAACACAAAGAGAAAGAGGTGAAGAGAGTTGTTGTATTTTTAACACGTTAATTTATAAGATAAGCATTATTCCACTTATATATTTTTTCAAAACGTGAGATTTGAATTTTTTAATATAAAAAATATAAAAAAAATAGTGTTGAATAAAATGTTATATAATAACATTATTCTTAATTAAATTAAGAATTTCAAATTAGAAGTTTTAATTTTGCATGGAGAGAGATGAGGAGTTTAATTAGGGAACATATATAAATAGAAAGGGACCCTTGCTTGTACAACAAGGGAGAAAAAAGGGAAAAAGGACGAAAATAATCCTCATGTCTTCTTTAGTAACGGGGACGGAAGTGAAGGGAAAAGGGGGGACAGGAGTGGAGCAAGCAGGCTAAAAAGCAAAATGAAATTTGGGTTGCACATACCACGCTTGGCCCTCAAAGGCCCTCCCACATGGTATTATGAAAACAGGACAGAGACATAAGATATAGTGCCGGCTTGTGGTGGGTCTACTATCCCACACAAACAACTGTTTCTTTTCGAGAACTAGGACCTTATCATTCATAAAATAAAGGTACTACTACTACTGTACTACACCCGTGCTAGGAATGGAATACATATTTGTTCTTATGAATACATTTACAGTTTTTGTTGTTCAATCAATGTCATTTTATTTAAATCAATCTTCTACTTGTTAAATATATTCTTATAGATTTTTTTTGGGATAAATTTCTCTATACAATATAAAAAATAAACAAAATTAAACTTTTCATATAAACTAATAAAATTAATTTATGTACTTAATTTTTATAAAAATTATTTGTATTTAACTTATCTAAAAATTATTGTGTATTTATTTTATTTTCTTATAAGTAGTTACAAAAAAAAAATTATCAAACAGAACTATATTTGTGTTGCATAAACACATTCATGTATTTATATTGCATGTGTCAGAGTTATTAGTTATAATCTAATTTATATATATGTTTATCAAAAATATCTAATTTATATTTGGGTTTTGTAATCATTTTAATGAGTACCGATTTAGTATGACATTCTTTGTAACCTAATAATAGGCTTCCAAAATCATAATTTCCCTTTCAGCCTAGAATGGTGACATTTAGAATGGAAAAGATTCAAATTATCCCTGCTGAATTTGTCTTGGTCTTTAGTGGCCAACATGTGTGTTGACCAATTCATAACTATTGGAATTTGCTATGATTATTCCCAGTGAGACCGTTTTCAATATGGTTTCGTCCTATTTAGTTTGAATGTAACATTAATTAAGTACCCATTTACTTTGTGCTGTCTTTTTCTCTAGGCTGTGCTCAGAGTTGACCTTTTCATTGGCTAGTAATCAAAACTAAGACCAAATTAGCTAGGATCATATCTTAACATTTTAAAAGGATATAAATTCAAAAATATTTTAAAAATTATTTTTTTCCCAACAACTCTACTATCACATGTAACAATTTCCACCCTCCATTCCATTATCTTCTTTAGCCTCCCAACAATTGAAAAAACATTTTAAATGGACTAAAATTATCAGTGACACCTGACATAAAAACGAAAACAGTAGTCTTGAGTGCTCCGTATTTGTAAAGAAATAAGGATAGATACTGCATATGTATTTGTTGTGCATGAAGATATATACTTGTATATTTAGTAGTTGTTAAACAGTTGTATATTTAAACTGTTCTGGTCCAAGAAAGAGGAAAGAGATAGAAAAAAAATAATGATCTGATGAAAAAGAAAATGTTAGAACGTACATGTAAATAAAATGTGTTACATTAAATAAGAACGTACAAGTTTAAGTATATAATTTATAAGTGAAAAAGACTCACAAAATTAATGCTTTCAAATTTTAAGTTAAATACAGTGTCAAATTTATTAATATATTTTGCTTGTGATTTGTTAATAGAATTTTTGTGTATGTTTATAAATTTTCAAATCTAATACACCAATGATTAGATATATGGAATAATGGTGTTATGGTGGTACAGAAATCTCCTTCCCCAATTCTTCCTTTCAATTAATCACAGAAAAACAAAAGTTTATCAATCAGCCATAAATGAAAGCTCGAACACCCCAATTATTCTCATATACAAGATTTTTAGCTATGGTTGCCTCATCGTGCTCAAGTACTTGCGTCCACGAAGTAAAACAATTAAACCCCATAAAATATACAAGGGATTAATTAAGGAAAAAGTGAAAGGAAAATAAAATAAAAATCCACATAAGGACAAAAAGATACATTATTGCAATGGTTGCATCATAATCCACTTGGATGGATATTAAACCACGGAGTTATATTATTTTCATAACATTACTTTTTCTCTATCACTCATTGCATTAACTATCTTATCTCTCTCCCTTGTATAAAAATATTATAAAATTAAGTAGAGTTTTGGTTAGACAAAAGGTTTTGAGTTGGGGACAAAAATAAACAAGCATCCAATTTGAGACCAAGAAGGAGTAGATTCCTGTAGAGCTAGTGTTGATGAGGTCAAGCGTAGAATATAGAAAGAAAAAGATATAAAGTTGTAGAATGATGAAGATGATGATAAGTAGACACATGTAGATTATTTAAAGTGAGGGTGAAAAAAGAAAAATAAAGAGAAAGAAGAAAGAAATAGCATGAGCAGCGGCGTGACGACAGTGGATTGCGAGAAACAAGTGAGATCATGGAGGCTGCTACGTTCCCTCATGGAGCTTCTAATCCCAACTTGCAACTGCACCTTCGTAGAACAAGAATCAGAAAAGTGTCTCCAAAAGCATCCACAACTCATCACTGGCACCATCTTTGGATACCGCAGAGGAAAGGTCAGTTTCTGCATCCAGCCTAATGCCAACTCAACCAACCCTATTCTTCTGCTAGAGTTGGCTCTTCCCACCTCCGTTTTGGCCAAGGAAATGAGAGGGGGAACGCTCAGAATAGTGCTAGAGAGTAACAACAACAACAATAACCATAACCTCAACCACAACCTGTTTTCCACGCCTTTATGGAGTATGTACTGCAATGGGAGGAAGGTGGGGTATGCCGTTAAGCGTAGGCCTTCCATTGGAGACTTTGAAGCTCTGAGTTTGATGCGTTCGGTTGCTGTGGGGACTGGTCTTATAAACACTTGTAAGCAGCATCAAGAGGATCAGCTTATGTACCTTAGAGCCAACTTTCAACGGGTTCGTGGCTCCTCAAATTCTGAGTCTTTCCACTTGGTTGACCCACAAGGAACCATTGGTCAAGAGCTTAGTGTTTTCTTTTTCAGGTCCTCTACGTGACCTTTGTTTACTCTTATTTATGTATATATATATATATTCAAACTCGTTAATTAGTTTCAACTTTTTTGAGTCGTGCCTTGCCTTGCCTAGCATGCATGGCATGGCTTTGGGTTGATTCCTATATATATATATGCTCGATCTTTAAGTAAGTGTAGTTTTATATGCACTTTTCTTTTTTCTTGGTTGTGTTAGGCAGGACAGAATGTGACAATTTGGGAGAGGGAGTGTCAAGCTCAAGCCTATTAGTGTATTGGCTTTTTTCCCCTCTCTTCTACCTGAAATTAACAACTGTCTTTCCACTTAATAATACTTCTAATTTCCCTTTAGCAATGTTTGGTCTGAGTATTATGACCTGCATTTTATCTTTTTGGATATAATTATATAAGACTTTAATTTTAATATACTTTTAACTAATTAACCAACTTTACATTAGTTGAGTTGTACTAGTTTAGATTCATTAAGCAAACAATTTTCTTCTTAACAAAAGAAAAATATGCATAAATACTCTATATGCTAGTAGACATCTAAATAGAAAAAAATATACTCCCTCGATTTATTTTTAAATGTTAGTTTTCTAAAAAAATTGTTTCTATTTTTATTTATCATTTTCAAAATTTAAAATAACATTAATTTTTTTTGTCAATTATACTCTTACTTCTCACCTAATTTTTGATTAATTTACATATTTACAACTAGTATATATTTATTGGGGAGTATAAATGAAAAGGGTACAATAGAAAACTTTAAAAGACACTTAAAAAAAATAACAAAAGTAGTAGAAGATAAGATGTAATTAAATATGATAAGTTATAACATGAGAAGTAGAGAAATTGAGAGAAATAATAGTATTTATAGAATGTTTACACGGTTAGAATATCCAAAAAAAATTCCTCTTAAAGAAGATATCAAGTCCCACTGCTTCATCTAGGTAAACAGTATCATAAGTAGAGTTTGTTATTCTTACTTAAAATCTCCATAATATTTTTCAATAAAAAAAAGCCATAATATTTTTCAATAAAAAAATTCCATTTAATATTTTTTAATAATGCCTTTTTCCTATTTTAAAATCAAAATTACTTATCTTATTTCATATTTTCTTTTCTTTCTATGTCTCTTATTATAAAAAGTATTATATGAATTTTAAGTAAAAATAACAATGTTCTTATAACCATCTCATGATTTTAAAAATGATTGGTCAATATCCCTTTAAGCCCGAGCCAGCCTTTTCACTATTTCTTTTTTATGATACGTTAAAGTTTTTACTGCCTTCATCACGATACAATGAAGGTCAAAAGACAGATGTGTTAAGTGCGTCAACTTTTTGATGGCCATGTCTGCAGGTAAATCTAGCTTGAAAGTTCTATAATTAACTTAAAATGTATAGCATGGTATTTTGTTAAAAAACAAAAAATCAAGTTCAGCACAGTACACATCTTATCATCTACATTATTTGTGAGGATATAACAGCATTTTAATAATAATTACACATAATTGACAGGTCATGATATTCTTCTTATTAGTCATTACTATTAAGCAATCTTGGAGAATTTGTACCCATGCATACAGCTTTAAAAAAAAAATCATATTTAAATCAGATGCCAAAAGATATCGAGTAGATATATAATTAAATTTTAGAAACCACAATGATTAATTTATATAATTCTCCATCCTCATTAGTATTTGAAAGATGTTGATTGAAAAGGCCAAGGATGAGTGGAAGATTTTTCTTTTTTTAAAAAAGCTGCGGTGGATCCCTTTTCAAAATGGGTATCTAATATTCTGATTGCATGTATGAGTTGTTTCAGATTCCTCAACTGGAATAGATCACATGTAAATATGTAATACTAGCTACTAGGCAAGTGGAGGAGCAGTGACTTTTTATGAGGCTGCACTGGGCTCAGCCCCAAACCAGGGCCTATCTTTTTCAGCCCAGTCCAACTAAAGGGCCAAGGACCAAATAGATAGAGCATATGGGACTTGACAATGCAGTAGACTTTACATAATGATTTATAGAAGAGAACTTTAATAGCTCAGCTTTATTTGCATGAAATGTGGCTATCAAAATTATGGAATAAGCATCATGGGAAATTTTGTATATTCCAAATTATTGCATTCTGCAATTTCCAACAATATGAACAAAATGGCAAAGTAATAAAAAACCAAGAAATAGCTGCATAAAATATGCTTCCAGTGTAAAAGCTTTGTCACAAAAATTGAAGAAGACAAAACCAAGTGCATGCCAATCCTAACAATCCTAGAATGTTCAAGTTCCGTTTGCTGGGTGAGTTACCTGCAAAAATACACAGGTGCATTAAAATATTTTAAATATCACAAATGTACATGCAATAGAGGCAGTGCCAGTGTGCCACCAAATGTATACTATTTACCTAATTGAAGATAGTTGTTCCTAATGTTCCATTCAAAATCCCAGTGCTCTCTGTCATTTTTTAGAGTCCAATAGCACCATCCAAAGGAAGCTGAATTATAGGCATCTAACTGTGCCCTTCCGAAGTCTTGATAATCATTTTGGATCCGCTTTGTCACGTTCCACTCATTCACCCACTCTCCTGAAATTAGCCCACTTTTGAAGTTGAGAAATGTTATTTATACAAGTAATAAATGTTATTTATGCATACAAGGATTTTAAAAATTGAGGTTTATAAGTGTGAGAGTGAAAGAAAGAGTGAAGATAGATGTGTGTCTTACCAACTAAAACAAGTGGGGCATTTGAATTGTTGAGGGCCTGCTGCAGTAGACCTTGGCGGGTTTTGTATATGTATTGTATATTATCCGCAGCAGTCATATTAACAAAAAATGGGTCAAAGAGATTGTAGAAATGCAAATCCAAAACTAAGTTGTGAGATCCAATGTTGGCTTGATAAAGTTCAAGAGGATCTGCAACGCCAATTCTCTGGCAGATTATTACATAAGCTGACGATGAGTATTTTCGAACTATTTGGTAGCCCTGCTTGTAATATGAAGTTAAAATATCTAATGAAACTGTGGCAGCATTTGGTTCATTCAAAAGCTCAATTCCCAGCAAGGAAGGATGTCTTGCATATCTGCAAATCAAAATGTCTGTTAAGTATTGCTTAACCATAAAGCCAATAAATGTAGGGGAGAAAACATCAATGATATTATTTTCTTTCCCATGAATTTCATAACAGTTCTATTTATGAATAGGAAGAAAAGGAAGAAAAGGAATAGTCAAGAATATAGAACAAGGAATTATTTTAAAGGAAGCTAAATACCAAAATATATTTCTAACTTTGGATGAGAACCTTACTAGGAAACCATTTATATATTATATTCAGTGCTTCAATGCTAAAACTGTTCCTCTTATTGCAAAAGAGTCAAATTCAATGTATTTATTTACTGATCCTAGCATGAAATTTTATCCTCCAATTAATATTCTAAGGTGCATGGAAGTTGGTTATTAAACAATATCTAATAATATGTATGCAAATGGACACTTCAAAAACATACCTAGAAACTAAAAAATCAATAACATGTAATGACTCGGAAATGTAATCTGGAGAAGTTGGCCAGCCCGTAAATCCATCTCTGCTTGCACTATGCTCCATCCCATTTTGGGAACCAGGGGCAGCATGAAGGTCAATTATGCATTTTATGTCATAGTCTCTGCAACATGATAATTAGGCATATTGTGAGAAGGAAAAACACAAGTTCCAGTTGTGAGAAAAACCTTGAAGATAAAGCTGCAGCAAAATCAAAACCTACTGTGCCCATGAAAATGCATTATCTAGAGCTTCAAGACTTCCTCCAATAAATGGACGTGGAGGATCAGGATCAAAAGCAATCCACCACCCAACTGGTATCCTCACAGTATTTATTCCATGTTTATATAGAAATTTGAAATCCTCTATGGTGATAAAGCTATTTCTATGTCTCTGCAGTTACAGAAAGCTGAACAATCAAATAGGGAACACAATCTGCTATTTTATTTTTAAGTATTATACATGAGATGAGATGGCTTTCACTCATAGAAAAGAATTTGCGTTAATGAAATATATCTAAGTTGGATTAAAGCAAGTTAAAGAAAAATATGTGAAGACTTATTCCTGTTCCTCGGTGCAACAAAAGAATGACCCCCCAAAAAATAATTATACTATAAACACTAGAATGCATGACACATTTGGCCTTTGCTATTCTATAAACTAAAAACAAACCATATTCAATAAAAGCACAATCATGCCACTAGATAATGATACAGAAAATATTTTTAACATGTGATTTTACCCTAAGAACGTCTTTTGCCTGATCATGCCCATATCCATTTGCTAGCTGGTAATCTCCATGCAACATATTTGAGACAATTATCATTTCAAACGTGGCAGCATTATCATCCCATCCTGGTGCACCTGGGTAATTCGCTGTAAGCTGACCATCGCCTGTAGCCTATATAATATAGCAGAATATTCAATATGTGAATGAATCTGTTATAAGTTTTATGTCAATATGATCTTACACAGCAAAATAATATCACATGCTTCAATGCAGTATTGGTGTGATGAGAAACTTTGGAAAAATCACACCACAAAAGCTAGATATTATAGTTGGAACGTCAAGATCTTAAAAACTCTACATCAGAATCTCATACTTCTGATGTGAGATTCAAGCTTTATATCGTGCAATTAGATTCCTACATGGTTCTTGAAGTAGAAGCCATAAAAAAAAGTGAAAATGGTATATATAGGTCCAGACATAGTGAAGTCCTTGATAAAAACATACTGTTTAAGACACAACTATTATACTATTTTTCATTTTATTCTTCTATTCAACATGATAATGACAAGAGAGTCTAGTGGAAACACAACAACATTATATTTTATATGTAACCAAATGACTTCTAATTTAGTAGAAAGCAAAAGAGTGAATACCTGAAGATATGCCCCATCCTTTATCTTGAAGTGAATTCTATTTTTATCATTCCGCTCAATTTCATATGTCTCTGAAGTTGAAGCAGATTTCGCTGTTGCAGAGACAGAGCATCCTCCACCATCACATGTAAGAAATTGGCCTTCGGAGCTACGAAATTGAAATTCTGATTCAGATACTCTCCATAACTGCAACAGAAATAAGGAGAAAAACAATAAAGCTTCCAGTTTTCAACACATCAGTCCAGCAAAATCAAAATTTAAAATTCCATTGTTATGTTTTAAGTCCTAAACTACTGGTGCCTAGCACATCTATTCAATCACACACGAAAAAGGAAGTAACTCTTACCCTCCAAGATAAAATAGCATTATTTATGATGCATTCTTCTTAAGAATTTCACTTGCATATAGCTTATGCAGACCATATGAAAAATTAAGCTCTAGTTCCACTTTCTTTCTCTGAAGGTTTTATCTTTATGGATTTGTGTTCAGATCAACAAAAGCATAACTTATTCAATTAACATTAGCTTTGATGGTTCCAAATTTGCTAATATAAGTGGTTCTTCAAAGTAAGCCACGCCAGTTTCAGTAGAAGCTCACCTTAGCTGGCACAAGTCAGTATGCCATAAAATACTTTCAATTTGAAGGATACTCAAGTTCACATATTAAAAAAATGGTGTATTACTAAATCAAAAGGCTTCAAATGGATAAATCAACTTAGACACTCATAGATGAAACAAGGAAATGGACAAATTCAGCAAGTGGATAAGGATTAACCATTTGACATATTGTTATTACTCTGAATAAATAAATGCATTCCAATAATAATGCTGGATAGAATATTGAAACAAGAACACAATTAACATCTTACCCTGAAGGTTTCCCATGAAGATGGGACATCCCTGTCAACTGTCACATTCATTCCTCCCCCATTCTCAGCAGATACATACTTCTGCAACGTCACTGACTTAAATTGCACCTCTGTCCCATCCTACATTTTCCAATATCAACATACAGATCAGCCAGATGAGTTATTAAAACCCCAAAAGAAACATGAATTTCAAAGAAAAAAAAAATGTGAAGTAGCTCACAAGCATGTCTCCATTGGCAATGCCATCAAACAGTGAAGGCTTGATCCAACCTTCAATAACCAGCCACCCTCCTAAGTTCACTCCTCTCACTTTGGTACCCCCATGTAACCCTTCCACTAGAACCAGGCAAGGCCATTCAACACAACACAAGTGACAAGTCAACACATTGCCTTTGAAGAATAAATAACGGATAAGGCATGGAACTTTGAAGTTAACAGAGTTTACCTTACCTGAATATACCCCAGAAGTGATGAGCCAAGAGCAGAGTAAGAATGCACATGCCCATTTGGTAAAAACTAGTCCCATCAAGAATGCGGGCTTCAAAAGCACCCAGAAAGCAAAAATGCAGAATCCATCATGGGAAAAAGCTAAGCCCCAATTATGTACAAGAGAGAACTCAAAGCCAAAGCACCTCAAAAGTGCAGCTTGGAGGGTGAATCTATGCAATCCCTTCCTTATCACTCAGTTAATACCAAATTCAACTTTGTGAACAAACATGAGAAGGTATTGGGTTTTGGGATTGCTTCTCTCAACTCCTCAGTTGATAAAGAAAAATTAAAATATTAAATAAAAATAAATAAATATATATATATTATATATAAAAAGAATGTTCCAGTTATATGAAAACAAAGCCAATGAAATAAGGATGAAAGAAAAGAACAACCTTGTAGAGTAGGAAACTGAAAAGGAAACTTTGCTTGTGGGGTTCTTCCACTATTAATTCTAATTAAATAATTAACTGACTAATTAGGATATCGAGTTTCATCATCATGAATTGGGAAGGGCAAGGTAAAAGGTACAAGTGAAGAAAAGGACATGTTTGTTGTTGCCTTTGCTTTATTATCTACCATTCTACATCTTCCATAGTAGAGAGAGTCATTGGACTGTTACTTAAATGCAACTATTTTCTTTCACTCTTGGAATAGTTAACGCTAATGCACGAAGCTGAGGAAGATAAAAAGGTACAAGGAATCTCTTGTTCTTTTAAGCCGATTGATAACGGCTTCAACTTTGCGCAGAAAGATCTTAATACAGTTAATGTTTCATATTATCGCCAAAGACGTGAACAAATTCTTCTTTTTGAGGTTCTCTTGTCTGAAATTGGATTCTCATTTCAGTCAAAATTTTCGATTTGAGGATAATCATTAACCAACATGTTACTTTTAATATGTCATTTTCTGTTCTATTTTTAGATAATATTTGCTATATTTTATTTTGTGATGACGCATTTATCCATTACTATCTTTATTATTGAATGAATTATGTGACTTAAATTAAAATATTCGAGTTTACTGTTTTGAATTATTGAATAAACTTCTACTTTCAATGTTGTTACTAGTTTTTTTAACGAAAACTACGTAAAAAAATAAACAATTAAAAACGAAAGAACAACGTCTCTAATGTATAATGTAGGAAAAATATTCGATAAAAAAAACTTATAGCTTGTGTTGAATAATTATTTATTAATAATTGTGTGAAATTTTATTCATTTGTTTATTAATTTAGTATTATTATTGCGCAAGGTATATATTTATTGATGGAATTTGAATGGTGATGATGATAAGCTGGAATCCAAAGCATCCCAGAATGTGGTAGGCCAGCTCAGGGGAAAGCGAGGGGCTCACCGGTCATTCCCTTGAAAATTTAAATCCACCCTTACGTAGTATGTATATTAGTTGAATTAAATTTTTAATATTTATTCAAAGTTTAAATATGTTTTTAGTTTTTAGTTTTTATAAAATAAATAAATTTTTTATTTTGATTTTTGTAAAATACTTTTTTTTTTGTTTTTTAAATATTTTAAAAATTTAGAAAAATATTTAGAAATAACATGTTACTACAGACAAGTGAGTTAGTCAATTAATTTTCATATATAAGCATTAAATGAATATCACACAATAATAGAAATTAAAAAAATCATGCTACAAGACGAAAATCAAAACCAAGGAAGAAAATCTTTACTAACTATTATTCAAATTGTTGCTAATAGAAGGAGAGCAACCTCTATAAAGCAATGGAGCAACTAATAACTTTGGAGAATTGATTATTCTCATATTTTATTTCCTCAAAGTAATTTTACGAATTTGAGACGCATCTATACCTTCGATTTAGCGTGTGAAGTTTACGAGAAATTTTAATTTAAATCAAGAATAAATATACCTTATTTTTTCATTTGTATATATATATATATATTTTTTTTTACTTTTACAGTTAAATCATAAACATAAATAATTTAAATAGGATTGTCACGATTCAGTTCTACTTATTCAAAGTCTTTCTATAATGTCCCTCTCATGACGTGAAAAACTGAGACCAATTAAGAACGTATAATTAGGGTACGGGATAGGTGTTCAACTTTGGCTTTCCTCTGTGTAGAGAAATATATATCAGCATATATGGATAAAAATGCATCTAGCCAATAAGGATAAAAATCTATATGTTATTTAATATATTGCGAGAGAATAGAAAAAATATAAATATAATAGGTATATAATGTAATAAGAAAAGAAAAAGAAAAAGAAAAAAATGCGAAATGGGTGATATATTGAAAGGTAAATATCATCTTCAATGGCAATGCTTACAATGGAAGAATTGAACTGTGGCTCCTGCTACGTCTGGAAAATACGAATTTTGTGTTATGGGAAGAGGACCTGAGTGAGAAATGCCTCTCGTGCAGTGCATGCTCAATTGAAGACACTTTGTAATTGTTTGAACTTTGGCTACCCTCCTCGGCAACACCAACAACATTATTGTTACTTGAAATTGATGAAGCCTTTTTTTCAACCACCAAGTTGGTGTTGGTGTCGGTGTCTGAGCTTTCTATATCCAAATTTAAATCCAACACATCGTCCATTGAAGCAGAAGATGAATCCATCTTGATGGATTCTATTTCATCTTCAAATTCTTGTGCACTAGCATCAGAAGCAGAAGCAATTAGAATGGAAGAATTTCCACTCACCTGGTCACATTCATGCAAAACATGAATTCCAGTAGCATCCCTCGCTGCTTCTTCACTAGAATAATAATAAAATTCTTCATCTCCAACACTTGAAGCAGCATCATGCACAATAGGGGCACGACACAAGGGACAAGTTTTGTGTGATCTGAACCAAGTATCAATGCAAGGGATGTGAAAAGCGTGGTTGCACTTGGGCAAGAGTCTGAGACTCTCTTGGTGTTGAAACTCGCCAAGACAAACAAGACACTCGGTTTCTTTAACCAACCCTTGATGATCTTTTTTGTATTTGAGTACTGTGATGGAGTCTATGATTGATTGTTGGAGACCCTCTGAGGGGATGAACCCAGGGTGCCTAATGCCTTGTTCCTCATCATCATCAGAAAAGGGAGAATCTCCTCCACGAATGTCGAATAATATTGGTGGGTTACTTCTGGTCACGAAGGATCTCCTTGAGTAATAATAGTGCCTTAGGATTTTGGACAAGGTGATGAGAAAGATAACTATGCTAGCTGTGGTAGATATGAGAATTAGAATGATAAGTGAAAGGTTTAGATGCATATGATCTCTATCAAGGAAGAGAGGAGGCAATGGAAGTGTCCCTAAGAGTGGAGGTGAGTGAAGAGGTGAAGGTATTGGGCTGTAATTGGTTCTCCTCCCCATGGTAGCATCACTTGAAACCAAGGTACTGAGGAAATGATTTTCTAGGATCGATGAAAAGTCATCATCATAGAAACATGGCATGCAATTGGCAAAGTGGACAAGGTGTTTATTGTGAGTGAACAAGAGGAAAAAACCACGCAATGGTAGAGGGTACATGGAAATTTTGAAGTCCTCTCTAGAGTTTAGATAGAATTTTGGGTGCATTCTTCTTTAATGGGACAAATTCACTTTCCTTGGTACAACTGCGCCTTTTCTCACTGACTTCTTTTTCTTTCTTTGTTTTGATCCAAGTCAATGGAGTTTTATTGGGTCGTTTCCGTGTTTGTTGTGTGTTCACAGTATGATTTCGCTTTATAGAAAATGATAGAATATGAGATGAGAGTAAGGCCAAAAAAAAATGCTAAATTTTAATTTTATTTATTATTTATTGTATATAACATATTAATAAATAATATTATTGTATTTATTTAACCTAGATTAGATAAAGATAGAATACAAATTATATTCCAATGATAAAATTATTATTTTTTAACTCATAATTTGTTAATTAGTAGTAATTTCTACTTGATGCATTTGATTACTTATTATTGTTGTTCAATATATATATAAATGAGAGATCTACTTACTTCAAAATAAATAAAATATATTATTTGTTAGAATCGTTAGATTGTAAGAAAATGGAGGACGAGGAATAACTCTCTCCATAATAATTTTAGTTACTTCTCATCTTCTCTTCATTCTCTTGCAATCTAACGACTCTAATGGATAACACATTTTATTCTTTAGATTGCAAAAAAAAATGAATGAGAGAAGGAAGATTAACTCTCTTTCTGAAGGAAGTGAATATTTTTTCTTTTATATATATATATAATAATTTTAGAGTAAGTTGATCTTTTCTCTCTTTAAGATTAACTGTAGTTCAGGAAAATGAAAAGGAGTAACTATCTTCGTAGAATAAACAAATCCTTTCTCTCGTGGGTATATATATATATAAAATAATTTTGGATTAAAAAAAATTTGTATATATAATCTATATGAAGAAAACTTTCAATCCAATTGGATATATATATTTTGATTTTAACTTGAAATGATTGAATATCATGGGTATTATTCCTGTTCCACTCCGATCCAGCCCTACAATTTTCCAAATGAAATGGCATTAGTGAAAAGTAGTCTTCCTTGCCCTGGCCGAAAAAGTATCCTATCACCTTGCTCAAACGAGTACGAGTCACTCTATACTAAATTGACATCCTATGCATACCCAATAAGTCTAAATTCTCCTTTGTGATTGCCAGCTATCTCCACTTTTTATCCTAAAAAATGCAAATGGTCTTAATATTACCAATCCTAGATACAAACAAGAAAAAAGTTTGTAAGAAATGAAGGGTGCTAAGCATTAGAAAGACACAAGGAGAAAGCCAAGTCCTATCTTAATCATAAAAGCCGGTTCAAATTAACTAATTATGGGGGAAGATGTCAAAAATGGGTAGACAGGCGGAAGATTTTCTGCTTCAAACTATCCTCATTCTCGATGATGGCACTTCAAACACCTATTCCATTTTTTCTTGTAATTATAAGGATTTCTATAAGAAATATAAAGACAAAATGTCTGGATATTGTTTAGGGGCAGAACAAAGAGGACATATTTGGTACAATACCGGAAAATTTTATTTGATATGTTTATCAAAAGTAGCATCCCACACTTTATTCCATATATTCTTCCCGTCTCTTCCTTTTCGGTCTTCGATTCTTGCAGCCTGTTTAATGTAGGAAAATGATACTTTAATTGATTTTAAATTCACAAATCTTAATTTTGCATGTAAATTATTAGATAATAATTTGATTCTATGGTAATTTTTTTTTTATTATGATCCATTTATGTTTATCTTAACTTTTATTTTAAAAAAAATAGCAAGGAGAAAAATTAAATAAATATCGTGACTTTTAAACATACACATAGCTTTTAGCCTTCGACAGAAAAGTAATAATATAGCACAATAAAAAGTAATGCACACTTGCATAAGCGCGTGCATTAAAAAAAGCGAAAATGCTTTGGATACTAAAATGAATTTGTAAGGGATGTGTTCTTAAACCTGATTGGCTGTTGATTACTTAATATATCAGGAAAACTATTATTAATTTAAAGTAACACACTTGACCATTTATTTTGAATACGCATTACTTGTGCTACGCTCCACGAAAATTAAGCAGTTTCTTGTAGTTACTCTTTAGACTTTGTAATAATATTAGCTACTAATTAATACATTTCAATTAATTATAACAAGTGGGTAGTTTAGAAGATGTAAGAATATATACTAAATTAATAATTACATATTCAATTAATTAATTAATAATATATACTAATGAGTGGCTGAATATTTTTATTGCATTTCTTTACTTAAAAAAATATATTCAGCCAGTAATTAGTATGTCTCGTGTATGGGGTAGATTCTGTGAAAGTACGAGGTATGCATATTTAAATCTTGACCTGTTCTCAATTTGAGTTTATTATTTCTTTAATCGTCATCAGCAAAGCAGAGAATCAAAACAAAATTCCGTGCCTCTCAGAAGGTGGGTCAGGCAATTGTCATATTTTGGTTATATTTTTGAAGTCTAAAATTTAAAAGCAAAGTAAGGTGATATTCAAAGAAGAGACGGTTGAATGAATAAAAGAAAGAAAATAATTTAATTAGATGGGAATTAGATATTTTCTCTGTGGTGTGTGGCAAATGGTAATTTAATTTGATTGGACCAAGCGCACAAGCAACGAATTTCCCTAGCCATCAAATCAGAGGACAACTTACAGAGCAATCAAATTCCTAATCACGAAAATTACTGCCTTTTCCATCACGCTTTTCCCCGAATTCAATGCTCCCACTCCACCACCAACTTCACACCAACCCCCTTTTCCTTCCACGCCTCAAACTGCATACTTGAAATTCTCGACTTTAGTCCATTTAGAAATTAACCCATAATATTATCTGCACCAGCCCCGCCCTCATAGTCACAAAAAGATTGGATTTTTCATGGGGGGACAAAAAAGAATATTGGTCAGACTCAAAGAGCAAGGAATGAAATTATGGGTTTCACAGTTTGTCACAAGCCTTCTTCAGGGTCTGACCTGATGCAGAACTGCGATCTTCCTCCACCTTCCAAGTATTTTATGGGTCCAGATATATTTTCCATGAATAGGGTGAATTATAACATTGGAGGCAAAGGAGAAGAGCAAGAGCAAGATAGCAAACAGTGTGATGATGAAAGGGATAATAAAATGGAGCTTCTGAAGGCGCTGCAAGCATCTCAGACACGGGCCAGGGAGGCAGAAAAGAAGGCAGCACTTATGAGAAAAGAAAGGGATGCTCTTTCTGTGGCTTTGCTGGAGGAGGCCATGCACTTGTTTGCGTATCGCCAACATGTGAGATTGCTTGAGCTTCAAGTATTGCACTTGCAACAATCCCTTTGGCTCCCCCAACAACCAGAGGGACAAGAACAATCATCCAAGGGAGATCATCACCAAGAAACAACTAGTGTTGCATGGGTTCTGGCTATGGTTCTTGGAGTCACCACTGCCCTTGCTTGGAGATACTATCTGTGAATACCCTCTCTGCTGCCTTTGTAACCCACATGGAAAACCATCTGCATAAACAATTTTTTGCTTTATATTTAATTATACACAAATAACTATGTAACCAATCAATGTACCAGTCGAGTCATAATCAATTCACCCTTTCCACTCATTAAATAGATTGACAGTGTTTGGTTGCTATTGTTTGCAACGATAAAGCCACTTTCACAGCCGGTATTGAACTGCTTTGAAGACAAATGATGTTTAAGCATTGTATAGGAAAAAAGTCACAACCAATATATCCACGATTCAACTTATATTAAATATGTAAGAAGGGGAACTGCTGCTGTACATTGGTTTAAGCTGCTGTACATTTTCCTACTTCCATGTATATTGTTATATACCACTACGCTAAATTTACATATCTCAGAAAAATAGTACGCAAATGGCAATTTATACGATAGCCATGTGTATAGTTCTCAAATGGTTATAACATTCATCACTGCTACTAAAGAACTCCAAGCAAACCCAGCAGACATGCTTTCCACAATTGCACTCGACGTGGTTGCACCCATCTATCTTCTCAATAACAAACCCACACGAAAAGCAGCTCTTAACTTGTTCCTTCCCTTTGCACCACTCTTTCAGAGATGAGTCCGGATCTTCCTTGAATTCTTTATACCTCTCACATGAAATGTAAGGATGATACTCTAAGTGGCACCTGGTACAAGTCTCTGAATAACAGGCCCCACAAACAAATGGCACACCGGCAGTCCCAGAATTTGCAACCCGGTAAATTGAGGGGCAGTCTGGAGAAGGGCAAAACCTGTAAGTTCCGCCACTCGTTGTCACAAAAGCCCCCAAAGAAGCCCTGAAAAGATCCTCCAGCTTATCACCCAATACGAGAGATCTCAAATCTGTAAGCAGAATGGGATCTCCACAGTCACTGTGAGTACAACATACTGGGAAAGTGCCTTGGTTTCTAATAGCAGATTCAAATTGTTCCACCAGACACAACCGGCAGAACAAATGACCACAGCCTTCAAGCCGGTATCCATCCTCAACCTCACACAAGCAAATTGGACAACTAGGTCCAGTGTCAACTCTCTCAACCAAATGATGGCTCGACCGAGAAATCTCAAAAAGTATTTCTTCTACTCTTGGTTTCAACTCCTTATTACCATGAAGAATGATTACCTGGCGGCGTACGTTGATTGAAAATTCTACCCCAGGTACCTTCTCTTTCAGTCCATGGAGATCTGGCCCGAAATTCTTAATCATTTGCTTCATTAAATCAAGAGGTAGATCTCTCCCTCTCAGATGGATTTCTAACTGCTTTCCTTCATGAAGTGAAAGGAGGGATTGAATTACCTTCTCCTGAGCCAAAGCAACCTTGTTTGGCGAACCAAACACCCGTAAATTCAAGTTGTGCCTGTCAAAAATAATATAAGTTCCTGTCTCTTGCTGCAATGAGTTTTTAAGACTAAAGCCATCTCTGGACAACATGAGCTGAAGAACTGCAGGGGTGAGGCTGTCATGGTCAATGGTTTTCCCCCTCAATAGTTCTTCCAGAGGTCTTCTAACTTCTGCCACTGTCCTTGTGGCATTGGCTGTTATCTTCACTCGGTGGGAACCATTAACTGTCCTGTCCATGCTCAATTCAAGACCTTAATCAAGAAGACCAATGATTGTCAGCTGTCAAATGGTAATAAGAAAACTTTTGAAACCATGCAATTAAAGTTATCTCTCAATATAAATAAGCTTCCTACGAAACATGGATGGCCCATTCAAAAAAAATGTTTAGGACAGGGTAATGACAACTGTTAGTCCATTACTTAGTTAAGACTTAAGAGGGGGTTGATCAAGGGGGGAATTAGATTAGAGGGATTCATCCTGTAATTTTGACAGTGTGAAAAGGATAAATCCTTTGTGAAGGGGAAACCCTTGGAGGAGAGACCTCTATCCTATTCTCCATCATATAATAAGATTGTTCATTTCTTCTATCAAATTTCCATTTCCTCTCTCTTGGTTTGACACAATCAACTTTTTCTGAAATTAAATGAAACTCAGCAGCAAATGGTGTCTATGAAATATTAATTGGACCCATTGCCAATGCTAAAACTGTAAAGCAATATTGTAAACAAAAAAGTGCCACATAATTAGAGTAGTGAACATATACTACTGTCGTGCAATGACAAATTTTAAGATGGTTCATCCAGTAACCGACTTGTTGGATCAAAATTAAATCCATACATGTATAAATGGATTGTATGGATGAACTACTGAGAAACAAGTAAAAGAAAAGAGACCCAACATTGAAAATTCACCATTCTTATCTCCTTCCATTTTTCCTTCCCAAACACAAACTTCCTCTTTAGTCCTTATTAGAGGGAGGGGGTTTTGTCGTAACTAAACATACTGCATATATTAAACTGACTACGACAATTATAATAGCTTTATTTATCCACTAGGTTGGCTATATGGACCACATAACTAAAGCAATTAAAAAAAACAATTGTTCAACAAGACTGACAAATAGACTTACAAAAAATCAAATGATTTTTTTCAAAAGAAAATATTAAGTAGCAGCCACGTAGATTTTGTGAGTAAAAAATGCTTGGCATTTGGAAAAAGCATAAAAAAATGAATTACAACTTACAAGCATCCACAAAAGAAAACAAAATAATGAAGTACCTCTAACTTTGCTGAAGCTTGCAAGTACTTTATCCAGTTGCTCCTTAATCACACGATACACTGGAATAGGAAATATCAAGGAGCTATGAAACAACTGCTGGCACTTTATCTTTTGCCATGAAAGACATCCAGGTAACACCTTCCCTTCAATTTGCTCCAATGCTTTTGCTGCCTCTAAATGTAGTCTTCCATCAAAACTGATTAAAGCTCTCATGAAAGAATCCTTAGGCTCAGGGGCAAACACCTGAACTCGGCAAGAACTAATATGAGGGTTTATTTTGGGCATTAAGGGGTAAATTTCTTTTAGGAGTGCCTCTTCACAAGCACTGCATGGTGGATTTACAACAGCCTCCCCTCTCACCAAGAAAAAATCCAAAATCCTTTTACTTGTAGCAGTTCTTAGTTCATCCAATATTTCAGCTTCCGAGAGCTCTCTGTCAATCCCACTTATGACAATACTGTCCATACTCTTATTGCTAATATCACATCGAACATGCCTTTCTCCTATTGTAAGGTCAAAGAAATCATTCATGATAAAATCAACATCCCTTACATCACATTTAACTACGGCAAATCCCTTGCTAAGCCTACGAGGCCAAGAAATTTTTGCTCTAACAGCAGGGAATGAAAATGTTTTATCACCTCCCAATTGTGAAGGAACAATTTTCAAGGAGGAGCCACAAAACTCCTGTCCATCTAGCTCAGTAGCTCTTCTGGCAGCATCAGGGGACAGAAATGTTATCCTGCCCCACTTTTCTCCATCTTCATCCTTCATATTGCCTGCAAATTTGTGCACAGCACAGATGCAACTGGAGGTATTCTTCTCAAAATACATTAAGAGCTCCTTGTCATCAATTGCATTTATGTTTGGATGCCACACTTCAACACTCAAGGAACGTTTCTCAAGTTCCAAATGCTTTATCTTAGCACCAGGCCCCAACAAAGCTACAGGTGGAGAAAAACCAGACCCATGATACAAACACTTCTCCAAACATTCAGCACGTAACAATTTTCTCTCATATTCTAGAACATCATTAACAAACCCAAGGGCTGTATCCATATCATTTGGAGTGGCATATAACTGGATTTCATTCGGGTCAATATTCACTTCAATGAAGATGCGTTCGTCCATACAAGCTTTCCTTATACGTGAAACAAGACTAAGCAAATTACTGTTGGCTTTTCCACAAAATTTCTTGAGAAGAATACAGCCAAAATCAGTCAGTGTCTTAATTTGCAACTTCCGCTCTGCCATTTTGGATACATCAAACAGGGGAGCAGGGTAAAGGTTGTATATCGATTGAAAGTCAAATGCACTCACACAGACCAAATATTGATTAGAAACTGAAAGAAGCTCACCAAAAACTACCCAACTTGGTTTCTGAGCAAACACAAGCAATGAACAAGATGGATGTAGTTGAACATGTTGCCCAGTTTGTGCCACTTCATAACCAAGTTGATTGCAGCCAGAGTACATGGCTATATTCTCAGCCAGTGAGGATAGTATAACCCTTTTCAAATTCTTATCGTGACTAGAGGGCATACAAGGGTCCCAACGCCAGTAACTTGGAGTAACAAGGTCATGTTCCCGCTCGAGGCAATTTTCTAACTCCAAAATTGAATCTTGGCACCTCCTCAAGGATTTGGCATTGATGCTGTTTTCCCAACACCATTTGTTCTTCCTTTCTCGAGGCAAAGCATCCCAGTCCTTGTACACAGAGAGAAGAGTAAAGAGGTCACCATCACGATGGCAAAATTGCACTTTCAGACAGTCAGATCGTTGCTTATCACATTCATTGCCAACTCTGCAAAAAATGCTACTAGCGTTAGCCATCACCGCAGCAAGGACGATACCTTCCCTACCCAAACCATGTTTGAAACAGCCAAGAATAAGTTTACCAAGCCTGGGTTCAATTCCCATTTTTACCAAGCACCAACCCTCAGGAGTTAATTCATGAACATTATTGGTCAGTTCAATGGCTCCTAATTGAATTAGATTCCTGATTGCCATATCAATAGAGCTAGGACTTGGAGCATCCACAAAATCAAAATCCTGCACACTCTTCACTCCTAAAGCAAGGATCCTCAAAACTGCTACACCAAGATGAACTCTTCGAATCTCAGGCTCTTGATTTAATTCCATAGACTGATAATCGATTTCTGAGTACAGTCTATAGCACACACCAGGCTCAGTCCTCCCAGCACGACCAGCCCGTTGATCAGCAGAGCTCTGGCTGATCCAGCAAACCTTGAGTACATTCATCCCACTGCCAGGATCAAATCTGCAGTCTTTAACAAACCCAGAGTCTATCACATACTTAACACCAGGAATTGTAAGTGACGTCTCCGCAAGATTTGTTGAAAATATAACTTTCCTCCTTCCAGGGTAATTCTGAAAAACACGAAATTGCTCTTCGGATGAAAGTTTTCCATGCAAGGGCAAAGCAACTGCAGAGGGTGCTTGAAACTTTTCACAAGCCCATTCTACTTCTATCTGAGAGGTCAAAAAGGCAAGAATAGTTCCCTCTTTCTCTGTTTTGTTTACCTCAGTTGCCAGTTTGACAACATCAGAAACATAAGTGGCAACAACAGCAGAACCAGAATGTCCAGTGTAAACAGGAGGAACATATTTGATATCCACCGGAAAGTTTCTCCCAAGCACACGAAAAATTCCACAGCCATAAAAGTAATCAGATAGCTGCTTTGCATCAGCTGTAGCAGACATAATGATGAGCCGCATTTCAACCCTCCTACAAAGTAAATTCTTCAACAAAGTCAACAGTAGATCAGTATTTAAGCTCCTTTCATGAGCCTCATCAATTATGATACACGAGACCCCAGACAAATTATTATCATTCATGTAGTGCTGCAATAAACAGTGATCTGTCATGAATGTTATCCTGGAATCAAAATCATGCGAGGATGAAAATGTAGAACAACAATTGATTGAATGGTCATCATAACAACCACTGCTTTCTTCCTGGACCCTTTGAGCCACTGATTTGGCAGCAATTTTGCGAGGTTGGGTGCACACAATAGATTCATTAGCACCAATGCCTGAATCAGCAAGAAACTGCACCAACTGCGTACTCTTCCCAGAACCAGTCTCTCCTATTAATACCATTATCTGTATACACACCAATCAGAAGAACAGACAATAAAAAGATACCTAAATTATAAACAGAAGCATAATTTATAGCATCCACAGGCAACAAAATCAAAATACAGAAGTATGAGAGGGGAGTATTAGATTTTATCTTACAACCAATAGCATTAAATAATGTCACCCAAACAGTATATAAACCACACCCCCACAGCTGAGACAGTTGATGTAGGACTTTCCAACACCACCTCCCTTCCACAAAACATGAAAGCAACATAGACAGGGTATTTGTCCACAATTTCACGTACTATGCCAAGGTTTTAGGGTCTACACAACCGCAATTGTGCCGTATTTGTCCACAATTTCACGCACTGTGTCATGGTTTTGGAGATCTATACAACCACAATTGCCACAGTATTTGTCCACAACTTCACATGCTATGTCAATGTTTTGGGAGAGTCTATAAGATCACAATTGCGGTGTATTTGTCCACTATTTCACACGCTATGTCAAGGTTTTGGGGGTGGTCTACACGACGCAATTGCAGTGGTATTTGTCCACAATTTCACCTGCCATGTCAAGGTTTTTGGGCTCTATACACTGCAATTGCAGCTATATTTGTTCCAATTCCGCACTCTATGTCATGGTTTTGGGGTCTTCGCGACCACAATATGTCAACGACTGCGCATCATCTACTACTATTGCAATTTAAGACATTGTTTAAAACCAATTAACATTAAATGAAGTTGTTAGACAGGTACATAAAGCACACCCCAGTAATTGAGACTTCCCAACAAGGAGAAAAGGAAAAATAAAGTTAGAAACTAGTAAAATGGTTACTATCCCTTGCTATGAACAGAGTGTAGAGAAGAAATTACTTGTTTTGAAACTAGTAAAGGAATATACCTGCTGATAATGTATTTCCTGAAGAATATGACTCCGGTAAGCATAAATAGGCAATCCATCCTCCAGTCTCCGACGCTCCCTGCTGATCATGCAGTGAATCCGCTTCCAATCAAAACCTCGATCAAATGTAAACACATTCACACCCATACCACCCTCCACGTCATCACCATCACCATCCTCCAAATGTTTCAAAATGCACTCCATTGCAGACTCAAACTCCTTCATCCTCCTTCCAACCAAGTTCTTCTCATTAACAAGCCATTTCCTCTTCTCCATAAACACGTTATGCGCACCAATGTGCAAGGGCTTCCTCAGCAAACCCGAAACCCTAACAATCTCCTTCGATAACCGTTCACTTTCCTCCGCCCAACGCTTCACCTCCTTCCCCTCCATCACCCCCCTCACGTGCGCCGCGAACAACGTTCGAAGGCGACCATCAAGATCGTCCCCGATCGGAACATTGGAGTCCAACGCCGGCGCGAAGTCGTGCTTCTCCCACAGCAGCAATTCCCAGAACCAAACAACAGCGTCGCGCGCGTCCTCCCACCGCCGGTAACTGAGCACGGCGGCGACGTCGTCCACGGGGTAGAAAGTGAAGTTATCAGGCTTGCACTGGCATTCGTCGACCAGGGCCTCCACGTCCTCGAGGCGGAGGGGGCGGCTGCCGAGGCGGAGCTCCACCGCGAAATAGGGCTCGGGAGGGCGGACGAGGCGGGCTTGGGGGTGGAATCGGGGCCTCCAAAGGTGCGGGGGGCGGGGAGTGGAAGCGCCGTGGAGTGGCAAATGGTGGAAATCGTGGCGGCGATGAGTGACGTAGGGGTAGGGGTGGGGGTTGAGGGGAGAGGCTTTCTTCATGGTGAAGCAATAGCAAAACCCTAAATGATTGAAAGTGAAGTGAAAATTGAAACTGAAAACAGGATGGGTTTGTAAGATAGTGTGGTTGTTATGTTGCACACTGCGTTGGTCTTCGCCGTGTCAATCACTCTCTCACACACCTTCTTCCTAACTCCGCTTTCTTGTTCCTCTTACCCCCCTTCTTTCTGCTTTTTATACTTTTTTTTTTACTCAAATTAATAGCTTTTAGGGTTTTTTTTATATATATTTAATTTAAATACGATCCTAAAAGTTTGTTTTTTAACTGAATGAAAACAGAAAGGAAAAACAAAAGCAGAAAATATTTCAAATTTGAATTGAAGAAACAAAAAAGAAAAATTCAAGTTATTCTTTTTTAACTAAATAAAAGAAAAGATATTATTATTCATATTTTTTATTCACCTAACTAAACGTACCATAAATGCTTGAATGGAAGAAAAAATATAAACAATGGTGTATTTTTATATTGTTGAAAAAATAGCTTTTACAAAATATTTTTTATTTTTCCTTTTTCTTTCATTTAATTTTTATTATTTTCCTTTTTTCTCCTTTTCTTTCCACCAAACCAAAAAAAAGTAAAAATTATATTTAAAATAATTTTTAATTCATTGACCATATAAATTTTCTATTTTTCAATAAAATATTTTATGTTTAAAATGGATAAAATAATATCAAATAATATTATTATTTTTTTGTTAGGATTACCTAATTATTTTTTAATATATTTTTTTAATACTTTATACAATTTTTAGTTATAAAATTATATAAAAATCAACTTTAATATTTCTTTTTAAATTTTTATATATTATTTTGTGTTAAATTATAAGAACTATCTAAAAAAGATATATTCAAATCGTATTCAAATTATCTAAAAATTATAAAAAAATTCTTTTTGACTCGATCATAGGAGCTCACTCGAAGGCATAAATAAATGTTTAATAGACTAATTTTAGAAACATGGTGGAATTGTAATTTCAGTGTGTGATTTCTATAAATTATATATATAACCATGAATAAACAGTAAAATTTACTAATTACTAATAAATGTGAGAGTGATTCAATCACTAATAAATTTACCTGTCATTCGATAACGCTTTTGGTATTTTTTTTTCTCAATGAGGATATTTTAAAAAAAATTAGAATGTTTTTAGTTTTTTTTTGGATAAGAATGTTTTTAGTAAAAAAATTAATTTTTATTCTCTTTAATTTATCATTTTCAATATTTATAATTTTAAATTGAATTTTAATATATTTTAAAATAAATTATTAATAATTAAAAATAATATTATATTATAATATAATTTTTTATTATAAATTTAAAATATAATTTATATGTTAAAAATGTTTTTTTAGTTATAATTTATATATTCAAATATTTATTTATCATAAAGTTATATAAAATAATATTTATTCTGTATAATGTACTTAAAAGAAATCCGTACAATATACATATTAAAATAGTAGTTACATAAATATTTGAGCTTATTGAAATCTTTAATAATTGTGACATATTAAAATAGAATGTGCGGTGATCATACCAAGATTTATGCCTCTTGTAAAGCATTGAGTCGCTGTCTTGTGAAATATTGAATATTTACTCTCATCGATATTAAATAAAGATCTCAATACAATTCTAATTTCAAAGTGATTAAAAATCAAATTGATTACAATATGACTAATTGGTTCACGTTAATTTTCCTATTAAAAAATTGGCATGGATTTTAAGAAGTGCGACAAGACAAGGCTTATTTGCAACAAAGGCGTTGGTGATTGGATGTGCATGGAACGATGATGCCAAAAAGAGAAAGAGTGGAGTTTTTCTATGTTGTTTAATGTCTAAGTTTGTCACTTTTCTCGATGAAATTTAGGGGCTGAGGGTCAGATTCTCGTGATCGTGACTCACCCCACTTTACTTTCCTTTTCTCGTAATAATAACTCTTTGGGCGTGCTTTTTTAAAACTCGCACTACAAATCATTTATATTTATGTCAATATTACATTCATTTTTTCTCTCTCTTTAAAAGCTAATCAATTTTTTTATTTATTTTTAACACATAATTATAATATTCAAAGTAATTACAAAAATATATTCTAATTTAAGTTAAGATAATTATAACCAATATATTTTATATAAGGTAATTAAAAATATTATAAATAAATATAATTAATAAAAATTGACTGTTTGTAGACCTATCTTGTTATATTTCTTTTTATTTATGTTGCAATAATTTATTTCTACATTGTAATTTCCTTTTAAAATAAAAATATAATTAATAAAAATTGTTTGTTTGTAGGTAGATTTTTTTTATTTCTTTTTATTTATGTTGCAATAATTTATTTTTACATTGTACTTTCCTTTTTAAAATTATTTTTACGTTGTACTTTCCTTTTTGAATAAAAATAGCATTGTACATTTATAGTTTATTTTTAATATATAACGAACAATTATTTGTTTCTAAAAAGAAATATTGTACTTCCTTTTAAAGAATTTAATTATTATTATAAATAATTAACACAATAAATTCAAATATGTAATTTTAATTCTTGCAATAAATTTTCTGCTACAGTTATACTACATCACGTCTTCTAGTTTTAATTGAATAGTTGACATAATAGTTCAAAAACAGTGCAAGATTTAAAAATTGTGAATAAAAATGATCGACTTCCAAACTTTCATAGATCATGAAAATTTTATCGATTGGACATCATGAATGATATTATTTATTGTTTTTTTACTTTTTTTTCTCTAAGATAAACTTATATTTGATTTAATTTTCTTTGGACGGTTTTTTATATAATGTGTCTAATATTTAGCATTGAAATTTTGGTTGTTGATATTATTTTATAATTTTTTTACGAGTGTACATCACCAATTATATCTCAAATTGTAATATGTTAAATAGGTACTTAATAGCTAAATGGTATATTATATTTATTTTAATTCTTTAAATTATAATAAACAATTAAATTAGTCTTTAAAATAAATAAATGACAAAATAATTCTTATAAATATAATTATCAATCAATTTAATTTTAAAAATGATAATGATAGGTCAAATTAATCCATAAAATTAAAAGACTTAATTACATATTTTTCTTCCTAAACTTATATAATTTTGTAAATTTTATCTTCTACTTTCAAATTTTTACATATTTTTTAAGTGATGAAGCAAAATATATAATTAAATATTTTAATTTTAGATATCAATTTGATCTACCATTACAATTTAAATGACTAAGTTGATTGACAATTATACTTTTCAGAACTATTTTATAATTTTATTTATCTCAAAGATTAATTTGATCATCAATTATAATTTTAAGAACTTAAATTGAATAATAAAATATAATTTCAATGGTTATTTTACTATTTTATTAATTTTATATAATTATAATGATTATTATAGTATTTTATTAGTTTTAATAATTAATTTGACATATAATTACAATTTCAAAGACTAAATTAATTATTTAATTTTTTTTTCACTTCCAACTATTGAAATGATACAAAATATTTAAAGAATATTTTTACAGAAGATATGAGAAATTCAAATGAGAAGTTTGATTATGTCATTAAAACAATATTGAACTATTATTTATTTCTCTTTTACTTTTTTCTAGAGTTTTTTTTCAAACATTTTATCTTTTCATATTTTTATTATTATATTAATCATTCTTTTCTAAGATAAACTTATATTTTTTTCCTTGTAACCCAAAAAACTTATATCTTTTTATTTTTTTAATTATTTTTTCTAATATGTATCATTTAAAAGGTTTGCTTTCTAACTTTTCCTTTTATATTTTACATTATATAAACAGAATTTGTCAAATAAAAAATGTTATCATCCAACAAAGTATAATATATGTAAAAAAATATATAATTATAAAGATATCGTGTTTATGGACGAGGATATTCAATTTAGACTAATCCAATGAACCGATTCAATAAATAAATTAAGTTAGATTTTTAAATAAAAACTTAAAAAAAGTAAGATAATTTAGTCGATTCACATAGATTAAATAGGACTATGATACGAGTTAACAAATGTACAACCCATAGAAAAATTAAGTTGGAACAGCCCATATTAACCTCCATAGCTTCTCAAATTGGATGATCCCATTTTAATGTCTCTATTAATAAGAAGGTCACTAAGTTGTCAACGAAAAATTCATCCTTTATATAATCATGCCTTTTCAAGCTAAATTATAAATAATAAATAAATTTAAAATCTCACCCTTAAATATATCAATTAAATGATAGAAATATAAGCGCTTTATTCTTCAAAAGGATAAGCTCAGTTTTAAAATCTATTATGATATATATCACCTTTTTTCAATTTAAAATACGAATCACTTTTTTCTATGAGATATTACTTACATTATATTATAAATGAAGTATACTCTCGTATGATTTGGTACTCAATACATTTAAATTTATACTGAAATTTCAATTGATTAATATCTAGAATATCATAATAATGCTTATACAAAAATGTAATTAATTATAAAAATGATAAAAAAAAACATATAGTTAAATCTCCCGGTATGTGAGAATTAACTGTACATTTAATCAAAGTTAAATTAATATTATAAATATTTTATTTCCGGTGACTCATTGCATGTTTTTATCATATTTATTACTTTATGTAAAATTATTTTTCATTACCCTTTTAGTAACTAAAAAATACTTTAATAAATTAATTATTTATATTATATTTAGAACAAAAATATTACATAATGCAATAAAAACTTTCGATCAATGTTCTTTTTATAAAATAAAAAGGGATCATTACATAATGATGTTTGCAATAAGTAATTACTATAAATATAAGATAAAAATTTAATAAAACATATAGTAAATTGACAATTTTTTTAAGTTTATATTTGTAATATATATTTATTTGAACATTTTTTTATACATATACTAAGAAAAGATGAATATTTTGGAGAAAATTTGGTGCATAATTTTGCACCTCCATTAAACCTACTTGACGGAGAGAGGAGATATGCTTATGATAAGACTTTCTTCCCGATAAAAGTACTAGTACAATAAATGTAGTTTTCAATGAGAGATCACATATATTTGTTAGTAGTTAATAAATTTAATATTGACCATGAAGATGGTGATCGATTGAAGTTGAGATGTTATTTAGTATTTTGCAAGAATTGTGGCAATCATAGAAGGATGCCATTGTTACCAAGTTGTTAGGGAAAAAGATTGGCTTTTTCATGAGAGACCATTTGAAATGACTATAGAAACCTACTGGAGGCTTTGATATAATGGATATTGGACATGGTTTCTACATGATCAAATTCAATTTGTCGTATGATAGGGACTAAGTTATTGGTGGAGGCTTGTGGATGTTGTTTGACCACTATTTGGCAGTCCAACCATGGATTCCAATTTTTGTGTCTTTGGAGGTTAAGATTGATAGCACTGGATTTGTTTTCCATGTCTAAGAATGGAATATTATGATGAAATTTTTTTCCTAGTGCTTGTGGTGGTGATAAGAAAACCAATTAAAGTTGATATCATAACAATTTATGCTCCAAGAAGGAAGTTAAATTTATGTTGAAATCAACTTAAACTAGCTTGTTGTGGGAAAAGTTTGGTTTAGAAATCATTGGTTTAATGTCAAGTACAAGGGATTACACTTGCTTTATAAAAAGTGTGGTATGTATGGACATATGGCTAAAGAATGTCCTCACAATAATATGAAATCCAATGATAAAAAATGAGAGTTTGTGGCAAATCAAGTTGTCGGCGGCACACATGAAGGCATTGTACCTTTGGGTGATCAGCTGCACTCCTATTCTTTATTCATCTACCAATGATCATGATATAATTAATTGCAAGGATGACTTTTATGGTGATTGGCTAGTGATTAGTAAAGAAAAGAAGAATAAATTCAAAAAGTAAAAGGGAGGAAGAGTTAAAGGTAATATTATTGGCAATAAATGGGGAGGTACTGTCCATCACGAGGGAAATAAATTTAATGTGCTCAATAACATAAATGATGGAATTATAGAGGCAAGTCCCATAAATTTTAATGCAACAAAATTTGCTCCCCCTAGTACTCATGAATATATATGGCAAGGAAAAAAGAATAAAAGATCTTTCATTACTATGGGTTCCAATAATTATGGTTGGGTTCAAGCAACGCTACCAAAAATGGTTCCACGGATTGTATCAAGAAGTATCATTTGTGCTAGCAAATAAGCTAGAAATTTAGGGAAAAATACAACTCTAACTTTGTCATCAATATGTGTGCAGAAGAGTGGAATTAAAACCATGATGAATATTGAGATGGTTTCTCCCAACCATCTATATTTGTTGGACAATGTTGAACCAACAAACCAAATTGAGGAAGGTGGGGTTGGCGATACAAGTAAGAGCCCTCATAAAGAGGTGCATGGAGGATTGGGGAATGACATCATGGAGGAAGAGGTTTTATGACAATTATGGAAAGGTTTGCTTTCGGCTTGAATAATTGCGATTTTATTTATATGAGATTCCTTTGGAGTAATTTTACTTGGCAAAAGAATTGTGAAAAGGGGCAATTGATATCTCAAAGGTTGGATAAAGGGGGGGTGTGATTTACAATGGAGAGGTTGTATTTCCTAGAAGTTTCAATGGAGCACTCAATGCATTGACATTTTGACTATAACCCTTTATTGCTTAAGTGTAGTAACTCCATGACGTCGAGAGAAGCTAGGCCTTTTAGGTTTCAGGGAGTCTGATGCACACATGAAAAATATCCCAAGTTGGTGTAGGATTTGTGAAGGGAGAGAGCGAATAATGTTCCTATGACTCTTACTTGTATGTCTCAAAAATCTCTTATTTTTAATAAGGAAATGTTTAGGAATATTTTTGCTTAAAAAAAGAAAATTGAAGTTAGACTCTAGGGTATCTAGAGAACCCTGGAAAGTTTTGACTCAACCAACCTTTTATGCCTTCAAAATGAGTTGTTGAAGGAATATGAAAGCATCATTTTTCCAGATGAGACACTTTGGTTCCAAAAATATAAGGATAAATGGATCAAACTAGGTAATAGGTATGTTGCCTTATTTCATGCTTATACCATTATTATGTAATGTTATTTATAAAATTGTCTCTAAGATTCTTGTAAATAGACTTCGCCTTTACTTGGATGATATTATTAGTCCATTATAATGTAGCTTCATTCCAAGAAGAAGTACTAATGATAATGCTATTGTGTTGCAAGAAGTTAGAAATCATATAAGAAGGTTGATAAGTAAGAAAATTGATATAGTGTTCAAGCTGGGCTTAGAAAAGGCATAAGATAAGATGAATTGAGACTTTCTTTGACAAACTATTGACATGTTTGACTTCTATTCTTTGGAATGGGAGTAGAACAAAGAATTTTACTCCAACCAGAGGGTTTAGGCAAGGTGATCTATTATCCCCATACCTTTTTGTGTTTTGTATGGAGAGACTAGGGGCAATGATCACACATGAGATTCATCAATGAAAGTGGAGTATGATTCAATTGTTAAGGACAGGGTCATTGCTACCCCATCTATTCTTTGCAAATTATATACTACTTTTTGCTAAAGCCAAACCTACATAGGCCAAGCTTATATCTAAAATGTTGGAGTCATTTTGCTTTATCTTGGGTCTAAAAGTTAGCTATGATAACTCCTAGTGCTTTGTGTCAAAAGGAGTTTCTAGGCAAGATAAAAAAAGGTTAAAGAGAATAACACATATTGACTTTACTGATAACTTAAGGAAGTTCTTGGGTTTTATGGTTTTTCATGGGAGAGTAAGAAGATCATACTTCTCTAATATTGTCAAAAGCATAAGCTCCAAATTAGCCTTTTGGGAAGGTCACATGTTAAATAGATCAACAAGGGTGACACTTGTGAATGTGGTGTTGTTAGCAATACTATCTTATGGGATGCAAACTTCGTGTATATAGAGTATATATGTGAATTTATTGATAGAAGTGTGAGAGGTTTTACTTGGAAGCGCAACCATGAGACATATGGTTAGTTGAAAGCAAATTATGAAGTCAAAAAAGATAGGTGGTCTTGGGGTTCGTGGTGCTTGACATCACAATACAACTTTAGTTAGCAAACTTATTTTGGAATTAATACAACCTAAAGTTATAGGTCTCACTTCTTTAGGATCTCTTATGTAAAATGTTATTTGCAAAGTGCTTAAATTACTGGAAAGTGGATTTAGTTTTAATATAGGAAATGGAGAAACCAATTTTTGGTTTGAATCATAGGTATCTAAAGCCCCCTAGATGGTAAATTACCTTATATTCATATTTAGGATTTAGAGCTAAAAATTAAGGACGCGTGGGTACATGGTAGGTGGCATTTGGAGAACTTAACTATGCCCACTCCTCAAAATATTGCACAATTGTTCCAACATGTGACACCAACATGTGTAGGTGCGAAAAGAATATCTGTTAGGGAGCTATTTAATTAAGAGTGTTTACTCTTTTTGAATGACTCCTATGATAGACAACAAAGTAGGGATAGTTGGATGTGGTTTGGAATCTACATATTTAAGCAAATGTTCAATTTTTTTTGAAAAATTTCTAAGGAATCAATTTCTAATAGGAAGCTATTATTAGATAAAGTGCTTAGTTTTGGACCTATTGTGCCCTCTATGTGATGTAGTAAATAAGACTATTGTACACTACCTATTTGAATGTGATTTTATGCGTACATTATAGACTAGGTGTGGAGTTAATCTTTTGTTGATTGAGATCAATGTGTCCTTACATCATTGGCTTTATCTAAATACTTAGAAAATAAGGATTCTTGTTCCAATTATTTGTTGTTTAATATGGGGAGTAAGGAACAATAAGATGTTTGAGAATACTACCACTACTCTTGAGACTATGATTATCAAGGTTTTTTGTATGCATGACTACTTTTATTTTTGTTGTAGGCAATTCAGACAAGGTAAGGTTTGGCAGAGTTGTGAGAGATAACCAAGGTCACTTCTTATTGGGGAGTGTGAAAATATCTATAGTTTTTTGTGCATAGGTTATGGCATTGTTCCATGGTATTAAGCTTTGTTAGGAGTAAGGAAATAAGCATGTGGATTGTTTCTCATATTCAATACAATAAGGTAAGTTCAATCTTGAATGAGTGCAAGATGATCACTTGCTAGCTAATCATATTGTCATGATGAAGGAGTATGTTGAAAAAGAGTGACAGTTTGTGGTTAATTATTCGCTCATAGAAGTAAACCAATGTGTTGATTATCTTGCAAAGTCGGGTCCAAATAGTGTGAATTGGATGTTGTTTCTTCTCATTTTTTTTATTTGCTTCCTATATTTATTTTGTACTCTCGCATATAACAAAAAATAAATACTTATTTAAGCCTAACTAATTCAATAAATTGAATTTTTAAAAAAGTACCTTTAACAATTCAATTAGTTATCATTATCATAAAATATTTGTAACATCGATAACTTTCCTTTTATATAAAACTTACTCATTATTTTTTTTTATTTGACATAGAATAAAATATAATTTTTAATTATAAACTTAATTATTTGAATAGACAATTATATTTGATTATTAATCACTACTTCAAGACCCACATCAATTATGTACACATCAATTATGTACATATAAAAGGGTAAAATAATTATAAGATCAACTAATCAAAATCACATGTAAATAAATTTACATGTGTTGAAGAATAAATCAATCTCAAGAGAGTAAATGCTAGAAAACTTTCTAACTCTATTGGTAAAAAGATAGAGGCGTGAGTTGTCCTAAACTATAAACAATACTAGATTACATCGTAAGAAAACAAGGAAGAATAATTTTTTTAATCACACACAAAAAAGTAAAAAACTCAAAAGAAAATGAGAGTTAAAATTACTAATTGATTTAAGAAACAATAAGAAGGTAAGAGAATATTAACTTATTATTAGTTTTTTTAGCATGTAATTTAAAATGTATGAGAATTTAATTGGTCAGTCGTTTAACTGATCTTATTTTTTTTTTTTAGTATTATTATTCAATAGAAATAAAATTTTCGATGATAAAATCAATGAATATAAAATATAATTACATATATTTTTATTTCATTTCAACATCAAAATGATATTAGTATATGTATGTGGATAAATCTATTCTATATTTTCACATATTCATAAAATTATTAATTTATAAAAATATTTTTTAATATTTGAAATAATATAAGACATTACTATATATATATTATTGTGTAAGCATTTATAATAACATTTATAAGAATATGTGTGGCATGTAAGTATTTAAATGTGTTAATATTTACAAAAATTTTGGTAGAGTTAAAACTTTATTGTAAAAAACCAAAATTAAAAAAAAATTTTATAGAAGATTTGAAGCTTATTTATTTAAAACTCGTGAGACGGGGTTATTTTATTAGAGAAAAATTAAGAATTTGTCATTTACTATTATTAGCTGAAATAAAAATAAGATTAACAAAATTATTATATAAGCATTTTCTTTTTTTATTTATTATTAATTTTATTATTATAATTTATAAACTTAAATGTCCTTAAATATTTTCTTTATATTACTCGCTTCTTTCCTTTATCATGGAAACAAGTGTTTTTAAGGAAAAAACTAATTTTTATGAGTTTAATTTTTTTTTACCTATAGCGTAAAAAGTAACCAATTAAAAATTATATAATAGAGATGACTTTTAAGGTATTAAAATAAAAGTACATTAAATTATTATATATGTAAATTTTTTATTAGTTGATCGTATATGTATTATTTTTTCTTTATAAAACTAGTATTCCATTCTATGCATTATACAAGATAACACTTTTTATAATTAAACTCATAATAAATAAATATTTCTTGAATGCATAAATTATATTTTAAATTTTAAATAAATAATTTAAATTATGATATAATATTAGTTTTAATTATTAATAATTTTGTAAGTATTATTAAAATTTAATTTAAAAAAGAGATAGTAAATAGAAAAATATAAACAATTCAGAAGATAAAATATATAGATACGAAAATTATAATTTGAAATGATTGAGTGAATTTTTTTAAACTAGTTGATATAGTAGTTTGAGAAATACATGTATAAAAGAAAAACTAAAGTATTTAAGAATTCCTATTTGAGAAAGTGGTGAAAATGAGACTCTTGCTTAGTGATAAATATTATTTTAATTTATAATCAAAGATATCTGCACACCCATTACACTTTTTTTAATAAAACGAAGGTATTGAGCACTACAAATGTCTAGTTGCTCTTATTTTCCATATTTTAGTTAAATTAAAAGTTATTTTGATTTCTGGATTTGAAAGTCGTTATCATATTAAACATTGAATTGAAGAAAATTAAAAAAATTCTTCACATGTCAAATAAGTCCTAAAATTTAACTTCTTAATGTGATTTTATTTATGTTAATATTATTTATCACTTTAGTTCCATACTTTTTGAATTTTGAATTAAAGTGATTTTTTATTAGTTATTTAATTAGGTAAAAAATTGAAAGAAAAACATATTTTATACTTTTAGTTAAAAAAATTAAAAATAATAATACATAAATACCTCTATTTTATAAACATTCTATCACCATTTATTATTTTTCTTATTATGTCATATTTTATGTTATATTTTTTTTTCTTTTTCCTCCTGAATACTTTGTTATTGTAGAAGAAGGAGGAGTGGGAAGAAATTAGGAATATCATTTAATTGGTAGCCAAAAAAAATCGAAGGCAAAAAAATAAAAATATGTGCCTCACACCTTTTAATATTTTACTAAAATAACGAAGAAATTCGCTTTGTAATCGATTTTATAGATTTTTTAATCGATATAATAAATTATTTTAATATATATATATAAATTCTATTCTTCTATTTTTTTCTATTTCTTATTTCTCTTTACTCCCGTTTATTTGTATCCTCAATGTCCATCACAAGTGTGTTTGAATAGCGTGGCTATATATGCAACATTTTCCATAAAGTAAAACCTGACAAAGTGCTCAGTGTTATTAGATTTTAGCCTTTTCTTACCACAGCACAGGTCTAGAAAGTAAGACAGCTTTTACCCATCTTATTTACTTACAAACCTAACATCACACCACACATAATAAGTACATAACCGTACGCTTTAGGCTTCCCCCGCATCGTGGCATAGTGAAGCACCACCATGCTCTACAAAAGTTGAAAAAATATTTTTACGAATTCTAATCTACAAATCTGAATTTTAATAAAATAAGGAGGAAAAAATTTGTTACTTTAAAAGAAGAACTATTTTTACACTTCTTTAACTAAAATCTAAACATGCACTCACTTCTTTTTCTTCTGTATCTGCTACTTCAAATCATGTACATGTAGATATTAGACAGGCACCCCACTAAAACTAAAAAGTTTCTAAAGTTCCTTGTGATGATTTGAGATTGAAGACTTTCAGATTGCTTCGGGTCCTTCACAACTTTCAAATTGATTGGTGATGCTAGGATTCAAGTGTAAGTGAAGAAGCCACTTTGAAAAGCATGGAAAAGACCAAATATACTAATGCCATACAATTTTTGGGTCCAGATGTTGTTTGTGTGTTATTCAGTCCACTTAATGATTCGTCAATACAATTTTGAAAATATAAGAAATTCTACTTTGTAAAGTCTAGTAATTTCTTAATTATTTAAATCCCTTATTGAATCCGCTATGAATGTGATTTTTATGTTTTCTTCCATTGCCAATTTCCGAAATATGGTAACCTAACCATTGAACAATCATCTTTTACTATCTCACTTAAAACTGCCACAGCTTCTAAGCTAGAACAGAAAGATTTTCAGTAGCTGAGCTGAGATTCATGTTTTAGGACCTTCCTTTACGTCCTATTAGATGCAATTATTTTGGGATCAGATATGAAATCAATATTAACCTAGTGTCATAACATTTTATGTGGTTTCAAATCCAAAATAGAAATTTAGCATGAGAAATTACGTTTCTATTGCTGATATGAAAATAAAAGGCTTATTCAGCTTTCCATTCTAGTTTGTCAGTCTATATTTTCCACGTTGGTCTAGTTCTGGTAGGTAGACATTATTACAATTTGAGTTTAAACTTATTATTAATTCTCCAACTTATAAGGAGAAAGTTGTTTCGTACAATCAATACCTCAATAGATCCAATAATAATTATTAAAATAAAATTTGATATCATCTTATAATGATAGATTTATCTTAATTTGATTATATAAAATTAATTTATATAATATTTATATACTTTATTTTTATCATTTCAGAAAATCAGTTGAGTAGCTAAAAATGATGCTGCAAAATTGGTAACAGTCTAAGTAGAAAACAAAATTTCTGCCGATCTAGCCCATTGTCTCCATCCATGACTAATTTTTCTTAGTGTTGTAACAGGGAAGATTGGTTAACGATTGCTTTTTTTTTATTATTCTAAGGTACTTATCATACGTTTGATAATCCTAATATTCTCCTAAATTAGCAATATAATTAAGGAATGTCTTGGTGAATGTTTTTGGTGTTTTACTGGTCTACTACACGGTACGGTATATGAGTTTAATTTTTTGTTGTCCAAAATGAATTTAACGCAGTACTGCAAGTCTGCCATACATTTGAGGCCCAAGCCCATCAACAGATGATGCGGTTTGTCTCGTCCAACCCAACCATCTGGATCTAGTTTGATTCAATCCATCAACTCAAGGCCCAATATCTTTTTTCTCAAACGATTCGGACCCATGCCCACGAGTATCGAGCTTGAAACACCTATCATCAATAGTGGCTAATAGGCATCTGAATAACTTTATAAGAAGTTTATTTAAATTTATCAAATAATTTATAATTTCATGAGTTTTTAATTTATTTTATTATATTTCTGAGTTTTATTTATTAAAATATTTTTTAAATTTTATTTTAATAAGTTTAATCATTAAATTTATTATATGATTTTTATGTGATAAAAAGTTTATTGAATAATCACTTATTTAATTTATTTACTCTAAGGAGTATTGGAATCCTTAAACCACATCCTTTCGAAATTTCTTTCTTTATCATTTTTGTTTTGTTAGGTTTGAGAAACGAAATAGTAAAGAAAAGATAGGAAGAAATAATTTAGATGGGAAAATGGTGAGAAAATGAGTAATTTTTTTTAGCATTTTAATACGAGGAAAATATAAAAGAAACTGAAAATAAAGAAAAATAAAAACATTTTTTCTTATTTAGTAAGATAAAGAATGAAAGAAAAACAATTTTTTCATAAATAAGCCATCGTGTCCCTGCTAATAGTATTATAGCTTATTTACTGAACAAAATAATTGATGCATATTAACAAACAAACTATTTAAATAATGAAATTCCATAGTGATTTTCAAAAATAAAATATCCAAATATTAACAAAACAAAAAAGAATTTACAAATTCTAAACTTAAAAAGTTCGTAGAAAAGATAGCACTATAATTACTGTCTAGTTCACAATTGGATGGCTTCAGGTGTTTCATAATTGGGATTTAACTTCATTCAAGTGAATAGACTGCACTTTACAAATTAAAGTATAATTATAGTTATTGATTAAAAAATAACACTTAAAATGACAACAACTTCATAATTTATTAGAAAATGTATGTACTTTTCTAAAATCCTAATCGTTAATTATTTAGGTAATAATCATAATTAACTACATATTAACTACGTTTGTGTCTTCTAAATTGTACTCATGATTTTAGAAGAACTAAATTCTCGTAATCAATTCAAATCTCACTTCTTTTTCATAATTCATGAAGTTGAATAGAGAGAACATGCAAAAGAAACAAATGATATTTGAACTTATAGTATAAAATCAAGATGAGTGTAGTACAATTTCTTTAAGGAATGAAATAAATTGTTTCTCCTTTTGGCTTTTTTTTTTAGCAAAAGTGAGAAGAAATAGATTCAGACGTAGGTTCACCCAAATACTCTTTCTCTCACTTTCCAATTTCTGTGCACAATCAAGTGAGAATGATTAATTCAAAACTTTCTTTCTAATTTCTGTCCCTCCAACTTTTTCGTTTCTTTTCACTTGATGATATTTTTAGCAAGTGTACGTTGTGAAATCTAATTTTTAATTTTTTTTATAAATATTAAATTTTATCAATCTAAATATTAATTTAAATTCAAAACTATTAATTTAAAATTTTTCACCGAGTGAATTAAATTGTAAAAAAAAAAAAAATTAATTATTACTTCCTTAAATGAATTCCATTTTAATATAGAACATATTTTTAATAATATATATAATATTATATATATATATATATATAATAATTTTAAAATTCAATTTATCAAAAATATTTTTAATTTGATAACCCAATAATAATAAAATCAATATGAGACCAAAAAAATCAATAGTATTTATAATAAGCCATAAGAACTTAAAAAAAATTAAATATATTTTTAATCCCTTATGTTCAAATTAAAATTTTTATTTTTTTAGTCTTTCAATTTTAAAATTATTGATTTTAATTATAGACGTCTTTTTTAACTTGATAAATGACGTGCAACTAATCAAATGCATGTCACATGTGAGTATTAAAACAAACAATTTTTGAAATTGAAGAATTAAAAAAACAAATTTTAATTTAAAAATCAAATTAAAAAACACCTAAATTAGAGGAGTTAAATTAAAAAATGGTGAAAAATGAAGTAGGGGTGAAGATTCTGTTTTGAGGAGAACAGTGAGAGATTAGAAAAGGAGAACTAAAAAGAAAGATGCCTACCACTAAGAGTTATGCGCTGTCAGACAAAGTTTGACTCCTTATCAAATATGTTACTTTCATGTTTGTTTTTCTCTCCATTTTTTCTTTGTTGGATTCTATACACGGCAACTGGTAGGCCCAGGATGCTAGCAAAACAAAAAAAAGCTCTATCTCTTTCCTACTTTCTCTAGCCCATGTGATCCTCTCCTTCATCATTTGTGGGTTTGGTGGGATTCAGGTTTTGGCTAATTTGGGGTTTATTTTCACACTCTTCCATTCTTCATATCATAACTATATTAGCATTTGAATTGTCTTTTATTCTCATTTTATGTCCAATTATATGCTTCTTATATCTGATTCTAGTTCCACTTATTGTTTGTTTTTTCAGATCTTAACTAATAAATGATTATCTACAAATTTGACGATGAAAAAATATCTTTCCTAATTTCAATAACTGCCTACCAGTTTAAATTTAAAATCCTTCTCAGATCTAAAAGGTACGCATAACACAATTTGACCAAAACATAAAATTTAATCTTGCATGGAGTTCCTGACATGCTTATTAATCCCCCCTATATATCATAGATAGAATTATCCTACCTTGTATATCTAAATTGAATTGAATTAACTGATTACTTATTGAATTTACCGATTACTTATTTATAATCAACCACAATTAAATTAACAATTCCTTAAATTAATGTAATTGATCACTCATCTATATATATATATGGTCCAATTTAAGTTAACGATTTGGCATATTACATAGGTCAGAAGTATAATTCCTACCACTTGGAGAGAAACATTGTTTGGCCATAAACTTGTGGAGCCTCCTGTCAGTGTCTTGTGGTTCGTCTTTGGAGACATTGGTATTCGCTCGAGTTTTACGGGCTCGGTCTGGGTCCTGCCTTGGCTGCCTGTCGTCTGGATGAAATTTGACACTCATATGCCTATAAATTTCACTAGGAAACCGGTAAACTGATATTTGTTTATTTTTTTCTCGTAGAGAAAAATTCAAATATTATGTTAGTTTGAGATAAAATTTGAATATATTATATAAGTGAAAAGTATTTTTCATTTTAGAAGTTGTTTAATAAGATTGAGTTAAGTATAAAGTTATATACAATATAAGAGTTTATTCTAAATTTATTATTGGGTCACTCACCATATTTTTAATATATCAAATTCAATAGTATTGAGTGGAAAGAAGTGTATTGAGAAGTATTCAAGTTGAACACAAAATTAGAGATTAAATATAATATATAAATATCGGACAATTATTACTTTTCAAGTTCATATTGTAAAATTGAATTAAACTTAAATTTACATTTTAAATAAAAGCTAGCTATGAAGTTAATTTTTATATATATATATAGAGTATCAAGTGAAAGTTAAGTGTCTATAATAAGAATGTTAGGATTGAAAATTATTTACATGCCAGAAAGAACTGACCAATTCACCAAATTATGGAAATTTAAGAAGCTAATTTCTTTATATATATATATATATATATATATTTCATATTTACTATTTTTACCTTTTTTTAGATACTAATCTCACTTGATACAGTCCCTATATATAGAGAGAGAAAAAAAATGATCAAATTACTCCAAAAGAAACTCTAAGTACTTTTCATCCTCACCCTTTATTTTCTTGCAATTTAATGACTCTAACAACAATATATGTTGTAAGAAAATAAATGATGAGAATAATGAGTAACTCTTTTAGAATTACTCTTAAAGTAACATGATCCCTCCTTTTATATATATATATATAAACTTATGATCATATACTTAAAAAAAATCAACATGATTATGTGTTAACTATATCACTCATTATATTTGTATATTGATATTATTATATTAAAGGAATATTTTATCTGTTGAATCTGATTTAAATTTTTTTTACAGTGTTTATAATTTAAACTAAAAGTTTAATCATAATGTATTATCATTGTAATATAGTTTTAGACACTAATCTAATCATAAATCATTATAATTGGTATGATTTTAAAAGTCAATAATTTTATTATATATATGATAATTTGTGATGGGATGAATATGTAAAATTATTTTTCAGTGTAAGTGCATAGTTTATTTATTTTTTCTTAAACTAAAATCTATTTGGTTTAAATAACTGAATTAAAATAAATTTTTTTTCTGAAAGCAAGGTAGCCTTAATAACTTATATAAGTTTGAGGTACATATGCTGTGCTTTTATTTTAAATATACCCTCACCATGATTTTTAATGTGTTTTAGATGTGATTTCCAATAATAAATTTAAATTTTCTTACGATATTGTTAAATAAGGAAAGAATAAAATATATTATATATTTTAAATATATTTATTTTTATTTAATATTATCTTGTAAAAGAAAATATATAATATGTAGACATAACATATAAGACACTATATAGTAAAGCTCAAATTTGAAATCACGTGAAATTTGATCTTATTCTAGACGCTAGCATCTATGTATGTAGATATGTTTGCTAGAAGTGGAAAACTGGAAATGGCCCTGGCAGTGTCAAATGTCGTAGACTCGTAGATAAGTCTTCTCTCAATTAATCAAACTGGCATTTGCATCTTAGTCAAATATCAATTATTAATTTAGGCACTGTTTTAATTTCCACATTGAGATGCACCACAACTTGCGAGTCTCTTCAGACTATACTCTTGGCAATGCCATTTCTTCTGCGTATGCTCGTCCTCACCGAGACAAGATCGATTGATTCAGTTTGGTGCATAGCTCTTTTTTTATTATTTCATTTTGTGTTAGTCATCCATTCAATCATTTGCTTGTTGAAGTAAAACCATCTGTATTTTTATCCCATAATTATTTTTAGTTTGAGATTCTTTTTTTCAGCTTTTGTGGGGGAATGATTAATAACCAAATGTCAAGAGAAGCTAACTTGCTTTACAAGTTAGATTCTTCGGATATCCATTGAGAAATAATTAGCGTTAGGAAAAATAAACACTATTATTCCGAGACTTTTGTGAAAGTCAGCGACACCAATCAATGAATGTGTCCCATGCGGCCATGCCCAATCACCATGCAGAGTTGCAGAATTGTTGAAGCCTTCTACAAATTCCACTATCTATTAGATATCCCTTCTAGGATAGGCTTCACGTTAATTTAATATATATGTATACATATATAAACAGAGGGTTCGTCACATACCTTTCATCATGAGTAGTAATAAATAATACTACATGGATGTAGGTTCACATGGTGTGTATTTTGATGGACCGGTTATAAATTTGATTTTTAATCAAATTAATTTTAAAGTAAAGTAATTTTTATATATATAAAAAAATTATTTTGATATCTGAAATTGAAATATACTATCATATTAATTCTTGAAACTAAGAAAATATAAAAAAATATCTAAAATATTAAATAATTTCTTAAACTTAATTACTTAATGTTATTTTAGTTCATAAACATATGCTAATATTATATTTTTAGTAATTTTTTTTTAAAATTTTAAACTGTTGATTTGAATTTTCAGATATCTTTTTTTATTTTTTATATTTATGGACTAATATGAAAGTCGTTTCTAACTTTAGAGATTAAAGTCACTTTTTACTAAGTAATATTTGAATATTTTTATTATAAAAGTTAGTAATAAAATTTAGTATATTTTTATTTTAATATGAACTAGATGTATTTTTTAGTATAAATAATTATTTTTGAGCTAAATAAGACTATTATGTATGATAAAATTCTTGTATCAACTATTTTATATACTCGTTAGTTGATTTAGACATTTAGTCATCGATTTGGTATGAATTTTTTTAAAACTATCTAAAGTTATTTCAATTCAAAACTAATTCTGATCAGAATTAATTTTCTAACGAAAAATCAAACCTGGGAATATTTACTTATTATTGCGTTAATTTATATCTCAAGTGATTCCGAGTTATTTAACTTGAGTTCAAACCAACAAGTAGTAGTTAGTTCAAGCAATACTTGATTAGAATTCTTAAACATGTAATTATGAAATTAAATATTGTCTTGTTTATAGAAAAAAAATATTGTTTGAAAGTGCAAGCCAACTAATCTGTCAAAGAAAATTAAAATTTTGGAAGGATGACGTAAATGTAATGATATGCATAAACAAAAGAAAAAGTGGAGTTAAAACACATTGCGTGGCTCTTCCCTCTGGCTGCATACAACTGGGACATGGTTGTCCCGCGCGTCCTTGATGGAGTTGGAAACCTCTCAACCTCAAATTTAAATGTGAGTCGGAGTGTTGCAACCGCACATGTTCACACACAAACAACTCATCAGAACAGAACAGTGCCTTTACATGGTGTTAATTTGTGTACTGCATTATGAGCCCACTCACACGTGTTGTTGTCATTTAACAAAAGAGGGTCCTGATTCTCATAAAAGTTGTGTCACATTTTAAATTTTGTCCATTGCAGTGATAGCCATACTTTTATGCTGAAACTGAAACTACCTTTCCCTCCCATTCATGCTTGCTTGTCACTGGATCGAACACATTAGTACAGCTGAGCTCTACGAAAGCTGGAATTAATACGCGGAATTTGCAACTACTTATTATGTGTGCCACGAGTTTAGGGAACGTGGGTGTCACTCTGATTCACTTTGCTGTGACAATTAGGTGGCTTTCCATTTGCCATGTAAAAACAAGATATTTCTGCTTCAGGACCATCCTATGTTTCCTCATCAATTTTATAAATTAAACCCATCCATTCAAATAACACGCCTATTTTGGTACACATAAATAACACATTCTTTTTCTAATTTAACACTACAAAATCAGCTTAAAGTTGATAATATAATAACTATTTTAAAGAGAATGTTTTTACTTTTTTTTATAAAATATCAACATTTTTATTTTTTCCCCTTCCATTCTGCATATAATGGAATTGCAGTAGTAAAAGAATATAGGAATGCTGTGTGTATATTTCGCGAAATAAAAAAATAAGGAAAAGAACATAATGTAATAAATTTCTTTTATTTAGTTTGAACTTTGAACCTTTCAGTGATTTTTTTTATTTATTCTCAATTCAATATGTAATTCTTCTTTACTTTTAAAATATATTTAATATAAAATTAGTTCATATATTGTTTTATATTTTGATTGCGTTTGATATATAAATAGAATTAAATAAAACAGTTTATCATATTCCTTTTTTTTTGCGTGTATAACCAAAATTTTACCACGTTTAAACTTAAGTCCGGTTTTATTTTCATTTTAAAATACGACAAAGTTATGGCAAAGAAATATCTTTTAGACGACCTAGCCTTACTTTTACACATATTAAATATGTAAAAAAAATAGTTAAGAAGAAAATTTTACTAAAAATGTCATTGATCAGTCGGATATTTGACAAAGATTAATAATTTTAGTGAAAATTTTATACCAATGTTATAATAAGTAAAAATAAAAAAAATTATTTCACACTTACGTGCACATCATATATTATGTGAAACCAATGTTGATAGCAAAGCAAAACCTTGTCACATGGAATATATGAAACCAATGTTGTTAGCAAAGCAAAACCTTGTCACATGATCCCATGTATGCTGTAATCATGCCACCCGACACTAATCCTCTGCATTAAAACCATAGCCATGCTATTTTCACGGAGCCTCCCACCATAATAAGGGGCCGGGCACAAGCTCAAAGCTCAACATTTGACGCAAAAAATGTTTTAATATTTTTAGGAAAATGATACGAGAATATAATTTTTTGTATTTATTTTTTAAAAATTTAACTATAAACAAATTTAAAAATATTAATTTAAAAATATTACAAATTAATATTTTTAAATTTGTTTATACTAGATAACACATTCAGTAAAGAGTCATAAAGTCTAATAGAGCTCAAAAAATTCTAATAAACTCAATTATTTGTCAATTAGTAATATAGTGGGTATTTTTATTTTTTTAATATTTACAACTTACTATTTTACATGTAAAAATTTAAAAACATTAATTTGTGAATAAATATAAATAATATATATAAGTTCCACATTTTTATTAGTGGAAATAAACTTTTCTTATAATAATTAATTATAAATAAATAATTTATTTTTATTAATTTCAAGAAAGCGATTTCGTTGAGAGTAAAAAAATTGTCGATATCAATCAGCACCTTACAGTCAAATAATTAATTGAACTTGTGGTGCTCCATTCTTAATTAAACTCCAAAGTTGAGAAGTCATTTCATCAATATCTTGAGCACCATTCTTTGTCGCATTATCTATAACTATTTTGTGAGATATAGTTTTTACCATATTAATCTGAAGCAATTTATCTTAATTGGATAGTGATTCTTTTTTTCAATTATCCCTCAAATTCTCAAACACAGAGATATAAGTATTGTGGCAACATAAAAATGTAAAGAGAATATTACCTTTAGTAAACAGAAAACAATACTTTTTTTTTTTGTACAAAATAAGAAATTAGCAAGGATAGAACTAAACGATCGAGGTCAGATCACCATTGCATATGTCTTGATTTTGCCACCAACAACTTATACACCAATTTCTGATATTTTGAAATGTCGATATCACAGCTTGATCAAAATTGAAAAACTTTCATGTTTAAAATATACCTCTAACTCTCACATCATATAAGATAAAAAAAAATTAAGAAAATATAATTTTTTTTAATACGCTAATCAATTATATCGAGAGAGTCTTCACAAACATATCTAATTACGATTTCATGTGCAATGATCATTTTAAAACTTTAATTGTTATATTGATAAATTAATGTTAATATTTGATATATTTAATTAAATCAGTAGATAAATTAGTATTTTAGTTGGTACAATAAACAAGATAAATATTTATAGCTAAAATTTATAATAAATAATATTTTTAATATATAAATTATATTATAATTATAGTTCATAATAAATAAATATTTTTAAAAATATTAATTATATTTTAGATTTATAATAAATAATTTATATAGGATATAAATTTATTTTAACAATTAATAATTAAAAAATTGGAATTCAATTTATAAATTAAAAAAAACAAAAGCTAAAAGAGATAAAATGTTAAGAAAAATTTCTAAAAACTTTTTTAAAAGAAAAAATTATAAAAATAATTTTATTAAAGAATAATTTATAAAAACGTTTTCATTTAATATAGTTATTCTAATTTTTATATATATTAGTATTTTTAATCTATGAATTACAAAAAATAACTATTTATTTTATATAATTAAAATATATGATAAATAAATATTTCTGAATATATAAATTATATCATAATTAAAATTTATAATAAATAAATATTTTTAACATATATATTATATTTTAAATTTATAATAAATAATTCATATCATGACATAAATGTTATTTTAAATTATTAATAATTTATTTTAAAATATTAAACTTTTTATTTAAAATTAAAAATATATTTGAAAGATATAAAAATTAAGAAAAAATTATAAAAATAATTAAAAATGATCTCTTTAATTATAATTAAAAATAAATATCACAACAATATATTCATGTATTTTATTATTAGCAATATATTATAATTTATTATTAAATCCTTGGTAATATAGAGAGTCACGGGAAGCAGCCTCGCTTCAGAAAATACTTATTTTATTTTAACTCAACGATTAGTGAGTTGTTTAACCATTACTTCTTCAAGTCGAATTAGTACCAATGGGAATTTGTATTTGATTAGGTGGTATTTTTACAGAATTATTTTCTTGTCTATCAATGGAAACATTTGAGCAAAAACTTACAAAATCAAGTACAATATGTGTCACAATAAGAAAAAAAAAATACAATATTATTTCTTTAAAAAGAACAAAACAATGATTTGGCAAGCCGAACAAAATCCATATTCTATGGAATCTCTTGTAGATGCTATTGACGTTCAGCCGTGATGGTCGTATTCGTTGAGTCATCACGATACAGCGATACTAGTGTTATAATAAGTAACGAAATAAATTTTAAATTATGGAAAATACTTATATCTATAAATTTATAGGATAATATTTATATTATAGATTAATTTTTATTATATTTTAAATTATAAAAATATTTTGTAATTATATATATATAATATAAAAAAATTGAAAAACAAATGCATGTAAACCAAGTCCCGGGTTATAATATAAAATTATTAATTGATTTATGATAAGTATCAATTACAAAACAAAGGCAGAAGTTCAATAACCAATTCTACAATGTAGGGGCCACATATACACCCTACTCCAAACATCACGTATCACATGTTATTATATGAATAAGAGGCATTTTCAAGTCATATGAATTTCATCTTAATTAATATTTCACTTTAGTCTTTTATATATTTTTTACCCATAATCCATCTTTTACAATCTTTTAACAAGTCTTTTAATACATAGATTAAATCAATTATTCCAGTTTTCAACTTAATAAGTTTTCTTACTACTAGTGGATTTGTTCAACGAGAGGAATCATTTGTCCAACAAATCTTACACCTACTAGCGTACTTCCTTAGGTATAAGCATTCGCTTAGCAAGAGCCTAACCTCGGATGGAGCCATAGAGAACTTTCACTACGTTTAGTCGCCCAGTTAGCCGAGCCATAATGACTAAAACTCTAAAATCTCACAACCCTTACACAACAAGAACACCACCTCACTCAACCAAAAGAGTCACATAGGGCATCCTCTAAGGATCCTCATTTATTCGTTTAGCGAGTAGGACTCCTCACTCAACGAATGAATCCATAAAGACTCCGCACTCACCACTATACCTATCTCGCTCAACAAAGGTGTCCCTTCGGTCAATGAAAAGGAGTCACTGAGAGATTCCTAAAATCTCACATCTTATTTGCTCCATGAGTAGGAGGTTTCACCCAGCAAATGAAGTCATAATGACTACACACTCTTAACTATATTTAATCCCCTCAATCAAACTCTAGATTCGCCGTAGTCAGACATTGGATTCGTCTAGCCAGATGTTGGACGCGCCCAACCATACTTCATATTCATCCAATGAGTCTTCATCATGTTCATGTATTCTTAAACTTTTACCTAACAAGAGAGGTTCTCGCCCAACAAAAACTCATGTTTTCTAGAAACTAACCAAAAAAATGCAAGGTTTTCTAATGAAAGTCTCCTTTCGCCTAGTGAACCTTCAACAAAAACCCATAAAATGGACATTCGCACAGCTAGACAAGGGCCTCACCCAATAAAAACCCTTGGACAGCAACATACAAATCATAAAAAAATGATCAAAACTCAATCAAATTATTATATAACTTAACTAATAGCTTCGTATTTACATATAATATCAAATTCTAAACATTAAAATAACATCAAATCCTAAACATTAAAATAATATCAAATCTCACACACAACCACAAAATCATGATTTATTCAACATTTTTTTTTCTCAAAAACCTCAAAACTTAACAATGACTACCAAACTTACAACAATGACTACCAAATTCCAAATAGATTATAACCATGCATCATTAAGTAATTAAACAACACAACAATATCATAATAACAACATAAAATCCATGAAAATCACACAAGATTAACTTCCCTTACTTGGTGTAGACTTAGGAAAATAAATCTTTAATGAAGAAGGAGGGGCCTCTTAGATTAATAATGGTGAGCTCCTAGTTGGAGATGAAGGCCACGAATTTTTAGAGGAAGAAGGAGAGCACTCGTTTCTAGAAAATCAACCAAGAGATGGCCATGGTAGGTTTATAAATCAGGTTTGGGGTGCTTGACTTTATTCAAGAGTTTTTGGAGAATTATTTTATCTTATGGGCAATGAAATTTGGTTATCCATCGGTCCTTGAGTTTTTAGAAAGTTGGTTAATGAACTTTGAGATCTACAAGATGGTTGGGGTTTTCATGGTTTTCTCCAAAACTTCAATTGATTGGTGTTCCATCTTGAAAAACGTATTGTTACGTAGAAAAATACGTGGACAACATCACTTCAACTTTACTTGACTGGAAAGCACTCAAAATCATTGTTTATCAACTCTCTTTACTTGACTCAGGTAACTATTTTCAAGGAATACTTATCTTAATAAACATATTTTTGACCATTTTAGCGTTTTCTCAAAATTTTCTTGAAAAACACGCATCACAGCATTTTATTAAGCTTTTTTCAACTAAAATTAAATTTAATTACACTTTTAATTATTCAATCACTTTAATTAATCAAAGTATAAAACCTTTCGTGTTACATTTATCATCTAATTAAATTAGTTTAAAATAATTTTAAAATCAAATTTGATCTAATTTAGTTTTAAACTGTTTAAATGGGTTATTTTACTTTTTTATGAAAAAATTCTAAACAAAATATTATATATATATATATATATATATATATATATATATATATATATTATCAAGCAACCAGTTTTGTCAGTAAACCTTTCCTTATCGATGGGTAAAAGTCATCGGTAAATAATAAGTACAATAATAATAGGTATGCAATATGTCTTCCGGACACATTTTAATACACTTTATGATTAGAAATTATAAAATTGAGAGAAATACACGTTAAATATGAGATGTGTTTGTTAAAATATGTGATTTTTAATAAATTTTAATTTATAAAAATATTTTCTACTAAAATAATTAATAAAAATATACTTAAAAGAGTGTATTAAAAATAATAAAATATATTACTAATATTTCTGTTATATCACAATAAAAAAGATGTCAACACGACCGATAGTGATAGAGTAACATATTTTCAACAACGTAGCCAGCCGCAGATAATTTTAAATAAAAAAGAAATTAATGGTTCAAACTTTCCAAAGGAATGACCATTGATAGCTTGATGTTTCATTTTCTTTAACATGCTTTAATATTTGCAATAGGATGTTGTCGATAAATCAAATCACTAATAGTTGTTATCGACAAGTTTTACTGTCAGTAATAACCATTGATAATTCATTGCAATAATTCCACTAATTAATACCTCTTTCTCTTTAACTCTAGTTTCTGTGCGACATTTCTCGCCCTTTTATTTTTCATATATTTACTCTTATTTTAATTAATTTAGTTGTCATATTATATATTTATTAAAAAATATTTTTTCTCTAGATTGTATTGGAAGTCTTAAAATAGTATTTCTAAAGGAGGCCGTCTTCGTTAGATATAATAATGGATAGAGTCTTGGTGTTATTGATATTATAGTACTTGTCCCATACTCAGTACTTGAAAAAAATATTTATATTTATCTTAGTATTCACCCGATCACATTTATCCTTGTATCAACACGGGCAGCAACTTTAATATCTATCCACGTATCTCCGTACCTATATATCTATACCCTGGTTTGTTACTCATATTTTACCTATGTGTATAAATTAATAAAAAAATAATAATTAACATTTTGGTATAACTATATTAAAAATTAACTCAAATAATCTAAACATAAATTTAAATTATTCAAATATAACATTAAAAACACTCAAACATAATCTTAAATCATTTAACCAAACAACATTATAAACATAATTATCTAACCTAATCATTATTAAATATAATATTTTAATTATTTAACCTTAATTATTAAGGTTTATTACACTATTTTATACTTTTAATAACTAAAATAATAATTAATAATATATATAATATTTTAATTATATTATATTATATATGTATATAATGTGTTTGTATGAGGCAAGGTGAGTACTATAATAACCATACCCGCATTCATCCTCATTAAAATTTGCAAGGAAATGCCCACCTTTAGATTCTTTCTTAATAAGCGAATATTTATCCTACCTATTTTTAAATATTTTGTGGATACTCATAGAGTTTGGGTACAATTTGTCATCTCTAGTCTTCATCTTCACTAATTATTTTTATTTAATTCAATGGTTTTAACAAATAATTCATCTTTGATTGTTAGATTAAATAAAAATGAATAAAGAGGATAAAGGATAATTCTTTTAAAGTTGTTCATGGAGCAACTTAATCTCCACCTCCCCTCTCTTGTAGATATATTAAGATTTATATTTCTTTTGTATACCTATAGAATTCATTATGTTCAATCTTTTAAAAAATAACAACATTCTTAAAAGAAATTTTACTACAATCATTCAATTCCAACATATGAAATAACAAGTTCTAACATATCTCGTAGTAAATTCATCAAATCTAAAAGTTGTATGTTTGCAAAAGATTTTTTCCCTGTCTTGCTTCGCAAATTGAATCCTTATGTACAATTCAACCATAAGCATCAAGACAAAATAAGGTACAAGGTTAAATCCACAACCAATGGATTCATATCTAACTTAAATGAAAGAATTAAAGTAGTAGACAATGACTCATTCTTATATTTAAGAATTATTCATTCTTTAATTGTCTTCAACCTCTTTTCATCTTGCAATCCTTTAGAATTTTAATAGGTCATGCAAGTGTCCTAACTTGGACTATAAGTCTTGTAAGGTTCTTTGAGTTCCTTCAAACCTTAGGCATTGTTGTCTTTGAAAGTTGAAGTTTATTTTTATTTGATGTTTTACATTTCTCCTTTGGAAGCACTTTTTCAAATTTCTTCAAAAAAGAATCATCATAATTAAGTAAAGCGTTAGAATATAAGACTCAACATTTCTCATTTTCACTCTCGTTTTCTCTGAGTTTCTTTTCACTCAACTTTTGTCTTTCAACTCTTTTTTCACCACTTCTTTTTTCTTTCTCCTTTTCTATGAAATATTTTTCTCTTAACTTTATCACTTTCTCTTTTATTTCTTTTGACAATGTCTTCCACTTTGGGCATTGAGATGTCATATGCCTTATTCTTGAATGCATGAGACATTCAATTTCCCTACATCTAGTTGGACAATTAGATGTACAGAGTTTGTGACACCCTTTTATCCCGAATACTTAAATTAAAATAATCAAGTAAATAAAATGAAGACAGGGTAATAGTTAAAACCAAAAAGCACAATTTGTATTAAGGATAAAAGGTTCACATGATAATTAAAAGGTAGGCACAAAGTTTTCAAGGAGGTTTTAGATCTAAACATTATAATTGAGAAAACTAAAGTCATCATCATTTTTTAAATAAGTCATTCATACATCAAGGCATAGAGCAACTATTCTAACTTCTGGAACCCCGATGTCACACTAATCAGAGCAAGACCCCGCCTTTTCAAAACTTGGCACCATAAGTGTCCTCAACGGTACCTAAAAGAAAACAACAAGAGAAAGTACGGTGACAAAACGCATTCAATCATATATAAAGGCAGATAATGTCCCAAATCCCACATATTACCGTACTCAATTACTAACAGTTAACATATGCTCATATATCAATCACATTTCATTCATTCAAAATCAATCATAGTTCATTCATGTTTACAAAATGCACATGCTCGCACAATGCATATGCTCATCACCACACCTAAAAGTCTCGAGTCGGAACTCCACACCATGGGCGAACCTCTTCAATCCCCTTAGTTATCACTAATGATGGTCACACAGTTAAACACATCGTATGGGCCTGTGTGTCGCACAATTAAACACCACCTATTGCCCATGCGAAGACATTCCACACAACCGTTAAACACCACCTATGGCCGGCGTGCAGCATGGTTAAACACCACCTGTGGCCCATGCATATGATTGTCCCCATCATTAGTCCCCCGTGTTAAACACCACATATGGCCAAGGGATTATAGTCACGTCTGGCTTTTCATGCATCTCATGCCTCTCATGTCCATGCTCAATGCATTCTCATCCACATTCTTATTCTCATGATTTATTTATACATCATTCGGACAGTCCACAATCATACCCAACCATATTAATTTAACCATCATTATTATAAATCATTCAAAGCACAGAAATGTACATAAAACATCATTGAATTTCACTCAGTTTCATCATTGCACACAAGAGCCTCAAATCATGAACAACCATAAACAACACAAGAATCAAGTAATTAGGGCAATTAATCATAAAGTTACCCAACAAAAAATCACATTAGGACAAGACGTTAATCAGACCACAGAGCATATTGACAAATCTTCTTTTCTACCGATTAAAATATTTTTAAAACGTAATAATCAAACGAAATTGAGAATTTAGATCCTAGAGGGACTTAGGGATTGCCCTCACTACCCGTACACTCCCGCATTCATATATAATCAAACTCATCTCCCCTGTACCTTAGATGCGAAGAATAGTGATGATTTGATGCGGCTCTAGGACGGTCTGAATACCCTAGCTCCTCTTCCTTGCAGGTCGACGTTCTCTCTCCTCTAGGTCTGGTTGTCTGACGCGTAAAACACCAATTATGGTAAACTGATTACCCCCTGTCTAATATTCTAGCTGGATCGGGTCAACCCCAACCCGTACGTTAGTCTCCCCCGTTAATTCAATTAATTAAATTAATAAATGAAATAATTTAGATAAAGTCTGTCAGTTTATAAAATCATTAACCCCTCTATTAAAATAAAATTGATAATAATAATAATAATAATGTAATTAATTTATAAAAATAATTAAATAAATTTTAGGATGTTATAGAGTTTATCACTAGTAAAGATACTTTCTCTCTTTTCTTTAGTATTCCAACTTAACATTTCAATTATCTCATTAACTTTATTTTTTTTTCTATACTTCTTTTCTCGTGCATTTTCTCTTTATCCTTATGCTTTCGTTCTTCTTCATTTTCATATCTATCATCATTTTTGTGAGAAGATGTGGAGTGCCAAACTCTCTTATTTCTCTCCTAAACATTAGTCTTCTCATGAAACTCATTATAATGCTTTTGCATCCTCCTTTCAAAAAATGACACGATTCTTCCACTAAAACCCTAATGAGTAGTCATAGTTTCAAATTATAAACAATGTTAGCACAAAACAAGTAACAATAAGGATCTTTTCCATGCAACTAAGTGTTTTAAATCCAAAGATGTAGTTCACTTGTGTTTCACTCAATCAAGGTTGTTTAATTTCTACAATGTCCATTCTCTTCTTTTTCCTTCAAGCTCCCCTCAAAGTTCTTAGGAAGAACCAACTGAGAACATAACATAGATTTCCACCCAATGTGAAAAATATGATGAACCTTCACTTAAATTGCCACTTAGGAGGTTAAGGATACAAAACTCTAGGACAAAACCAAACAAGTTTAAAGACAAGTAATACAGCTAGAAATTTAAGAAAGACAAGTTCAAACACATTCAAAGAGAAGGCATGAATAAAAACTAAGAATGACTAAAGAAGAATATGAACTATGTTCTATGTCTAAGTGTAAATGTATATCAATCTCTAACACAGTCAATGAAAACAATTAAATTACAAGAAAAATAAAAACAATACAATGAAATAGGGTTTACACTTTTATATGTTGGCTAACAATTTATTTCTTTTTTTACACTTTAGAGCTCAAACTTTTTATAATTGCTTTTTTTCCTATGTAATTTATTTTTATTGCAATTCAATCCCTACATATTTTCTTATTTTGTTGATAGCTCTTGATAAATTTCCATTCAAAGGCATAATTTTTGTACTAATTTCTTGTGTCCAAGCTTGAATCATTCACCTCCTACACCGTAACATTGGATTCCTAACTCAAACTCTTCACTTTCTTTTCATTCTCTTCACCAGAGTTACTTTTTGTGTTGGTGAGATTTGTGGTCTACTTATAGATTTTGAAGAAAGAGTATCTTTATTTAAAAAATAAATATTTGGTAAAGGGAGCTAAAAGGCACAATCCCGTGGGGACTTGTCAACCTTAGTTTCAACTTAGTGTGAATACTTACTCAATTAACCCTTTTTACTAAGGGTTTGGCATATGCTTTGTTGTTAATGGAAAATATTTTTCTTGTTGTATAAAATTTGATTCGTTTCGATTTTGGCTGTGTCTTCATGAAAAAACCATGATAATACATTATGTATTCTAAAAACACTTTAAGACAAACATACTCTATCGTTAGTAGTACCAAAGATGTGAGTCCAAATATTATACCTAAAAGTCTAATTATTGATTACCTGTTTTTAGAAATACATTACTAGTTAAAAAAAAAATGAATTTTGTATAAAAAAAACATTAAAAAGAGTTATTTATGCCAACAAATTTTTCATATTAATATATAAAATTTTAATTATCAGTATATTAGCTATTTTTAAGCTCTTGATTATATATGTGGATGCAGGTTGAATATTGATTTTTTTTATTGTTGCTTAAATTTCAAGCATTACTCTTGCCATAAATCTTAAGAACAAAAGAAATGGAACCCTGTTCTTAAGAAGAGGATTTCGTGATTCTGGACAGAGCAGGACAAGAAACAAAAATTGTATTTTTAAGTGGTTAAATGAGATAGTATACACAAATTAAATAACCGGTAAAGTTTGCAAGTGTTTTCACCTAAGTAAGCAAATTAAAAAAATCCTTCTAAATCTCTTGGTATAATATTTTGAAGTTGAGAAAATGAAATAAAAATAATAGACTAATTTAATAATTTAGAGATTATAAAATACTAAGTGATAGACTTTTCCATAATCGTATTATTAAAATATGAATTATTTAACATATTTAAGGAAGCATTTGGAAGGAAACTTTTATCTAATTATATTATTAGATTTATAATACATGTATGACACATATGCTTAATAAATTGTATAGTATTATTATCAACTATATTAATACCCTTTGTTCTATTCCATTCAATTTGCATGAATTTATTTTATGCAAAAGAAAACATAATAGAATAAAATGTTTAATATTTTAATTTAATTTATTTTCTTAATTAGTATAAAAATATTTTTATATAATTTTTATTTCATTTAACTCTATTTTTCTTATCTAAACAAACAGAAAAATTTTATTTTTGTTTTATATTTTTATTTATCAAACAATATTTCTTTTTACTCTTTTTTTTTTTTCAGAATCTAAAGAAAGCATTCCTCTGTAACGACGCACTGTTGTTTAATGTGAGAAAATTATTATTATTTTTAAATAAATCTAATTGAATAATCTAATGGGGTTTAGATAGTGTCTGAACCAGGAGCGTGATTTTTTTTTTAGTTTTTCTTTTTAAAATCTATGTCATTCAGTTAGATATAAAATATTATATTATAATTTTTAATAAGTTAATATCGATCGATCACAGAATAATTTAAATATTTTCCTGCTAGGAGCGTGATACGCTGACGAAACCGAAATCAGCTTAAATTGATGGAAGCGCGCCGTAGAAACTGGAAAGCCGAGCCGTTTACAACTAATTAAGAATTAATTAATTAATGCTTGTTAACATCTAACAAGAAGAAATATCACCTCACTAAACGGTCAAAAAAACCGGAAGCGGAACGGGCTACACCCGGTAAACAAAAAGTTTGCATTTGAAGGTTAACTGCAGTAGCAATCCCACCTAACCCGAGTCAGATTCTAACCCGGGTCGGGTTTATATAAAGCGAGTGCAATTCAGTACACTACCGGGATGCGAAACTTCTTCGCTCCAAATCCAACCCAATATTTTCTAACCTTTCACTCTCACATGTAAAATGACGCACCCGAGGGGAAACTAGTAGTTTCTTTGTGCGTGAGGGGTTTTGTGTGTTTTATTTGTTTGTTTTGCGTTTATGAATATTTTGATGGGCAAAGAGAGAGAAGAGGTGGTGGAAAAGCATGGTGTTAATGGAGATAAGTGGTACTTGTATAGCTGCTTACAAGACTGTAAATATTGGTGCTGTTTAATACACGAGAGTTCCTTTTCGATGGTTCCTTTTGAGTGAAATTAAAACCTTGTCTTCTCATCTTTCTTTTGAGACATTGACTAACAATAAAGTGGATCGATCAAAACACTTTCTTCATCAAATAAGATCCCATCTTTCCTACTCATGAAGAGACTTGGCAGCTCAGATTCTTCCACTCCTCTAATAAAAATTTCTCCACCAACAGGTGCATACTTGTTAATTGATTTTGCTTTGTTTTTAAATTGAGACAGAGATCATGTGGGTTAATGAAAATAACTAATGATTGTGTGTGATTTGGATTGATTGATTGATTTAGAGGAACACAGTCCGAGGAAGAGGCAGCACATGTATGGTAGGGAGTTTGAATCGATGCTAGAAGAAGTGGACGAGGAAGGGTGTGTAGAAGAAGCGGGGCATCCTTCTGAGAAAAAGCGTCGACTAAGTGTAGATCAAGTTAAGGCTTTGGAAAAAAACTTTGAGGTTGAAAACAAGCTTGAACCTGAGAGGAAGCTCAAGCTTGCCCAAGAACTTGGCTTGCAACCTAGACAAGTTGCAGTTTGGTTCCAAAACCGTCGAGCTCGATGGAAAACCAAACAATTGGAGAGAGATTATGGCCTTCTCAAAGCCAATTTTGATGCTCTTAAGGTTAACTATGACACCCTCAATCAGGACAACGAAGCGCTACGAAACCAGGTATAAACAATACAAAATCCTTATAATTCTTGTTTGAATAATTTAATTGTTTAAAAAAAAAAGATTTGAAATAGGATTGTGTTTGCAGATTAAAGAATTGAAATCGAGGCTGGAAGAAGAGAAGACGGTTTCGGTGGTGCCCGAGTCGGAAGAGAAAACGAGCGAGCCATGTTCTGAGTCGGAGGATCAGTTGAATTACGAGTGTTTGAACAAGAGCGATTGTGTGGGAGGCGCGTGGGTCTTCAAAGACGGTTCTTCTGACAGCGACTCAAGCGCAATGGAGAACAACAGGGACAGCCCCAAAGGGGTGATGAAATCTTCATGTGGGGTTATCGAAACGGAGTCTTGGATGAACTGTTTGCAGTTACAGAAAGCAGCGTATCAGTGGCAGAACGTGAAGATGGAGGAGCACAATTTGCTGAGTGCGGACGAAGCCTGCAATTTCTTCTCGGATGAACAACCACCCACCCTACAGTGGTACTGTCCAGACCAGTGGAGTTGTGCTCAATTCATATAAACTTGTAAACTAAACTAGTGCATCTGCATCTGCATCTGCATCTGTATCTGCATGGCCTGGCTAATAATATATCAATAGAGCAATCATTATTCAGTTGTAAAGAAAACCTTGCTGTAAAAATAAATTTCTATTCAACTATACAACAATAACTCTGTACTACTTTTATCCAAGAGAAACCGATAAAAATAAAATCGGTTAAATGATTTCAATGTCGGATTGTGTGATTTTTAATAAGCACTGTATTAAAAAGATGAAAACTAAACAAGATGTTGAACAGAATATAATGGCCGAATAATATTTTTAAGCATTTCATTTTTAATGAAGTATAAGGAGTCCAAATTTGGCCTGAATATTTCGTGGGAGTTGCATATCGAAAGTTCACAAGGGTTATCTTCATCCATTAGACCAATTTTTTTTGTAGTTTTTTATTTAATTTTTTTTGTAGTTTTTTATTTAATTTTTTATTTAGTTTCTATATTTGTATTATTTTTTAATTTTTATACTTAAAAATTATCTATTTTAATATTTATACATGTATTTTTTTTATACTATTTTTATCATTGGCATCAAATGTAACTTAATCTCTTTAAAAAAATCGACATAAAATAAAAGTTGTCGAAGTAAAACCGTCAAAAAAAAATTTGGCGGCTTAAAACTATTGTGTTGACGGAATAATTGTCATCAATTTTGTAACAATTTTATATCATCATTTTTTCTTTTGTGACAATTTCTTTTAATGGAGTTAAGACATATTTGATATCAAGTAGGATGACCAAATAAGCAATTAAATTTTTAACAATTATATATGAACAACTCAAAAATATAAAATACCTATCAGTTGTATATACGAGCCTCACCAATCAACAAGACCTTTATATTGTTAAAAAAAAAAAAAACTCAAACTCATGTTTTTTTAGGATTATTTTTAAAACCATTATTCATGGACAACTTGAGAATATAAAATACCTATTAAATAGTTCTCATTTTAATTTATTTTTGTAGTAAACCTTCAATTTGATTCTTTTTAAGTAATAATTTTCTCTCTTAAATATTATATAAATAATCTTTATATATTACAAATCATGCTCTATAGTCTTTCAATATTAAAAAATTCTTTAAATTAGTCTCATAATATTACTCAAGAATATCAACATAGAGATTAAACTGGTAAATTTTAATATTTTAGATATTATTTATATAATTTTATTACTTTAAAAACTATATAGAAAAGAGAGTAATAGTTAAGAGACCAAATTAAAGATTTATTCTTTATTTTTATTATTTATATATTTTATTATATTTATACTTTTATTTTTAGTTTTTTATTGTCACATTATATTATTTATTATATTTTTTTCTTTCTGCGTGTCTATTAATATATAAATATAAGTATTAATTAAATATTATTTTTTATATAGAAAATAAAGAAAGAACATTTTTATGAGCGAAAGAAAGAAATAAAAAATAAAGAAAAAAGATAATGATAGATATAATAAAAAATCATGTATAAAAAAGAAAATAAAAAAGTTTATATTTACTAACTAATTCTCTTATTTTCTTTGCACGATGTTATATGTATTATTTTATATTTTTAATACATTAAATGGGTGTATTTTTTAGATTTTATGGTTGAAAAAGAGATATAAAAAAAAGAGAAAAAAAATGATAAATATAATAAATAATATAATAAAAATAAAAAGATGAATAAAAAATAATTTTAATTTTTATTAATTTTTTAAATTTTTTGTAAAGTTTAATGATCGTGATTCATATCATTTAATCATAAATTATTATTATTATGAGTTTAAGGTCCTTATTATAAAAGTTAAAGTTATTATAGAAGGCAATAAAATTATTATATATGGTGATTTATGGTTAGAGAATTAAGTAAAAAAAATTTATATTATTATTTTTAGAAAATACATTAAAAATAATTTTTTTTTTAAAATGTTAGTCGAACATTATATAAATTGGTAGTTGGACTTTATTCTCACTAAGTGAATTATTAGACTATTTAATTAATTTAATTAATCTATTTATAAATTAAATTATTAAAATTATTATTTAATTTTTAACATATTAATTATAATCAATTATTATTATTATAATATCTAATTAATTGATGCAGGTTATATTTTACATTTTCTTCGTAACTTAATAGTTTTGAACTATTTATAATTTAATAATTTTGAACTATTCAATTGATCTCCAATAAAAGCTCCAATAAACGTATGTCATTATTTTAAAACATATCAACTCAATCTTTTAAATTACGTACATAAATTCTATTATCTGATTATAAGAAAATATTATAATCTTATTTCCACTTCTGATTCGGGGCTTATCAAATTTGGGGTGGAAAAGGATAATACACTAAGACATACGTTTGGTGAATTGTATTGAATCAATGTTAGGTCAGTGAACCCTTATTTAACTCTAAACTTGTATGGAACAGCTATCAAAGCATTTGTATTAAAATAATGACTCAGTAAATTGATTAATCAAATGACAGAGTGGTGAAGGTTAAAAATGTTAAAAAAAAAATACTTTAGTTTACTAATTTGTAATTCTCTTGCAAAAAATCTTCCACTCTCCTCTAGCTCTCTCATTTTACTCTAACTAAATACTATGTATCCAATTGTTTAAGGTTTTTTCCTTTACATGAATAAAGCTATTAAATATTTAAATTGTTTAGAATTTTTGTATCACTTTATTTAGTAAATATACCAAAGAATAGTGGTAAAATTTAAAAAGTAGTTTGAAAAATAATAAGTAAAACAAGAGAAAAAAAATAATAAGTAAAATAAATTATTTTTTAAAACATATGATATTTTAAACCGGATATAGTATAATTTTTTCGCCACAAATTTTTTCAAATTGTTTGCCGCAGTTGATATTGACCTTTAGTAATTGCTTGCCATTCGAAATTGAAGCGTTGAATTTATATTAATCATGTTAATTCTAATATTTATGTTTAAAAATATTTTTAAAACTACCACCATAGTTTTATATAACACTTTTATAGTCAATATTTGAACGTAAAGAAAACTTGTTTGCTTATATAATTAAAAAAAATATATTTCAACCATTTTAAATATAAAAAGTTTAAGATGCCATTTTAAACTAACACAGGAATCATTTGGGCTAGCTTGCAAATCAAGTATTTCACAAGAAAAATAAATTAATAGGCATGTGGACCTACTATTAATTAAAACAGCTTCACATCTATACAGATTTATATGTTGAACTACATGCTTAAACAAATAGTGCAGGTCAGTCGGCAAACTATTTAAAAAAAAAATGAATTACTACATGGAATTGAATCAGGGCCATTAATTAAATATGCCTTTGTTTTTATTATATCTATTTGATCAGTTAAAGTGACATAAAATCTTAGTTTCCAAATTAAGTTTTAAAAACATTGTGCTGTATATAATTCAATTTCCAACGAGAATATGGATATATATATAAATTCAATTGCTAGTTATACTTTATCCCCTATATACAAGACCTCATTTATTTAATACTTATTAAGAGAGAGACCAATACAAAAATATAATTGATAAAGTGATGCATATAAAAACTTAATATAAAAGGATTCATTTTTTTTAAGTACTGGTATTTCAGTATGTTTCTACTAGGAGGTCGACACTCTCACCCAGGATTGTTTTGCATGTATTATTAGAACTTGAAAAATGACCAGTTTGAAGTAAAATAGGTTTATTACTCGACATCAAACCGTGCTACAAGATTGATTATAGCTCGGAATAAATTTTAAAAAAAATAATTAATTAAATTTATTTGAGGTAAATTGATTGACAGATATTTTTTAATCAATTTCAACCGACAAAAAGAAAAAAGACATAATTGAACCCACTCATGTTAAGTAATCGAATTGATTAAAGTTAAACAAAAATTAAGATTTATAAATTAGGTCAAGCCCAATTGGTAATGTGATCAGATAAACTAACTGAATTAAGCCATTACTCTTACCTTTAATTTGATGGTTCTTGAATTTTGCTCACTTTTATCACACACAAATATTTATTGCATAAAAGTACAACATATTTGTTGTTAGAAATAAAAATAGGTAAAAAAAAATTTATTGCACAAAAACTTGAATTGTCCAACTCTTTAGGTTAAAGATAGTCATTAAATGTTAATTATCTATTATGATTTTTGCATATTCTTACCATCAATTTTAATTTAACGAGGGGAATAAAGAGGATATAAAGAAAAGGTAAGCACAAGTCCCTTGTTTGAAAGTTTAAATATTTTTTTTATTTCATATTATTTCTCTTTTAAGATAATGAGTTTTTTTAAAAAGGAAATTACCAATTATACAAATTATTTTAATAAAACATTTTTAATCGGATAATTTATTCTTATTAAAAAGTTAAAATATATTTATAAGTTCAGTTAAGCATTTAAGTGAAATGCCAATAAATAAGAGTAATATTGGAAAAAGATAACGAATATTTTCCTATTTTTTAAATAATAATATTTTTAAATAAATTAAATGCCTCAAAGTGTAATGTAACGTGAAAGAAAATAAAAAGTAAGAAAGAAGTAACTTTTAAGAAAAACTCCTTTCCTACCTAAAAATTGGTGTTTCCAAAATTAAGGTGAAACTATTATTTTATTTGTATATATTATAATTATAAGTAGTAATAATTAAATATTTTAAATTTATAAATTATATTATAATTTTAATTTTAATAATAAATAATTTAAATATATAAATAATATTTTAGACTAATAATAAATAATTTTAATCATAATATAAAATTATTTTTAAATTAAAATAATTAAACAACTAAAAAAATTAAGTACATAATTATAAATATAAATTAAATAATAATAATAATAATAATAATACGAGAACAATGTGTTAAATGTATTGCTTGGGAAGAAGAGAGAGTATGAAAATTTTCTAATTAAGAGAATGACAATTTTATTATTCAAATTAGATATTCTAATTTATTGCATAGAAATGATGGTGAGAAGTTAAAAAATAGTTGTTACCTTCTGTTTGTTTATTAATAATATTTCAAACAATAAATATAATTTTGATCTATTTTTTTTATCTGATCCTTTCTTATTTTTTATTTAGATTACATGTATGTTCTACTGGATCCTTCTTTATTTTATTTCGTATTACTATTTAGAATAACAACTATTATCATTTAAGGTATACAAAATTAATCCAACAATAAGTGAAATTTAGAATAAATTTTAAAAATAAAATTATTTTAAATAAAAGAATTATATATTGAAAATTTTAATTAATAATTGAGTGTTTAAAAAAGTGAAGCGAATAAAAAATCATAGCTTTAGTAAGACTTTGTCAATATTTGTACGAGGGAGTGTAGTTGGTCCTAAACTAGAGTGTGACCTAAACCTATCAACACAGCAGCAAGAACTCAAATTTTGCAGTCTATTACAGCTACTCCATCTTGTCGAGTTCAAAGTGCATGAATTTCGGGGAGCTTTGGCCTCTCATCAATTTTTTTTTTTTAAGAAACGGTCGGATATTAAATAGAGATTTTTTCTAGTGAAAAATTAAAGTTCAGTTTATTATATTGTAGAAACTAATCTTTAAATTTAGGGAATGTTTAAGGAAGCTTATCTGTATAAGATAAAAATAAGATGAAAAAAAAATCTTCACAAATTAAAATTAACTTACAAATATATGTATAAAAATGTTCTCATTTTTAATAAATTAATACAAAATAACTTCTACAAATTAATTTACATATAATTTATTTTTAATTTATAAAAAATTATTTTATTTTTCTTTATATTTTTCTATAAATATTTATGAAAAAACTTATCCAACCAAAATCTTAATCTTTATTGCTTTTAACCTCCATTAATATAAATATACAAATACAAATAGATAAATATCATCAAGTATTCGATTAAAAAGTATTTAAATATATTTTCATTATACTTCACACCTGACGTTTATTAAAAAAAATATTTACTTTTTTAATCAATACCTTAAGAACAATAAAGACAATGATTAACGAGACTAATATAAATATAACATTTCATTATTGTATTTCTTAAAAGTTGATAATATATTAATTGTTTTTTATCTTATTTTCGTGCTTTGATATTTCATATAAATACTTGAATAAATTTATTATTTTATTTTTAATAAGAATAACTTTGTCAAAAAATTTATTTTATCACCATAATTTATATATATATATATATTATCACAATAGAAAAATAATAATACGAAGGAAGTAAGATTTGTGTCCTTTAATTTGAAAACATTATGCGATTCCCTCACGTACAGCGATTAATAAGATCCTTCACCAAATCCAATGCTAAAACGAAAAGGACAAAGGATGACTAAAGAGAACGTCCCTTAAAAGAAGTGCCAGATGATTGGATGCCGAATAAACGTGTCTGACGGGAACCCCAGCTTTGTAGTGTTTCGTAACGTACATATGAAATTACCACATTCGGGACTTTTTTTTTTGTTAATAATAAAGATTAATAAAACACTAAAAAAAATAATTCTAGTTACACCATATTTTCCAATTTTGAGGATTTGAGGTAATTTTTTTATCAACCATTGAAATGACTGCATTTGCTTCCTTCCTGCAAAAGTAAGTTGTCTTTGTTTTCTTATTTTATTTCCTTTTAAAAGAAAATGAGAAAATAGAAAAAACAAAGAAAGCATTTTATTGTGGTCTTCGGCATCAAACCCTGCTTTCCTCTGATATCTATTGCAGGAATGCACATGGCTTGGTGCTAACTTTCGCGATCGTGCGTAAGATAAGTGAAGTACATCTTCTATCTCTTCACCGATTCATCATACACGTGTACGGTCATGGGACCGCTTCACACGTCCAAATATTCACCCGTGGTCCCTCCCTATGAACACCCTCACAAACTCACACACACACGCCACGTACTACTTTTCCAACACTTCTTTAACCCTTTGTTCTGGTTTATCAGAAATTCAGAAGTGAGAGCACAGAAAAAGTCCTTTCATATTATTTGGTTGGAATTTTATTCTTAGACACTCTCCGTGTTTACCGTTTGAGAAAAATAAAGAGGAAAGAGAGATAAAAAGTTGATATAATTGTAATACAAGATGGTATAGGAAAAGAAAAATAGAGAAATTAAAAGTGTTGATGTAAATGTAGAAATATCATCACCCTGTTTGGTTAGAAAGAGAAGAAGAGAAAAGAAAAAAAAAAGTGTGACACTCACGCATAAAATAAAAAATTTGGCAAAAAGAAAACGGATGAATGAGAAATAAATTTTGCCAAAAGTTATAATTTTAACATTATTATTTCTTTTCTACTTTACAAGATTTACATATATTATGAATAAGTATGTTTTTATAATAATATTTTATTTTAAAAAATTTGGCAAAAAGAAAACGGATGAACGAGAGATGAAATTTGCCAAAAGTTATAATTTTAACATTATTATTTCTTTTCTACTTTACAAAATTTACATATATTGTGAATAAATGTGTTTTTATAATAATATTTTATTTTTTCTCTCTACTTTTTTTATCTAACTAACTGAATGGAGAGAAAATTCGATTCTCTTTTTTCTCCTCCTTTTTCAATCCAAATACTTTAAAAAATTAATTTATTTTCTCTTCTCCCCTGCTTATCTCCACATTCTCTCATTATCCAAATAAAATGTAAATGAGCAGACACATTAGTTTTAAATAAATATGAAAAACTAGTTTTTTTACCCATGTATTGTTAATATAAAAATGTTTACGTAATTAATTAATTGTGCAGATATTTTTATAAAAAATTATCACATATAATAATATGAAATAATAATTTTTAGAATAATTATTATAAAAATTAAAAATTTATCATATATAATAATATATAATTTGATAATAATATAAAATATTTTTTATATTAAGAATGTTTTGTTGAAAATACATGTCCATAATCTAAAATAAAATATATAAATAAAAGATAATATTTTTTATCATATAAACTAAATTTGTGAGATTGAGTTAAGTATAAATTTACACTGAAAATAAAACAATTTATCTTAATTTTTTTCTTTAAACTTTGTTTCATAATATTATGAAAACTAGCTAATACCTCTTACTAGTTCAATTCTTAGTTTTTTTTTCAGGAATAATGTTTGAGGTACTATCATACGAGTGAAAGATTAATTTATTTCTTTAAATCAAAATTCATTTATATATGTAGTGAGTGTATAGTTAAAATAAAAATATATTAAAAATATAAAATATTTAATTTCATAAATAATTAAAACTGTTCATTAAAATATATTTAATGTTTTGAAATTTATACATGATCAAGTATATAAAATAAAATAAAGTATTAAAATAATGTAATACATGTTTGATTTGGCATTAAATTATTGAAAATATTTAAAATATATCATTTAAGCTGATTTTATATAAATATTTATATGTTTAGTGTAAGTTAAAAATAAATGATGTAGATAGTATTTTAATTTGACCAAGTCACGCAAAGACACTATGATTTGATTATGAGGTGAAGAGGTCCAAGTTGGAGAGGTGGGACCTCAGCGTCCGTCACATTTTGTAGTTATCATTACGATAATGATGCAATATGGAACTGGGGATGTTTGTTAGCACAAAACAAAGCAAAACATGGACTCATTCCAAGCTTCCTTCTATTCTGCAATTTCAATTGCTTTTGCATTCTTTCTTTCTCTCTCTCTCTCGTGTCTTTTAGAATAGCCGAATAGACCAAAGACTATATACTACTTGCAATTGCAATTGCAAGAGTAGCACACCCAAGCAAAACATTATTAAAAACAAGGAAAGAAAGTGGTCCCCACAATTCATATGTGTGGGTCCTCTCTTGGATGCTGTATTGGTTAAGCCATGTGACGTGGGTCCCTTGAGTTGAGTACATGGAACATGTCAAATTCAAATGGGTCAGCATCACGTAGAAATTGAAACAAAGCCGACGCATTTTTCTGTTTGGACACACCCAATAAACTTGAGCACTTCAATGTGCGCAATACAAATATCTTCTCAACTCCCCAAATTGTGTCATAAAGTCCATCTTATTTTTCTAACTGGCTTCTATGGAATCATGTTGTATATTTTTTCCTGAAATTTCTTACATACATAGAATATCGCATAATTGTTAATTTCCTCTTTCTCTCGTTTCAGCTGCTTCACGTTGTTTGCTCTTTTATTTTTCAAATCTCCACTTGCTTTATGTTTTATATTACCCCACCTTTGCTAACCCTCTCCATTTAGAATTAAATATCCCCACCATTTCTATCACTTTTCCTCCTTATTTTGGGTTTTTCCGGGCAGGTTACACCTAAGGTGGCATGCTCCACTTTATTCTCACAACAAACAATAATAATAATTATAAAATCTCGTACTTAATTCGTTTTCCATTTAGGAGTCTATTTGATAAGTAGACTTTAGTTTATTTAATTATTAAAATTTTATTCAATTAAAGTAAAATTATTTAATAAAAGACTTTGTTTCACTTATCATAATATTTTTTAAAACGCTACAAGCTTTTTATCAAATAGCATTTTAACTCCTACAAATATATGGAGTAACTATTTTTTATATATAACCATTTAATGATGATATAAACTAAAATTACTTTATTCTATTCCTTAAATAAATTAAAATAATATAAAATATAAAAACAATATTTATTTTGATTTAAATTTGAAGAAAACAAAACAATTATAACTAATGGTTTAAAAAATAATATTTCAAATAATTAGGATTTAATTTAAATTTGAAGACAATACAATACTCATAATAACAATAATTAATATAATTTAATTTAAAATTAAAATTAATAGTAATTATTAAAACATAAAAAGATTAAATTAATATGTAAATACCTATATTTTTTTGAGTTTTTAATTAGGTACTTATAGTTAAAAACACTCAAAAAAATATTTATAATTTAAAAATTTTGTAATTAAATACAAACAAACTATCACTGTTATAACTTCAATAGTTTATGTTGACGGAATATTATAACATGACAATTTTTTTATTACTATGCTGATGTGGTATCTTAATATGGTAATTATCCTTTTATTTTTATTTTTTAGGGTTTCTAAACCCTAATTTCATCTTCTCGCAGAGGCACACAAAGATATTTTGCTTTATACACAAAGAGTAAAATGCTTATCCTCATATTTGACACTTTTACACATAAAAAGAACAAGAAAAAAATAGAGACAGAGAATTAAAGAAAGAAGACAAGTTTCACCTCATTATTCATTGTAATATCTTGTTTATGGACAATTAAAAGTAGGAAAGAAAAATTTAGCAATATTAATTCTTAAATTAAATATTTTCTTCAAATTTTGTATTCTTGCTATATTATTTTATAAATGGAAAAAATATAAATTTTTATACAATTATTACTATTACTTTATAAACAATGAGAAATACGAATTTTTCAAACCACAACTAATTCATGTATCCATTATATATGCAATTGAAAAGAGAAATATATTTTTTCAATATGAGATCAGTATGTACTTAAAATAGTTTCTTCTATATGTGTCTATACTAATAGTTAAAATTAAAATTTTAAAAATTCTTATAAAATAAAAAAATAGAAAGAAGAGTAAGTATCATAATAAAATATTATGTCAACGTAATAAAAAAATTTAATTATCATGTGATAATATCTAATCAATACAATAAAAGAAAAATTAATTATCATGTCATAATATCTAATAAGTATAACAAAAAAAATTAATTATCATGTCATAATATATGATCAACATAAACTAATGAAATTATAATGATGTTAATGAGTGGAGAATTTAATTATAAAAATTTTAAATTATAAAGATTTTAAAAATATTTTTAACTTTTAAGGACTTAATTAAACTATAAGGATATGCGTATTAATGTAATTTAAAAAAATTATTTGATTTAGAGATAATCATACACTCGTAATAATAATAATAATTTAAATTTAAATTTGAAACAAATTTAAAGAATTAAGCTCAGTCACAATTTTATTAACTGATATTATCCAGTACTGTTCAATATTACTTATTAACAGTACCTTAATTTGAATTCTTTAGCATGGTGAATTAAGGTTCGATTTTCTTTTAAGTGAGTTGCACATATTTAGTATCTGATGTATTTTAAATAAAATTATTTATGAAGAAAGATAAATGTGTATAAAAAATACATTAATTTGAATATACGGAGATGCTTGATAAGTGAGATTGAAATACTACACATTTGATAGCTTCGTTTCCATCAATGATCAAAAGCATTCAAGATATAGGTGCATGCATGTATAGGTATTAGGTACTGCTAGAGAATATTATATTGTATATAGTTGAAGGTATTATTGAAATAGTTAATGATGGGGAAGTAGGACGTAGGGGTTTGAGGTTAGGAAATAAGAAAATGATTGCCAAAACAAAACCTCTTTTGCGTGTCCACTGTCCACCATATTCGTACGAACCTCTGCGGCCTTTATACAAAGAGTTGATGCTCAATCATGAACACGATCATCAGTCACCAACAGAGAAGTGCGTGCGCACTTTCATATAACACAACACTCTTGTATTCATTATTTCTCTAATTCTAATGCACTCCTTTTACCCTTTTTTTCGCATATCATCTTATAATTTTAAATTTAAATTAACTTATAAAATCAGTTTATAAAGTGCAGTTATTCTTTGTCTATGTATAATATTTGAGTTATATCTGTGGTGGATGTAAGATGTTTAACAAAAATTTAATGAGAATCAAAGAACAGAAAAGCATATATGTACAGATAAATGCGCATGGACGTAAGATATATGTCTTAGCTAATGTTGTGGCTATTATGTAACGGGTATGACTACTGCTCACCTATAAAATATCAATTTCTTTATGGGCCCCGAGTGGTTGTGATGTGCACTTTAATGCTCATTATGTGAGTTGCTTCTAGATTAAATGCTGGTATGCACTAGTCGTAATCTTGCTACTACATCCATATATATATATATAATGACAAGTTTAATTAGTTCTATATTATGGGAAATTACCAAACTAACATAGGTATATGAAGAGACACAATCTCGTCAATTTATTAAGGAATCCTAAATCATCTTAATTTTGTCTTAGTGTTTCACTACAAGATCATTTATTAGAAGTTTTTTCAACATGCTTCAGGTGATTCAAAATACAAGTCTCTTTAAGGAAAATGTTTTTTTTTTTTTACTATCACACTTGATTCACAAAATTATTATGTGATAAGAAAAACTTATTTGTTGAGTGGCTTTTGTTTTTCAACCAAAATAAAAAGTCCTCTCAAAAGTTACTAACAGACTAAATTAACTGCAAAATCATAAGTTTATTTAGCTTTTTTGTGCTGAAAATCATGAGTATATATCACACATTTATAAGTATTAAATGTAAGTTTCTATATTTAATTTTTTTTTAGAATACAATATTGTAGCTGGAACGAATAAAAATCACCAATGTCTTTCAAATTAAATTTCTATAAATATTAAAAAAAAAGTTCTATAAATATTTCTTAAAAGAAAAGGTCTTTAAATATCAAATTAACAAGAGGGCCTTATATGCTGCTTGCTATGACAAACTGTATCTAACAGTCTCAACTTCACTCTTTTGTTTATTTCTCTGTACATTTTGTCTCTTAGTTTTGAGAGATTCTCTTCAGTTATTTAGCACTTCACCGAGTACATTCTACAAGAGTAACGTAAGTAAGTTTAAAAAGGCTAGTTAAAAAATACTTAGCAATAGATATAAGCTATTAATTAATTGACAGATATAAGTTTATAAGCTAACTTATTAAAGTATAAATATTTGATATTAAAATAGCTAATAAATATAAAATGATATAAACAAATATTTTTATATAAATTCTATTTTTGTTTTATAAAAAAATTAGATAATTATATTTTAGACTTCTTTTAATTAATTTTAATTTTTTATTAATTTCTAAATATAAAATATTTTATTAAAAATTAAAATAGTAATGAAGTGTATTAAAGTTGCTAGAATATTTATCGTAATAATTATTAAGAATAAAATACGATAAACACGAAAGTATATTAAAATAGCAAGTATAAAATAAATATAAAAGCTACAAGCTAGATGTATTAATTATAATTTATAAAATCCATAAATAACTTTATTTATTATACATCTTAATTTTATCAAATAACTTTATAAATTTGACTTCCGTCAAACACAATTTTAATCCCAAATTAAATTTGAATATTGATTCATCGTATCAATTTGATAGAGCGAGAAATTACGTGAAATTTAAATAACAATTCATTTCTATAATCTTTTACTTATTTTTTAAAGACTTATATCCTAAATTTAATCTTATTTAATAAAAATATTCATATAGTACACAAATTTGTTTTTATAAATAATGGAATATCAGAAAGTTATATTTTGTATCCAATTAATGGACCAGTTGCGACTTCATGTCTAAACTAAAAATTGTGTCTGAGACCTTATTAAAAAATATAAATATTAAATCAAATATAAATATTGAATCACTTGTATTAGTAAATTTTTTACATTAAAAACATTATATATTATAATATTTTTGTTAATTTATATTTTGATATTTATATTTTTTATCTTTTTTTAAATTACAAATTATTTTTAATTTTTTTAATTATTTTTTCATCAAATATTAAAATTTTCGAATTAATTATTCTATAAACTATCTTTAATCTTAACTCATAAAAAATGTGAGATTTTCTTAAATATTTTTGTGTTCGAACAATTTACATATTCATGCAATCCATAAATACTTGTTGTTACAGATGAAAAGATGTTACCTCTAATATTAACATAATGCTCTAAATTTTATAATTTAATTAATGCAAAACAAGCTAATTAATACTCTCGCCGACAATTTTATTCTTTTAGAGCTTTGATATGTACTCATTTAGACATTTACATCACCAAAAAAAAATTAGACATTTGGATGTTCCTTTACTTCTATTTCGATTCTAATTATTTTCTTTAAATTTGAGATTATGTTATTAGATCGTTGTAATTATTAAAAAATTAATTTTTGAATATAATTTAATTTCAAAAGATAGCTAACTAAAGAAGTAAAATATGGTTCTATTTCTAATTCAACATGTTAAAATTTTCTTATTATATGTTTCTTATACACTCTATCTAACCAATTCATTACTTGTGTTTTTTTCAATAGTAACGATGATAAGAAGGAAAATAGAAAAAAGAAAACAACAAAAGAGTAAAAGATCGAATTTGAACACCTTATCAACTATTTCATTTATCAAGAATTTTTTGAGGGGGGTGAGGAGCATCCAAAGCAAGTGGCTCGGAAGGAGGCACGACCTGTGATAACGACAGTATGAAGGGGAGGAATGGATTAGGAAAGTCGTAACCAGACGTCACTGTTAAATGTTAATTGGTACTAAGTATTTGGGAACACGTTAGACATAGTCGAAGACATTAATCTTTAATCTAAATAATAGTTAATTTTGCTTCGTTTTTAATGTCATATCACTTTCTTTGTGTGAGTTGGTTTATAAAGTATGGATGGAATGGCTGAAATCGCGTGCCCTCCTGATTTTATTGAAATAAAAACAAAATAGTGTCTTAATGTAATGTGGAATTGGTGGATATTACTCACCATTTCAGATCCTTTGTGAGGATCTTAATATATGAACTAAAAATGAACAAGATGACCATTCTACGAAGGCAAAAATATATATAGATGAAGCAAAAGTCTCACAGTTCGACTAATTTATGAGCAACAAATACGAGCGTTCAACATTTTTAACAACAAAATGTTGGGATAGTCATACCTAAATCCATTTCCTTTTTATCGACCTTCAAACAACTAGAGAAAATAGCATTAAAGGGGCTTCGACTTTTTTTTTTTTTTTGTAAACTTTGATATCATTATTCAACGAGGCTTTCAATTAGTTACATATATGAAGTACCAACGAGGCTTTCTTGATCTTTCCCATTTCAAATTTCTTTGTCAAAGTTTTTGTTTTTGTTTTTTTATTTATTTTTGTTTTGATTGGAACCCCAAAAAGAAAAGATGACGGCGACGCCCATTTTCGCTTTTTATATATTAAAAAAATGGGGTTTGGTATGTGTCGTATATCGGGAGTGGGGACAGGACGTTGAAAAGCAAATCCCGATTATTATTTTTATAGTTGATATAATAATCATGGTGCATTAAAAAATAATAAATTTATTAAACAAGTTTAAAATGTTACTCACGTCCACATCGCTAGTCCCTGACACTGCTGCATGCTGTAAAATGTCATGTGAGCCGTTTATGCTAACTGGACTCGGCTAATAAACTGGCTTTTAGCTATAGCTCTCTCCTCGCTTTAAAAATATACTCTATTTGAGACTGAAATTATAAAAAAAGACACTAAATATATAAAATAAATAAAATTAAAATATTAAATTTATAATATTGTTTTATTATTTTATTTTAAATTTTTTTAAATAAAAATCATTAGAAATTAAAATTATTATTATTTTCTTTCATTTCTAAAATTCAACTCTGAAGTAAATAAATAAAATATGTATCTCATGCAAGGTTAGAAATAGATCAAATTATTCTTAGGTTTAATTAGGTTTTTAAAAATGGTTTAATTAATTGGATTTATTTATTTATTAATTTATCCTACATGTTTCTTTTAAATTATTGAATATTTTCATGAGAATTTATTAATGTGTATATATAAAAAATATAATTATAATAAACTCTTGTAGCTAGATGCTTTTTCAGGTAATTTATGTTAACATGGATTAATACAAATAAATTAGACATGAATCATTCAAATACTTGGTTAGATCACCCAATTTCAATATGGATTTGGAAAATCATTTCTCTACCACCATTTAAGTTATAAGATGTTTCACAAGTTTTTTTATATATTTCAATTATATATGACAATTGAACTGAAATCTTATAAAATTACTTGTAATGGATATAATATTTATCTGTCAAATAACCTCGAATTTAAATATGAGTAATTATACATAAAAAATATTGTGAGCAAAAGGGTAGTAAGTCTGAGTAGTAGCACATTCATACACCTAGATACAAGTTTATTATACATATTTTATAATTGGGATGTAAGTTTCTTTTAAGTGTTTTTTAATTGAGTTAAAAATCTGTGTTATTAAATAATGTTTTGTTTTATTATTTTTCCTAGATTATTGTGATATTAAACTAGCATTTTTACCTATTATTATGTAAAAAAAAACGAAACATAAAAATAGAGAAGAAAGCATTCTACATCAAAATACAAATATACACCTAAATAAAAATAATAAATTAAATGTATACTATATTATATTTTATTTAAGTGGTTAAACCTACAAATATATTGTAGACGACATTTAATTTAATTTTTAAGTGGTTACGCAATTATTAACTAGTTTTTAATTTTAGCCATTTATATATATATATATATATATATATATATATATATATATATATATATATATATATATATATATATATATATATATATATATATATATATATATATATATATATATATATATATATATATATAATTTATAAATTTCACATTCTACGAGAATTGTTTTCATTATATATGTTTCAATATATACATACATAATTTACAACATTTTCCTATAAAATTTAATGTTTGCCTTACAGAAATTTAGAAATTAATACCTTCTTATTTATGTACTTTTTAATTTTAAAAAAATAAAGTCAACTCCTAACTTTATATAATAACAATTTATAATTTTAATGTTTAAAATACTAATCACAAACATTGTATGTAAGATTTCATAAAAGATATAAATCTAATTAATTAATCATATATATATATATATATATATATATAAAAGTGTGTGTGAAATTATTCAGTTAATAGAATGTACTAACTGATCGAGTCATGTAAGTTGTAATATAAATGGAAATGGAACCTGCACGTTTAAATTTGTCTAATATAATTAAGTTTTTTTGTTTATCTCTTTTAATAAACATTAATTAATAAGTAAAAAGTCTATAAAAAATAATAAGAAAAATAAATATATACATAACTTATCATATATTTTAGAGAATCCCCTGTTAATAAACATAACTTGTTTAATTTATAAAAAAAAAATTAAATATGAAAAATATGGATAAAATTCTAGGAAACTGCACAAGTATATAGTATAATTTTATACCATATAAACACTAGAAGGAAAGAACAAGTTTTGTTGAAGGGGCCAAACAACCAATGCTTTTCTCTTCTCTCTTGATATCTGCATCTTTAATAGTTTGTGAGCACCAAGCTGCTTTGTCCATGGTTGATGCTCCTAAAATATCGTTTTGAGTCACCACAAAGAAGCAGCATTGCAGGGATGGAGGAAGTGCGTCTTGTTGTCACTTTGCTTTCCTTCTTTCTGGTTCGTATGTTTCATTTTTTTTGTTCATTTTAAATGTGAAGAGTTATAAAGACTTGCAAGCTTGATTTCAGGGAGTTTCAGCAACATGATAATGGAGGAGCTCTTTGTTATCAAGCAACATGACCATGAAAGCACTTCGACACCCATGTAAGTTTTGTATTCAACAAAGAAGTAAAGTAACAACTCTAAAATTTTTACCTTTCTTCCTATCTCTTTTCTTTCTTCAAAATCTTTCTTTGGCAGCATATCCTAAAATTTGTAGTGATGTTAATGAATAAAGTTTGAGTACGATATATGTTATGTAAAAGTTGTCTCCATACTCATATTTTAAAGAAGTATCTATTCTAAAACTCGTAAGATATATGTATTGATAACAACTTCAGTGTTTATCAACATATTTCGTGAATACTTAAATATTCATATTCAAACCAGTTATTTGTATTTTAATAAAATACATTATTTTTTATTTTAATTATAAAATATAATAAGCTAAATATCTAAGTAAATTTAAATTCAACCTAATACATTAATTACAAAAATACCCACTGTAGCAAACGAAATAATCTACAAAATAAAGTAATTATAAACTAACCCCAAATACGTAATCAGACAAGTCAAGACCTTTACAAAAGTTTCTTTATGCAATTTTCATATTTTTTTGTAAGTCACTCAATAATAATTGAAATTTTGAACACCTCAAATTTTGCTTAACGAGAACATTATGTTTTCAGAAACAAGATTCCCATAGGAAGTTGAGTTGAGTGTTGACACTTGCATGGCGATGCACTTCAGTTGAGAGGGACACAAGGAATGGGTACTAAGAAGCCTCACAGCCCTCAGAGTCACCTTTGAGGCTTTGACAAAAAAAAAAGGATAGTCTTTAAGTGGAGCCCACGAAAAAGAACCCGGCTGTAGGGCCCCAAGGTGGGCCCAACGGTGTCCTAACGTGGAAAGACCGTAAGACACCCATTAACTTGCCAAAAATCGTAAGACTTTAGAGTGAGATGACGCCAAGAAAAATACAATGTCTATAAACATGTCTCATAGTCATAATACATAATACATTCTTTCTTTTTTAAAAAGATGGCATTTATATTATAATTTGTAAATAAATATTAATATATATGTTTATAAATTATAATCAATTTGGTACATGTTCAATTATTTCATTTTTAAAATTTTATAATATAAATATTTCCAAAGGAATTATTTATTATAAATTTAAAATATAAGCAAATTCAAACATGCATGATGTGCAATAACATTTCTTTAATAAACATATAATGATGTAGATATAACAGTCCACGAGTGGGTGTTTGGAATCAAGTTCGAAGTAAAAAAAACATTCTCAACTACAATATATTACATGTTTGGTTCCATGTCTAAACCTCTATTCTTAAGTTAAAAACGTAAAAATAAAAAATTATTAAGAATAGTTTTTGCGTTGAACATGAAAAATGAATATAATTTTTTCTTGCGATGCAGTTATAAATATGCTAATATAATGTAACTTCGCATTAACGTAAGGTTATGATATAGTTCTTAAACATGTTGTAAGATGCTCTCCTGTCCTTTAGAAGTGAAGTTTTGTGTGAGTAATACTTTAATATTTTTTTTCCACATGACAAAGGGAAAGAAGTAAGTGGGTGTTTGAAACCGTGTACACAGAGAGAGAAAAAATACACGTCTAGAAATGAAGTGTTTGCGTGAGTGATGCTTAAAATTTATAGTTGAGATTAGTTTGAATATATATTTTAATTAATTTTGACGATTTTCTATTAATTATCTTCAAATCAACTCTATCTAACTGTAAAGTAGTTCGAAGTAATACTAACATGTATCTAGGGCAGGAAAGTTATTAGATTGTAACATTTTAAGAGAGAAGTGTATTTTATTGGGTTCATTAGTTGTGCTCCATGAATAAGGTGATTGAAATTACGAAGGTGAATGATGAAGCTTGGTTAAGACAAGGTTGAGGTGCAACTTGGGGGTGTTAGCGCAAGGAGCCCGATGGAGGTTCACTGTTCATGGTCATTTTTTTATATAATTATAAAAGAGTATCTTGATTAGTTATTAAAAATTTTAATCTCTTATTAAGAATATATTGATGCTTATAAATAAATTATCCTCTTATAATAATTTATATATATATTAATCAAAATTTAAATCTTTAACTACATATTTAAAGAATATAAAGTTATAGTGGAAAGAACCGGTTGAAGTCATGAACACGGTTGGTGGGAAGTAGACGGATGAGAGAGGGTTGCAGAGAGAGAGCATCTAAAGGTCACATCGCTACATTACATGAGAGCGACGTGAAAGCGAAATGCAAGAAAAGAAAGCGCAAATAGCTTTTCAAATTTCAACCAATCCATGGTTTCCAAATTCCCGTGGGGACTCCTAAATTGCTTTCAGACTGTAAAATAATTAATTAAAATTTACCTCTCATATATTTTTTTTAAGTAATTATTATCAAATTTATCGTATATAATAATTTATTATTAAAATACAGGTAAATTTTCACTGTATTGATGTATTCTAATTATTTTTTTTTTCATATTCTTCCTCCCGCTACTTTTTTTTTTCTGGGTGAGAACAGGTCCTTTCTTCTAATTCAAACTTATCCTCCACGTACTGAAAAGATTCTCAAGTCACCACATCTTTTTCTTTTTTTTTTTCATCTGTCTTGTTTCCACTAGATGAATCCCAATCCACAAACTTAGACATCCTCAAATCACGACAAAATACTACTGAACATTTATCTATTAACGTATTTATATATTGATCAGCTTTAAATATTATTCATTTAGGTATTAAGTTAATGAGTGCATTTATCATGTACATACATAAATATTTTAGGAGCAGGTTTATTTCAATAATTATTAAAACATAACATATATACTTATAAATAATTTTATATTACTATTTTTCATGCGAGTAAAAAACTGAGTTAAAAATATCAAAATAAAGTGCATTTTATTAGAGTGTAAGGATTTAATTACCTTATTATCTTCTAAATCTAAACCACACATGAAAAGGTGGACCAACTGCACGCCTTTTTTTGGGTCCAAGCTTCTGCACGCTTGTTTTGTTTCAATTTACAATTTTTTATTGGGTCATAACTTAACTGGGCTCGAGAATGAAGTTCAGTTGGTTGCAGTTGTAACAGCCCATTGGACCCGAATTGCAACCAATTACGTGTCCTCTACTACATGCATATGCATAATACATTTTGACATTATTAATTTTTAATATAATTATATTTAATTTTTAAAGTATATCTCTTTCACTTTAGAAGTATCAAATCAAATCAATAATCAGTCACGTGTCCTACTTGTTTCTTTTTGTCACCTTTCTCTTTAATCTAAAACCTGATCTTATCAGCGTTTGCACCTTGCAGTGCAACAGAACTGGTTAACAAAGCAATTGAATTCAGACCATCTTAATCTTATAGTTTTATTTTGAACAAATATACTAAAATCGTTGAAATATCATTACATATGCTATTTAAATCAGTTAATTTGATTCGTGTTATCAACTTTATCCGTACCCATGCCCATCCTATACTAGAACCACACAAATAAAATAATAATTTTACAATTTTTAAAATAATAAAACCATTTAGTGAGATGAAAAATTCCGTTGCATTATTTTTCTTGCTTTCCGGCTTGACATTCTCCGTTTTACTAAGAACGAGTTTGAGAAAATTAGTATTTCAACTTTCCAGCGACTCAACGTTTTTTTTTTATCAATTTAGTTTTCATGCATATAAGTTTTTATAATAAATTAATTTCTGTAAGTTAAATGTTTCTAAATTTATTCACTGTACATAATGAGCACTACAAAAAAAATTACATTATAAACAAGATTTAAGACTTATTTAGATAAATTTTTCATAATTATTTATATAAAAAAAAAAAATTTATAAATTAAAATTAACTTATACATAAATTAAAAATTAATTTTTAAATAAACTAATATGAAACAACTTCTACACATTAATTTATGTATAACTTATAAAAAAAAATTATTTCATTGTTTTTTTCATATTCTTTCTTCCCATAAGTGTTCCTATGGTCTAAAATCAAACATGGGTTCATATAAATCATCTGATAAAATAATGATTTAGATTAATTGTGGCTTTATCAGGTTCCTGCGTCACCATGTGGTGTTATGTTATATATCCTTGTCCTAAGTCCTTGCACTACTGTTTGTTTAAAGGGTCATCTTTTGAATTGGGCGTTTTTCTCTATTCTTACGCACAATCATATGTCATGATTAGAAAACCAAACCATCCCACAAAACGAATGCATCAAGTCAATCCAAGTAATTCTTGTTAACTCAATTAGTGATACAGACTGTGATATCATATTGTGAATCAACTATTAGCAATCATACCTTTAGAGAAAATAGGAGTGGGGATTGACTGTATCCAAAGGTATGGAATTTGAAAACTGTGATCGAGAAAGAGAGAACACTCATATAAAAAAAATTATATCTATTATATAAAATTACATTAATATTATTCAGTAATAGTACTTATAACATACCTCAACTAAGAAGTTGTCATAATAGAATAATAATTTCTGACTGATGATAACTTCTAATTAACTGCAGTGACACAATCTAATTGCTAATTAAATTTATTATATAAAATTACAATAGTATTACACGGTAATTGTATTTATAACCGACTTTAACTAAGAAGTTGTTGTAACATAATGATAACTCCTAACTAACCGCAGTTACACAATCGAATTGCTAATTAATTAATCCTTGATTCTGTTAGGCACCCTGCATATACACATCTATTATAATCATATTTGGAGTTTTATTAAATTGGATATTTAAGAAGTTGATGCAACTGTTGAGAGGAAAGATGAATTATAGATTTGTCACATTCACAAAGAAGTAAAATAGTAAATGTAGAAACAAGTTAAAAAAGAGAAACATTTACAGTGAGGAGGAGCTTGGAGATGATACCCTATGCAGCATGAAGAGGAAATGAGATGAAGTGTAAAAGTAAAAAGACCTCCCAGCATGAAGCAGTTTAGCACGCCACATATATTAACTACACCGTATTATTACATTAATTATTTATTTCCAATTAAATTGAGGGGGGAAACAATGATACGATACATGATAATGGAAATACAAACATGAATATTTGACCAAAACCCTTGGAAAAAGAAATCAAGCACGTCCCTCCCTTCTCTTGAGTTTGAGAACCTTTGACCAAAACCCATCTTTCTTCCTTACACTCACATTCACATCCCTCTCTCTCACTCTGTTTCTGGAAACAAACACGAGCGACTTACTCTTCTTCAAGTTAAAGCTCTGAATGCACGAAGCAGATTCGGCCGCGAGTGAACCATTGCGGCGGAAGCGTCTACGATTGGCCGAAGAGAAAGGTTGAGGTTCATGAGGAGAAGCAGGCGAAGAAGGAGAAGGAGAAAAAAAAAGAGGACCAATAGGGTTCGTGTTGTATAGCTCAAAAAGTTTTTCCCTTAAGCAAGAGGAGCAAACACCTGGTGATTGCTTATCATTTGGGTGCTCCTTGCACCCTCTTCTCGTCGTTGCTTCCAACACTAATTCGCACCCTTTCATCATTTTCCTTTCCCTTCCAACTAGCGCTTACTATTATTTATAAGGAAAGGAAAATTCCGTGGTCAAAGATGCAATTTTTTGGTAATACATAACACGTGCACGCCCCGAAAGTTCCTTGTTTCTCCCGCTGTTGCTATTGAATATAATTCTTATCAGGAAAATGTGTTAACAATTATTATTGTTGTTATTATTAATTAGTATATATAAGAACGAGATTATTGTGTGACTGCATTCAACGTAATCCATCTTCTGGATGTTGGCTATTAAGAGCTAATATATTGATTCAATATGTGATTGAAAATGACGTGCAAACAAACCATCTTTATGAAAATTTATTAGCACTCTTTTACGTGAACGTGATAATATTGTTTTATTCTGGTTCAACACTTCTTTTATTTTCATTTTTTTAGGTTGATGTATACTTAAGAACGTATAATTGTGATGTTAATTTTCAAATTGGAAACAGTGATAGAGATCCTCCTCGACTTGATACCGATAAAATTTCAACTCTAATGTTAATTACAAGTAAATTTTCATTTACTTTGATTAAATTATGTATGCTTGTTATTATTATTTTTATTTTGATGAGGTCAAATTGTTATTACTTGTTGCTGTAATTTTTTTTTTCCTTATAGTCATTAATAAGTCAACTATACCAATTATCTGGCCATTAATTCAAACTAAAAATTCCTATAACTAATTGCTTCAAGAAATTGACCGGGTTACATTACAATTTTTTTTTTGACGAAGTCGTCATTCAAACTTCCCACAATATTATGGCATATTACCCCGCCCACTTAATAAATTTCTTAATTAAAACTGTTTACAATTTTGTTGTCGCTGAAATTAATTATTCATTGGTAAGTCGAATGTGTGCAGATGATTACGTAGAATTTTTTTTTTTAAACGATTCACTAAGCGAACGCAGCCTCAGCTATTACGTTCTTATAACAAATTAATGATCATATATCTGATGATATCGGATTGATTTAAATATAGTAATTCAACGAGCGTTTAATAGGGATTTGTTTAATTTCTCATAAATTTGAAGTTGCAAATATAATTTTGTATGTTTGGTATTCAATTTAAAACAAAAATCCAAAGAGAAACATTGTTTCTTATAAAAAAATTTCGAGAAACATTGTTTTCCATAAAATTATTTCTATGAAAAGAGGTAAGGATCTAAATTGAGACAAAATTTTAATGATATGAAAAGAACATAGTATTCTTATTAGCTCACCCGATACCCTATATAAAATTCTGTAACTTTTTCCTATATGGGACCAAAACTCACGCTTATTTCCCTATATCCGTCTGATATAATTTGTATTCTTGTTGGAATGTGAATAGCTTCTTTCAACAAATCTAAAACATGCATGCTTCATGATATTTTATATACAACTTCGTTTAAATTTTTAGGTTAATAAATATAATAGACAACAAATTGTATATTAACAATACAACATGCATGCCTGTCTTTCAGGAATCTAACACATATTGAATTGGTGTGGCAAGGGTGGGGAGAGGGCAAATCAACGTGCATGGGAATAATATATATGAAAATGAGATCACAGTCCTCATGGGACAAAAAATGAGATTTTTTCGATTTATATTCCCTCAATATAAATCGGGAAAATCTTGCACAGTTGCACTCCACGTCTGCTATGTTGCGCAGAAGATAAAGTGGAGATTTTTTTTTATTATTACTAAAAGGGCCTAAAGGCCTCGTGGTGATGCTATTACTGCTGCACTGCACCAACTCATTTTGCTTTTGACGTTACGCATCACGTCTCAACAAGAAAATCGATGCATAAGGATTTTATTTTTTGTCTTATATATCTACAATAAAAAAATGAACGAGGAATAAATTCGTAAGCAAAACATGAAACATCGCACAGAACTAATGTAATTCGATCCAAGTAGTCTCTATGAGATGAAATTATGAATTGAAACCAGGCAAAACATTTAAACATCGGTGACACCGTCCACTGGTACAATTTGAAGTATTCTTTCTAAGGATCAGCAAGCTTTTGTGTGAGATTGATTTGCTACGTATAGGAGTCTTTCCGTATAGCACACTATCTTTCCCTCTTTGGTCTGCATGGGGAATTAAGTATAATTGTTATTTTCTAAGTACAGAATTTTAAATTTTCCCATTACTGTACATGACAAAAAGGACCTACATTCCCAATTCTAGAACGCTTTTACACTTGCAAGTCCATTACAAATGAAATGATGGATATCACCTAGAAGAGCCAGAAGTATTGGCTTCAATCTTAGTCGTCGTCATTGTAAATAGATTGGATTGCAGATGGTCGTTTGAGTTTTTGAAATATATCATCAAGAGACTCAGACGAGGAATCGTGAGAGACCTTATTTTCCTGTATTTGGCGTAAGGGTAAAAACTTTTTGGCCCCTATGTTGGCCTTGAAAGTCTGAAAGCCCGTCTTCATCGTTTGCCACGTCGAAGTCAAACCTGAAGATCGCTCCACTCCAGCTGAATTGCTAGAATTAGTATTGCCTTGGTCTAGCAAGGAATCAGAAGAGGCTACGTTTTTCTCTTCTGACTTCAACTTAGATGCTGGTCCACCCTGCTCTCTGATGACAGAATACTTCTTGGTGATGGCCTCCCTGCTCGAGCCATATTTGCTTGTGTCTTCCTTCGAAGTTTTGGACAGACTTCCACTTGTTTCATCATTAATTAAACTGGAAGTTGTCTTCATTTCAGCATCCTTCCTCTCCTGAATAAATGAGTAAACTGTATTACCAAAAGAAACTAGTAGTCGTATTGCAGCTACTGAAACCACAAGATGTTAAATTGGATAAGTTGCGCGACAGATGAAACAAGTCAGACAAGATTGTTCCCACTTTTTGGGAGGTGTGTCAACGTACCATAAAATTGTTGCCCGATTCAATATCGATATTATTGAAATTCCTTGCAAGTGGAACAACTTGCTCCCCTACTTTGCATCCTTGCTCAAGCCAAGACCGCTCTATAAATAATAAAATCAATCATCAAGCATGAATATCACAAAGTCGGTATTCACTCATTCAGATATGATTTGTCATTTAGTAACGTGAACTGAAGTTTTAACAACAATGGAAATCTTTATTTCATACCTTTTTGTAAAATAATTAATCCTGATGGATCGAAACCATCCATATCTTCAGCTTCAGTTTTGAAAATATATCTCTTCCAGCTTCCCAAAAAATCAAATACTCTATCGAAGAAGTTGCTTGCAACCAAAAGGGTGTATATAACCATAATAAGTGGATAGATTTTGTTAAATCTATCCCCAAAGAAAGGAACCGCGTTGTCAATGTTCCCCATTCGCTGCAATCATAGTCACACACCGTGCCACCAATTAAAATAAATAAATAATACTAAGGACAGGGATCAAAAACATTCTGATGCCAAAATTCAGATAATTTAGCAGTTACTAGCTGAGCCAATCATTAAAAACCATAAAAGGTGTGTAAAACTAAATACGAGATAACAAAACCATAGATACTTATAAAAACAGGTTCGTTTTATCTAGGACAAGAAAAGAATATAAAGAAAAAATAAACTTGCGTCAAACGAACTTAATGAAAAAATAGTTGAGTGCAATATGCCTTTTTCTTAAAAGTTACAGTATGTCATGCACCCAACCATTATAACCATGAATGACAATTTGTAGTATTATTATGAGTTGTTTGATATATAAGCAAAAAGATAAGCAAGAGAAATAACACAGTAGACAGCACATGGAACCCTGTCCAGTTGTGCCCACAATTTTGTTATATTCGGCAAGAAAAATAACACTTATAAGAGAATTGACAGTCAATGGATTCAGAAGATAAGAGAAATACCTGTTCAAATATAGTTGTTTTATCAGAACCAAGGCGAATGAGATTGAGAAAGTTGTATGAGATAGGAGGAGCATATCGAGCAATCATCCTGGGAACAATGATAGAATGTAACTGGTATTTATTCAACAGCATAGGCAATTCAAGAAACATAAATTAGTCATAACAAAAATAAGCAGTTGTTGCAGTAAATGAATAAAAGCTTACGAGCATATCATAAGCAAGTTAACTGAGCTAGTCTGGCTGGGTGTCAGTGAGTAAAACATCAACATTCCAATTTTGAACAATGAATAGTATGTGCACATGCACATGTACATGAGAGGAACAAAAGCAAACACCTGGACAAAAAATTGAAGGTAAGTGATTTTGCACAACCCTTCAAAGATCAGAGAGTAAATAAAAATATAAAATAAAGCATTATTCACATTATTATAAATTATAAATATATTAATATTTTTTACAATACTGGAACACTAGTCACACTAAACACCAAATTAACACGAATGATGTGGCTTTGCCTGAGACGCTAGAACAGATGAATACAACATTGAGGTGCAATTCAAAAAGAAGCTTGTCCTTATTTTAAGTAGTAGCGAAGTAGAATCAAAGCATTTTACACGAGCAAAGACACATTATGTGATATTCCATAAGCAATTTGTGCATTATATACAGTATCTCCGCTTGCAGGGGTAAGGTTGCATACATCTACACTTCCCAAACCCCGCTAGGTGAAAGCCTTGTGCATGGGGTCACATTTATGTACAGCCTCAAACCAAAAGGGAAAGAACCACCCATATTCAAAGAAAACCATATATGCTGTAGACCAATACACAAACAAAAACGCAGCTTACTCAATCACAAAAAAGTTCATATTAGATATGATACTTTAAAATGTTAGACAATTTCCAAAATTCCAGAATTGAATCTTCATCCAAAACATTTATGTTGAAAAGATGAAAAAATATTTTAAATGAATATATACCATCTCAATGTCCATTGTGTTAAAAAAAATAATCTACCTGCACAAGGACCTCCTGTTTTCCAACAGAATTTATAAGAATGGAAAAAAGTGATAGATCAACACTAGGCAGAAGAGTCGCCTCAGCTAAAAGAATTGCTACAGACATGATACCGAGTATAACAGCCAAGCCTTTCTCAACTTGTTTCCTTAAAATGCATTTCCAGAAAAATTCTGCAAAGAAGCACCATTTATTCAGAATGTCAAGCTCTAAACCAAATATTCCATATACAGAAAAGGAAGAAGACTGTGGAGTCACCCATGCATGATTATATAATGCAAGATGTCACAAGAACCCTAATCAAGAAAGGTAAGACAAAAGTGAGATTAATTTCGACAAACTTTGAAGCCAAAAACAAAATAGGTAATTAGGTATGTATGAGTAAATTGGGTTGACTTCCCGCCAGGTCTGTCAATACTATATTCAAATTCTATCATTTCAAAACCATGGTCAGTTTAATTTGTGTTATATGTATATACAATTTTATACCACAAGAAAAATATGTAAAATAGAATTATCATACGAGGTTTCATTTACATAGGATGCAAGCACAACTGAGAGCAAGCAGGATATGGAGCAGCATCTTTTCATTAATATCTTAATACATAGAAAAGGTCAAATGTTCATGGGTGTTACAGAAAAGTAATAGAAACAGCATTACAAATTAAAATTGGCCAATCACTCTAGATGCAGCAAAGAAATATTAAGTGAAGTTAGTAACAAATGGGTTCACCAGTAATTCTCATTATTACCTAAAGTATCAAATAGGGACCCCAACTTGCCCGTTCGAGCAGGTCTAATGCTTGAATTGTATTCCCTGAAATTACAGCATACAAAATTGTGTAAGACGAGCTGGAAGAACCTGCAATATATTGTAGAAGGATGTTGAAGTGGAAAAGAAAAGAAAATGAAATTAGAAGTAAACCATCCAGTTGAGTTGCGGCGTTCATAATTCTTTATTGTATCTTCCAATTCAAGTGCCTCCAATACATAAGTCATATACTCACTGCACAATAAACAATATCACCAAATGTTGAGCTATCAGTTAAGGAATTTAGGGAAATTCTAAGAAACCTTAGTTGTAAGGATAATGAGTTGTAAGGAAAATATGACAGGAGCTACAAGTAAATCATCAAGCTGCTACATATATCTTGTCACAATATATTAACCATTTAATAAGAGGCAACAGGAATCCATTTCACTAATCTTAGAATTTGGACTTAGGGTCTAACTCAATCTCATAAAATCGAATTGTACGGTAAGAATTGCCCAAGTTTTATAAGTACTACTTAGGTCTTATCTCTAGTAGATGTGGCATCTCAACCCCTTAGGACTAACGTCCTGATGTAAATTAAGCACAACTGCTGTAAAGGATTCAAAATCACCATTTCGAGTGAATAACACCACTTTGAGACCAAATCAATCATGTTTTTACCTTTTATATCTGTAATACTCCTCACGAGCTCCCCGAAGATGACGCCTTAGTGTTGCCATTGACTTCTCATCTGTATCATAATCCATATCATTTTCACCTAATCGGCCACCTTGTGGTTTGAAGGAAGGATCTTCCCTAAACTGAAAGTTTGAAGGTTACATCTAAAATAAAGAAAACAATCCAGGTTTTGTAATCAAATAATGTAAGCTCAATACCATTTGAGTTAGCATATCATCAACGACATTCATATAAGGTCTCAAAGGATCACGCTTGGACATCTGCTTGGATGTTGCTTGAGCTACCTACAGACATAAACAATTATTAAACTCCAATTTTTTTTGGTGGAGGGTGAAGAGTTAAGAGTATTTAGAAACAATTTTTATCAAAAGCAAGATATTCTTATAAGAGGCGTATCAAGTAAAAGGACTATTTATACAAGTGAGGAGTAAATCTTGATCATATAACCAAACATAGATGACCATGATTAAAGTTACTTAAAAAGTCACATCAGTGTTATCGATAGCAGATAGTGGAAAATGGTGAAAAGCCAAAAATCTGCTATATTATATAGTGGATGGTGTGGCAGGCAAGTAGTGGAAGTCACATAGCAGTTGGAATAAATCAAATATATATGTATAAAAAATTAAGTTGTATGCAAACAAAATAAACCGCACAAAAATTGGCATAATATTAACTCAAAAGTTCAACACAAAATACTGATGAAAACATTAAAAAGAAGTTAAACACATAAAAGACAGTAGGGTGCAAGAGAAGATGAATAGACCCTGATGGAGGAGTAAAGGAGTCCTTCCTTAAGTGAACAGTTGTGTATGTAACATGTATGGTAGAAGTTTTAAGAGTTTCTACATGAGTGGGGAAGTCAGACACTGAGACTGGGGCAAAAACATCACGTGTAATCCCACATCCCGGTCTCAAAACCATGGTACCCATGATGCCCATTGACACCCATTGCAGCCACAATAGCTATTTTCACGGAAGCCGCACAATGGAGTCACAATAGTGGATTGGAGGATTCCCACAACACCATAGTGCTGTAGTGACACTATACTGGCTATTTGACAGCACTAGGTTACATAAAAGAAGTAATAAGACTTTTATGTTTTAATCTTGGTCATTCATATAAGATTTAGTGGCCAATGTTTGTTACTCTCACTACAACGACAATCAAGCCTTTTCCAAATGAGGTGGGTTAGCTACATGGATCAAATGATACCATATTTGCTCCTCTCACTCTCAAATAAAAATAGTCCCACCCAAGTGATACATCATCCCCCCTACACACAGAAGAAAAGTTGGTTTTATCTTGCTTGAAAGTGAAAATTAACAAAATTTCCAAACTTGTAAATGTACAAATTACGATAGGAAAACAGCAATAATCCGCTTTATCCCTCTAGGTGGGTTTGGCTACATGGACCAAATATGACTATATTGAGCTTTACCCAAAAACCAAAATGTTCAATGAATCAATTTATAATAATATCTTTCTAAGCAGTAAAATTATAAAATAATTTTTGCTGAAAACTTGAATGAACCACTTACAACAATAGCATTTGAAAGATCTTGGTGAGCATCATCCAGTTTGACAGCCATTTGGGCAATTTTGTGCGTAAGAACTTTCTGGCGGATAGTCCAGTCAGCATTTCTCCAAATGCTTTTTGGAATTTCACTTAAACCAAAGCCAAGAAGAAATGCACCAGTAACAAGTCCAAAAGTATTTGAGCATGCCATGGCAAATCCCAAAAGACTTCCCTCCCTGTTTACAGAAGCAGGAAGCAAATAACATCATTCCAAAAAGCAAAATATTGCATCATTTAAAATTCAACCATAAACACACACAAATGAAAAAAGCCATATTGCATGCTAACTTGTCAATGACAACCATGACCATCATATCAAAAAATAGACATATAATTGGCCAGAGAAGATAATTATGAGTCCATAACTTGAAAATTCACACCAGATATTGATTATTGAAAAGCCATGACCTACATGTACAATTAAAAAAACTGCAATTGGTTTCAAATGTCCTCACAACTTTTCAGCATGCGATTTATCTATATATTATTGTATACCCAACATCTTGTACAGATGATATATTGAATTTTCTTGAAATATCCTCACAAACAGAGGCATTGTGTTAGCCTCTGGGAGTAAATGCACAGATGTCAAAAGGACTAAACAAGTTAGATTTATGAACTTGCAGAGGCACAGCTTTATCAGGTAGAATAGTGTGTTACGGAAGTCCCTTAAAAAGTGGTTTACAGGACTTTTATTCTCTACATAAACACATACACACACAGTTTGATGTTCATACAGGTTCAAATTTCAGGAACACATCAGTCATCAGTCATTCATAACAAAACACAGCCATACATTACAAACAGATCGTGTCCATATATGAAACAGTAAATAATCAAGAAGAAATTAGTTGTCATGCAAGTGTCTTTTGAGGAAACCAGAGGAAGTTTGAAAATGCAAAGAATAAGCCTAACTGGGAAAAAAAAAGTTCTGGCAGCAAAAACTTTGAGCTAACATCTTACAACTAAAATACTAAAATAAACATTAAAAAAATAAATAAATAAAACAAGTTTGGGAGAACGAGAACCAACCACTTATTGTGCGTCATAATGAGAAGAATGAGTCCAAAAAGGCCAATGGATCCCACAATTAGATAGAAGAGCAAGTTAACATGTACACTAGTCTTTAATCTTTCTGATACAGTGAAATCCCCAGCATCTTCAAAACCCTGAATAAGGGGCACCACAGCCCTGCTTAGAATAAATAATTGAAACATATGAGGAAATTTGCATCTCTGATAAGTAAAAAACCATTTAAATATTCCCTTGCAAAAATCATGCTTACTATGTAGGCAAGCATATGAGATAGCAAATACGCAAAATCACTTAAAGTTTACACTTTTGACTTTACTTCATAACTATATCATGTTGTGTAATTCATTGCTATTGCCAGTATGGGTCAAAGTCTGTTCTGTAGTAGAAAAAATGTTAAATGCATACATGTCTTACAAATAGGGGAATTTAACAACTGAGATACCAAGAGATGGTTTGAACCAAAAGAAAATAAAATTAGTATAATCAAATGTGTCAATGTTGTGAAGACTATAGACATTCACATTAAAGAGTTACTTCAGGTTGATCCTATTACATATATTACATATCAGATACATAACAAAGTACATAGTCCACTGACTCAAAACAAGGATCCCGGAGGAACGTTTGACTGACAGACAAACACAATTTTAAAAAGCTTTGGACCATTAACCAATAAAATGTCTATTTGAAGTAAAACTTGCTTGCCTTTCTAAACTATACAACATTTTTTGAAGTACACAAAAGAATGTGAAAGTGGTGCAAACATATATCATAAAAGAATTACATAAAGCATACCAAGTAAGCAAAAACGTACTCCAATACGACCAGCTCCAGAAGAAAGAAATACCTCCATTCTCTCGGTTAGAAGACATTGTCTGTGTCATAAAAACACTGTTATGAATGAAACAAATGAACATATAGTTCCTCAATTAACCACAATTCTTTTCACCTTTTAATAATATAAAGTCCCAAAAACCTTCCTTTCAAAGGAAAAGTGAAAAAACATCTTATGTAGCAGCTAAAGAACTGTCAAGTTGAGCAATTAGGAAAGAAAGAAGATGCAATAACAAGCTTAACTACAGAATAAGAAATCATAAAGCTGCCTTGTCCACAACATGGAGGTAGCATAATATTTTTGTCAAAACTATGGACACTATCACGCCAATGCAAAGTAAATCTTTCTGAAACTTATAATTGGAAATCTTTCTTCCAGTTTCTGAATTTAAAACCCAGCTGTTCAAAACTTCCCATATCCAAGTCCTTTTCAACAGTTAAAGCTTCCTCTAGTCTAACATGAAGCCTTCTCTTTGGGCAGTGTTAATTATAAACCATTCATCTGTCACTTGCATTCATGTACAATTACCAGCATCTGCAGATTATACCTTACGACCAACAAAGCTCCTATATAACCTTTGTATTTGCTGTTTGTTCCTCAACTGTAATTTGTAAAACAACTTTCTACCATATTTGTGAATCAATTTCAGTTTTGTTTCTAACTTTCTATAGTAATCTAATCACACATCAAAGTCAACATTGTTTCTCTACCGTGCCTAAGGTTTTAAAAATCGGTCTGCCACCACGATTTAGGCTGCAACATCAAGGTTTTTGGACTCTCTGCAAGGTTTTAAAAAACAAAGAGCGACCATGACTTTGGCCACAACATCAAGTTTTTTGAACTCTCTGCGATCACATCAGAATTGCAGCTGCGTTTCTCCACAATTTCTCGCAGCACCAAGGCAATTTAAAACCAGCAATAATGATAAAAGCACGTATGGAACAGTTCAAAAGGACGCTAGGCAAACAATTCTAAAAACGCCGTTACGCAAGCCTAGGACACTGATTAAACCATCACGCTGAGGTTTCTAAGAAAGAAGAATAAAAACAAGAAATCTAATAATACGAATTGATGAACAGAAGAAGTAAAATAAAATTGGAAAGCATATTGCAGGGTTAGAGAGAAGAGACGAGAGTTACCGCCCAAATGTCAGCGGGGACGAGGATGATGATGGAGAGGGAACAGAACCAGGTATATCCAACGGTGAAGAGCACGTAGCGAGGCACATAGGGGCCAGCGAAGTACCTCAGCGTGAAAAGCACCATGCCAGTTGTAAGAGGCAGCGAGATCAGGTAAAACACCCACATCTCTCTCGCTCTTAGGAATCACCAACACTGATCGGAGTGATAGATCATAGATCGGTTGCGTTTCCAATTTGGAATCGCGGAGAAGCAGTCACTTCTTTTCAGGTAAAGTGTAGGTAGCACACGCAACACCCACGCACGCGTCCCTTAAAACGTCGTCGTTTAATAGTTTTCTTCAGTTGGAAGGAGCCGAGCCTAGCCTCGCACGCGGAGGGTGTGGGGGTTAAGTTAAGACAGTTAGCACCACATTCCTCTCCGGCGAGAAACGCACCTACTCGATTTCGCTGATGTCTACCCTGATGCCTGAAATGAATAAATCACTAATTCACCTGGACTGAGTTTTTTTTTTTTTTGTCCTGCCTTTGGCCAATTCTCAATTTGTCTAAAATTTTATTAAATTGTCTTATATGTAAACGTTACCGGTGAGAATGCATTACATCCATAGTAGCGAAAGGACCAAACTGAAAATGTAAATGTGTTATATATATATATAAGGTCTATGAGAATATGTTACCGAAGAAAATGCTTAAATTAACAGGAATTAAACTGATAAAGTTTCTGTATGTAGTGATTGATTTTAAAAACTTTTATTTTAATTTTTAATATAATATAATAAGATTTAAATTGTTTCCGCGTAACTCCGACAGGATTCGTTGTCTTTTTTTTTTACTTTTTCCTTTTTAAGTTATGTAAAAATAACTTAATGAAATAATGTTTTATCAAAAAAATTAATATGATTTTTTTATTATGATTTTTTTATATTATGATTTTTTAATCAATGAAATAATGTTTTATCAAAATAATTAATATTCTTATTATTATTTTAATTTATAGTATTTAGATATGAATACTTGTTGATAGAAGTTTAATTTTTTATTTAAAAAATTATATATACTGTTATTTAATTAACTTTAAAGCGAATAAATGTTTTAGGAACAAAATTTTCTGTTTAGGTAACTTTTAATATCCACAATTAATTTTTAATTGATTTTTTGGTTTTAAAAATTAAAAATATAATATAAAAACATTTGGATGAAGTTTTGAAATATTTTTTTATTTTAAAATTAATAATAAAATTGCCCACAAATAATTATCAATAAGATTAAAAGTTATAAAGAAAACAACTCTATAAAAAAACATTTATAATTTCCAACTATTTAGACCAATTTTTATAACAAGATAAATATATTTTATTTATTAAAAAATAATTTAATTTAGGAACACAATTGTAAATATCTTATTTTCAAAGTTTTTTTTTTCTTACATTTCTTTAAAACTTTTTTATGAACACTTGTCTTTCCGTTATTCTTTTGAAACGTATACATTGTCGAGATGGTTTTTGTCCTTTTTAACAAGTTTTTTTCACAAACAACTAAAAACTAATTTATGTTAAATGTTTAATTAACACCGTTATCATTCACTGCAATAATTTTAATCGTTGAAATGCTTTTCAACATTAAATTTGAAAGAAAAGTGAGTGCAAGAAAGCATAAGAGAATATGCTTTTTCAACTTTTAGAAAAAAAATAGAAGGACGTGTGACACGTCACCCTCTACATCGGTAGATCCAGCGATTTTGGGCTTATTTTCTTAAGTCATAATTTTTTTATATAATATACATTTTCAATATAAAAATAAAATATTATTTATACAAAAATTTATATAATAATTTATATAATAAAAATAATATACAATATAATAATAATAATAAAATAAACACAGAAAATATGAAAAAATATGTTATATACTAATTATATAAAATAATTTTATATTATTATCTAATTATAATTTAATATATAGTAAATTAATTAAATTTTATGATAATTACTTTAAAAATCATACTATTATTTATGATTGTATAACAATCATATATCATCATTAAATTCAAAAAATATTATATAAATTATTATAAAAATGTATATATATATATATATAAAAGTCTAACTCGATTAATTAAGGGATGTCCGTGAATATTATAAACTCGCGTTTGATTATTATGAATAAAAATAATAATATATGTACCATATTTTTATAAAAAATAATTTAATCATGAAGTTTCTGCTTCGTAGCGAATGTAAAAACTTGGCATGCAGACATGCGTTGGTTAATTAAATAAAAAGAAAACTGCGAATGCTTAACGACTTAGGTGCTCGAGCTTACATCAGCCTGCACTAATGCAATTAGTGGTTGCATTAACACAAAACACTTTAGTGATTACATTGAATTTTGATTAGTTGTTGCTACATGACCTTCGAGTGTGGTCTATCTCTTAATTATCAGGGTTGGATAAAATAAAAGTTTAATTATATTTTTTATTATTTTAGTTCGAGGTGTGTAATTGTGTATGACTTTATTTTTATTTTTTTTGGTTCATCAGCTTTTTCTATTTTAAAATTAAATAGATTTAATTATTATTATTAGTGGAGAGACATACTATCCACATTTTTTTATTTTTCAAATTAAACTTTATATAGTTATAGGTTGAAGTTGCTATAGATTTGAAGATAAACTATTTTGCTAGTACTTGTAATTTTATCGAGTTTTTAATTGTATCCCTAAAGTTTAAAATATTTTATATAAAAAAATTAAAAATCTTTATAATTTTAATATTTTTTAATTGACTCTCTGTAGACCAGCACTGTTAACCATGCTAGAATGATATTGTGACGTGTCAATAAACCTTTTTAACCTGACGATGGATGTTTTGTTTTCATCTTCCTTTCATTTTTTCAAGAGTTTTAAAATTCATACAAATAATTGCTGGAGACATGAGAAACAAATGTTAATGAAATTCATCTAAAGTATCCATATGTATTTTAATTATCACAAAAGTATATTATATCAAATAATATTTTATTTTTTAATTATTGATATAACGAGACACACAACTAACTTTTCAAATAAAGTGAAAACCCGAATTTACTTCTTCCATCATCAGTGACTACATACATTGACAACAAGAGAAGAACAACAATGAATTGCAACATAGACATAGTTTGGATGGTGTTAAAGTCAAACTAGCTAAGATTATCAAATTATGTATGGATAGTTAATCGTGTAATTATGATAATACTCTTTAAACTTTTTGTATTCATTATAATTTTATAAAAAAAATATTATCATTTTAATTGCTCACATTTGTTCGCAGATCATTCAAGTTATTCTATAAATCTCCCTTAATTATACCTCACGACACCATTTCAGTATTAAATAACCAACTTATAATGAAGTTGTAACAAAGTTAGTTTATAGGAATTTAATTAAAAAAAATAGACTATAATTATTTAGTTGAAAACTTGATAAAATTATAAGTACAAACAAAATAATTTAACCTTGATTTTATGTAAAACATTCAAAATTTTACTTTGTAGTCATTCGTAGTTATGAGTTAAAAATATCAAATTGTTTTATAAAAGGTTAAAAGGCATAAATAAAGTGATTTTTCAAAATTAACGTAAAATTTTATTTGAATTGAGATTAAGATTTGAAAATGATTTTTTTTTTTGCATTATTTATTATTTTACAAAAATTCTAATGTTTTGGGATGTAAGTTTTGAGTGAGAATGAATTTAAAATAGTTGAATTTTATTTATTTATTTATCATGTTAAGCATATATTTTGAATATGTCAAATTCGATAGAACATTTAACTTTAACTTTGTATTAAAAAAATCTCAAATTAAATTAATTAGTCTCCTTGTTTTCATTAATTTATGTTTTTATTTTCACACGAAATAGATAGTGATAGTAAAAACTATGTTTGATGAAATTTTAAAAAATGTCAAAATATCAGTCTAGAATATAATAAATAAAATAAAAATTCAATAGTTGGAGATACATGGCTTTCAAAACATGAAGTAAATTTAACAATGAATTGTGTAACCTCCTTTTTTCTAATTACAAATAAATAAATATTTTTTATTTACTGAATTGTGTAACCTCCTTTTTTCTAATTACAAATAAATAAATATTTTTTATTTACTACTACTTAACTAATAATTATAATTATGTTAGCTCACATAGCATAAACACCAAAAACTATTGGGTGATCATACTTTGGCAACTTTTCAAATAGTTTTCATATGGTGTTGTCCCTTCATGAATCATTATTGGTGTTCGATAAATGACACGAGTGGCTGTCAAGACACATTTATCCCAAAAAGACATTGGTAAGTTCGCTTGAAATCTTAAGGCTCTCACAACACTAAGGATATGACGATGCTTTCGTTCTACTCGTCCATTATATTAAAGGATCCCTACACAAGGTCTACAAGATTACCTCTTGGCAAAAGAAAGTTTGAACCGTGGAATTACTCTGTCTCATTATCACTATGGATTTTTTTCTTTTAGATCAAACTATGTTCACACCATCTTGCAAAAATCAATGAGGTGATTAATGATTTCAGTTTTATCATTCGTTAAATATACTCATATTGCTCGCGTGTGATCGTCTACTATGATGAAGAAATAGTGCAACCTATTGTATGGAACTATATGATATCTTTTCCACAAATCACAGTGGATTAAAGCATAAGGCTTTTAAGTTTTATTATTATCAGAGAGAAAATGTGATCTACATTGTTTGGATTTGTGACATACATCACAATCCACTTTATTTTCATTAAAATAAAAAATAAGAACATTAGAGAGTTTTTTTTCAACACTTGAATTGATGGGTGTCTTATTCTTACATGCCAAAGTGTGCTAGTGTCTTTTTGTATTGCAGTTAGAGAGGAACCCTTGCCTTATCATCTTAAGTATATAAATCCCGTCATGCAAATCATTGAATCCATTTTTTTTAGTTTGCATTACGCAACAAGTAGTATTGTAAGTTTCAGTACAACTCAAATGTGTGATCAACTTGTGAATTGAAATTATATCACAACTAAGTTCAAGCACATAAAGAACGTTGTGTAACACAATATTGTCGTTCAATTTAATGGTTCCCATTTTCTTTACTACTATCAAGCTTTTTGTTAGCACAATGATAGAAATGACTTGTCAAGGATATGTACTTTTTTTAAAAGGTGATATAAGGGAGTCATGAGGTGAGATACACCACTATCTAAGACTCTAACTTATTGTTTAATAAACACAGAATCATGTTGATCAACATCTTTATTTACGTGTGATGTGTATTCATTCATGCCTCTTTTGGTCTTCCTCTCCAAATAGCACCCTCAGCATCCTTCTTCTTCATGTCTTTATTTTTTTGTTGAAGCCTCACATAATACTTTAATATCATAAAGTAGTTCAAGAAAACATATATTTTGCATTTCATTTTTGTGTTCATCGTTACATGATCACATATTTATATATATTAAAAATTTAAAATTAAGAATAAAAATTAAGAACTAAGAATAAAAATCAGGAATGAAAATAACAAACCCATGACAAAATAAAATATAGCATAATAAAATAATAACTAATTATTTTTATGTGATAATAAAACATAGTTAGATAATAATATAATTTTCACTCAAATATTTAAATATTTAAATTTAAACATAAACTATTATTGTATATTATCATATTAATCTAGATATATCTAGGTAATAATTTAATATTCAAATATTTATATATCGAAATTTTCATGTTGGTATAAGCTGATCATAGCATATTCACTCTTATAAAAATAATATTTGAAATTTGAAAGGCACACGGCCTAAATATGTTATTTTTTGGAATAAAGAAAAATGGAAGTTTTATATTTCATGGGCCGAGGCCCAAAAAGAAAAGGCAAGTAAAAAACCGATTGCTTCGTAATACGTAATCTCGGGGCTTCCAGCGTGGCTACAACTCGTCAGACAGAACAACCAATAGAAAGCAAGAAATTAGATTTCACGATCCGTGTCTTCAGTCCCAAATGGAATCGAAGCCGCTAATTCAAATTAATAAAACACAGTTCAAACCATCAGGAACCGTCCAATTTGTAACGGCCAAAAACACACGGATGGTGATTTGTATCCGTCCGATCATTTTCCAGCACGCTATATATAACTCCATCATTCCAAACAATTTGAACCTTTGTATTCGTTTCTTCTAGATTCAGCAAGCTAGTTTTCGAAGAAGAGACCAAAGTCCTTCGAGGTTAGTCTCTTTTGCGCTTTTGAAAATTAGGATTGGATTATTCTTGCCGATCGTTATCGTTTTTTCAAATTCGAACTTGTCTTAGGTTTCTTGGTTTGTATTGAATGAGGGTTTGAGTTTGATGTAGGGTTTGTATCACGATTGAATTGATTTTCTCTTCCACTCTCCTCTGATTGGCACCGTTTGTTTATTAATTTAATTTAATTTAATTACCGAGATTTTCCATGATTCAAATTCTGTAGCACTCGCTTGATTGTTTGAAGTTAGGGTTTTATATACTTCCAGTGCCATGATTTGGTCATCTTGTAGATAAGTGGTATATATGGTGCGTTCTTTAAGTGAGTCACGAATCGGGTGCTTAATTTGGTTTTGTTGACGATTCTGAGTGATGTCTTGATTTTTTATTTAGAACTACTTCCATTCCCTTGTAATTTTTGTTACAGTTTACTTACTTTATTGTTGGACGTTTACAGATGGCCCGTACAAAGCAAACTGCTCGCAAGTCAACTGGTGGGAAAGCTCCCAGGAAGCAGCTTGCAACCAAGGTTTGTTTTTCAACCATGATGATGAAATAATAATGAATTCGCTTTGGGTTTTTGAGTTTCAGGCTAACAACTAGTTCTTTTTCCTTTCATTTAAGGCTGCTCGTAAGTCTGCACCAACAACTGGGGGTGTGAAGAAGCCACATCGTTATCGTCCTGGAACTGTTGCTCTTCGGTAAGTCTTGAAATATAACAGATGGGAATTGTCTGAGTTGATTTTGATTCGTTATTCTCTGTGTTGTGTTTTTAATGGTGAGATTGGTTCTTGAAACAGTGAGATTAGGAAATACCAGAAGAGTACCGAGCTCCTCATCAGGAAACTCCCCTTCCAGAGGTTGGTTCGTGAAATTGCACAGGACTTCAAGGTATTGTTTTGTTGTTTTTGTTGCTGTTATATTGTGCCTTTCGATCATAACTTCTAATTTTGGTATTTGGCTTTGCTTTCAGACTGACCTACGTTTCCAGAGCCATGCTGTGCTTGCTTTGCAAGAGGCTGCCGAGGCATACCTTGTTGGACTCTTCGAGGACACCAACTTGTGTGCTATCCATGCTAAGCGTGTCACTATTATGCCCAAGGATATCCAGCTGGCAAGAAGGATTCGTGGTGAGCGTGCTTGAGGTGTAGGTTTGGTGTTTGTGAAGATGAGTGGCTGCGGATGGTGTTTTTGTTACTCAGATTTATTCTTGTTGAAGCCTATAGGTTACTAGGGGAAATAGTGTTTACTGGTAGTCATATTAATTGTGATAGGCAAATACTGCTAATGGTTTGTGAAGGTCTGTTTTTTAGAAATATGGCATGTAATTGATTTTTTTTTTTCTATTTTTGCACCCTTTAAATTTTCTAGTTTTTCGTGGATGTGCAGCCACTTGGGAATTGTATTGGACAACTTTCTGTTGCCATCTAATCTAGTTTAAGCTAAAGGTAGCTTAATGTGTGCTTTGTTCGTATTTGAGATTTTCGTCTTAATTCTGTTATCTTTTGTCCAGTTAGGTGAATGTTTTTTTATCACTTGGTTTATGTTGAGTGAACTAAAATCGGAGCAAATAATAAAAAGTTTAATTAAGGACAATATTTTTATAATCATCCAATAATATTCATATTGTACATAAACATGTTCGTGCTGTAATTTATTTTACACAGTAATGTAAAAATAGAATTTGTAAGTTTATTGAATTATATTTTTAATGTTACACCAGTATTAGATTTATATAAAATCTAAAACAGGTGTCCAACCTGTTGTACTCGTTTTTTTTTTTTAAGCATGTTTATATTTTGACTAAAAATAACTGGCAATGTAATAAAAATATAGCAAAATGTAATCCCAAAGGAAAGGATGGGCCTGTACCCAAGAGAAACTTGTTTTTTTATCTTCGTTCCGCAATGGCCTGTTTAGATTTGGCCCAAAAGTAAAGAATGCGGTGGAATGAAGTTACTTGTTCCGTAATGCATAATTGCGTAAACCTGGCTTCAAACGTTTTGACCAAAAAGAAAAAATGCCCTCGAAAGTAGATTCATTATAATTTTTTAGAACCAAGAAAAATAAAAATAAGGCCACTACTTGTCAATTAGAGTAACCAATGGGAATAGGACAATTAGACTTGGCGATCCGTAAGTGGTGTTCCAAATGGCATCGTAGCCGTTTATTAAATTTGAGAAAACACAGCTCGATACTTAATTAGCCGTGCGATTTCAAACGGAAAAAACACACGGATAATGAATCGTATCCGTTCGATCACTGACAAACGCCTTCAGGAGTATGCTATCTATATATAGGCCCTCACCTCTTGATTTTAATGAGTTTTAGATTCTTTTCCCCAAGATTCAGCCAAGAGTTTTTGAGGAGAAGAAAAGTCGTCTGAGGTTAGCTTTGTTCTTGGATATAGGAATTTAGGGTTTATATTTTGTCTATTCATTTGTTCTTTTTTGATTTGAACGCGTCTCGTTTCTTTCCAAATCGTATATGATAGATACGACAGTTGGATATTTCTCGTTTGGTTCTTCTTACTTCTAACATTCTGATTCTTGTGCCTTCTCAATATTTTCAGTTAGTAAATTTAGGGTGTCTTGTCTCGGTATACAGAATTAGTTGATTGATTTCATCTGACAAACGTATCATATTTCTACAATTTCTTATTTCTTTATCCCTTAATTAAATTAAATATTATGGCTAAATTATGTCTATAAATTATTGAAGTTTTGAAGATTAGGTTACGCGATAATAAGGGGCAAGAAAGGTCTTGTTGTTTGCTTGCATTTTGATGTCTTGCTTTCTGCTTTTCTGAAATTACCTTTGGATATGGACACAGATGGCCCGTACGAAGCAAACTGCTCGTAAATCAACAGGTGGAAAGGCTCCTAGGAAGCAGCTTGCAACCAAGGTCTGTTATAAAATTAGAATTATTATCATTGTTCTTATTGATTCGTTAGAGTGCTAGAAGTTTATCTGAGAACTTGACGCCTTTGTTTTATTTTTAGGCTGCACGTAAATCTGCGCCGACTACTGGTGGTGTGAAGAAGCCACATCGTTACCGTCCTGGTACTGTTGCTCTTCGGTGAGTGTTTTGGGTGGTTATATTTGTTGTGTTATTTCTGTTTTTTTTTTCCTCTCTGGAATAATATAATTGGTTGTGGAAACAGTGAGATTAGGAAATACCAGAAGAGTACCGAGCTTCTGATCAGGAAACTCCCCTTCCAGAGGTTGGTTCGTGAAATTGCTCAGGACTTCAAGGTACTGTTATTGTTATTGCTGTTGTTTTAACTGTGTTTTGATGTCAAACTGAGATAACAAAGAATTGTGCTGTGGTTGCAGACTGATCTGCGTTTCCAGAGTCATGCTGTGCTTGCATTGCAAGAAGCGGCTGAGGCATACCTTGTTGGACTCTTTGAGGATACTAATCTGTGTGCCATTCACGCCAAGCGTGTAACCATTATGCCCAAGGATATCCAGCTGGCTAGAAGGATTCGTGGTGAGCGAGCTTGAGGTGGTTGGGAACAAATGATGGGGGTGGCTGCGGCTGGTGTTTTGTTATTCAGATTTCTTTTTTATTAAAAGGATAGGTTGCTAGGGAGTAGGTGTTTGCTGGTAGTCGCATTATTTGTGATATGAGCAAAAATACTGTTAAGCGTCCTTGACTGTCTTTCTTCCTTTACGAAATTGTCATGTAATTGATTTTTGGACATATATGTCTGTCAAAATGTTTTGTTTTTAAGGGATGTGTGGCCACTAGGATATTGTATTGGACAACTTTATGTTGTCATCTAATCGGTTTAAACTAGATTATTGTGCCTGTTTCGATAGTACTATAGGGATTTCAATCCAAGTTGTTGATTTGTTATTTGTTATAACCTGGCTCCTTTGCACAATCTATTGTCTGGAGTGCTTGATCTTAACACTGCGTCGGGCTAATTTTTTATATTTCGATGTTAGAACATTCAGTTGAATCTATGATATTTGCATTTACTTGTGTTTGGGTTTATAGATTCCGTGATTAATCTTCAATGTATCATCTTTAATGTTTCACATTGTTGTTGTGCGAAACAAATTATTGGTGATGTGAATTTAATGATCAAGCACAGATCAAGCACAAATTATTGGTGATGTGAATTTAATTATCACGTCGTACTGGGGAATGACTCTATGATAGACAAACGATAGTATGTTTTTGACACTTGTGTCCCTCTAAGGTTCACTTACCTTGGATCAGCTAGCTTATCATTAGCGATTTGATTAGTTTGCTTGCTTCTTGACTGGTCATCATTCTCACTTGACCCCATGGACCATTGAAATCTCACGAGAGGGGCTGATGAGAGTGGTTTGCTCCAATGCTTTGTCCTGAGAATATCTTACCGGTAAAGTCATCATCTTCTCTGGTTTCTCCACTTCTATGTCTGCATATATATAAAAACCATAATGTTTTTCACCCAAAACTCATGGTTTTCATTCTGAAGAGAGCAGTCAAGGATCTCCCAAAGATATAGACACGATAGTCGTCGATCCTCCCCCAAAGTCTATGATGAATGCTTCATCTGTTCCTCTCTTAGCTACAAGGTTTGATGTTCTTTGCCTCGTAAAAAATGCATGCATCCCACTAATTTTGCAAACTCAAGAATATTGTTTACTCGTAAAATATTCTAATGCTTTTTGCAAATCTGATACGAAACAACCATAAACTAAATTCTTATAGAAAAGTAAAGGTATTTGAAGTTGTGAATCGTGAAAGAAATAGAAAAATACTATCCTATGTCAGGACTGCAGCAATGTCTTGTTTCTTTAGATTTGCAATGTTTAGCTTGTCTGTAGCAGCCTTGTTCGGGGCAACAGCAAGGAATGTTGATGAGAGCGCAAGCTGTATAAATTGATCGTTCTGATCGTTCATAGCATATTACCCTATTACGGAGTTCCACCCAAGTCTGAATACTTGTAAGGAACCCCAATTCAGAAATTAACACCAAGCAAAATAAACTGAAATAATTTTCTGCACTTGTATTATTATTATTTATTAGAACATCTTGTTCTATTTTTAAGAAACAAATATTTTTTTTCTCTTAATTATAAAGAACAAAATTTACTTATTTTTATATATTGTTTTTTTATACTCCTCGTTTAATGTGAAACTATTTATGAGTTATTTACCTATTTTTTTTATTAAAATAAATAAATTAATATTTTAAATAAAATTTAAATTTATAATATTGTTAATTAATATTCACTAATTTAACTATTTTTATTTATATGAATTAGATATTTGTTTGTTATACATTTGGCCAGAGGAATGAATGAAAAATACTGCTAACCAATTATAGCAATGTGCTAACTTGGTAAAGATCATATAGAAGAATTAAGCATAGAAGAACATAGAGACTAGAAAGTGAAAGCAGAGTCCATATGTATATATATATATAGAAATTATTTGATGATTCACGGTCATAATATCAGGTTAATCTTTGTATGTAATACTTAATTATTAATTTCTTTTGTACATTACAAATTTGAATGTATCATAAATATTAATCAGAACTATAGATACGTAATGATTTAAGGTTACTTAATAATTTTTTTTATTAACAACGTACTTTTTAGTATATTTTTATTATTTATTAAAAATTATACAATCATGACTTGAAGATTAAATAAAAAAATGAAGTTAAATTTTAAATTATTAAAAAATTTCAATGAATAATAAATAATATTTTTAAAAAGTTTTATGAACCATTTTTCTTTTATTATACTTTAAAATCTTTCAAGTTTGAATGGGTGAAACTCCCACGTTGGTACTTTCCCTTTCTGATATGATGACAATACTCTGCTTTGCTTATTTCAGTTGATGCAGAGAGCTTGCAAGGAAAGATGCCATTTCAGGCATACCGAGCACATGTGTCTGAATTCTTGCGGCCTATTGTGTTGATTTAAGTGTGAAGTTGGAGAACTGGCAACATATTAATGTCGTAGGCTAGGATAGGTGGTCCTCTTGTTCATAAGATTTATTAACAAAATAATGAAGAATTCAGATGAGTTATTTAGAGTTTTTGTTATTTGTCAAGACCAATTAAAATGTTTTTTTTATATCCCAATGTCTTTTACGCATTTTTTTTACTCTTGAAGAGTAATATTAGATATTTTTATATATCTATGCCGTAGTTGTAATATGGAGAAGAAGAAAGAAGAAAATTCTATAGTGAGCGACGAGGCGTTGCATCTCTTTGTGCTGCTATGCCAGCTTTTGTTCCATTGCCGCGGTAACGTGCAACCTTTGCTCCCCATTTCTGAAGAGAATGGAATAATTGTAAAATTAGAGTACATAAAAAATCAAATATGAAATAAGAAATATAACATTGATGAATGATTAAGAAAACAACAATATGGTGGGATTTAGAAGGGAGAGAATGTGAATTGAGGAGGGTTATTATTGTCTAAACATTCTCTTTTAAAAATACTGACGTGTAAAAAAACACAACAAATCTATGTCATTTCTAATGGTCTACTATAAAGCACATGTAATGGTTGTCCACCCGATTATTGGTCCATAATAATTCTGTAATTAGATTTTCGATTTGAAAACACATTTTCTATTTCCATTTATCTAATGCATATTCCGCTGGCAACATATTAACAACGTATCTTTCTCTCGAATGTTACTTTTTATTTTTAAATATAATTTTTAAAATTAATAATTATAATATTTTCGTCTTAGACATAATTATTTTTTTTATCTCAATAAGTCTTTCAATGATATATACAATCCACCAATAAAAACATGTCAACAATGTATATTGATTACAGGAGAGAAAATATAAAACAAGAAAAAAATAGTATGTTAGATCATTTAATATGACTCATTAAGAGAATAAGCAACTAACTAAATAATAAATATTAGGATGAAGATTAATTCAAGACATTGAGTAATGATAATTAAAAAAAAAATAGTCATAATCACATCTACTAAAAAGAAAAGTTGACAAATAAAGTGATAATTATAAGATACATAATTTTAAAAATTTTTATCTATTTTTGATTTTATAACTTTTTCTAGTATATCTACTACACTTTTTAATATAATCTAAAGTCTCGATAACGTGAACATCAAATATTAAAATAAACAAATAAAATATAACTACAAAATTAGAATTCAAAACTTAACTTCTTAACAAATATAATTTAAAGACAACAACTCATACTTAACCGCAAGAAGATAGAAACTAGAATCATCAAATTAGGCCAAGGGAAATTGAATAGTTTGCCACATAGTTGGTGTGCACATAAAATATAAGTCAAACAGGTTGAAAGCCTTAACCATCAACTTCGCATAAATGAATTTATTCAAAATCTCTTTCTGACAAAGCAACAGTTCAATGAGCATTTCATCAAACACCTTGATTGCAATCTTCATATCACCAAACATTTAAAATTTAAATCATTGAGCCACCATAGATCAGCAACATGGGCACAAATGAAATCGAAAACAAAATCAGAATTGCAGAACGAACATGAACTAGAACCAGAGCAACAACCATGAACAAGTTGAAGAGAGAAAGGTCAAACCATCAACAAACTTGGTGAAGAATCCAAAAAACAGAACAAGATTTCAACAGCGAACTGTAACCAGACATCGTGAATAAGAAAACCAACCTGCATATTTGAAAGGAAGTTGACTTGGTTGCAGAGAAAACATACAGTTATTGATCCATGACCCTTGTTATTGATTCTTATTAATTCCCATGAATAGAATGGAAACTTATTCTATGAAATTTATATAAGATTATTCTTTCTCATTTTTAAGTATTTCCCCACGAGGACTTAATCGATTTATGGTTTATATTTTGTTTTTTAGTCTTTTTGAAAGATATATTCATTAATTTTTATTCTTCTTTGATGCAGATATATGAATTCATGGGGCTACGTATCCATACATATCCTATTCATGGATTAACAAAAATAAATAAAAATTCTATTTATCTCAATCATTTTACGAGTATCTTCTTTTTTAATATATGACATCACCACTCTCTTGAAAACTATATTTTAATCTAGATGCTTTTAGAGAAACCAAAGACTAAGATGTTGATGGTAATTTCAATGATAAAGGTGTATGACGAAATCGTAACGAACAATATAAACAATCATAACGAAGAAGTGCAAAAATCGCAATGAGTTGAGAACTCAAATCAGGAAATCGAAAATTAAAAAAAAAAATTGAATAAAGAAATTTGAACGAAAAACGAATGCAGCGAAAAACATTTTTCAATGTAGATACCATGATAAAAAAAATGACATACATGAATAAAGAAAAAATATATGAACAATGTATATTAATTAAATGAAAAAAATGTGAGAAAAAATGAGTACATTGGGCCACTTAATATAACTTATATAGAGAGGAAGCAACTAATAAACTGATAAGCATCTACTCACTGCCTCTTAACAAATTTCTAACTAATTAGATCTCTAATAATAACATAGTTGGGTGGAGATTTGAAACCAAATCATCGTTGATATTCACACTTCGATAAGGTGAATTACTTTATATATGACAGTAAATGGTGGAGCAGGAGCTGAAGATTTTTCTTATAACCTACAAGAGGCTGTATATTATTGGGAATTTTACAAGGTTTGAAGATTGCTCTATCTAGATGTTGCAAAATTATTGAAGATGATTCAGATTCTAAAATTGCCATGAGACTTATTTTGAAAGGCTGCATGTCTCGTCACCCGTCAAACCAACTTGTTAATTCTATTTTGCATACTGCTCATAAAAAAAAAAGGGTACTTGGAAGCATGTGTATCGTGAAATGAACAGTGTAGCAAACTTTTTTGCAAAACACAGTTTAGAGATGGATGTGGGTTGCTCCCTAACTTCGTCTTTTGTTTTCTTTGGGTTGCCTTCTTTATTATTATAAAAAAAAGGTTGTACATTTAATTTAGGTCAGCATGTTTTTTAAGGAAAGATAGGCTGTTCACGAGGTACATGGTTATGGTTTATATCAATGGATCTTCTTCTACACTAGATTTTCACGTTTTCTTACAGATGATCTATAAAAATATATATTAAGTTGAATAAAAATAGCCTATTGTTCTATCTTCCATGATTTTTATTTTTCTTTTTTTTTAAACGGAGATTTTGTTTCTTTTTATTTAATCAATATCCTTGCTTACATGGAACATCAATATCCTAAGAACGAAGACTATGTCAGCCGGTTGAGGGCTGCAATTCAGGAAAATATTTTATTTTAATTTCTTAAAGACGAAGAATATTGATTGGTTCGACGTAGAATACGTCGTATGTCGGTCGAACGACTTTATCCAATTCCAAAGCTTCCGCTCGTCTTCATTCGATCAGCATAAAAGAAACACATTATTTACCCACCGATCCAACGTTGAGTTGAAGCCTTAGGTTCCTAGGAAACCCCGTCAACCTCGGACATTTCTAACTAAACCCTTTTTTTCTACTTTTATATTGCGATTTTCCCGTGCTATTCTTCCCCTAATAATCTAAGAATAGAAGCTTCCTAAATGCAGATTTATCTACGATCAAACATTTACCTAGATATCCTACATTTCCCGTTTCCATTCAATCCGTTTCCTCAGGTTGCTCTTAAAAGTATATTTTCTATTCCTCTTCTTGTTCTCCAATCATTATTGTGCCCCTTAAGGAACATTTTGGAATTTGCAACAACTCCACCGCGAAGTTCTGATTGTAATCACGATGGTAATTATCAATACCCGTTTCTTTTTTTTCCTTAAGTTGTTTGCGATTGTAATCAATAATCATCGAAGAATTTGCTTTCTCCAAGTATAGTTTACCATGCTTATTATTTTGATCTGTTTCTAAACATTGTGGTTGTTCTTGAAAGGGATAGCTCGTGATCACTATGCAACAGGAGCAATATGGTGAGAAAATGATTCAAACGGCGGAGCACATGAGTAAAGTTGAGGAAGAGAGAATTCGAGCCTTCAACGAGCCCAGACCAATGAAAGTGGTTACTGAGGAGAATAATGTTATGGTTGATGAAGTATTAGACACCAACAGATTAATTTCAGAGCCAATTATTGCAATGGAACAAGAAACGAGTATGGTTGAAGACAACAGCACCAGCGTTGATGAATTTGAATCGCCAAAGCAAGAATTTTCAGAGAAGGATGCTTTGTTGGACAACATGAGGATGGAGATTGATTGTCTTAGATCATCGGAGGCTAATGCAATGGCCTTGTTGTCAGACTATAAAAGGAAAATTCAAGAGTTGGAGGCGGAACTTGACAAGAGAAGAGAATCAGAAGCAAATTTGTTTGACACGTTGGTGATGCAAACAAAGCAGCTAGAGCATAATAAGTTTTTGCATGAAGAGTCAAAGCTGGAGATAACTTCGCTTGAAGAGAAAATAAAGGCTCTTCAAGTAGTTAGTGCCACCCAATCCATGGAAGCTTCTTCACCTGGCATGGATGGGTTTTCCACATCAGAAAGTGAAGAGGGTTTGGAAATTGAAGCTGAGCTAGAAAAAGTGTTGTTCAGTGATGAGGGGCCACCTAAGAAGTCCAAAACCATGCTTGAAGAATTGAACGCGCTTAAAATTGAATTGAAGGCCGCAACAGAAGCAGAAGAGAACAGCAAGAAGGCAATGGATGATTTGGCATGTGCATTGAAAGAAGTGGCAACTGAAGCCAACCAAGTGAAGGCAAAACTCACGTTAAGTCAAGTTGAACTAGAGCACACCAAAGGGGACGCAGAGCGTTTGAGAGAAGTGCTAAGAAGCACCGAAGAGAAGTACAAGGAGATTCTAGAAGCAACGAGGAAAGAAGCTGATAGGTTCAAAAACACGGCTGAGAGGTTGAGATTGGAAGCTGAAGAGTCCCTCTTGGCATGGAATGGAAGGGAAAGAGAGCTTGTGAATTGCATTAGAAGAGCCGAAGAGGAAAGATTGATTGAACAACAAGAAACCAATAGAGTCGTTGAGTTACTCAATGAGGCAGAAAGTAAGACGAGGATTTCAAAGGAAGAGAATCAAAAGTTGCGTGATATACTCAAACAAGCCTTGAATGAAGCCAATGTTGCAAAAGAAGCTGCGGAGATTGCAAAGGCTGAAAACGCTCGACTACAAGATAGTCTTACCTTACTTGTGCACGAGAACGAGATGCTGAAGATCCACGAAGCTGCGTCGTTTGAGAATATCAAAGAGTTGAAACGCATGGTGTCTGAAACATCAATGAAGGAGTTCAAAAGCGAGGAGGCAAAAGAGGGTGGCAAGGAGGATAAGGAATCAGGGAGAAAAGCAAAGGCGCATAATAACAACCCAGTGTCAGAACCTAAGAGTTTGAACAAAACTTTTAGTCTTAATATAAAGGACATGATGACAACGCATAAGCAGCAACATATCAAGGTGGGGAGCGAAGAGGTCAACAAAGACACCAATGATGACACTTTGAAGGGTTCCATTTTTGATGAAGTGGATTCCTCGGATTCAGAATCGCGTCACGACGGAGAAATTGGAATTCCTGATGATTTTGACCATCTTGATGAGTCGCATTTTGATGACCCCGAGGGTGATAGGAACTCGAGGAAACGTAGAGCTTTGCTGAGAAGATTTGGGGACCTTATTCGCAGAAGGGGTTACCATAATCACCGAAAGGAACCCTCCATCGACGAACATTTACCAACGTGACATCATTCGCACGTTAATTAGATACTCTCTGTTTATAATGCTCATTTTGTTTTCCATTCATTGTCTAGATCATTTCTCAACTTTTATGTACGCCTATTTTGAGACCCATGTTTTTGTTTCTTCTAGTGTGGGAAGAGTGGCGTATAGTGTAATTTCCATCTCGGAGATTTATGTAAAATATGATTTAGACTAACTAAGCGTACACGACACTGTTTAAATGCCAGGTTACGCGAGGTTAATTTAATATATATATATTTATGCTTCATGTCACTTACATGATGTAGCACTACAGTAGCAGCACCTCGTAATATTGACTGATGCAATATAACAACTTATATAATGTACAGTAAAATGCCTAAGATAGACCTTTGTTTTCTCCTTTCGGAAATTTCTGTGTGATTTGAATTGTAATGGTAGGAAACTAGGAATCTGTTTCTTCAAATAGTTTTTTAGAAAAATATTAAGTTCTAATAATTATTTACTTATTTACGAAATATTTTTAATATAAAACTTGAATAATGAATTTTTTTTACACTTATAATGGGTAAACTATAAGATGAGTGCGGGCAAAAGAAAAATAGAAAAAAGAATATAATAATCAGAGAGGAGTTTAGTTTAGTTATATTGTAGGTAATTTATATATATCCTGTACGCAAACACCTTTTCTTTGCAATTTCTCTGCACTTTAAAGTATACAGATAACAATTATGGAAAAAATCAAAGCTTACAGGGACCACTCCATTTTATTTTTTGTTAGATAGGGACCACTGTTATTATTCTCTCGAAGTATTAAATAGACTAACGATTTTGTTTTAGATTTCAAGGTTTATAATGGGCTGAATTATATCTGTTGCTTAGGGCGGTAAGAAACTCAATTTTCTATATATAAAATAGTTTCAATTCAAGTATTGTGAATATTGGGCCTTTGTCCCTCTACTTACCAAAATAAAAAATATTAATATTACGTTATTCTGAGTAAAATTAGGTCTGAATTTATTAAATAAGTTCAAATTTTTTGTTAAAAAATAATTATTAATAAAGATCGTGAATATTTATCTACTATAACAAGATAATAATCTATAATTATTCTAATTAGCTTTTTTTTTTTAAAGTTGAAGCACGGTATTACTTATATACGTCAGCTTTTTATCATGCTTAATTTTTTTATACTTTTTTTTTATCATGTTTAATACTTTATAGTATCTTCAAACTAATGCATACACACCTTGATCAGACATAAATAGGGTATTAATCACGTTGAAACTTTCAATGTCCGCCACAGGTAATAGAAAGGACATAGAATAAAATATACCATGGAAAAAACGGGCCAAATTACTCATGACCTTCCGTTGGTTTAAGTGAGGGTTTTAATCACAAATTAAATATTGAGCATTTACACGGTTTCTGTACCATTTGCGGCCCACAGAGATTTTTTTTGGCAAAATAAATCCTTATCCAGAATAGCATGTGATTCGCATTCTGTTCTAGGTTAAAGTCCATGACAAGAAAAGTTGCTAACGTGGCCAGCGAGCGTACCGTCTCTCTATACACCGCCATCCCATAGAACCACTGCCCGACACGTATTGTTAAAGGCAAGAAACGGATAATAAATAGGAACTTGTTAGTGCCCTTTGGTGGTATCTCGTATAACCTTCTGCTTCTAGTTTGTTAATTTTCCAATTGATAATTGCCAACAACACAACGCTTCACTCTTTTTGTTTCAGAGATGAGAATAGAGACAATGACGTCCTCTGTGGTTGAGGGTGGACGTGACGAGGGCAAACACGAGCTCTCGGATTTGATCACAGAAACGATCAATCTAACGGCTGCAAACCTTTCACTTCCCAACGAAACATTCTTGAGAGCGGCGATCTCCCTCAAGGACAAGGCATGTGGTGGTGATATTAATTAATCGTTCATTTCATTTTTTGTTAGGTGTCTATTTTTTCCATTGCATTTATGCATATATAATAGATAGATCTAGAAGGTGTTGGTATTGAACATTAACCTTAAAAAGTAGTGTAATTATGGTTAGTACTACACTACAGGTGGTGGAGGAAACTTGGAATCGGAGAGAAGTGGTTGACCCGACGGTGTATGCGGGTTTGTTGGGCACAGCCTTCACTTGCTTGCGGTCTTATCAGGTAACCGGTTGCGGGAACGACTTGCTATTATGCAGAGACATCGTTGACACGTGTGTCACCGCAGCACGTGATTCCCTCAGGTATCTTCAATAAGTTCTTAAATATAGTTTTTAATCTTTATAATATATTTATTTATATTTTTAGCCTTTATAATATTTAAATTTTTATAAACTTAATTAATCTCTTTTATAATAAAAAATATTTATTTTAATCTTTATTATTTAAGAAACATAAAATATATTTTTCACTGGATGATTGATATGTCTTTAGTAAAATAAAAACTAAAAGTATAAAATAAAATTTTATAAAAATTAAAATATAAATTTTTTATAAAGATTAAAAAACATAAAACAAGTATATGATTGGAACTAAGAAAATTTTAAATAAATTTTATCAATTACATTAGTCTAAATTAAAAAAATATAACTTATATGATAATATATTAGGAACTAAAATAATAATAAATAAGTAAATTTCGATAAACTAATTAAAAATTTTATAAATTTATTTATAACTTATTTAGTTAGTGATAATATTATATATTTTTAAAGACTAAAATTGTGGTTTGTTCAAAAAAATTTATCTAAGTATCCTTAATTTTTTAATATATATTTTTATTAAAAGGTATTTTAAATATACAAAAAAACGCGTCTGTTATATTTTTGTATTTTATTTTATTATTTTGTTCAATATTTTTAGTAATTTAGCTTTACATATTTTTGGGGAAATAATGGTTATGGCACGTTACTTTTAAATAAATCTTGGTGACGTGATTTAGAATTAGAATACAAGTTAATGAAATAAAGTACGAATAACCGTAGTTAAATAAATAACAAAATAAAGATGTAAAATAATCGGTGGAATTGTCAGTGAATAGTAAAATTCTTTTTGGACGGTTGTAGTTTCATACTTTCTTTGATATTTTGATTTTGCGTTTCAGAGTTTGGGAGATTATGATGGCAAGTGCGGCGTTAGTTTCAGACAATTTTGCGAGATTCGTATTGTGTCACGATGTTAAATTCAGTCCTATTTGGTAAAACTGCTAGGTAGTCAATTCAGGGTGATGAGGACATGCCACGCAGGGAATTCTAGCTGCACTTTTTAATATGTTTGTATTACTATATAAATTTTATTAAATAAATAGTGGGCTTATTCAATTTTAAGATATTTGATGAGTCTAGTATAATATTTATATGTTAACTTAATTAGCTTTTAGTAATTTATGAGAATGAGATAATTATATGTTGTCTTAGCATATATATATATATATATATATATATATATATATATATACACATACTTTTATTATATTTGTTCATATAGCTCGTCTAAATTTAAACGCGGTGATTGTATGCAAATTATGTAAATTGTACGGGCAAAAACTCGTGCTATATAATTTCATATTTTTTGTTGGTTGGCATTCCTTTAATCGATTCAAAGTGGTTAGGTTGTTCTTTTTTAAATATATATCAACCATTCTTCAATTCACAGCGGTTGGTCTTCTTATTGTTGGCCTTTTTTTTTTTTTTGTTTAATCGTGTCTTCTTTTGGTGTGCTTTTAATTCTATAGTCTAACCATAAGAGACAATACTTTGCAGACACGTGACTTTTTTGTGCGGTAGAGGAGGCGTTTATGCGCTTGGTGCTGTCGTTGCCAACTACATGGGTGACCTTCGAAAGCGTGACCTGTTTTTGGGTCTATTCATTGAGGTAACATCAAGAACATGAAAATACACAAAATTCATTTATGCCTATATGCGCGGGATATTTTGGCTCTGCATTCATCATTGGCTGTCTCTATATATCGTCGCATTCATGATAAACTAGTAATTGATTTTGCATTAAATTAAATTAATCATGGTTTTTGAATCCCCACCCTACCCATGTGCTTTTATTACTGAATTTTCTTTTTAGGGAAGCAATTATAAACTGCTTTCACTTTCCAAACTTATGGGGTTTCAAAACTTTAAATCAACACGTTTACTTGTAGACTTGTACTTACACTTCAAGAGCCTGCTTTAAGTGATTGGTGGTCTGCAATACTTAAAAAAAAAGCTACTGGCGAATAAAGAAGTAGGGCCTACACTAGAATATTTTCAATCTTAGTTTTCATCTACAGAAAATTGAGCATTCTCACATTGTCAGGCATCCACTGACGACAACATTCATTATCACTCCTAGTTTCTCTTTAAACGCAAAAAAATTGTGTTCTTATTTATTTAAAGTTTATCAATTACTATTTTTTATCAATTATATCCTTATTTGTCACTTAATTTTTATTTATTTTACACACATTAATATCATGAATGTAGAAATAGTAAACAACTGCTCTTTACACATTTATTGTGGAGTAAAAATAAATAAAAACTTCTATAACTATTTTAGGAGAAACATTTTTTATTAAAAAATAAAATTGACATTTTTACATATTCTTTCAATCATAAGTCATTAGATTTATTGTTTTTTATAATAATTATATTAGAATTATATAAACTAATGAATTTATTGATTTTTAAAATAATTATATTAAAATTATACAAATTATCATCTTTAAATGAATAACATTGTAAAACACTATATGACCATTAATTTTTTTATTATATTTATTAATTCATGTATAAAAACCTTAAAATACACTTAGAAAAGAAAGAAAGTAGTAACCATTTATCACGGGATTCATGTGTAGGTGGCAAAAGAGAGAGCCCTACCAGTTGGAGCAGAGGATGGTGGTTTTGGAATGTCATATGATCTTCTTTATGGACGAGCTGGATTCTTGTGGGGTGCATTATTCGTGAACAAGTACCTAGGAGAAGATGCTGTGCCCAAAGACATTCTGATTCCTATTATTGACGCGGTGTTGGCTGGAGGTAGAGCAGGAGCATCTGATATTAAAGACTGTCCATTGATGTATAGATGGCACGGAACTAGATACCTTGGTGCAGCAAATGGCCTTGCTGGTATCCTTCACGTGCTGCTTCATTTTCCACTTACTAGTGAGGATGCTGAGGATGTCAAGGGAACTTTGAGATATTTGATGAGTAAGCGTTTCCCTCACACTGGAAACTACCCCTCCAGCGAAGGGAATCCAAGGGATAAGGTGGTGCAATGGAGTCATGGCGCGACTGGCATGGCCATCACGTTGTCCAAAGCAGCACAAGTAAATTTCTTACCATTTTTGTTACTATAGAGAAACCCTAAATTAGGACAAAACTAGAAGCATTTCATCAGGTTTTTTAGTGATGTTTTACTTTGATAATCTGCCTACTAATAGTTTACATTAAAGATCAACATGTTATGGAGATGAAACTCCATTTTCATTAGACTACGGACACATTGCAGAAGTTGTGCTTCGAGAATCGATGTAAATGGTTGGCAATTGACAACAAGTTGGTTATGTCATATGTGTTTGCAGGTATTTCCTAATGACAGAGAACTACGAGATGCGGCAATAGAAGCAGGGGAAGTTGTGTGGAAGAGTGGATTGGTGAAGAAGGTGGGACTTGCTGATGGGGTATCTGGAAATGCCTACTCCTTCCTTTCCCTCTACCGACTCACTAAAGAGAGTATATACGAAGAGAGAGCCAAATCATTCTCTTCCTTCTTGTATGACAATATAATATCTCTGGCTGCTGATAATGGCTATTCACTTTTCCAAGGATTTGCTGGGATAGCATGCCTCTGGTTTGATCTACTTGCACCTCACAACTCTAGGTTTCCAGGCTATGAATTATAGATAGATCTTAAGAAGAAGCTAATAGTTATAGCTTCCACACGTGTTTTTATTACTTTTCAACTTGTTTTCAAACACCTCTCCATTAGATAGTACTTATTTTGTAACCGTAATGGGGACTGAATCACCATGGGGTTCCACTGCTGTAAAGAATTTAAATGATATTGTGTATTGACTGCCTCAAATATAATCTAATCTTCGATCAGATGAAAATTCACCTTGCACTTTTAATTAAATAAAAATAATTGGTACTGAGATAACCACTATAGTTGACAAGTAGGGTTGTAAGTGGCTGCAGGTTAATCCACGAATCAGTTATATTCGACCTAACCTCAATTAGTTTTTTCGGTTTAGTTTCGATATGGATCGGCTAGGGTTGTTTTTTCCAACTCGAACTAGTTTGGTTCCGACTTTAGGTTCGCTGATTTCATATCCAAGAAACCTGAACTGAATTGTGTTGTTTTTGGTTAGCACGAACTTCACGAAGCCTTAGTTCTCTTCATTCACAAAAACCATAACTCATTCATTTGAACACTACCCTAACTGTATTTAGTACCAAGGAAAGTAAAAGGAAAGATTGAAGAAGGAATGGAAAAGTAATAAAACTTAACCCCATTCACCATTTGGAATTGGAATGCACACAAAAAGTAGAGGAAAGAAAAGAAAGTGCGTGTCTCACATAAAAAGTTCATCCACCCAAATATCAAACAAAAGAAAGGGAGAATGAGCTTGAGACTGCTACATGGATGATGAAGTACAGAGAGTTGGCACTACTTCTATATTCTTATAGTATTATTATGTTATTCTTGCACCATTTTTTATATATACAAAATATTAATTGAAAAAATAACGAAAAGAATCTGGGAAAGTAAATAGTATGAGTATTTTGTATTATAATGCTCAAAGAACAAATAAAAGAAAAATGTTTGATGAATATTGAATAAAATAATAATAAGTTACGTTTCTATATGAATAAAAAAGCAATAAATAAAAATAATTATACATAATACGATTTATGGTGTTAATATTTAGTATTTAAATAATGAAGCTATGAAAAAATATCATTTATCAACCTTTTGTTATTTAAGAATTAAATTTTTATTTAATATTTGATTTGATTTATTTTACATTATAAATTTAAATAAATAAAAACGATTTTTTAAAATTTCTTCATTTGATTCTACATATTTTATTTTATTTTATTTATTTAATAGACTACGAATATTTTTCACTAGAAACAATTAAATTTGAGTTGATTTTATATTATTTATTTGACACTATAATTTTTTTGTATACAATAATTTTTTTGTGAAAAGATTATCATATTTCACTCTTTTAATTATCACTATTTATGTTATTCTTGCACTTAAGTAAATCATATGACATGCCTTCGTTAAAATTAAACTCATTCAACTAATTGACAAAAAAATATCAGTATCAAAATTCTTAAATTTCTCTGAGTAATAAGATAATGTAATGATAGAATAAATTTCTATACTACATCTAAATTAACGTCCAGTTAAGATAAATAAGGTAAATTGAATTTTGTTGTAAATAAAAGTTAGTTTATATAAATTAATTTTTTGAAAATTTAAATAAAATAATTTCAACTTATTAAAAAAATGAATTTATTTTACTTTTTATAAGTAGTAATAGAAAAAATGATTGAAATAGATTATAAATTCTAATTACTAAAGTGGTTCTGTAGAAGTGGAGGGAAAGAGAAAGGCCCAAGCCCATATGTGTAGTGGTACTTGAGCAGAAGAGTGTAGAGGTCTGAAACTGCAAGGCGATGGGGAGAGGAAAAGGAGGGAGCAGTCGCACTCAAAGAAAACATTTCCAACAGAGCAGAGAGAACGTGTGGAACTCTAAACGTCCTAAATCAGATCCTTCCTCCGACAATTCTATTCCTTTCTACACTCCTTTTGAAACTCATAACCCTGCTTTCCAACACTATTACAAGGCAAACCAACTAATGCTTTTCTTCTCCACTCTCGTCTCATTCTCCCTAACTCCTTCTCTTTCATTCTTCCTTTTTCAGGAGCAGGGAATCGTGTCCTCCCAAGAATGGGAAGCATTCGAGCAAGTTCTTCGAACTCCTTTGCCCGCAGCATTCAGAATCAATTCCACGTATTCATTTCTATTCTACCAATTTCTCTTTTGGATTTTGAGTTTTGACCTGTGTCAACCTCTCAACTGTCTAGTAACTAACTTCAACAGAATACGATACTAATTAACTAACTGTAACAGAATTTCAAAGTACAAAATAATTGCGCGTGCGTAGTAATGATATTCAAGTCCGTTTGAATCTAGACTTGTTCATCCAAATTACGTTGATGCTTGCATCGGTTTCTTATTTCTTTTTATTTGGTGATTCCAGTAGCCGGTTTTGTGCGGATATTCAGTCTCAACTGGAGAATGATTTTGTACATTCTCTTCAGGCCGAGGTAAGTCGTCAACAGCAATTCTACCAAAATTATGCTTCTCCTGTTGCTTTTTTGTGTTTAAAGTCTCTCAGTATCTGGATTTTGGTTGTACATTGTTGTATATAGGTTGCGGAAGGGGATGATACGGAGGCTATTATACCTTTGCCATGGTATCCTGAGAATCTTGCTTGGCATTCAAATTTTTCCCGAAAGCAACTCAGGAAGAATCAAACACTTGGGAGGTAAATAAGTTTTGATACATGAGTGGCGTGAATTGAACAGTTTGGTGTTAGATATGTAGTTCTAAGTAACAATGCAACAGCCAACAGTTCATATAAGTTAGTTTACCTAATTATGATGATCGTGCTTATGACTCTTTCAAGACTGGTTGGTCACATTTAATTATGATTTTGTCTTGTATCAAAATGCATGTTTCTGTCAAACTTAATTAATTGAAATTAATTATGCATATAAGTTGGTTCTTATAACTAATACGTTAATCACTTCTTATGTTAATCTCTCAGGTTTCATGAATTCTTAAAGCTAGAAAATGAAATTGGAAATATTACAAGACAGGAAGCTGTCAGCATGGTGGGCCAGTTTACATACTATCTGTCATTCTTCATGTTCATACAAAATGATTAGCGATTGTTTTAGAGAGCTGGATGGTTTAGTGCATGTATTTACTTTATCTTTCAAGAATTTAACATGTGCACACAATTTTTTGTTTGCTATATAGGTACCTCCCTTGTTCTTGGACGTACATTCAAATCATTTTGTACTTGATAGTAAGCAACTTGTGTTGTACTGAAGTACATCTTGTCATTTTTACCATCTCTTATGCTATTTTGTTTGTTTGCAATGCAAATTTCAGTGCTTCTAACTGTTTTCCTTTTTCATTGCTTTTGTTCAGTGTGTGCAGCACCAGGTTCAAAAACATTCCAATTGCTTGAGATTTTACACCGATCAACTAAAGTTGGATCTCTGCCTGATGGAATGGTTTGTATCTGTATATAATGTTATTATCTATTTTATTGGTGAAACCTTATTTTATTTTCCATACTAAAAGTTTTGTAAATATGACATGTCCTCATCAAGCTTCATATGCAAACTCTATTGATTCGTCTTTCTTTGTTTGGTAATTAGGTTATAGCAAATGATCTAGATATCCAAAGATGTAATCTTCTTATTCACCAAACAAAACGGATGTGCACCTCCAACCTAATCGTCACCAATCATGAAGCTCAACACTTCCCAGGATGTCTTTTAAATAGGAATTATGATAAAATGGAGCCAGATCAGCAAGACCAGCTATCATTTGATCGTGTTCTGTGTGATGTCCCATGCAGTGGGGATGGCACCCTTCGTAAGGCACCTGATCTCTGGAGGAAATGGTAATTTTCATTCCTTACTTGGCCTCATTCTTCCCTTTCCTTCTTTCCCTTCAACCACCACTTTCTTATTTTTGCTTAAGATTGATTTTTCTGGTATAAAGGAACACAGGGACAGGGAATGGGCTTCATAACCTACAAGTTCTAATTGCTATGCAAGGTACATTTTGATTATTTTCTACCTGTTTTTGAGTCTAGCTTTTTTAGGCTGGTTTTGATATGTAAGACAAAAAAGGTGGGTAAATCATAATCATGTTTTAGTTTATTGTGTAGGGAACTTGTATTATGCTGATAAATAGTTCATCTATGGGTAAAGCGAAAATACACATATTTTCTCAATTGCAATCTCTATGGGTAAAATGGAGATACACTCGTAGTTGATTTAGTAGAGAAGTGTATTGACTATTGAAGATGAAAAGCATTCTTTTTCTTTACACAACCAAATCATTTTATATTTTTTTTAGTTTAAACCAACTGCCTCTTGTTGCCCTGGTTCAAAAGGTACTAGGATCAAGCTACTGCTATTTATTATCATAGCTGAATATACATGAACTAGGGTGCATGAGACTTAGCTTGTAAGACGATTTTGACAAATTCAACCACTCTTTTAATGTTCTCAGGTGTATCTTTACTTAAAGTTGGTGGAAGAATGATTTATTCAACCTGCTCCATAAATCCTATTGAGAATGAAGCTGTTGTTGCTGAGGTAATCAGCCTTGAAATCTCTGTAATTGTATTTGGAGCCAGCCAAGCTATCTAGTCTGTCCAGTTGTGGGCAGTTTAATTGAAGTACTTTATTTTCCTAAGATAAAGTAAATAATTCATACTTTAATATGTAAATTTGTTTCTTCCATTGATGCAGCCCCTGGCCCCCTCTAAACACTGAATTTAGGAATCAGGGCTCAATTGTTTGCTTTCTTAGATATCTGATAGATAACATGTTTTTAACCTTTTATGAAACAAGGGCCTTGATATGAAGAAAGTATTTGATAGCAATGTGTAATTTAATTAATGGAAGCTAACCGAGCTAGCTATCAATAGTTCAGTTGTGCTTGCATCTACCTTCTACCGGCAGGTGCCTCATTCCTATTTCTTATTTACTAATTAATGTCCATTCTGTTATTACTACAAAGCTTTCTGTGGTTGTGGTCGTAGCTTGTGATTATGAAGGACAAACTCCACCTGAGATGTTACCACTTTACAATTAGTATATAACATAAGAATTTGCTTTTTGTTTATTCAACACAATGAGTTTTTCTTTTTATTTGAAAAATACTCAGTTTTTCGTGTTTAAAAAAGTTTATGTTCAATGCTTTGGTTATGGTACCTATTAGAATACATTTACACTGCTTGTAGCCCTTTCAGTATTTTATACAGCAAGGGCTTGGGCTTAATTAATTTTCCCCCTTACTTACCAATTGCAGGTTTTGCGGCGGTGTGGAGGGTCCATTGAACTTGTAGATGTCTCTTGTGAGCTTCCCCAACTTATTCGTCGACCAGGTCTTAAGAGATGGAAGGTTTGTGTTTTCTGTGACTAATTATTGCCTTGTGTTGTAGAGTTTTGAAGATAAAACATGTAATTACTGGAAATGGATATATTGATTGGCTTACACATGGCAAAGTTGAGCATGACTCATCTTTCTGGAGTTTAGGAGGAGAAAATGCCTTCATTACTTATGATTTTGAATTAAACTATTTCAGTTTTCTTGTGTCATCTGGAAGGGTTTTGAAGGAAATCTGTGTGAAGGAGGCTGTCTATGTTTCCTCAGTCCCCCTCCCACTCTGGTGATAATAAATGTTTGAATAGCGTACTTCCCATACTGTAGCTGTGGGCAGAAAACATAGTCTGGTTTGATAGTTATATCTCTTACAACTCTTGTTGTCACTGCTTGGTTGAATTGTATCCTTCATCAGTAAAAGGTTGTATTCCTTGACAATTGATGGAGTTGGACTGTTATCGTTCTGGTTGGCTTATTTTTTATTTGTGTTATGGTTGTTACTTCTTTGTAATTGATTATTCTGATGTCCATCAAGTTATACCCATTTTCACATTCATGGTAGAACATTGAGTTTCGAACTTTCCAAATAGAAAATGATTATGTTTACCCAACTTGAACATGAATTTCCAGTAGATGTTAGATTCTTGTGTAACTAATTCAAATGTAGTAGTCTAGAAGGGTTTAAGGTAGTTGTGCAGCTGTATGCATTTAAATGCATCTGAAGGTGTGAGTTTGGATATGCAGGTTTGTGACAAGGGCAAGTGGTTAGTCTCTTGCAAAGATGTTCCCAAGTTCCGTAGAAGTGTAGTTTTTCCCAGCATGTTTCCAAATGGTGGAAGCTATCAGGATGTTGTTGATAGTAATTGTAATATCAGCATTGGAGATGATATTATTACTGATGATGTTAATGGAAATTCTGAAGATGATGTTCAAGCTAAGGAGAATCCTGTGATGCATGAATTTACTGAGGAAGTTTCTGATTTCCCACTAGAGAGGTGCATGAGGTTAGTGCCTCATGATCAGAATACTGGAGCCTTCTTTATTGCTGTATTGCAGAAAGTTTCTCCTCTTCCAGGTAATTTCTTATATGATTTCAGTTATTTTTCTCCCTTAAATCCTGACGAAGATAGTCAAGGAATTCTAGTGAGTATTGGGAATAACTCCTCCTTCAAGTAGTCATTTTTTAACTTCTTTCCTATTTTATGTGTATTCTCTGACACATGCTTTTGCTTGCCATAATAGGTTTGTGATTATGTCCTCTTTTGCAGCAATTCAGGTAAAACCTAGAAAAGAAGTTGATAAATATGTTGACCCAGCAAACCAGGGCAATAAGGATGCACAAGAATTGCAGATTAACCCATTGGAAAGTACACCTGAAGAAATTTCAGAGGCTAATATAAATGACAATGAACCTAATGCAGCAGATTTGAAAGTTAGTTCTGTTAAACGTGAAGAAGTGGATTTCAAGAAAGCCAAAGATCCCTGCAACGTAGAAAACATAACAAAGAATACTCCTGGTAAAAGAAAACTGCAGATTCAAGGCAAATGGAGAGGCATTGACCCTGTTGTCTTCTTCAAAGATGAAGTAATTATTAACAGCATAAAGGCATTTTATGGTATTGGCGAGCAGTTTCCATTCAATGGTCACCTTGTAACAAGAAACAGTGATACAAGCCACGTGAAAAGAATTTACTATATCTCCAAGTCAGTCAAGGATGTTCTGGAGTTGAACTTCTCAGTTGGGCAGCAACTTAAATTAACTTCTGTTGGTCTGAAGATTTTTGTAAGTGTATTTTCTTCTCAATCAAAAAGTGTTTTTGTTATTATTATATTTTTTGTAGGTGATTTATTTATAACATAAGCTCCTTATTTTAAATAAAATTTGACTCCTCTAAAGTGAGAAAGTAATAGTATATTTGCCCTTAATTTGAAGTGGGTTAAATTTAATAGGTACTTTAATTCAAATAAAAGATGGATACACCTTTACTTTCTCTTTTCACAGGAGCAAAATCCTTTTAAATAAATCCGATGCAGTAGAGAGAATAATAACCTTTAAGGACAGATCAGCTTGAGACTTGTGGCTAAAGGTTAGGTTACCTATATTAACAAACCGTGCTATATTAACAAAATTATAGTGTATAAAAAAACACGTAGATAATGAAGTAGTACTCATTACTTTGAGTACAGAGTAATGGTTTCTATTTCTGGTTTTCGTGACTAACTTTGGAATACACATTGAATTTTATGGGATATGAATCATGGTAAACTACTGTACTGTGTGATTTCATTTTGACGTGATAATTGATATAGGATTATTGTAATATAAAATCAGATAGTTTGTTTAGAATTTAAAAAAATAATAATTACTTTGCCATGAAATAAATAATTATTGGTCAGCCCTTGACTGTCTGAGAAATGAGTTATTTGATTAGTTTTTGTGAATAAGTGAAATATACTTGCTCTCATCATACAGGAAAGACAAACGTCATGTGAGGGTAGGTCTGCACAATGTGCTTTCCGGATCACTTCTGAAGGATTGCCCCTCATTCTCCCTCACATCTCCAAACAGATTCTACGTGTATCTGCTATAGACTTGAAGCATCTTTTGCAGTATAGAGCTGTAAAATTTGCAGATTTTGTGGACGCCGAGTTTGGTGAAAGAGCTGCAAACCTAATGCCCGGCTGTTGTGTGGTAGTTCTGGGTGAAGGTATGCACCACCATGATGCACACTGTAAATGCCCATTATCTTGACTCACTAAGTCACTACCTTCCCCTTTTTCTGCTACAGGGGCCCTCCAGGTGAATGAGTCAACAATAGCCATTGGATGCTGGAAGGGTAGAGCAAGTTTGACTGTGATGGTTAGTGCATTGGAATGCCAAGAACTTCTCGAAAGGCTTTTAATGCGTCTAGACACAGTAACGGAAAAGGACTCCTCCATCTATGTGGACAAAGACAAACCGTCTGATAACAAAGGAGATGGAGCCAACGGTAAAAATGAACATGTGCAAGTTACTGGGTGTTAAAAGTGAATAATTAACGGATATTTATCACTGATTACTACGAGTATTGAGTAGTCAATCTAGGTTTTTACTTTTTTATTCACTGTTCCTATCCTTCTTTGTGAGTGTTTTGTTTTTCTCTTTATAGCCAGGTTAGCAGACTTTGCTCAAATTTGTATCAAATTACATAGCGTTTAGTAAGTTTAATACAATTGGTTAAACACGAGATGCGTCCGATTCTACTGAAAACCGGCATGACGTTAGCAAAACGCAGCGCAAGATCGTTAGTTATGGGCATAGAGGTCTCAATGTACTCTGTTATAAACTTGAGTATTCATTTTGTATTGAGATTTTTATTTAGCTTATCAAGTTTCAATTAATTCTCTTTATATTTTCTCTTTTACATCTTTACATAGTGGTCTTCACACATAATTTAGGAGTAGAATTATTTTTTAAATTTAAATTATTCTATGTTAATATTTTTAAATTCAAAATTTTAATTAAATCATATTTTATTCAAATTTGTAATAATTACTATTATTTTAAACTTGTATTTATTGTTAATGAGTATGTTATTATCTTTAAATTTAAATTAAATCTTATTTTACTTTTAAGTTCTAATAAATTTTATTATCTTTGAAATAGTTATATAATTATATTATTATTTTTTAATTTAAATCAAATGAAATGTTATTTTTATATTTTATATTAATTTAATTTATTAAAAAATATAATAAAATAATTTTAGTTTATATGATTAAATAATTGTGTAAAAGATATTTATCTAGTGTATTTGCAAAGATTAAAAATAATAACTTTACCATCCTTGATAAGGGACATTTTATGTAGTTTATATCAATGCCTCATGATTGGAATAACGCAATAATACAACTATCTTGGTTTTACCTAGTACAAAACTTTAACAAAATTCAAATTTAAGACAATGCTGATTGATTTGAATCTTGAACTTTAAAGAACTATATTTGCAAGTTTAGACTTGCAATATAGTCCCCGCAGGCATCTTATATTAGGCTACGGGCATGACATTTTATAATCTACTCTATTTCAAAATCAACAAAGTCACCTACCAAATAATAAAGATATTTTTGGATAAATTTTTTATAAACACACTCACAAGATAATAAAATAAAAACGAAAAATAATTTTTTTATAAACTAAAACTAATTTATATATAAGTTAAAATAACTTTTTAAAAATATTAATGAGAATTTTTATAAATAAATTTATATATAAACTAATTTTAACTAAAATTAATGAGATAAAATTTAAATTTTAATTAAAATAGCACAAAAAAAATACCCAAAACAACACACTTCAAGTTTTGTCTCCTACGTTATACCAAGCAAATAGTAATTACTTACCTCTGCTGGTCTTAATCAGCAACTCACGCAAAATAAATTTTAAATAATGTAAAAATATACAAAAGGAAATGCACCAAACCATTAAAAATTGGTGATAGGAACACAGAAGCATGAAATCTAGTAAATTTAAACAAATTATTATAAATAGTCAGGATTACTGACAACACATGTTGCTCTTAGCGGGGATTTCTTGTGCAGGACCAGGAACAATAATCTTCTTGCCAGACAGAGATGCTGAGTTGCCATTTCCTTGATTATCACCAGCAGCTAGGTTCTTCTTGTTGACAATGTTGAATATTTCTGTCAAGACAGTCATGAAGGCTGTTTCAACGTTAGTTGATTCCAGTGCTGAGGTCTCTAAGAAAAATAAGCCTTCTTTCTCGGCAAATTCTTTTGCATCCTCTGTGGGTACTGCACGCTGGTTCTCAAGATCACTTTTGTTTCCTACAAGAATGATGACTATATTCTTATCAGCATGGTTACGCAGTTCTTCTAACCAACGAGGTATATGATCAAAGCTTTGACGTTTTGTGATGTCATAAACCAACATCGCCCCAACAGCACCCCTGTAGTATGCACTTGTAACTGCTCTATATCTGTAGAATAAACCGTTTATATATTAGGGCAAACTGTAATTAGTATTCGGTGAACTAGTACAGTAGTGCGTTAGTTAACCATGGGTATTCAGTACCATGATATGATCAGAAATAAACTTGACAATAATGTGAAGATTGAAGAAGCATAGACTCAATCTAAAGTTATATCCTGGACAAAAAGATCACAAAACCCAGCAGATTAAAATAACTACGGGAACATAAACATACTGTGTTACAATTTAACCAGGACAAAAAGTTCAAACCTTATGAACAAACCTCAAGTCTAACATTATGCCAATGACTTAACCAACGATTCCCCAGACAGATACATACTCGACCATAATTGCCAAATATTTATAAATAACCAGTCCCTAAAGAATTGAACTAATGAAGTGAGTCACGTGACAAACTATCAAGGTTTGGTCCATATTTAGTACCCAATCATGCCTTAAATAAGATTGTGTGCTATAGAGGATACTTGTAGGAAGCCAAAGAACAAATAAAGTGATAATTTTTTTATTTTAAACTTGTTACAATACCACAGCCCCTTTCAAGTACAAACCTTTCGCATAAATGATAATCTATTCATACTACTTCCATGGATGGTCAATCACATAGTGACATAGATACTTCTGTTTGTGTTGAAATCCCAAGGTGCATGAGTTTTACACTGACGATTCAGTTCGACCATAATTTTTTTATTTTAAAAGCTCAATCCTATGGAAATTGACCAATGATGAAATATAATTACTAACAGAGAAAAGATTCAATGTCTTCCTTATTGCTGCGTAAATTTCATTTGCTCTCTTGTACGGACGAAATCAGATTATACTACTAAGCAAATTAAAACATGCAATTATGCATCCATAACCATTAACAGCAATTACTTTACAAAAAAAATGCCAGAAATTTCAAAAACAAATTTTAACAGAGTAGAAATGCTTGTAATATAATCATAAGCCTATCTAATATAGAGTCTTTGGTTCTACCAAAATCACATCAAAGGCAGGTTTACTGCAAAAGCTTGTATTGGTAGCTTTTGATTTTCATGTCCGTTGCATTACTCTTCTCTCAGACAGAACCAAACGCGCAGGAATTAGACTCCTCAATAGCTACGAGTACTACATACTTTCAAACATACCTAACGGTGACATTGTTTAACAGATAAGAAATTTCCAAGCAAGAATACTTTCTTAAAAAGGATGATGACACAAATCCAACCATGTGGCTGTGCATCACGTAAAAACAAAATATACTGTTGAAGTGACACATAATGACAATTGTATCTCATTAGAATGTAGCATAACATTTTCCGTTATTTCAGTTCACAAATTAAGAAATGTGAAACTCGTCAATGCATGTTCCCTAATCCCTATTTAAGTCACGCCGTATAAAATAGGACATGGAACTAGTATAAATGATGCAGTGTACAACAAAAGTGCGATTAACTATATTGATGTTTTGATCTGAAACTAATGATTTTATCAGAAATTACACAGGAATCATTTCTAAGGATATCTTTAGGTTGTTTAAATAATTTAATCTGATTATTATAGTACCAAAGTTCTATTAGCATAATACATGGACTAGGAAAATTGTAAAACTTCATTTAGACAAACTTCTCAATAAAAACAAAAAATAAAATAAATAAAATAAACTTCTACCGTAAGCTAAAATTAAATTATATATAAACTATTTTTAACTTATGAGAAAAGTTTATTTCTTTTTCTTTTTCTTTTTTTATTTTATAATTACTTATAAAAAACTTATAACAAGACTTGAAAGATTATTTACTTGCTAGTAAAGTTTTAACGAGTCTATAAAAGTATTTACTGAATATTATATTGTTCACGTATATAATTTTTTATTTATAATCAAATAAAGTTAATATAAATAATTTCTAGTTATAAAATATTTTCATTTTTTTATTTACGTAAAATGAATGTATATCATTAACAATGTCCTATAGAAGGGTGTGCAAAACTGTAAGAGGGCAGTCCCGCACCACATACATTCTTACATTTGAATAATATACTATAGAATTTTCTTTACTACCGAGTAAATTCTCTAAGTCTTGCAAGTACTATGCTAGATTGATATGTAGCAACGAATCTCTTATTCCTCTTCACTCTTACAGTACTTCATTAACCCTTGTTTGGATAATTTTTTTATATATATAAATTTTTTATTAATTAAATTAACTCAATGCATAAGTTGAAATTTGACTTTTAGAGAAGCTAATACAAGAAAATTTCTACATATTAACATGTATAAACTAATGCATAAACTAATATTAACTTATGAAAATATTTATTTATTTATTTTTCTCTTGTAAGGACTTATGAAATTACCCTTCACATTTGCACTACTCATCTCAAAGAAAACCTGGACAAAGCCGGAGACGCCAAGACACCATGAGAAAAAGGTTCTCAAGGTTGGTGACACGAATGAAATTATGTCTTAATTATGACCTCTGTAGTTATCATCAGTCAAGGTATTTAAAGGATGCGTCAACACGCAACTACACTATAGCACACAAAAATTTCACAACGAAAAAAAAAAAAACTCTTAAGGTTCAAGATCATCCCCGCACGCAAAACATTCAAAGTCAAACTCGGTTAGACCACTCACTACTACGAACGAAGTTGACAAAACACGAAGCTGAATCACTATACACACTGAATCGAGGATTAATTCTTCCGCAGGCCACGATCAGACAAGTAGATCAACTCAGCAATTAAACAAATCTAACATCTAATTGGAAGTTAAACTAAGCAATCTTTCACAGAAGGTAAGCACTAGTCAGTAACTTACGCGACGAACACGAACAAAATAAAGGTCAATTCAAAAACATTTCAAGCAACAGAAAATGCAATACGTAACGAAGATCGAAGAAGACGAAAAGATCTACAAAATCATCGATTAATTTTTCTTTTCTAGGTTTTGATTCGAGAGAGAAGCAAGACAGCCAAAACGAAATAAGCAGAAAAAAAAACGGAGGATAGTGTATATATAGTTGAAGAGAAGTAGAAGAAGAAAAGGAAGAGATAGAGAACCGTTCTTGGCCGGCAGTGTCCCAGATCTGAGCCTTGACGCTCTTGTGCTGAATAACCAAAGTGCGCGTTTGGAATTCTACGCCGATTGTGGCCTTGGAGTCCAAACTAAACTCGTTCCTCGCGAAGCGTGCAAGTATCTGCGACTTCCCCACGGCTGAGTCACCAATTAGCACCACCTTGAACACGTAATCTACCTTCTGGTTCGCATCTCCGTACCCTCCTCCGCTAGCCATTGTTCTCCAATGCACTGCTTCTTCTTCTTCTTCCCACACCCAAATTTCTCGCTCTTTCAATTTCAAATCTAGCTTGGTGGGGATTGATTGATTGATTAATTAATCAACGGTATTAGTTTTGATTTAATTTGGAGGACTGTTTAATGTAAAAAACGAGACTACTGACGCTTGTGACACGTGGTGGCTCATTATTGGGCGCTGGTCCCGATAAGCTTGATTTTGTTCGGAATAAAAAAAGAAAAAAATTGAAAGGGAAAGAAGGATGGTTGGGAACAGCTTTGTCACAGTGATCACGGTGTCAAAAAGTGTCGCGTGCGAATGTCTTGCATTTGATGGAGTTGTCTGATTGATCGTGTTGACGGCAACTAGAAAATTACTAGTTTTTGACGCTGCTTGTTTATTTATAGAATTTTCTAACAATAAACCGTTTATAATTTTCTATATATATCATTATTTTTCTTACCCTTCGTCTGGGGAAAATAGTGAGGTAACAATGTGGAGGGAGAGAAAATAAGTAAAATAATGTTTGATAGAAGAGACAGATACGACTCAACTTTGTAAAACTGATTAATAAGATTAAAATAATTCCTGTTTATAATATTCTAATTCTAATTAAGTTATTTATAATAAATACAGACCTAACTCACCTTTTTACTTGTTTCCAAAACAACAACAAAAATGAGCAATGATTGCGTTTTCAAATATCCATAATCAATTAAAAATTTAGTTTCTAATCGATTATCAATGTTTCGATTTTTAAATACAATAAGTTTTTTATATAAAATAATTGATTAAATTCAAATTTTAATCGATTATTAAATATTATAATAGATTTAGTCGCTTAAAATATAAATTTAATCAATTAGAATATTATTATTATTTTTTCTATTTTTAAAACCAAATACTCCAAAATTCACTTTATTTCTCATCTATTTTTATTATTCTATTTTTTCTTTTTTATTTTCATCTATCATGTTTTTTTCCTTCTTATCAAACATGTATTTAAAGAAATTTTTATTTTACTTATTTTTGGATTCGTTATTTTTTTTTGTACTTACAGATAAATGGTAAAAGTTCTAAAAATATCATTAGCAAAAAAGTAAACATTTAGTATACTAAAATATAAAATTCTTTATTATTTATTTTTTAATTCATTTAAAACAGTTGTATTTAATACTTTTGTAGTATATGTATATAGTCACGAAACGAATAATTTAAAAAAAAATATCTTGCTACGATTTTACTAAAAGCAGTATTATAAAATTTCAAAAAATTATTACAATTTTATAGATTTAGAATTTTTATTCTACTAACTGAATCTTTTATTTTGGTGTATAACTGAATCGTTTTTAGGTTATAATAATTGGTAATATATAATCTAGGTAGAGTACCAATACGTCTAGTTTTATATTATAAATTATAATTTACAATTTAGAGAGTCGCACTTTCATTTTTCCTACTCTGTTAGAATTTAGACCCTCCCAACCCAATATTATTTTCCCTCTCTATTTAAGAGGTATACTTCACTCACCACTCTTTAAAAAAAAATTTATAAACATTTTTAAAATAGAACAAGAGATATAAATAAATCAAATTATTAAATTTACAAATTTTATTTTATAATGGGATGAGATTTAATGATTTTGTTTAATATTTTGTAAGATATTAACGATTTATTACTTTTTGAAACAATGAATGTTATAAAATTTACTTAATTTTATCTTTTGTGAAGTGTTTATTTATTGTTCAACAAAAAATAATATTAAATTTTAATCAAACAAATTTTTATATTTTAAAGATAATATTTTTTTTTATATTAAACTTTATTTTTCACCCAACTAATCATCATCTTACTAAATTGATGAATTTGAAGATAATAAATTGATACTTCTAATTGTAATTGAATGTCAAATTGATAATGGAACACAAATATCAAAATCAAACTACTTATTTAGGAATAACTTTATAAATATCTGAATGTGAAAGAGTGAAATCATATTATATTTTTCAAAATAAATATGTAAATAGGATTTTATAAAATAAATACTAGAAATAAAAATAAAAAAAAAACTTTTAGCTAGAAGTCAAAAGTTAAAATATTACCAATATTTTGAAAAAAATTTAATTTTCATATATTATTATTAAATAATCTTTTTTTTTTGGGCTAAGAGTCTAAAGTAAGAAATTTTACTGGCATATGCTTGGTTATATATTATTTATTTTATTTAATTTTAAATTGTTAATCATGATTAAAATGTGCATGTTTAATTAATTTTAGATTTAATTATTCATTTAGTGGTTACAGTTATATTATTTTTTATTTCTATATTTATTTATTTTATTATAATTATTGAACATGTATTTTTATATTTTTTTAATAATTCTAACAAAATTTGTGACAGTAGTACATTTCCAATTTTTATTTTCTGGTAGTTTTATTGAATGATATTAAGTCACACTTCACAGTTCGAAACTAATACGATATAAAAAAAAATTGCATATATAGAAACTAATGAATAATTTATAAATATAAATTACAAAAGATAATACAAATATACGATAAAAATGAATAATTAAACTTTAATTTTAATAACAAAACAGATAAATTATTGCTGCCATTTAACCAAGAATAATTCTTGCATTCAACCACACAACCACAAAGGCGAGAGAGGTTTTTCACAAAACTCAAACATGATTGATTAGGTGATCGTGTGATACAGTAATAATTAAGAGCTGAGACTTCCAAAATTATAGATGATTTAAGTTTTTTTTTTTATCATTTTAAAATTATTAATGTTTTATAAATATCAATTTTTTACGTATACTTCTATTTAAAATTATTAAATTTATTTTTTTACAAAAAATATTATACATAGCATATATTTAAAAAAACATTTCAACAAAGACCAAACCATATTTATATCTTATTTTAAATAAAAAAAAAATATTTCACACTGAATACACTATCGTTTCACGCTTATGAAATAATCCTTAATCCGTATGAACTGACTGACCTAACCTTATTTGAGCGGAGGTAGTAATTTGGCTAACGGTGAGAGGGCATGGAAGAGTTACGGAAACTTGAGAAAGTACAGAGGATGCTCGAATTCATGGAATCACGGGGCGTTTCAAACTCCGATCACAATTCTAACCGCTTCCTCGCTAATCTCATTCTCTTTTTCATCGAACCCTGCGGAGACCTTGCCATGAACGACAAGTGCTGTTTGCTTTCCCAGCTTATGCCCACTGTTAGTTCCACTTCCTCATTTCATTTGCATTTGCACGATAGGGAGTGAAATTGTTTCATTTTCCGTTCGCATTGCAGCTCTCATCTGCATTCCTCGAGGACGCGTATCAACACCACCTTGTCACCACCGAACAAGAAAATTCTGGTACTGCACTGATATTCTATCATATTCTTATGTATCTTTTTTTATTAGGTTTACTATTTATTTCTACATGTATCGAAAATTCTGTCTCAGTAAATCGCTCTTTATTTGGCTTTTGATAATTTATACACGGGTAAAAAATTATGTTAGGATGACTTTTAAAATAATAATAGTAAAAATCAATAAATTTATCGTATATAGTTATATACCAATATTTAATTGGTTGATGATTTTTCTCAAAGATGTAACTATTGGTGGTATTATCCAGGTTTGATTTGCTGAGAAATAATAGTACTTTTCTATCTCGTTTCATGATTTCTCTAAAATGGAATTTGGTATTGCACAACAAATTTGTAACTAACTATCTATGATGGGGGGCTGGCTTTAAATGCCTTCCACTGCTGCAATAACATACCATAGTGTGTACTGATATTCACATAATACTTTTCACGTATTTCTTTCATATGTTTTGTTTCATGTTATAGTTATAATTTTGTGGTATTTTTGAATTTTTACTTCACTTAGGTTTTCAACAAAGTCTTGTTGGAAATGCTTTGCTTAGATGCAATCCGACCAAAGAATACAGTTTGTTGCAAAGTTGTGATGAAAACACGGCCATGGTTGGGCTGGATTCCATGCAAATGGCAAATTCTACACTTGAGGATTTTGTAAGTATATATTAAAAAATAACCTTTTTTGCTGTTATCATGGCATTCTTATAATGCTTGATTAATTTGAGAAATGCGCTAGTAGTTGCATACCAATTGGCAGTGTGATAATCTTGGAACATATAAACAACCTTTGTTGGTATCTGAATAATACCAGATTTATGCCATACGCTACAGACAATTTACAAGAGTAATTCAGTGGAAGGCTTGATACTATTTAACAAATGAGCCTCGCTATCAAACCTTGCTTTGTGATTCTGATGTTAATTTGAACTTCTTTTTTTTTCAGTGCAGATCTTATTTTATGTTTCATGGATTGGATGTGAGCAAGCCACAATCAATCTTCAAATACTTACCTATTCTTTCATTCACAGAGAGTTATATTTATCAGGTATACACTAGATTGATGTTATTAATATCAGATGCCCTTTTATTTATTCAACTCAATTATTGTTTTGAAGGTGTCATAAAATGGGGTTCCACTACATGTGTGGTGCTAATCAATAAGCCAAAAGTTCATGCGGTTAGAAGGCAAGGCAGGTGGCTATGAACTGATTGACCTTGCGAAAGGGGCACTCAACATGACATCTGTTTAAGATTAATGTCATCATGGCAATTGAAATGATGGATATTTAGTGCTATTGTGGAGTGACTGGTTGAGGCATATCTTGAGTGTGAACTGTGAAGTAATGATGGTCTGGCACTGATTCATGACTTCATTGTTTTGGGCTTGGCGTGGCCTATATAAGGACCATCATTTCAACTGTCAAAATGGATGGCATCAGTCATCATCCCTGAACAGTTGTAATGCACACATGATGCTTCCATTCTCAATATGCACATTGGAGTTTGATGTTTACCCTAGGTGGAAGAAGTGCCGAATTCCTCTTTACGACCTTATCCATAAGTTATTTTTGTCAAGTAATGCACTGACACATGAGTACTATTAATTAGAAAATACACACCTCAAACAGCCTTGCCATGGCTGTTTCTTGCATTAAGACACTCAAATTTTTATGCACATACCTCGGTCTTAGTGTCTCAGTGGGTTATTTGGCCTTTGAGTTTGCAGAGGTGAGATTCTTGATGCAATATCACATACAGCTAATACATGAGGGTGAAGTGGGCTCTTATTTTTTTGCTACTAGGAAGCATATGTTTTGACATTTTGTTTTCATATCTGTAAGTGTTACTATTTGAGAATTAGTGACATATATTCCAATAGTAAGTATGGAATATTCAAAAGCTACTGTTTGTGCTGAGAATCTTTAGCTGTTATGATGCAGCTGGATAAAATGAATGAGAAATTGCTGCAAACACCCAACAATGGAAAGTCTGTATTTGGAGAAAAAGATGAGGTGATTGATTGCATTTGGGAATTATGCAGTGGCAATTTGAATGTTCATGTTTAAAGTAATAACTTTTAATTTTCTTATATAATTTGATTTTCCATGTAGAGAGGAACTGGAGTATTGGTTTCTTACATCTCAAATGACCCAGTTAGACCACTTGTGATTATTCTTGAACACAAAGGCCTTTTGACAGAAAGGTCTGTATTCTGCATCCTATACCTTACGCTTCCAGGGGAGTAGCTAAGGTTGAGCTTAATTTGGTTCTATGATCTTTTTGCTTGATGAGATAAGGATAAGAGAAGAACTTAGACATGGAGAAGAGTACTGGGCTCTTGAAAGAAAGCTCTGTTATGCACTAATAAACAAAGAGGAGGTATACATAATCCATGTGTTTTTCTCTCTTCAGAGAATGGTATACATTGAGTCAAATCTTTCTCAAAGTTCCTTGTTTGTAATCTAATAAATTATTTGCTATTCAGATTCTCGTTGAAGATGTGATGAAGGCTATTCATTTAAAGTCTTTTGATTATCGAGTGCTGAATCTGCTTCTCTATCAACTGCGAGGGGCAAAGGTACAACTCAACTGATAAGCAAAAAATATTTAGTGGATACTGCATTATTCATCTAACTCTTGACACACATGAGTGAACACAGTTGCAAATGCACACACAGTTTCTATGTACACAGTTTCTGAATTAGGCACTGATTTTGTTCTAAAATGTTTCTGGCAACATAAATTTCTACATTAATTGACATAAATATTGTTAGCTATATATACAAATGTAGGGTAATTGTGTTCTTCTAAATTTGTTTGGAAGGTTGAGGAGTTGCATATGAAGTTTCTCTCGATTTCAGAGTTCCTAGTGGAAGTTTCTGATGATCTGTAAGTGCTACCTTTTGTTTCAGTTGGTGCCGGATAACATAATATCTCGTACATGCATTCATATTTCATACTTGAATAGAATTTTGTAATTGCTCCTAACATGGTGTCCTTTCATTTTCTTTTATATTATTTTAAGAATTCATAGCTTATAGGTATTCAGTAAATTCATAAGCACTTACTTGATCACTTTTTTTTGTGTGTATATATATATATATATATTAAAGAATGCATTTAGATGCAAATAAATGTTTGTATTATAATAATTGCTTTTTGTTTTTCATTCTGTTTACTCCAAAGGTATCCTTTCTATGCTAGGAGTAATAAAAATCTTTGTCGAACTGACAATAATAAAAATATAAAACCAATTTGTACCAAAAAAAGATATTTCCAATACAGAAAAATCTATTGACATCTCAATTTTCTGTATGTAGTTATTAGACATCATTCTTATTTTTACTGAAACTTTTGAAAGTTATTTCCCATCACCATTTTCACATATACAAAATTCACCTTGAATTTTTTCCGTATCTTCTTTGCTGTTGTTTGAGTTTCATTTCTGTAATTACATAAGCATGCATAGATTTCAGTCTTATCCTAGCTTTTTTCAATTTTATAATTTTATTCAACATAATTTTTCTGTCCTGATAATGTTGCAGGTATGATTATGAGGTGAGTTCAACAATCCAAATTTTATAACTATCATCTGTTATACTGTTGTGTTGTCTGAAATCTTAATTTGATTAGATGGCCTTATGCAGGATGATGTTTTAGAGAATAATTTCAACATTCTGCGCATGTTTATCCAAATATATGGAGCTTCAACTGCCCCTGCTATGCTGGTGAGTATGTCAACCTGTTTACAAATGGTGTTGGTAATTTATATATTTGCTTATAGAATGTCAATATGCTATGTTGAAATTTGTTGATTAGCTGATAATTTTCTGGTAGCAATTTCAAATGTGTTGATTGGACCACCTTCATTTTGTATACAGTGGGGAGATCGATATACACCTACTAAATCAGAAAAATGTTAGCCACACACTCTTTGGCACTTTCTTTTTTAACACACTATTGCTAGGTCAAATCCTACGCTAATCCTACTAATAGAGTGGACCCAAATTATTTAGTGGGACCAGCCCGAGATGTGTGTTGAAAATAGAATGGGACCAGCCCACGCATATCCTGTTTTATTTGCTGATCTACAGACTACAGTCAAAGAGTTTTAGTATAAATGTCCAGCATTTCACATTCTCAGCTTACGTCTTTTCTTATGGGATTGTTGAACTAAATACCTGAATTAAAGTAATGTTTTACTTCTTAGTATCATGCATAATCTCAAGTCACAAATATGGAGTGAAGGAGTATTAAATTTAGGATCACTCCTTCCACCCACTTTTAAAGGGAGAGGTGCAATTAGAGTTTGGACTCAAACCTCGTTGGCAATGCATGTGCAGATTGAATAGTGGAATAATATTATTCTTGTTAGAGCCTTAAAGGTCTCTGGCATTTCTCACCTTTTTTATCTTGAGAAAGAAGAAAACTTCTATAAATCTAATTTTTGATTAACGTCATCTTTTACAAAATCAGTATTGTTTATTTGCCTGTATGGATGAGTTTGTTTTATTCCCGCGTCAGTTAATTACCATTGATGTGTGTTCCTAGCACTCTTCTAGTGGCTATATAAAATATGCTTATTTAATATCTATAAGATATTATGTCAAATTCTGAATTCCAGGCGAAATGCATTAGTGAGGCTGAAGATAAGTACGAAACTTTACTGAAATCACTCGATCCGCAACTCTCTCTGAGCTACCAGAAAAGATGTGCAGAAGCCACTAAAGAAGGTAATTTGCTGGAGTCAGTCAAGTCATTCTAGCAGTATGATTAGACCATAACCGTGCACTTCCATTATTTATTGGCAACAAATTTTTTAGGTGGAAAGGTATCAGAGCACCCTCTTGGCACTTGGAGTATTCCAACCGTGATTCAAGATGAGGAATTGTATAGATTGAAGTTGAAGTCAGGTACTTCGTGAATATAAACTTAAACTGTGTCTCTGTGAGGTAATCGTTCAAATTCTAATCGAGTTGAAATGTTAAATTGAGAGGGGGAAAATGATACACACATGTTAACAGACTTACAAAAAGATAAACGTAAAAAAAGTTTGTTATGTTTTTATCGATTAGCTATTTATTTTTGAAACCTTTTCTGCTCTCGATCCAGTTATGATTGATTGAGGTATAGCATTGGGAAATATCAAGAAAACTGTATTTTTGGATTCTTTTTTTTTTTTTTTTTTGGTTTTCAAGATAGATGCTTTTATCTGAACAATTAGTTCAAGGTAATAATAGATTAGGAGAATGAGAAATGCAAATGCATAATGACGTTTCATGGACATACTTAACACTTACATTGTCATCCAATAATAATTTATCATATATAGCTAATTTATTAATTTTTAACTAGTTTAAAATTCTTATCTATAATTTTTACTTGGATGATTGTGTAAAAAAAATTAATTGACAGTGCATATAGTGTTGAATCATTCTTTGAGATTATTACTATTCTTCTTGCAATGGAATTTGCTATGGAATGCTCTCAGAAGTAGTAGTTAACGAATAAAAAATGACAACATTAAATAATAAAAAGATATAATATTACTTTTGAAACATATGTTGCTTGCGTTATTGTGACAGATGATTTGCGCCCAGAACATTTATGTTCTCTAGCTAGCATAGTCTTTCAGTTATTAAAGTACTAAATAAAAAGCCCACATCAATTTTACTCGTTCATTTTTTGCAATTTTCTGTTTTATGGCCTAAAATAGTTCTTTTATTTGGCTGTGTTTTTATTTAATATACGTTGCTCTTTATTGACCCAAATAAACAAAAAGTCACATAAAATAAATCTAACACTTAAAAATAATTTCTGCCCAAGTCCTCCCAATTAAGCAACATGGTCGCACTCTTTTTTTCGCCTATAAATGATTGTTGACGATGGAGAAGAAATAATTGGACAGAGAGAAAAGAAGAATATTAGGGCGTTGATTATTCGCTGAGTTATGAGAAAACGTTTTTGTAAGTAACATTAATCTTGCTATTTAATGTCAAGTTTAACCTAAAATTGTTGTTAGCAACTTATAAGTTTAAATAGAAATTACAATAAAATGAAAATATACATCTACTTTTGAGTAATTCATCAAATGTAATAAAATATAATGTCCTCGCCTTTTGTTATTGGTGGTAGGTTCACAATCTCTTGAAGTCGTCTAAAATTTCATTTTTTATTTGAGTCATCTAAAATCTTGATCAATTCTCTAGGGAGATCTCATTACATCAAGAAATTAGTTGATAATTGTGAGGGGATTGCTTGTAAATTTGGTTTTAATTCTTATAAATAGTTGAAAGACCATATTTATGATTTAACTTTTTTTTTTACTCATAAAAGTTCGAAGTATTTTTAAACAATTACTATATTAAATAATTTATGCGTTGGGAGATTAACTGTGACTTTACACGCGCTGAAGAAGTAGAAAAAATTAAGTACAGAATACGTTTGGCTAGCTAAAAGCCCTTTACAGGACACCTTTTTTCTACATCTCCCCATACCTGTATTACGTGACAAAATTAAAGTATGCATGGCTGGAAAGTGAAGCAAACAAATCGTAATTAAATTTAAAGTAGATAACATTATTCTAACTATAATGCAATTATTCAAATTGCTGTCTGTAATCACCATTGAATTGGTGGTGTGAATGTGTGTATCTCAGTACTTTCCTTTTTCTTAATGGGGGTCAAGTACCCTTTTTCTTAAAAAATAAAATCTATTCACAGATATTTACACGCATGATTTTGTATTAATATATTTTTTATCACATAATTATAATTAATTTTATTTTAATTTATACTTGATTTCTGATTGTATCACATTTCCCAAAATGGCATAATAAATTGTATATAAATATACAACTAAAATGTTTCCTTAAACTTAAGATCCAGAAGGTACAGACTAGAGAGGCAGCATGATTGTCCTTGTCTTTTGCTCGACATTTTTGGTCTTCCAATTACAAATAATTGAATCCCCGATTGGAAAACTCAGAAATATTCTAGGAAACAATAGTATTTTACTTGTCTTTTATGATCATCAGCACTCTTTTGGTGACTGTAAGAATTAAGAAGAACAACACTATCCTGTACAAAAGAAATGGAAATATTTTAAATTTTTAGCATGTACATCTTTTCTTTTCTTCTTTTTTTATTTTATCTTCTCAGCGTAAAATGGTATCTATACACACGTCTGGTCACTTACCGTCACTATCCCTCTCTGCTTCTCAATGCGATGTCAATGATCCAATGACAGCTTTGGCTAATTGCAAGCTGTGGAATCACAGAAAGGAATCTCGAAACCTCAAAAAGGAAACTGAAAAACAAAATAGTTCTATTCACCCTTAAGCTTATTTTGTTTAAATCTTTATGATATAAAATATTGTTTATCTATTCTTTAATAAAGAAATGACTAAACTCTACTCTAATAATTAAAATCATAAAAAAAAACTAATCACTTTAATTTTTTATAATTTCTTTAATTTTCACTTTATAAAACATTATTTATTTCAATATATTTTTAATACATTTTCATTGTGATTAAAGATTAAAATAAATATCATTTTTAGAAAGTAAACAATTTTATAAGATTAAAAATTAAAATAACTAATGTTTGCAATCTTAAAGACTAAAATTAAGACTTAATCTAATAAATTTGATTTTATGTTTTAAAGAATGAGACAATGTCAATATTATTTTCCTTATCTAGTAGTCAAATATCTACCTTATTGTACGATACATATATCTTAAACCTTGGATTTTATTAACAAGTAATTTAAGGGTATTGACTAAAAAAAATTGAATAAAATTTATCAAATATTTTCAATTACTTAAAAACTATACAATATAAAATATACACATTGTGTTTTTAGTATCATAAATATTTTCCTTTTCATTCAAATACAATTTACGTTTATTTCCTTAATAATACCTAGACACTGCCAGCATGTCTTACACTTCTACATTGAATTCATTTTTTTACAATTAATTTTTTTAGGTTGAATTTTCATGAGCTTGTAAAAATTTTGGGTCTTTTTTTTTTATAGTGATTAAATAAGTGAAATTGTATCAAAATTTGTAAATGCATTCTTACAAAGAGAGAAATTTTCAATGAAATGGTAGAGATGTATCTCAGGCTCCTTTTCTTTGCTAGAGATGTATCTCAGGCTTCTTTTCATGCCCCCTTCTATATTGAGTAATGTTTGGTGGACACTCATGTGTCCATTAAGGAGTGCTGCCACACCTCACCAATGGCATATGGACATGTGGTAACAAATGACAAGTTATACATGTGCGATTAAAAAAAAAAAAACTTGTACCCACGTGACATGCCACGTGGGACACGCCAGCCCAAATGACGATTTCTGATGTCACTAATTAGACTAGGGTGTCGCACGTAAGTGCAAGTTTTCTTTTTTTTTTAAAGAAAAAACACATGGCACAAAAATTGTTAGTCTATATATGATGATTTACGTGTTGATGTGACCAAAATAGCACTAGATTGATGATATGTTTTAAAAAAATCTTTTTTGATAATATGTTTCTAGAAGGATCTCAGTTTTATCAATTTGCCTATTTTCCTTAAGTGGTTTACAAGCAAAAAGAATTATGATAAGAATGAACAATTTAGGTGAAACACTCATAAGTAAAATCTCCCAAAAAAAAAACAACTTTTCTATAAAGAAGAAAAATGAAAAATAAGTAACTGTTTGAAATGCTACTATGAAAAGTTCACACAAAGCTTATTTTGATATTCATTTTTCATTTTTTAATTTAAATTTTTGAAATAAGATATTTACATTCTTTCAATTTTTATATATTTTCCTCTTTATTTTTATTTTTTTCTTCTATTTTTTATATTATATTTTTAAATATTTGACCAGATAACTTGACACAATTTTTATCAAGTTAGTTAGGTCGAATTATCTTCTCTAAAGTAAATAAGCCTGCTTGATTGGGACCCAAAATTTCATCAAGCCCTCACTCGTATTCACCCTTCATAAAATATTAAATATTGCACATGAGACTTGGATCTGTACGAGTACCATTTATGAGGGCAAACTAATAAATAATTGTCAGCTCTTAGCTAGTCATTATTAATTTCTTCGTCTTTTATACGACTCTGTTTATGTACGAAGTTGAGCTCTTTTTGTCTTTTGGGTCAAGTTGATTCATTTTCTACACCATGTTAATTCTACTGTCTCTCGTTTCGGTGGGTAGTCAGCACCCCCTTTGCTTGCATCAGTAGCCATAATTGAAATATTTAACATTTTACTTTTTTTATAAAATAGCAAGAGAATTTATAAATGAATTAATAAGAAAATATATAACATTACTCAACTCGCAATTCTAAAATGCAAATGATTAAGTCAAACACAGTCAAACCATGGCCGTGGGACGAAAATTAGATAGGCTAATAAATGCGAATTTTAACTACCACCTTTCATTGTGTGTGTTTAAATTTTGAGCGAGTGAAAGACACAAAAATCCTTTCGCTTTCATACCTGTCACTTATAATCAGTCTCAAACCACTATAGAACACTGGCGAAGGGGTCCTTGATACTGATGTGGATTCTCCCATTTTGTTTACCTCTATTGAACTGTTCCTTTCACTTTTTCTGTCACACTCTGCACCCTCTCTCACTCTACACTGCCACCACACCCCACACACCTAATTTATGCCATGCCCCACCTCTTTCTTCTCGCTATAGACCATAAGCATAAAAAGCATTCTTCACTCAAACACTCCAAATAGCTTCTTAAAGCCATTGTATTTTTTCCCTCTCTTGGTTGGGTTGTAGTAGTAGTATTAGACTGTTAGTATCATCTCACTACTCAGTTAATATTTAATTTTGCCCCTATTAGTGTCTGGGTGTGTAGATTGGGAATGACATCAAGAAATGACATGATATACATTCATCATGGCTTCACTCAATTCAATTCAGAACTCCACCACCACTATCTTGCTTATTATTGTTATTATTATCACATTTCTACAACACCATCTGCTGTGTCCTGTTTCATGTTTCAATCAACCACAACATGCAACTCCTCCACCGGTAGCCTTTAATTAAAGCCATGGTTTTAATGTGTGTGATTTGAAAATGACTCAGTTGGGTATTTTGTTATGCTATGTGCAGGACCCGTTATGTGAAGAGAAAAACAGATTAGGTTCAATTCCTCCTACTTGCCACAACAAGTGCAACCAGTGTCATCCATGCATGGCAGTGCAAGTTCCAACCTTGCCTAGCCATGATCGACTTCACCCAGGTCTTGCCCCAACTTCTGCAATGGAAGGTTTCTTTCTTCAAAGTAACAACAGTTACTCCAATTACAAGCCATTGAGTTGGAAATGCCATTGTGGTGACCACTTTTTCAACCCTTAGAAATTGTAACATATTCTCATGGAGATTCATTCCTCACCTTCAGTTGTAAAATGAAATTGACCCTCTTCTTTTTTCTTCTTCTTTTTTTAAATTATGAATAAATTTTGGATACTGCTTCTTTAAGTATTCTTTGTGTCGATATTCAATTAAAATTAGAGTTTAATCTTAAATTATCAAAAGTGAAATGATTTTATAATAAAGAATTATGTATTATCAAAATAAAATTATAATTCTGATTAATTAACAACACAAATTACAATTAATAACTGTATTCAAATTTTGTACATAAATTATTTTTTATATTGTTCTTGAAGGGTGAATGGGATTGCTTGTGTTTCACCAGATGGGTAATTTGCGTCAACACTGATTGTGTTTATTGGAGTTTGATGCACCTGTAATTTGTTAAAGATCTGAAATATTATCACTTTATGCTTGTGGCTAAATTTTGTGAAAATTTTCTTTCTCTCTTGATAATAACCCTTTTCTTGTGGGTCCATAGCTAAATAGTTTCCTGATGACCCTAATCTCGTCTTCTTGGTTGTCTTTTGAGTTCGTGCTAAAGAATTTTCAAGGCCCACCAGTACTGATAGCTGCGAAAAACTTTCACCCAACAATAATTGATTTTCAATTCTGACTGAGAAGAGTACTGGGCCACGAAGCCCATCTTTAGTAAAGATTGTTTTTAATTCTTTTAAAAGTTTTTCTTTTCATAAAATAAGTAAACAAAACTAAAAGTGTATATATCCTTTTTCCTTGTCTAAAAACGTTGGTATCTAAAAAAGTCACGGTGAGTCTCTAACAGTCACCTTAAAGTCTCCATTAGTTCGAGTTTGATAACTAATACACCCACCCATTTAAGAAAGGAGAAAAAAATTCAATACTTTATTTTCCCAATACTTAAAACCTTAATAATCAAGCGCAGAAATTAACTCTAACTTAAAGACGTTTTCAATAATTTTGAGTTTGTGTCGGGATATAACTATATGTAAATACTTAGAAAATAAATTGTGTTGCTTATAATAATAATAAGATTAATATTTCTACCAAAAAAACTTAAAAACTTAAACTTATTTTTAAAAATTTAACTTCTTTATCGTTTGGGACTGATTAAAAATAAATTAATCTAAATATATCAATGTTATATTTTTTCAAACAAAACACCATTTATATTTAATTAAACAAAATTAAATATTAATAATATCTTGATACTTGCCCCACCTCGTCAATAAATAAGTAATAAAATATTCGTTTAAATTATCTGCAAGTATCAATTTAATTATTTATTTTCAATCTGTTATAAATTTTATTTGTGAATATCGATGGATAAAAATATTTTTTGTTTCCCAGTTATTATCATATTTGCCTCAGGTTAAATGGTATTTTCCAATTACTAATACTAAATATTATTGTTCCTAAGACGAATTATAACATTTATTGGGTCAAAAGTTTCAGACTGGATTTTCATTTTTCTTTTTACATTTTGTATTTACACAGATCTTGTTTTGAAAATGGAATATATATATATATATATATATATGTGTATATATATTAAAAAATGAGTTTTTCTTGTTTCATATTCTTAAAAATAATTTTAAAAAAAAAAGTGACGTGCGTTTGTTTAAGATATCAACATTTATTGTTAATTTACACCTTTGAAAGAAAAAAATAATAATGTGATAAATAATATGAGGTGACTATATATTATTGCTGATATTTTAAACTAACAATAATTGCACATCAATTTGTCTTTAATTACTTTTAAATTTAATTGTATTTTTTTGTCTTTCTAACTTAGTATAGAGGAGGAATCAAGCCTTTATGGGGAAAAAAATTAGTGTGAAGACAATTTTGTTCCCATAATTTTAGTTGTTTCCCGTTAACTCGTCATCTAAACTTAATGAATCTGCTACGATGTGCTAATTTTGTGCCACATAAACACTAATTATATTTTATTTAATATTTAAATATATTTGAAACTGAAAAAGAAAATTTTATGCACGGTTATTGTCGAGAAACACGTGTAAAAACACATGAACAAAATATCATCGTAAAATAAAAATGATTTGTTTTTTAAATATATAAATAAAAATTAAATAAACAAAACTATAAAATTAACATTATCCATGCACTACCATAGCGAACAAAATTTTTATTTCTAAAATCATTGATAAGAATATAAAACAAGACAAATATTTATTCATATCCGCATCAGAGCTCACACCGTCCTCAACCGTTGATGTCATCCCTTGTGCTATATTTTGGAATTATCAACTCAATCCCTTTCCTTGATCTACTAATTAATTATAGTAATGGAAGATAAATTAATACCATGATTTCGGATGAATATAAAAACGCGCAAACTGGAATGAATAAGAAAAGTAAAGTAAGAAAAATAAGGTGTTCACATAAAGAGCAACAACGTGCCCAACCCCATGCAGTGTGTGTTCCTTTCCCAGCACAAAGCCATATAAACCCTTTAATGCAATTCGCCAAACTCCTTCACTGGCGTGGCTTCCACATAACTTTTGTCAGCACTGAATCCAATAATGGGCCCAAGTTTTGTTAAGGCCCAACCCGGCTTTCAGTTTGAGACCTTTCCAGGTGGTGATGCAAACCCAGCGAAAAAACTATTTGGCACCATTCAAGGAGCTTCTGATAAAGCTAAACACTGTTCAGGGCTACCTCTGTTAGTGCCATAATATCTTATGGTGTCGTGACTTTTGCAATTCAAGCTTCTCGAGAATTAAGAATACCTGAAACTCAGTTTTGGACTTCCTCTGCTTGCGGATTCATGGCATACGTGCAATTCGGTGAACTAGCTAATAGAGGAATTATTCCATTCATAGGTCAACTTTTGATTAACCTATCACTCTTTTATAGTGACTCTTAACATTTTTTTTAACTGACCTTTTATTATTCACTGAAATTTATCGGTAATTATTCTTATTTAATGATTTTATAGTTTTTAATATATTTTAATTAATAATAAATAATATGTTACTGGAAATAAATTATTAGGTTGTTCTCTGTCATATGATCTTCATTAATCTCTATATAACATATAATAAAATGTAATTAATTTTTTTTCGTAAATTAAAAATTTTAATATATGTCATTTTTAAAATGGTTAGGAGTGTTTGCACATATGGATTGGATTCTTTTTAACACATTGTGGATGGAATTCACTAACGGAGGCTATATGTGGAGGTAAACCTATTACTTGTTCGCCTTTCTTTGCAGAGCAACAAATGAATTGTAGATATACATGTATAATTTAGGGAATTGGGATGGAGATGAATCGAGATGTAAAGCGTGACAAGATTTTTGAGCTTGTTGAGAAAATGATGGAGGGAGATAAGACAAAGGAAATGAAGCAAAACATTTTGGAATGGAGGGAAAAGGACTACAAGTCATCCATGTAAGCTGCTCATCCTGTAATGATTTCAATAAGTTAATTGAAGAGGTTCACTTTGAAGAGTAACTCAAAATTTAGTGAGTGATATGGTAATGTAGAAGTAAACTTACAATCATTGATAAGAAAAAAAAAAAAGTGAAGAGAGAAATGTTTAGTATAATTAATGAAGTGAAGAAAAAATAATATTATACAAATTGTTGTATAAATTTATATGTGTAAGTTGTAACATGCCTCAATTGATAATGATTTCAATAGGTTGAGAAATAAGTTTTTTCTTCTTCTTTTACATACAAGAGGCTCTTTATTAGAATAATTTAATAAATTTTCTAAAGCATCATGCTCAACTTACTCTTCTAATTCTTGTGCAATGAAAAAGAACTAAATATTGAAAATAACAAAAATTTCCACTTGTGATAACCAATTAGGAAATAACAAAAAAAAACAAATTAACAGTAACATAAAATAAATGAATCACAGATTAAGAATTTCAAATTTAGCAAGTCAAAATTCCTATATGAGAAAGAAACCGAGGACAGCAGAGATTCCATTATCACAAATATTATTACAGAAGAGACTACTGAATAATTTAAATATTAGTAACAGTGCTAAAGTAACACACATGGGGTGGTGGCGCAGTTGGCTAGCGCGTAGGTCTCATAGCTATTGAGTAATCCTGAGGTCGAGAGTTCGAGCCTCTCTCACCCCATTACCTGTTTCTTTTTCTACTTCTCTATCCATTCCTAATTGTTTTTCTGGATTCCAATTTTTTCAAAAACTATGTTAAAAACAACTTTTAAAAATTATCTAAGTTAATACACTTATTTAAGTTAATGAATTTAAGACATTAGTTAAATCAAGAAGTATATAATTTAAAAATGTTGCAACATAAATTTTAATACAATAATTATTATTACAAGTCTATATATCATTCTTATTATTATTTATTTATATAGACAACGCGTCTGACTTAAAAAAAATTAAATGATGTAAAACCCAATCTTTTTAATTAAATAAATTTAAAAAAAAAGTCTTGACTTATTCAATAATTAAACCTAATTAAATTTGGATATGATATTGATATGAACCATAGCGTACAGCCCACGATAAATCTGACATATTTCTACGCACCAATACTGCTAAAACGGTAAACCAATGTGACCTTCAGCCATGGGCCTCCACCGTCATGCCATGCCATGCCACATTCCTCAACTACCAGATCAACAATTCAACATTGCTAGTGCTAGAACAGCTACTTACATTAGCAAAAACTAACTGGCAAACAAAAATATGTTAACAATAAGCTTTTTTGGCTTTATAAATAACTTTAAATAATTTATTATGTATTTTCAATTTTGTCTAAAACCAACATTTAAGAAAATAAAGATGGCATTGCACCCGAGCTATAATCTTTAATCCCCCTAAAAAAAAATAGAATTGCAAAAGGCATATAAGTTCCAAAGAAAAAGAAAGATCTCTAGTTTCTTCTGTTCTTCATATCTGCACGTCTATAAGGACCAGTAACCTACATCTACCAACATATGCTCACCAATTCCACAGTTCTAAAATGAATGGCTACCCCGAGTTGTTGTGAGTCTCAAGGTCAAGAATGAAGCAGCCATAAAAGGAAATGGGGCTAGAAATACATAGGCATACAGGTTCCTCAATAAGTTATCTCCTACTGGTGGCAGCAGTCTTGCCTTTGCTTAAATCAGCAAGTTCCTCAATAAGTTTTCTCTCATCTTTGCTCAGCTTTTTGGGGATTTCAACTTGCACCCTAACCAATTGATCACCCCTCATATTCTTTTTATTCAGTACGGGAACACCTTTCTTAGACATGACGAGTGTTGAGCTTGGTTGAGTCCCAGCTGGGATCTTTAAATCCACTGTGCCATCTACAGTAGGAACCTTAATTGTAGTCCCCAAGATTGCATCAATATAAGACACCTTACATGTGTATAAAATGTTTGTGTCATCTCGCTTAAGCACGGGATCAGGGATAACTTCAAGAACAACAAAGAGGTCGCCAGGAGAACCCCCACGCTTTCCAGCATTACCTTCATTTCGGACCCTTAAACGGCTACCAGAATCCACACCGGCAGGAACCTTGAGACTTATCCGCTTTGTCTTCCTCACTCGACCTTCCCCAGAACATGTATTGCAAGGTGTTGAAGTTTCTCCAGTTCCATTGCAAGAAGAGCAAGTCATAGACTGCTGAAAGATGCCTAATGGAGTCCTTGTGGATGAGACAACCCGACCCTGACCGCCACAAGTGCTACACCTGGATGATTTAGTCCCTGGTTTAGCCCCTGAACCATTGCAAGTCCCACAGCTCTCTAATCGCCGAACCTCTATCTCCTTTTCCACCCCAAAAACGGCTTCTTTGAAGTTCAAAACAAGACTGTAATACTCATCTTCACCATCAACCGCTCCATTCCAAGAACCTCTGCCACCCCCCATGCCACCCATGCCCTCAAACAGTGACTCGAACAGGTCAAAAGGATTGCTGAAATCCTGAAATCACAGAGATTATCCTTCTTTGTGAAACAGGAATATATGATAATAAAGTCAAACTCCTCATCATGTTTAGAGGTAACTTACCCCCATGTCCATTCCTGAACCTTTAAGGCCAGCCTCTCCATATTTGTCATATATGGATCTTTTCTCATCATCTGACAAGACCTGCAAAAGAATTTGAATTACAGAAGATCAATTATGAGTAGACATGCATAAGGGCCAGCTTTGCTCAACAAGCTATCATTTTACCTCGTATGCATTACTAATTTCCTTAAATTTCTTTTCTGCATCAGGTTCTCTGCAGCATAAAGCAAACATCCATAATAGTTCAAGCAGCAATAATCAAATGATTATGACAACAAGAGAAAATTATGCACCTAGCAAAATTGACATACAAAGTGTTGCTTGGCCAAAAGATTTTATCCAATAATCAGTTCGGCAATATACAAAAGCATTTTTTTAAAAAGAACAAGCCACAGGCTTTATAATCAAAGACATTTTTTTTATTATGCAGCTAGCAAAATTGACGTGTGAAGAGGTGCTTGGCCAAATGATTTTATTCAATAAGCAGTTCAGGGAATATACAAAAAACAATTTTTAAAAAGAACAAACCACAGGCTTTACAATCAAAGACATCCAAACCACTTTGTCCACAACAACAGTGAAATAAAAGAATTAAAATTTTAAAAGGAAAAAAGGGTGGGGAACAAGGCAAGGCAAGGGTATCAGAAGACAGAAAGCAGATGATGTTCAATATGAAAGAAGAAAAAAGAACTCACTTGCTCACATCAGGATGATGACTCCGGGCAAGCTTCCGATAAGCTGAAATGTCCAAAGTAGAGAGAAATTTGATATTCCCATTATACAACAGACATTCGACGCAAAAACAAAAAAAAAGGTGCATAGTCAAGTAAATCATATGCAGGATCTGGTTAATAATAACTTCTTAATCACAACCGTTTATCATTATCCTAATCATTGATGCTTCCTATCCACTAATTTTAAACTTCTGCAAATGAGCAAATCTATCCTACATTACATAGAAATGAAAGGAAAAAGATGTATAGTCAGACTCTAAATGCTAAGTTTTGGGTGGAAATTTTCCTAGAGGATCTTACACCAGAATTCTAGTTGACATTTGTTCTATTAGTCTATACAAAAGCCTCATCATACCATCAACACCAAAGAGCAATCAAAGGCATAAAAAAGCAACTAATGTAGAAATTTTCAATATTAGGGGGTTTGGAAAGCTAACCCCCATGATTTGTTTTTGGTATAAAGGAAATTAAACAGCCATCCGAAAAAATAAGCTCTCAAGTATTAGAAAGAAGCATAAGCTCTTTTTATATAAATCACAAATACATCCTATTTGAGTGATATAATTACTCTAGTTCCCAACCAAAGTTTGGCAGATTTCTGAGAGTTTTAGGCCCCATTTGGGGTGATTTTCAGTTTTAACCACAAATGTGTCACCCTATACTTCTCAATCTTCTTCAAAACCACTTCAAACTCAATCACTGCATTACCCCTCTGAAGCTGCTCGTAAGAAATCAACATCAACCCAAACACGTGAAACTTAGGCAGAATGCAGAGGCAGAGGAGCATGTGCATCTCCCCAGCCAAATCATCATCCATGCCAATTAATAAACTATAATGATTGAAAAATATCATTGGGGTGTGTTTGGGCATGCAACGGTGGGTATATAATTCTGATGAATGACAAATTAGAATGTCATTATAATTCCAAATGAATTGTTGGCGCTGGATCTCTAATGAATGACAAATCAATAGGCCCTAAAATATTTTTCTCCATACTGCATACATGTGGTGGTGTAGGTAATGCCGACAGTGGTAACAGCAGTGGTGGAAAGCAAACGAGGCAGCAGATGTCATCGGTAGAGGCGGAGAGTGTCAGGCAATGATGGTGGTGGAATATAGTAGATGCTTTCAGTGTTGTTAAATGGCGGCGCCATGGCAGAATGGCTTGGAGGATTTTTACCAACTGGCAACCGCCATAGGCAATTTGTGAGGGGAGGCATGCTATGGTGGCACAATGGCATGTTCATATGGCGGAATTTTGGACTTCTGCCATCCACCATTGATAACACGGATGCTTTTTAAAACTAAAAATCATAACCACAAATTCATTTTAACTCCATTTTATCCAAACATGTATTATTTTTAAATTTACATTTAATAGCCAAATATTCGCAACCACCCCAAACAAGCTCTTAATTTTTTGGTTTTGTTTTCAATACTTGTATGCTTCACACACATATTAGGCAAACCATTTTGAGTATTAGTAGGTTAAAGGCAGCAAGAATTATATGAAAAGAGATAATCATTTATTAGTTAATGGACTGGTCCAATTGGGATAATTGATTTTCCTTTACTTTGCTACATTAAAAAATGGCCATTCATGAAGTAAATACAAACAATATATTTGAACATATCAATTGATGATGAGAGGCATAATCATACGAGTCAGGAAAGGAAAGGACAGCAGAAAAAATACCAGTCTTAATTTCAGATTTACTAGAATTTTTTGACACCCCAAGGACAGAATAGTAATCCTGCACATTAGCACATATTAGATAGAGTCAATATATTGAATGTTCATGAGACTGATGAGAATTGTAAATTTTAAGAAGGAATGCTTTCATAAGGCACAGTTGTATAGAAAAACCCAACCCAAGGAAATCATTGTTGCTTAGAAATGTGAGTAATCAAAACTTACTGCATCTGCTCTAACTATCAACCCTAATCCCCTGCGCCGGTGCAAAGTTTGTGATGAACCTTTGTCAAATGGTGCGTGCAAGGAATCTCGAGAAAAAAAGCTTGAACTAGGGGCAGCCATAAAGCTTATCCTGCTTGTAACACTGCAAGGAAATTGACTTAATTTAAATACACTCTCCAGTGCAATGAACTATACTGAAAAATGGTGTACCCACTGAGCAAGGCATGGCCGAAGGTTAATATTTAATGACAGGTAAGATAGAAAACAGCCCCAAGAATCTGAGAATCTGAGCCTATATCCAAACAATAAAATTAATATGGCTGACAACTACCGTAAAAAATCACTTTTATACTCAGCTCATGATTATATATCCCATGGATATTGTGGTAGATAAAACTATATTAAAAGCAATTTAGCTCCTTTCCATGTGCAAGAGCAACAAGGCAACAACATTAGTCAAGAAATATTGAATTATAGGACTAACTTGTGCTTGGATGAAGCAATCTTCCCCATCCCAATCGATCCCGCAAAAATCTGAGGACGAATTCCCCATTGAGTGGCTGATGTACTACCAAAAGGTGTAATGGCCATCAAATATATTCGCAGCAAGACAATCTGCCAGTAAATATAAAACTTCTCAATGAAATTCTGCTAGCTTCCAAATAATAAAATAAATCAGCAAAAAGCACTTTGTTGATAAGGTGAACCTGGTAACGAGCAACGAACTACAAGCTAGTCAAATTCAATATACCAAAAGAAAATATGAGGAAAAACATACACTTGAAATTTCACGTGCACAGATAAACGACACAAGGAATGAAGAAGAGGGAATTAAAACAAGGAGCATAAACGACAATAATACTTCAATCTACAATGAAGGAATGAATAAAACTATGTTCAAGAGAAAGAACAAGAAAGGAAAAGAAAGAGAAACCTGTTGGCGCTTAACCTTCGCCGCTGCTGCTACGCTACGCTATGTGCTTAGTTTTAGCGGAGAGAAGGGGATAGCGTTGTAGTGTATGCGGGAACGAGTGAGAGTAGGGGTTGGAGGATGAGGTTACAGTGTTGGAAATGGAGCTCTCTTATTGCTTTGCTTATAGGATGAGAAAGAACCTCGTGGTCGAGTTTTCTTTCACCCTTTTATTTTCCTTTAGGACCAACTTTGGCCTCTCCACTTCCCTGCTTCTAGAACCCTAATGCCATTTTTTGGATTGGTTTTTAAATGCTAAAATACATTTTGTCAATGAAATAAAAATTATTTTAGTCATTTTTATATTACAAATTTTAAAAATTCATTTTTTTAATTTTTATATAGTTGCGTATTTTAATTATTTATCATACATTTCTTATAAATTTTTATGTAAAACAAATCATTATTTAATTAAATATTTTTTTATTTTTCATAATTATTTTAATTAATATTCAAATTTATTTAATATATTTCCTGTTATAAAGTTGCGTCTTTATTTTTAAAAATAAGACAATTTTACATGTATATTCTCATATAGTCATGCATTTTTCTTATTTAGTAATCTATAAATTGTAAGTTTATATACGAAATGCAAATAATATTTAAAATTTGAAGAAGAATTTGGTGTTTTGATTATTTTAATTAAAACTGATTTTTAATTAATTTTAAAAATGATTAAATAATTAATAATTATCACTAAAAGAATATTTTATTCTTTGAAAAAATAATTAAATTAATAGTTTCAAACACTGGCTTTTTTTTTACCGATAGTAACTAATTGTAATAGAAGTAGACTGTAACTAGCCAAGCTTGAAATAAAATCTTAAAGTAATCAATCTCAATACATAACCACTACTTATTTCTTAATTTAAAATTGGCCGTCATGGTTATACTTAAAAGGAATTGAAAATTAAGAATACCTAAGACAAAAAAAAATACCCACTGGTATTTTATCTTTTTTCAGGTAGAAGATAAATGCTCGTTTTTATATAATTAAAATTTAATAAATAACTATTTTTTAATATATAAATTATATTATAATTAAAATTTATAGTAAATAAATGTATTTAAATATATAAATTATATTATAAATTTATAATAAATAATTTAAATTGTGATATTTTTTAATTATTAATATTTTTAAGACAAATTGTTGAAATTTAAGTTAGAGACAACACAAAAGAGGGTAAAATAAAATATATAGCCAGTTAAAAATATCAATTGTATACATAAAAATAAAAGAAGGATAATTTAAAATGAATGAAAGATAAAATTTTCAATTAGTTACCAGAATTATTATGCATGACATAAAAAAAATATTGAGGGTGTTTAATTATGAAAATAGAAAAAGTGAAAATCTTATTCTTCAAATTGTATATTTTAATTTATACAAAAATAATTAGTTACCTATATTTTTATACAAAAATAATTAATTACCTATATTTTTATATTTTAATTTATTTTTATTTCTAACTAATAAAATATCATATAGTAACTTATATTTAATTTTTAACATGAACTAAATATTAGATATCGATTTTTAATTTTTTTATATTTTTTATATTAAATATATTTAATATTGTTTAGAAACATGAATTATTACGATAATAATGACTAGTGATGATATCATGATTTTTGTAATAACAACTAAAGTAATAATCGATAGGGATGATTGTAGCCATAACAATGATCACAACCTAAAATATTGTCATTAGTGATAATAATTGTGATAATTAATTAATGGTGATAATAATAATTATAGGTAATTATAATGATAATTATTTTTTTGTCATTAGTTATGAGAATTATGCATCACATAAAAAAAATATCGATGATGTCTCATTATGAAAATAAAAAGTGAAAATTTTACTCTTCAAATTATATATTTTGATTTATATAAAAATAATTAATTACCTATATTTTTATATTTTAGTTTATTTTTTTATTTTCAACTAATAAAATATCATATAATAACTTATATTCAAGTTCCAACATAATTGTGAGCTAAATATTAAATATTAATTTTTTTTTCCTTATACGTTTTTATATTAAATATATTTAATATTGTTTAGAATGATAAATTACTATATTAATAATGACTAATGATGATATCATGATTTTTATAATAACAATTACATTAATAATGGAGAAGGATGATTGTAACCATAGTAATGACACTAACTTAAAATATTATTATTAGTAGTGATGATAATAATAATTATAATTATAGATAATTATAATGATAATTATTATTATTATTTTCGTTAGGAGCCCATTTTTGAAGAGTAATTATGAGTCAAATATGACAGTAGTATAGTGATGACAATAGAGGAGTCTAATTACCTACGAAAACTTTGATATATAAGTTACTACATGTAAAACGGAGGTAAGAATGAAGAGTTATATGTATATTTGGAGGCATGGACACCTTGTACACGAGAAACAAAAAAAATGTGTGAGAAAAAACTATTAATTATTATTACAAATCACAGGTTACACACGTGGTCACATAAAACATGTGACAATATAACATTAGTTAACAAACCCTTGGAGGTCCATAGATTATGGATGGACATTAGTAATCAATCACAAATTACAGCTCACATAAATATAATGTGAGTATAGATAATAAATATAATGTGTGAGTTTTTCACATAAAAATCAAATAGGTTATTTTTATAATTAAAAATTAAATATCAAAAGAAATTTTTTGTTTTGAAAATTAAATAAAAAAAACTTTAAAATTAAGTTTAACTTAATTTTAATCGAACACTTTTTATTTAAAAATTTACATTTGAAAAATTCCGAGTAGGAAACCTAAATTAATAGTTTTGTTATCTGAAGGTTGATTTTAAGCCATTAAAAATATAAGGTTTTTATTGAGAAAGAAGATATTTGTTTATCTATATTGTAAAAAATATTTATTTTTAATAAAAGTTTTTCGTTTTTAATTATTCAAAGTAAATTTTAAAGAATGATGTTAATAAAATAGTTAAAAAGACAAAGGCAACAAATTAGACAAAATTAATATAAATTTAGGTATTTGTTTAAATTAACTCCTTTTAAAATAAAAAATTACAAATTTTAAGATGACTTAGAAAAATTATTGTTTTCACACACGCAACAAGTAACATATTACAAACTCCCAAAGTTGCAATAATCCCAAAATGACGTGCGAAGAATAGGGTAACGTTCCACCCGTAACACTACAGGAAACTAATTTTATTTATTTACTTGAATAGATGAGGAATCTAGTTGAAATGTTATTATAAATATATATGTTATATATAATTTGAAAACAACCACAACAAGCAACCGACCTTAGCTCAGTTGGTAGAGCGGAGGACTGTAGTAGGGCTACCTAGCTGAAATCCTTAGGTCGCTGGTTCGAATCCGGCAGGTCGGAAATCTTCGTTTTTGACAAATAACCATGTTTATATTTCTCACTGTTAAATAATATGGAAAACCCTTTTTTAACGACTATCTAAATGAAGTGGTATATGTAATCCTTTGAATTGGTAGAAGAGAATAAAGATAGTACCAACGTTCTCACTTTTTCTACACATATAATATGAAGAAAAGGTAGCATGGTTTATAGCTGTTGGATAAAATAATCGAGAAACATACATATTCATGATGTTGAAAAGTTTTTCTGTTTCTCAGGGTCAACCTTGCTGGCCCACCTTGTGACCATTGTTGTGGTTTTCTTGCTTAGATGGAGTTAAGGGATCAATGAGGAAGGATTTTAAATTCTTGTATAGCTCATTGGGCTTCTCTGCATTGATTGCATGCCCTGCATTCTTAATGACCACAAGTTGTGCCTTCTCTCCTACATGCCTTACACAGCACCCAGAACAATAAAATTCAAAAATTCATAACAATCAAGTAAATGCATAACACAAAAGCAGAGGGGGCAAAAGCAACAAAGCTGAAGAAGGAATTGCTCTAGTTGTCACAAAAGTTTAACTTATGCCACACAATTATGGTGGTAGTATATGCACTAGAAATTTAATATTGAAGTTCATTATTAAGAGAATTTACAGAGTTACACATTTAAAACAGGTTCACTAAAAATAATAAAATCTAGTTGAACCAAAATTATTTTAATGAGTCAATTCTAATAAAAGGATAAAACACCTAAAACTTTAATTTTTATCTTTTTATATACATTATAATCCAAATATAAGTGTTAACACATGGGTTTACCTTTGTGCATACTTTTAGAGACGTAACTCATTTGCGTTGCTCAATAAGAAAGAATACATTTTTACGTATTGTATTTAAAATTTTAGTTATTGTTTTGATTCACGGCCTTGCTTTGAACAAAGGGGAAAAGTTATTAGTTAGTTTTGTTGCGTTGTACCACGCCTATTACCCAACACATAGGTAAAAGTAGAGAGGTGTTTGGAAAATCAATAATAAACTTCAATTTCTAAAACTTTACCGCTTCAGTCTGTGAGCTAACTCCAGTGGGAATACCTGGTCCTGTTCTCCCCAGATAATTAGCATAGGCTGCATTATTGAAAAGTTACAGCACAAGAATGTGAACGTGGCAAAATTAACTAAAAATATAAAGTCAGAAGCAAATTAAAAGAGAACCTGGGTTATCTTTGGAAGATTAGACAGTTTTCTATCCTTATGCAATGCTTGGATTAGTTCTTTCCTCTCCTGGCGGTACTCCGTACACATCACCTGATTTTTATATTCAGGTCATGGGTACATTATACAATAAGGCAATAGAAATAGAAGAAAATTGGAAAAATGATGATCCAATTGTTACAGATTTAAGCAGTGCTCAAATAACTAGTAGATTGACGTTGCAAATCATCAATTTGACATTCAATCAGTCACCAAAAAAGTCTAGTCATTTGGATATAAAAAAAATCCACATAGTTGCTCCATCTGAATATCCTCCTCCTTTTCTTCTTCTTTAATCTACATAAACTGTGGCTTCAGCAGCGTGTGGTGGTGAAATCAGACACGGAATATATATATATATATATATATATATATATATATATATATATATATATATATATATATATATATATATATATATATATATATATATATATATATATATATATATATCAAGTACACATCATAAAAGGCTTAAGGAAAACAGAACTTAAGCTTCTTTTTTTTTTCTGAAATTATGACCACAAGAATGCTGCGAAGGGACATAAATATACGTCCTAGATTTAGTATCTATTTGGTTTACTCTCGTAATAATTTTCACACGGCATAAAACACGTTTCAATGTAAAATCTACAAGTTATATTAATTTAAATAACTTTAAACAACTTTTAACTTAAAAAAAATGTATATCAATTATTCTACTAATTTGCTTTTAAAATAAAAACAATAATATAAATTGCTTCACTTTAAAATCAATTTTATAAAATGTTCTTTTCAACTTTCAGCTGTTCTGTTTTTTAAGGAAAAAATAACTGTTTAAAAAATAATCATCATATATCAATTAAAATTTGATCAGAAGTGTTTGTAAAAAAATGTTTTCAATTTTTTTCTAACAACCTTTTTCCCTCTAAGTTTCTCAATATATATTTTTTTTTTTTTTAGCTTCATATATATCCTTTTTAGCCATTTATTATGTAAAAAATATTTTTTTTGTTATAATGATTTTTAAGGAGTTATTCTAAAAGTTAGGGTAAGATTATTTTACCTTGCATAACCTATTTTTATTATTATATTGAAAAAATATTATCCTGAAATGATTTTTTAACAAAATTATTAAATAAAAACTGATTATAATTATAACCAATTATAATAATAATCGATTATTGAATTAATGTAACAAACACCGGTTGTATATATGATTTATTTAGTAAGAGAAAAAGCACTTACTTGAATGAAATCATTGAGAAAACAAGTTGGCAGGAGTTTGATAGGCTTGGCGAAAGTAAGCTGCAGCAGTTGCCTAACCTTCTGAGGTGTCTGTGGCAGCAAAACACTCACAACCTCGTCAACATTTTTTAACTGAAACATTCCTTCGTTGTCCATGTCCTTGTCTTCCAAGCACACCCCCGCACAACACACCACCACCTTCTCCAAACTCTCCGGGAACATCGCCGCCATGCTGTACGCCACAAAGCCACCGTAGCTGAGCCCAATGACGCTCGTTTCGCGGACCCCGTGGGCCTCCAGCAGGGCCATCACGCACTGGGCCTGGAACCACTCGGACCTCTCGGGTCGGGTCGTGTGGGAGTCCCCGAAGAAGAGCAAGTCGGGCACGTACACGTTGAAGTGGCGCGTGAGCGAGGACACGAAGCGGTTCCACTGCCACATGGCGTTAGCTCCGATGCCGTGGATCAGAACAAGAGAAGGGCTCGAATGGTTGTGGGCCTTGGGGGCCCAACAATGCATGATGGTGCCGTCGCCGAGGTCCGTGGTTGTTGATTTCAGCCCGGCCCTCGAGAAGGAATACCGGAAGCACCGGTCACTCCAAGTAGTGAAGCTCAAGCACCTGCTACCCATTTATAAGTGTTGGACCTGAAAGGAAGGGAAAATTATTGATCTCTCGTGAAGAAACACAAACTAGCGGACCTTATAGTTATAGGTACAGAGCTGTGTTGTTGCAAATTTTTTATTTCATTTTAAGTTTTGACAAATTTTATTGTCTTCAAAATATTATTGTTATAATTATAGTATTATCTTCAGATTTAATTTAAATTAAATGTTATTTTATATTTTAATATTAATTTGATTCATGAAAATAATATAGTAAAATGATTTTAATTTATATAATTAAATAATCATATAAGAAAAATTACTTTGTAGATTTGCATGAACTAAAGTGTTAATTAAATATAATATATCAAAATTTAAATGTATCGTCTTTGTTTACTTTCATATGTAATCGTCTAATGATATTAAAATTCAATAGTTAAACTTTCTAAATAATTATTGTGATAGTCAATTTTATGAATAATTTTAATAATATAAATTTGTTTACAACTATAATGTATTAAAATAAATTTATATAGTAGATCAAACCCTTTTTCACAAATTCATATAGAAAAAAAAGTTAGATATGTCATTTTCATGTTACACAAATTTTATAAAAAATAATGCTTGGGATGTTAAAATTATATTAAAAATATAAATACTTTTAAAATTAAATACTTTTTTAAAGTAAAAAATTTAAATACTTAACATGCCGTATTAATTATTCAAACCTACAAGAATCGCAATCGTTATGACATGATTGAAATATATAAATTAATTAATTAAAATATTGAATAAACAATTTTTAAAAGGGGCCACCGGGCAGGAATACTGGGAGAGTAGTTTGCTCTTTTGACTTTTGTGAAGGACAAATCCTGATTAGTTAAATAAATAATAAAGTTTACTCCACACCAAAAAAAAGTTAATTAAAGTTCTCTTGGAAAAGACTGCAAAAGACAAATTATTCAAGACCAAAACGACCGCGTGACAATGGACAGTTGACACTTGACACAGCTAATGTGGCCCTTTTTTAGCCAGCTAGTATAAAAATATATCAATTTTATATGATTGGTGTAAGTAAAAAATATTGGATTAAATTCACCTTTGGTTGTTACAGTATTATAGTTGAATAATTTTCGTGTCTCAATTTTTAATTCTACAATTTTGATATTTGTATTTTTATTTATTTGTTAATTTATCATCAATTTTTTAAAATGTTATTAACGTAACTTGTTTGTTTATGTTAATGTGATATTAATATGTTTACATGGTGATTAACATGATATTTTAACACATGCTAAAATGATACTAACATACAAAGGTAATGTTAAGAATCAAATTTATACAGTTATGATACTTTATGGACTAAAATTGTATATTTAATTTTGAATATTATTATCATTATTAACGTCGTTTAATCATTGTAAAAATAAAATATTTATATTTATTATTTTTAATTTTTAATTTTTTTTTCAAACATTTATTTTATTGTTTTTACTAACTTTTTAAAGGACTAGAGCCTTGCAAACCACATTTTACGTGGATTTTATTTAATTACTTTCTTAAGAGAATTCTGTACAAGTTTTTATTTTGATAGAAAGAAAAGATGAATAAATGATCTGTCAACTATTAAACAAACAAAAAATCACATGTTGAAGGAAAAAGACAAAAACACATACAAGTTATAAATCAAGATGAAACGAAAATACATAAAAAAAAAGAAGATAATTGAACCACAATGTAGCTTTCAAACTATCAAGCAAACCAAATATGTTGGCTGCTGGTTGACTTTGTGTAACTGCTGCCTATATTACTTTTAGTAATACTTACTATAAAAATATTATTAATATTTTTATTGATAATATTTTTAGTAATATTTAATAAATGTAAAATATAATTAATAATATTTTATGACATGATTTAAATATGCTATTTGTTAAAATATTATAAAAATTAATAAATAATAGTTTTTAAATATTATAAAAAAAATCATATATATATAGTAGTATGCACTTGGGCTGGTTTGTTTGTTTTATGTGGTTGCTTGCATGGTCGAGGATGAAATTTTGTATTGTTGGCTATAGCTGGGTGGCGCTATGACGAGTCTAAGGCGAAGTTGCATATGTTCATGAAGGATCAAAGGTAAAGAATGTCGCTGAATGGAGTTCTTGGTTGGACATTGACAGTATTTTAGTACCCAAAATATGAATAACTTTCATTCAAATATTTACTTCATTATAAAATTAGAATAAAAAACAATATTTTGAGAAACAAATAAAAAACATTCATTAGATTATTGGTTAAAGAATAGTTATATATTTTCATATTGTATTAGAGTCGTTCACTCTGTCAAATACTTTTATGTATTATTTTGATTTTTTTTTTATTTTAAACTGATTATACATTTCTTCTATAATTTTAAAATTTTAAAATTAATTAATTATGTATAGCTCATTATATATATATACATACATATATATATATATATATATATATATATATATATATATATATATATATATATATATATATTAATGTTTTTATTTAAATTTAAATACTAATATGAATGAAGGTGTCTTTATTTAGATAAAAAAACAGTTTGAAAAAAATTAGCAATTTATTTCAGATTAAAAAGTAAAATAAAGAAGATTGAGTATATTTTTTGTGACTATAAAATAATTTAATATTTATTTTATTATTTATAAATTTATTTTAATTTTCATTATTTTAAAATGTAAAATCAATATTTTTTTATTCCTACCATCTAACATCAATTAATTATTTATGTATCTAATAAAAAGTCGTATAGCTATTTAGGTGGCATATAAAAATACATATATAATGTGACTCTTAATTTTTTTTAGTAATAAAATAATTTTATTTATTTTTCTTAAAATAATATTAAAGATTAAAAAATGATTTTAAAATTTAAAGATAAAAATTAATTTTTTTTATAAAAACTAAAATTAAAATTTATTCATTTTATACAATAGTTTCAAATTTAAAAATAAATAAAAATAAAATAAAAATATTTTTAGACATAAAAACTAAAATTCACTCATTTTTTTTAAAAAATTAACAACTAAATCGATAATGTTCTTAGAAAAAAAATCAAACCAAGTGTACTGCTCCAATAAAATTCAACAAACACAGAAATAAACATTTATTTCGGTTTTTAAAATAGTTATTGAATTTAATTTATTTTTTAAAAGAAAAATGTCACAAAACATTTTTCAAAATTACAAATATGAACCATATTAGTTTTTTACTCATTTTTCATTTTTATCATATAATTAATTCCTACAAAGTAGGAACGTATTAATTTTGAATAAAACACTTTTATGTTTTATATGTGTAATTTTTCTACACTTTCAATAAATCATAAATGATAATAGATATAATTTTAAAATAACTATTATAAAAGTTAATATTCTTACTATACATGTTTATCTATAATTAAATGATAATGTAATTTTTTATACTAATAATGTATTTAAATTAAATTTCCATGAAAATATATATAAATTAAAATTTAACTCAAAGTGATTCTTAAAAATATTACCCGAAGTCGATGAAGAATTAAAATGTTTTATAATTTATAATCTTAGAAACTTATTTGGTAATATTTAAAAACTAAGTTAAATTGAATATATATATATATATATATATATATATATATATATATATATATATATATATATATATATATATATATTATGGATTGAACTTAGTATTATTTATTTTTAAAAAAAAGGAAAAGAAATCAAAGACCAGCCAATGTCCAATGATAGAGATTGGTCGACAAATGACAATGATTGGTCTTTATTTTCAAAGTACTTGTGGATAGCACATTTGATTGATATTAGACGATAGAGCTACCTTCACCGCCCAGTATTATAGCAATCTAGGACTCTAGTAATCAAAAAGAGGTTAAAATATCATAGGGTTTCTTTTTTCAATTTATTCTTCATAGGTTAATTAGTTTTACTTTTGCCTATTTTTTATTAATTTTTTAAGGAGAATTGGATCTAAAAAGTTCATCGAAGTTAGCACAAACTTCTAATTCAATGAATGCAAATTATTCAACAAAGTACTCACAATAATTCCAGGAGTAGAACTCATGTCTTGTAAAATATGTTATCACCCAGACTATTATATCACGGGTAGAAGTATAATTTAATAAAGTTTAAAAATTAAATCAGAAACTATTTTAGGAACCTTTTTCACAAGCTTGTGCTTCAGTTGAAATTTGCTGTCCATAAGTTTCGGCCTTTTAGAACATTTGTTTTCGCTGTTATTTCCTGTTTATCTCTCAATTCAATTGCTATCTCTTCTCTTTCTTCTCTTCCAGCTACTACTTTATTTATTTATTTTACCAATGAGAAGTTAAAAAGAAAAAAAAAAATGACTTTGACCAGTTCAAATAATCTTTCACTTTTGTCTTCTACATGATTCCACTTCTGTTCCCGATTTTATTTCGTTTTGTGGTTGACCCCTATCTGTCACTGTTATTTAAGCTTTTTGATAAATGGTTGAAAATACACGGTCGATTATTCAACACTTCTCAAATCCAAAGTATAGTTCTTTTCGTCGTTGTGGTAATTGATTCATTTTTTTTTCTTATATGACGTTTATTTTTAAATGATTGCAGCTTAGTGGGTTGTTTATTCTGCACTACAGAGATGAAGATTTGTGATATGGTACTTGAGCATAATGCACGTTGTGTCACTGGTTGATGTCAGTGGAAAAATGGATTTGGCATCTCTTCTTTTGATATTAACTAGCGTATGCTCTTTTGCGCTGGCTCAGCTTGATTCACAAGGTTCAATCTTCATCTGCCACTCAAACTTATTCGATGCTAAGCTAAAGCTATGAAAAATTTAAATGCGGTTTTTATTTTCTTCAATTCCTTTTCTCTCTGTCAGGTTCTGGATTTTCACTAAATAGAAAATTGAGATTTCATTCGTATTTAGATTCAATAGCATTTTTGTTCTGCATCTCTAAGAACATTGACCACAAACTCTCTTGTTTTGCTTGAGGTAACTGATTGTGTTGTAATTTCTCTCTCTCTCTCTCTCTCTCTTTTTAATTTCTCCCTTGTCTCAATTAGAGGTTACAAGAGCAGTAATTATAGCTGAGGGATGTACTCTTTAGTTTTTTGGTTTAGAGTTAGACATATTCTTCTCGAAGTTTAATTTCCAATTCATGTATGAGGAATTCATAAAAAATGTTTGTTAACAAAATCTGATAATCTTACCAATTTTTATAAGATTGCAGTAGAAAATGTTATAAATTTGACATATATCTGCCTTTCTTGTTTTTTCAAATTTGCAAGTTGAGTTGGACTCTCAGTCTTAACTCTAATAAATGTATAATTTTTATGTTCATATCAGAAGATGCACTGTATGCATTGAAGTTATCGTTGAATGCTTCTCCCAACCAGCTCACAAACTGGAACAAAAATCTAGTAACCCCTTGTACTTGGTCCAATGTTGAATGTGACGAGAATAACAACGTTGTTCGAGTGTAAGATATTCTTGTTCTTATTTCTTAATGTAAATCTCCAATGGTTGTTTTCTTTTGAATATTTAATTTGCAGAAGATTTTGACATCCTCAACCTTCATTGGTACTGAAATATTTCATTCATAATGTATAATCATTTATATTACTTCATTGCAGTTCACTAGAATATATGGGATTCACAGGATCGTTGTCACCAAGAATAGGATCTCTAAAAAGTCTTACAACTCTGTAAGTATTTATAATATGAAATATCCACAAAACTGCCCCCCTCGCCCTGCCCCATCCCTGGTTTCAGTTCCTAGTCTCATCATTTTTTGTTTGTTTCATTGTACTGTTAAGACATGAAATCACTTGGATACATTTCTGTGTTATTTTTATATGCTTACTTAGGATTTAAACCATTTACTGTTGAATATACTATCTTCTATGTATCTGATGAACTGTACAGTGTAGTGGATTATTCAATCATTCATTAGGTTTCCTACTTTCTAATTGTTAATTTAAGAAAGTGAATGCGGAAATATGTATACTTTGGTTATTTTTCAAACACCAATTGATACTCTTTGGTGAATTTTGTGATTTTAAGTCATACTCCCATTCTTCATGAGTTCATTTGTTCATATTTTTCACCTTTTTTCTTTGGTGATGTATGTTACACATTTATCATGCAGTTCTTTGCAAGGGAATAACATCACCGGTGACATACCAAAAGAATTTGGAAATATTACAAGTTTGGTCAGATTGGATTTGGAAAACAACAAATTAACTGGTGAAATACCATATTCCCTTGGTAATCTTACAAAGCTTCAATTCTTGTAAGTATGGTATTCTTTTTCCAAGGTTTTACTAATATATAATGTGATAGAAACTGGATTAGAATTACAGAAAGAGGACTGCCTAAATTGCAGAACTTTGAGGGTCTGCACCTCCCAATGCCCAAAGGCCCCAATCCTCTCACAAATGACTAAACTGATCTGTCTCACCCCTTCCTATTTATTTATAGTCAACTTTCATTATTCAGTCTATCTAACTCACCAATGTAACTAACTAATGGGTATCTAAACTATCATAACTAACTGCTAATAGGGGCTATCTAACATAATGAGTCTTAACATCTATTTTCCTTTTGTGATGTCTGAAAGTGTCTAATTTTTTTCCTTCAACTAGGACATTGAGTCAAAACAATCTCAATGGGACTATTCCAGAATCACTTGCCAGTCTCCCAAGCTTGACCAATGTGTATGTAAACTATTCTTTGATACTTCTTGTTTTTTACTTTTAAGTACATTTCATTATCATTTTACATCTGATGGATTGTTCAAACTTCTCTTTTGCAGAATGCTCGATTCAAATGATCTTAGTGGGCAGATTCCAGAGCAGTTATTCAGTGTTGTTAAGTACAAGTATGTATGGTAAATTAGTATTAGATTGGATATTTAAAGCACCTTTTTAAGATAGTTTTGTATTCCTGACCCAAGGACTATACCTAAAACACCTGGAAAGTGGACGCATACGTCCTAAAGAACCAAAATCTAAAACATTCAAAATACTGTTACATAATCAAATAGTAGTCTATGTCTATGATTCTACTGGTCAGACAGAGTTCCCATCTCCACTTTTTGATCTTCATTTGAAAGATTTGTAATAGTCACATATTCAAATTCTCTAATTTAGCAATTAGAGTTCCCATAGACTGACTTCTTTCCATATACCCGATATATAATATTTAATGGCATAAGACTAAAAAAGTGGTAGTTATGTTGTCACTTTCAAGAATATGATTTTTCATTGGCAAATGCTAATCAATGTCCTAAGGGCCCTTGTTAAGGAAACAACAACGATAGCATTGTCTCACTAGGTGAAGTCAGCTACATGGATCACACAGTACAATTGAGTTTGGTAAAAAACCAAATTCTCAGAGATATTTTTCACCATGAGATCCTTTTTAATAATTCCCTCCAATATCCTTGTTGGTCTCCTTTTATCCCTTTTCACAGGGCTAAAAGCAATATGATCTACTTTTGTTGGAAAGTCGCTTTAATTGTGGTCACCCTAGCCCACCTTAGTTACAGCCTCTTTGGGAGTTGCTTTAATTGCAGTCTCAAGGGTGGTAGTTTAGTCCCACATCGACTAGAAATATAACTTAAATAGAACTTATAAAGCTTGGACAATTCTTATCTTACAAGTTGGTTTTATTGGGATTTAATTAGGTCTTAATCCACATTTTAAGAACTTTCTTCACTTCTAGTAACTTTCTTTGTGTACATGTCCAAATCACGTCTTTATACGTGTCACATGAGGTCCTTAGGATTCTACGTGAGGTTGTCCGTTGTTTATTTAGATTGTTTTTATTTTCCACTTTGTTTCACTATGTTCCTCATTGCAGTTTCACTGGAAATAATTTGAATTGCGGTGTGAATTCACTATGTTCCTCATTGCAGTTTCACTGGAAATAATTTGAATTGCGGTGTGAATTATCATCATCGTTGCACATCTGATAATGCAGATCAAGGTTACTTTTGTTGATGCTGTTTTGTTTTGTAAGGTGTTTTTCTAACCCCCCATTTACAGGCAACAAGCTGAAAACTAGTTTTCCTTCACTTGGCAGGTTCCTCACCTAAAACAAAAGTAGGCCTCATAGTTGGGATATTTACAGGTTTAGTTGTTATTCTTTTTCTTGGTGGCCTTCTGTTCTTCTGGTACAAGGAGTGCAAGCATGAAGTTTTTGTAGATGTTCCAGGTTTGAGTTCCTTTTTTAGTCTCTGCAATGCTTTTGTAGATTGTTTGTAGTTGCAGCACTTGAAACTATTGATCTGGTGACGCTACCTACACATTCTGTTCCAAGCCGATCTAATGCTATAAAGTCGTGAATTAATGATATAAGTCATTGTTGTCCTCATTTTAGATTAATTTTTATGAATGGTTTATTACTTAGCTCGTTATGCACCATGGATTTATTGGAATTGCATTTTTCTTGTTCAAAAAAATACTGATATCCACCATGATGATCAATAGCATCTGGCTGCCGTAATATATTTTCCATTTTAGAGCATCTGGTTATATAATGTAATTTTTTTTTTATTGATTAGGCTTAGTTCTTCTAATATCTTATACATTAGTATCGCCAATATGTTTTGGTTATGCTTTTCCTTCATTTTGGTATCCTGACAACTTATGGCCCATTGGATCTGATGACTACAAATTAGGATATACCCCCACCATTCTTTTTTAAACCTTCCATGTCCACAGAAGGTGTGATATGGTTAAATCTTTTATAAGATGACCGGAGAATTTACTGGTTGAACTATCTTGTAATGCTTTTAATTGTGACAACTGACAACTAGTTGAAATAATGTATTTCATTCATTTTATAAAAGGAAGTATTATGTAAAAGAAGAGAAGTACACCAAGGCAAGGGTAATGTATGCTCAAGAGCTGAAAAACAATTAAAACAAGGAAGCTGAATATTCAGGAAACAAGCAAGCTACATAGTTTAAGATCAATTTTATAATTAAGATTGATATGAAGTATCTACTTTAGCTTTTTTGAATTTTTCTCTTGCTAACAATCTACTTTAATTTTTCTTTATTGTATCTTCAGGTGAAGTTGATCGCCGAATTACATTTGGTCAAATAAAACGATTTTCCTGGAAAGAACTACAGATAGCTACAGACAACTTCAGCGAGAAAAATATTTTAGGACAGGGGGGCTTTGGAAAGGTTTATAAAGGTATTCTAGTTGATGGTACAAAAGTTGCTGTCAAAAGGTTAACTGATTACGAAAGTCCTGCGGGTGATACAGCTTTCCACCGTGAAGTTGAGATGATAAGCATTGCTGTCCATAGGAACCTGTTACGGCTCATTGGTTTTTGTACTACACCAACTGAACGCCTCTTAGTTTACCCCTTCATGCAGAACTTAAGTGTTGCCTATCGTCTACGAGGTATTTAGTTACAAAGCACTTAAGCATTACTGGTCCGCTAAGTATTAAAACTGATTTTCTGTAGAAGAGAGTATAATTAGTAATTACTTTATTTTGTAACTGGGATGGGAGGGGTCATTCATGTAGTTGAATAGTTTCTGGCCTTAATAACTTATTTGTTTCAGTCATATAAACCATTTTAACATTTCCTAGATATGATTGGGTGCATTAAGTAATCAAAGGTTTAATGTAACAAACTTCGGGGAATAGAACAAGAATGTGAGAGGTGGATATGATGACGTGTGTTTTATCACTAGAACTCAGTAGAATTGTCATCAGGCAAGCCTGCCCAATTTTAAATATTCAGCTTTGTGCTGTTTTAAAATCCTGAAAGCCTGACGTGACATGAAATTTAACCATGTCTGCATTATGAATCTTGTATCCTTATCTGGCAGGATTTCAATTTGAGGGTAGCTTGAATCTCTTTATTGTCTTTAAGTTTGCTTTTATAATTTGGCATTTTTTAGTGATAATTTGTCTGCTTGAATACTGGTGTAGAACTCAAACCTGGGGAACCTGTTTTAAATTGGCCTACTAGAAAACGAGTGGCTCTAGGAACAGCCCGTGGCCTAGAATATCTTCACGAGCAATGCAATCCTAGGATTATTCATAGGGATGTGAAGGCAGCTAATATATTACTAGATGGAGATTTTGAAGCAGTTGTTGGTGACTTTGGTTTGGCAAAACTAGTTGATGTTCGAAATACCGATGTAACAACTCAAGTTCGTGGGACAATGGGTCATATAGCTCCAGAATACTTGTCCACCGGAAAGTCTTCTGAAAGGACAGATGTTTTTGGTTATGGGATTATGCTTTTGGAGCTTGTTACAGGTCAACGTGCAATTGACTTTTCACGTTTGGAAGAGGAAGATGACGTGTTATTGCTTGACCATGTGAGACAACCTCATTTCAGTATCATGTTTTTTCTTATTAGTGTCAACATGCATGGAACTTGTGCTTTGATGATGTCTACTTTGGCATTTTATTGATAGACAGGGAGTCGAAGTTTGTGATGAGGTACTAGAAGTTTGTGTATTATAATTGGACTTTTGCATGCATATCAAGCTGGGAATAAATTGAACTGTATTTTTTAAGTCTCGGTTTTACATTTTATATATAAGCTGGGAATAAATTGAACTGTAATTTTTGTAAAGAGATATGCTCCCGCCTACATGGTGCTTGTGCTTGTTATCTTCATAAATAAGCTCTGTACTATTCACTTTATACCTATAGGTTATTGGTTTTACAATATTTTGTGTTTCGTGTAGGTTAAGAAACTGCAACGGGAGAAAAGACTAGATGTTATTGTCGACTGCAACCTTAATAAAAATTACAACATAGAAGAGGTTGAAATGATTGTACAAATTGCATTACTCTGCACACAAGCATCGCCGGAGGATCGTCCAGCAATGTCAGAAGTTGTAAGAATGCTGGAGGGAGAAGGGCTGTCTCAGAGATGGGAGGAATGGCAGCATGTGGAGGTCACAACGAGGCAAGATTATGAGAGACTACAAAGAAGAATGAACTGGGGAGAAGATTCACATCATAACCAAGATGCCATTGAGTTGTCGGGTGGAAGATGAGAAGATACATAAATTTAGACCATTATTACATTTGATGTTGTATCACACTATCCCTTTTTAAGAGGTTAATTCGACTAAAAACATAGGTGTTACTGTATTCTAAGTGTAAAAATAGGTAATTATCATAAGTGAAGGTCTTCTGTTAAGACAGTTCTCACTTCTCATGTAGGAATGGGATGCCAATTTGTTGCTGATTCTCAGTTACAGGAATTTGACCATATTTATGCTTGTATGCGTCTAATGTATCATTAAATTTTGTTAGATAGCTGCAGAGATACTTGCAAGATGATGACGTTAAAAGAATTAGGTGCACCACTCTGCATATGTCAAATTAGTGTAGACGTGCAAAAAATGAGGTGAAAGTCAAGTAGTATAATATATAGCATGATAAAAACTGTACAAAATATGGGATATGCGATGTCGATAACTAATGCGTTTAACGTTACCGAATTTAACATCGTATTCAGTTTCTGGCTTAAGTTTAGGCAACTATTGTTCCCATAACAAACTAGCTAAAAACATGTACTTTGCACTTGTCATTCGTGACACGTTGTTGCTTGGAACTAGAAACAATGTTTTTTGCCCATTCTCGGATTTTTGCTTTCATCTCCTCTGCAGCCACGTTAATTAATTCATTACGCTCTGCCAGAAGGTATAAAGGAGGTTGCTGTGGGTAACGTGGGTCCCACTCTTCCAAATTGATGGCACATGCTTTGTAATCCATGCCTGCCATTGCCATAGCTTCAATAGACATGTTTCTTAATTGGGTCAATAAGAGGGACGAGGATAATGATGCTAAGTGTGAATTGTAATTTAGGTAGCAGCCGCAAAGAGCAATTTATATACCCGATCAAACTAAGGTGTTCTGCTTTACGTTTAGGTAACTAAAAATGAACCAATTCACGGATGTTGCATGGGCAAATTTCATTTCTTTTATACAACATGTGATCTCTTTCTCTTTCTCACTCTCTAATTAGATCATCAACTACGTCATAACTCTGACATCCCTCAATTGGTGTCTGGAACGGTATGCAAGAAACTTGTTAAACCCGTGCTCATCACTGATCACCAGTACCATAAATCTATTACTCTGCATTGGATCCGAATTTTAAATGTGACCAATGTGGAAATAATTTGGGGGGATGCGATCATGCGATCACAGGAATGGCATCGATCCCAGCTTTGAAATTTTTAGGTGTATTAATAGTATATTTTGGATACTTTTAGAGAAACTTTTTCATAAATATTTATAAGAAAAAAAAATAAAAAATAAAAAATATTATTTCATAAGTTAAAATTAGTTTACGAACTTATGCATAAACTAATTTATAGAATATATCTTATATTAATTTTTTCAAAAAAAAATAAAATTTCTACGAATTAGTTTATGAGAAGCTTATATTTTTTTTTCTTCTCATTTTCTTCTTTTATAAGTATTTATGAAAAGTTTATCTAAGCCAAACTTTAGTCTTCTTGAATTTAGTTTATATATTTTTTATATAATTTTTTATTTTGTAGACAAATATATTTGTAAGTATTATAGTTTTAGATTTTAGTTAATTATGAAATATTATTTTTTGTTTCAAACTCAAAATATTTTATTAGAAAAAGAAATAAATTGTGTAATATTAAAAGAAGAATTTTATTAAAATAAGTAAGTTATAAGTTCAAATGGTATTTAAAAAATATTTGAAAAAAATGCTATAAACTAGTGAAAACAATTGTTTAGTGTATAAAGTTTATTTAGATCAAATAAGCTTATAAATTAGTTAATTAAGTTATAGGCTAATAACTTGTTAAACACGATTGTCTAAAAACAAAATGGTAGGGCCTGTTTGGGGGTGATGTCAAGTTTTAGTTTTTTGTTTTCAAATGTAATTTCAAAACAAAAGGTATTTGACTAAAATAGAGCATGAATGGTTTTTAACTCAATTTCTAAACAATTTTGCATTCATTTAAAAGAGTGATTTTATGAATTTGGTTTTTAGTTTTAAAAAAATATTTGTTCATTACATTTAACAATTATTATTCTTGTTGTCATTATCACTGACATCATAAGGACTTTAGCATAATGCATCATACTCATTCGATACAAGGATGAATATATACAACACCAAATAGGACTTTAGCATAATACATCATACTCATTCGATACAAGGATGAATATATACACATGAGAGAGAGGGATAATATACACGAGAGAGAGGGAGGGAGCATGTCAAGTGAGAGAAGTATTACAATAAGAGTGGGAGAGAAGTAAATCATAAAATCATGTGACTTTTTAGATGGTTTTGTGAGCATTTCATAAATTTTAATTATAACATTTCTTTTATGGTTATATAATCTAGATTTACTTGCATCATCCTCTTATTATCAATTTACTTTAAAATTTTAATTAGAATGCTATTATAAATATACTAAAATCAAATTAGAAAAATGTAATATATAATAATTTCATTGATTTTTATAATAACTATTTTAAAATTTATATTTAATGTGATTTTTGTTTGGTTAACATTTTTCTTCAAATTTAAGATGATACCACTTGTTTGGAATATGAGGGAGTAAAACTAGAATATTGGAAGATCTCTATCAATCTGTCACAAACAAACTACACAAATGAATTTGACATCATATCCAACTCAAAACTTTAATACATCATGTTTATAAGTCTTTGTCATTTATATGTTACTCAACATATTTATCTTTATTGAATGTAAGGCTTTCTACTCACACTTCACTCCTACAAAAATTACCAATGCACTTATTGATAAGAACACAAGTAAAATTGCTTTGTCTTTATGCTAAAAGTGCATGTAGCATCTTGTGACACCACTCATTTACAAGGAACTTAACGAGAGACATAGAATGAGACTAGGAAATAATAAAACTAGCATGGATAATTTACTAACTTATTCCACTTAATAATTTATTTCATGTTAATCATAGGTTGCTGATTCATTTTCTATTAAGTAGTATAAGCAAGCACGACCTTATCTTAATGTTAAAATGTGTATATGATTCCTATTCAACATTATCTATTTGCAAGGAGTTTAATATTGGAAGACCTTGTTCTTGCCTAGACAAGAAAAACTTAAGTGACATGCTGACTCTTCATCTATCCAAAAATAAAGAGTTACTCTTGCTCATAAGCTTCTAGAGGTAGAGGGAAGTCACCTTAGCTTGGTCGACTTTCTGAAATGATAACAAAGGCACTTGATATCAAAACTTTAAAGAAAGGACAACCAATGTCCATCTAATAGGGATACTCAGTTGTTTGAACTATGAAGAAGTGACATCTAATGTTCAGCACACACAAAACACTCTACCATATAGGGGTACTTGCCACTTAATATTAGAAAATAAATGGAACTTTGATATCAAGACAAAATCAAAGAAATGTCACATTTTTTGGTGAACTTAACAAGCAAGAACACTTAATGCCCACATTGTGTAAAGCAAAGATTACCTTTTCAAAATGACTGCAATTTATCTGAGACACTTGATGTCCACAAAAACAAATAAGACTATCAATGCCTACTTTAAACTTAAGACATACACTTTAAATAATGGACAAATATCAATAAGTTGGACCTTAAACCAACATAAACTACCAACTTAGGAGACAACTATTATGGAATATTCTACTACCTAATAAGGATACAATGACTTGTCCTTTTTAGTCACTTTGAGTAAAGACAAAATGTTATAAAAGTTGAAGCTTAGCCTCCTCAAGATACACATTATTTCATCTTTAATCTCTTAACTTTGATTCATACCAACTTAAGTGAAGATAGAGTCCTTGTAGCTAATACACATCCACTAAGAAGCTTAGCAAATTATCATTTTTCAATAACTAAAGAAAGACATGATCACTTTTCTAACTCTTTGAGCTTATATTGAACACTATTAAAATATTACAAAATATTAGATAAAATATAATAAATACATTTTTTTTTTAGTATTCTTAGTCATGGAAACAAAATTGACTAAATATAATAGGGACACGGATAATTTCATTCCCTCCTCGTCCTTCTTTTTTCATCTTTTTTTATCTGTACAGTTTGAAATAAAATAAATATATTCATTTGCATTAAAATTATGGATCTTGTGTCACAAGTGCTCTCAGTGTATTGATTAAAAAATTAATAAATATTTTTTTTACTGGAAGTCATATAAAAATGTATTAGAAATTATTATAGAAGTACATTTATTACACTTTCTTATAAATATTTCTACTTTTAATTCCTTTTAACAAGTACCCTAAAGATATTAACAATCTTAAAATATTTTTAACTTCTTAATTTGATCTCTATTATTGTTTTTCTCTTATTTATAATTAATAAATATATGTAAAATGTTTAAAGATGAGATAAAAATTGGGACATAATTGGAAAAAAAATATTATCTTCAAAATTTAAAAGTGTACCGGTAAAAAGAAATTAAAACTTAAAAAGAAGAAGAAATTAATAGTAATAAAACAAAGAGATTGTCCAATTCTCGTTGCAATTTAACATCTATGTATAGCACTAATTAGCATTAGCATGCGATGGCTATAAGCGATAACTAGTGCTTATTAATGCCAGCAACTATACATTGTACTCAGTTTCTGGCTTAAGCTTAGACAACTATTGTTCCTATAACAAACTAGCTAAATACATGTACTTTGCACTTGTCATTCTCGGATCTTTGCTTTCATCACAAGGTACAAAGGAGGTTGCTGTGGGTAACGGGGATCCCAACATTCTTTGTGATCCATGCTTCCTAGGATGAGGATAATTAATTGTGAATGGTAATTGAGATAGCATGAGCAATTCACGGATGTTGCATGAGCAAAGTGCTTTACTTCTTTTATACTACATCAGCAACTACATCATAACTCAATGCGTTCACCAGCATGCAAGAAACATGTTAATTAAACCCGTGCTCATCATCAATACCATTAATCAATCTATTATTCTGCATTTGGATCCGAATTTTAAATGTGAACAATATTCGAAATAAATGTTGAGGGATGCGAACACGTGACGCCGAGGAATCGGTCCTGATTGACTGGGATCATAGCTAGGTCGTTTAGGTTGTTTAGGTTTTTGTCTAAGTCCCGCCGAGAAAAAAAAACACTTAATACCATCTTATCATTCAATTTCATATGTAAAAATTTATCTCATACTTCATTATAAATAACTAAAATTGTCTGATAGAGAGTGTGAAGTTCAAGGCTGAAATGATCGAAGCGTCACAACTTTTAAGTAAATATTTTAATTCTATGTTACTTTTAATGTTATAACGGATAAAGTTATCTTAATGATATACTCCTGCATTTGCAAACATAAATGCTATTTCAATAATAGTAAATTAATTATGTATATAAACAATAATAAATTAATAAGGGATAAATGATTTTACTATTACAATTGAAAGTTGAGTTTCTTTTCGATATTAATAATTAGTTATTAACTGAGAAAAAAACTAATCATGATTATATTATATTATATTATATATATATATATATATATATATATATATATATATATATATATATATATTATTTTTATTTCAAATTTTCTTGACTAGTTTATCTTTTTATTGACTTCAAATTTTCTTGTAGAATATTATTAATAATACGTGTAACAATTGATGTGGCAAGAAGTTTTTCAAAAATAAAATTGCTTAAATCTTATCTAATATCAATAATATAATGGTACAAGATATATTGAATAGATTAGCCATCTTATCAATTGAGGGTGAAATATTAAAATGTCTTTATTATAAAATTAATAAATGATTCTACAACTCAAAAAGCTAGAAGATTAATAAAAAAAAATATTTAGCATTACATTAAGTCTTTTTAAAAAAATTCGCCTTATGCCTCAAAATTTCTACACACGAATCTCACTGGGACTTGCTGAAGGAGTTTATGATTTGTAAGAGATGGAAGTGATTATCTTACTCTTAGTTGTCAGTTAAGTTTGTAGAGCATCCAATAGCCCAGAAATGACTTGGAGATTGTCTTCCATGGTGGTGGAAGTGAGTCTGGAAGAAGAGTAAGCGAATGAAAGCACGATAGGATGCATAAGTTACAACTACTACTATAAAACTAAGACTACCATTAGAAAGCTACAAACAAAATAAAAATAGTTACTGAAATATGTCTTTATTTTTTATGCTCAATACATAGTGCATAACCGTTCATTAAATAAATGTTCGTAGAGAATAACAATCATCCAAGTAGTATCACTTAGTAAACATAATATTAAAATATAAATAATATCTTAATATTTTAATATCACCTTATAAAATCTTTAAGTCACTTCAATTTTTTTAAGTCTCCCTATGCCATTCTATTTGTTTTTATCTTATAAAATTTTTAGATTTATTAATCTTATAAAGTAATGTTTGGCGGAAAAAATTGCTTAAAAACTATTTTTTTAGTGCATACTACATATCGTTTGAGAGAGTCGATATTTGAAATCAAAACTACTAGTTAAGCTAGTATAATTTCGGTTTAGTTGATTCATGCATTTCATAGTTGTTTAAAAACTACTTTAAAATTATAACTCAAATTAAAAGTTATGCGAAGTTATTTGATAGTCTTATCTAAAAAGCCCAGTTTTCAATTAAAAACTTATTTCGTTATCTTGTGTTAATTAATTAACACTACAATAATTTTTTGATTTTACTACTAATTTTAGCTACCATTTAAATTAGTAGCTAAATCCTAGCTAATTAACTAGAATATTATTTTTTCTAGCTAAATTGAAGTTATATTCATTTATACTTCTTATCACTACAAATTACTAGGAAATAGCTACAAATTTTAAAAAATTTACTATCAATTAACTAAGATTATTTTCTTAGCTAATTTGCTACTTATTTCATGCTACCATTCAATATTATAGTAATTTTGTAGCTAATTATTTTTACTAGGAATTAGCTACAAAATAACTATTGATTTTAAAATTAGCCACAAAATTATTTTGTAGCAAATTTTAAATTTTCTAGTAGTATAAAAAGAATTAGCTAAAAGGTTGAAATTTTATATTTTAACTGAAAATTTTTAGTTAAAGTTGTTAAAAATTAATTTATTAAATTAGAAATATTTCATAATATTAATTGTTCAAATACTTATATGATTTTTTATATATATTTTTATTTTATAGACAAAGATTTTGCTACTTATTTCATGCTACCATTCAATATTATAGTAATTTTGTAGCTAATTATTTTTACTAGGAATTAGCTACAAAATAACTATTGATTTTAAAATTAGCCACAAAATTATTTTGTAGCAAATTTTAAATTTTCTAGTAGTATAAAAAGAATTAGCTAAAAGGTTGAAATTTTATATTTTAACTGAAAATTTTTAGTTAAAGTTGTTAAAAATTAATTTATTAAATTAGAAATATTTCATAATATTAATTGTTCAAATACTTATATGATTTTTTATATATATTTTTATTTTATAGACAAAGATATATTTAGGTAATTATAATTTTATATTTTTTAATCAATTTTTAACTGTCATTATTTGTTATTTTAAAATAAATTATTTTGTTAAAATAAAAAATAAGAAATGAATAATCGAGATAACCTAATAAATAACATTTTTCACTGGAGTCATTTTTTTCACATGTATCTTCTTAGAAATTGTTTCGAAGGAATAACAAGGCAGAACACCTAGTTCGACTTTTAACCAATCAATTTGATGACATTTTTTGACTAACTACCCATTCAATATTGTTATATGAATTGACGCTACTTGATCATCCATCATCGTCAACCTCACTATTCTATCACACCAAGCTAGTAATTCATGTGCTGCAAAATCCTGCATATATAAGATTGACATTGTATCTCAAAACATTTGTCTCTCATTAAAGGGACTGATTCATCATCATTTAAGAACTATGATCCCAGCAATGATCAAGGATAAATACCCCTTAAGCTACCTGAACTAGGTACACAATCTAACACAAAGGTTATTACTCTACCATATTTTAACTTGAGCATTGGAGTTCTTGTAACTACGTAATCCATTGTTCTTTCATGCTAGCATGTTAAATTTGATTTCCTTCCTCAATCAAATGAGAAAATATTTAACCTAAACAAATTATTGAGATAATCTTAACAAGATAGAAAAATAATTTAGTTAAAGTTAACAAATTTATCATAAATAGAAATTGAGATTGTTTGACATGATAAAATTATTTTACAACATCTGCATGATCTATTTTTTCATTTTTTTTAAATAAAAAGAATTTTTTTTTAACCTTTCTTTTAAGTGAAATTATATTTTGACAGAAATTTAGTGTTCGGTAGTGGCACTTTACATTGAGGGCCAAATAGATATACACGAACGACAATATACTTACAGTTCAATGTAGATCACACTTAATTAGGGTAGTAGGTTAGAGCATAGGAGTAGTCACAATGTGGTGAAAGAGCTTAATATCTAATAAAGTGATGAATTATTAATGTACTAATTAAAATCTCAAAGTAGATTGCCTTTTAAAAAAAAAATACATGTTAAAAATAAAAATTATAATATTCAACGGGTAATCAATACATTACAGCTCACCCTAGCTAGTTTCTTCTGTTTTTTTTTTTTTTTAAATGAATTGCTCCGTCATCTTCCTTTCTATTCTACATTGCTTTTCATGAGTTTACTGTTGTATTGTTTTTGAACCATGTAATTGAAGAATTGAAACTGTAACTATTCACAAGGTAATAAAAACAACAGAAATGTTCTTGATATACATAAAGCTGAATAATAAAAGAATATATGGACGATAATACAATTACAGAGAACAAATAGAATACAAACAAATTTCGGTAGAAAGAAAAGGTGTCTCATTTTCCTCGTAGGAAATGATTATCCATTATAAGAACTATCTCCGAAACTCTAAGATTAACTTGGGCCTCATTGTTTGAAGCAACAGCTGTGGCCCATTGGCGCATCTTTATTTTCACCCACTCCATGGCCATGCCATTGTCCAATCTTTTGTCAACTCGAGGACTTAAACTTGGCTTAGTCTCAGCCTTAGCCTGTGCCATTGCAAAAGCTTCAACTGACATTCAATTAATACCCTCAGAAATTAAAGCGGCTAGAATATTGCCTTGTTTGGATATAGAGAAAACTAACCGACAAATGTTTTATTAATTAGGTTAGGACAAAACATGGAGGACTAGGGTGCATTATAAATACAGAATGTCAATACCTTGTTCCTTTTTGGCTGCTAAAAGGTAAAGGGTGCACGGGCTTTTCATGTAACTAAAAAGTTCAAAATATTCGTCGTCCTTATTTCACCTTCAAATCTCTGACCGCACGGGCGTTTCCAGCAACGAATCATGGACTAGAGAAATTCTCTTTTTACAAAATTTATTATGCAAAAATAAGAAGTGATAAGTATAAAAGAGAAAATTATGAAATAAAATAGGTTGTGTGATAGAGAAAAGTAATATATATAAATATATATATTGTTATAAAATATTGAATAAACTTATCGCGTAAATAATATAACTCTATGAATTAATCTATACATATATACATGGGTTATGAGTTATGACCAATGGATTAGGACAAAAAGTTGCCTTATCCAAACAGTTAATGAATCTCACAGGCAAAAGTTGGACAGATGGCAGCATATTAAAGAAAGTAAACATGCATTGCATACCAGTGTAATATGAGCATACCAAAAAAAAAAGGAGCATGGCATGCTGATACATGAATATTCACCCGTACTAAAGAATGATGCTTGACCATCAGGAATTTGACAAATCTATCGAGCAATGCTTTTGAATTTTGTTTCTCTTAAGGGAAAAGTTTATTGTAGTATATAAAAAATTAACAGTTAATTAAGATAACTAATATATTAATATATACCATAAATTAATTATAATGTTGTTAAATTGTATTTTCATAATATTTTATTCACAATTATAATTTTAAAATTTCAAAATAATCCTATCATTATGTTTGAGTTTAATTTAAAATGTGGGCTATAAATTACAACATATATAACCCATTTTGTAGAATGATAGTTGAGTAGAAATTTGATTCTACTCACAAACTCTTGTGACTTGCAATGGTTGAGTCCGTCAAAGGTTCATGAAAATAAAATGTGTGCAAGTATAATTATTTTGTAATTTAGTATAAAAAGACTATATTTTTTCAAAAGAAGGGACAACAAACGAGGAATTAGATCAATCTATATATGCCAATATCTTAGATGATGTACGCAATTACGACAGAACCCATTCTTGGAATTATTCTTATTATAACTATAAATGGTAAGTTTGATCAGCCCGTGATGCTATGAATCAAAGGCGATGTTCCAAAGAAAATTCGGAGGATTGAATGAAATGTCATGTGGAAAATGGCCATTTGTGCTGGCATTAGAATACTTGTGTTGCCAATACAAGTATATAAAGAATAACGAGAACTTTACAGATTCGTATATTGAGTAAATAGAACATGAGTGTAAAAGATTTGTATATTATCTAATTACTTAGTATTAGTATTAGATAGGATAAATTCGTTAATTTTTATAATAATTATTTTAAAATTATGTTTATTATAATTTCTAACTGATTGAATATGTAATTGCTTTTATATTAGTAATACATAAAAATTAAATTGTTTAATATTTTTGAAATTTATATACAACTTTACTAATCATTACTTTGTTGACAAAACTGCAATGTAACGTTATAGTTTATTCGATAATTAATAAACAAAATAATTATATAAATAAAAATTGTTATATGTTAATGTATTTTTAATCATTTAAATATATCAAAATCAAAAAATGACAATTCATGTGGTCTGAAACATATATAATTTTCATAAGTATATATCATCTCAAGATTATACGATCGAACAATAATTTTTAAGAATTTACGTATTATGATGACGACTATATCTGACAACAAATCTAAAAATTGTTTTCTTTTAGGGTCATTAATTAGATTAACAATTTTATATTGTCTTAAAAAAATACAATAACTGATATAAAAATAGATACGTGTGTAAGACACTATAAGTGTGGTCTTTGACATAAATTCAATATATCAGGCAAAAATAAAAATATACATATTTTGTTAACTTTTGATAGCTATTTGAAGACATGACGACATTATTTAAAATCATAAAATATGCAATAAACAAATCTAATATTTATAGCTTTATAATTTTTTAATATATAAATTCTCTTCATTGAATAAATGTCTCTAAGAAAACAATTATAAATAGGAAAAATAAACATTCAATATTATTAACGCATTCAAAATTATATTAACTTCAATTTTGACTATTTAGCTTCCAGAGTATTTGTGAACTTTTATTCGAAAGAGATTTAGAATAATTATCTTCATTTTGTTATTATTGTGTACTTTCTTTCTCTTTTTTTAAAAAAAATGAAATCAGAAGATGATGATTAATTGTTTAAAATAATTCTTAAATTTGAGTTTGGAAAGTATTGTGAAAGAATAATAAAAAAACGAGAATTGGAAATATTTTGTATATTTCGACAGATTAAGTGAAAATTTTGACCATGTTGCAAGGACTAAACATGATCATAAATATGCATTAATCTTTTTTTATTTTTTTATGTGTTTCTCAAATTGAATGAGAGAATAAATTATAAAATACTTTTCGGAAAAACAAAGGCTATCTTCAAAGTTCTTTTTATCGTGTTGTGTTAATTAGTTCTAAGAAGTTGTTCTTTATTGTCTTAAAACTAATATTTTTTACATTGTATTTAAAAGGTTTTATATATGAACAAAATATTTGATTGGCCAAATTATTTTTAAAAATACAATTTAATTCTCCATTTTTCATTATTATATTTTCCTTTTTAAACTTCTTTACGAGATGTTTATCATTATCTTAAAGTAGTTTTTAAGAAAATATTAAAAGCAAATATTCTAGTCTTTCTATTGTTTTTTATAGTTTAAGGTTATAGAATAGAAATTAGCAAACATTATAGAACATCTTATTATAAAAAAAACATTATATGATATTAAATGACATTGTAAGAAATTTTAATAATAATTTTTTCTTGCCTTATTAATAATTATCAACACTAAACTAAAAAAAAAAAATACATGCTTTGCGATTTTATATCCACTTTCATTTCTCTCTCATCTCCGGTGTAATATGAACAGACGGCTTGGTAACCAAAACTTACATAGCCAAATTCTGCCAAGTAATTTTCACGAGGAGAGGAGCCAAACCAATTTGAAACGGTGAATATAAAACATAAAACCGCATTTCCGTTTATAACACTACTATAAATTTGATAATTTTTCCTATTTTTATTTTTAAAAATTTTAAAATAATAATCATACAGGATCATGTGTCACTATTACAATAAGAAATGAAGAATATGCATTAAGGAAAGACTGAAAGAATTTCATCCCCCAAAAAAAAATACAAAAAACAAAACCATTGCCCTAAAGTGAAAGCATGAAGGTCCAAGACTCCAAGGCCAGCAGAGAAGTTTGGTTCCAGGAATATTGATGATGCAGAATATTTGTTCTGAGCGCCAAATGTGATCCTCAATTGATAGCACAATTGCTACCTAGAATCTGAATCTCTTGTGCTTATAATTAACACAAGATCATGATTAATGTTGCAAGTGCTCTGGCCATTATTTTTATTAACTGTGACCATATCTTTTGGATAGTTGTATCAAGCTTGGTGAGACGATGTTCTTCCTTGTCATATTCCCATCTGGCTCCAGTACTGTTCCCTTCATCTTCTTCTTCTTCTTCGGCTAGTAAATGGGGAGGTGGATACTGCTCCAAATCTTTGCGTTCCCATTCTTCAATATCCATGCCACATTCCACATCACTTGCGCCTGTCATTGCCAACGCTTCTAAAGAAACCAACATTGTCACAGCTGTTTATAGAAAATTAATGCAAATCCTTGTTTATTATGAATGGTGTGTCTGAATTCTAAATTGTTGAAAAATGTTCAATATATTGTTTTGGTTGTACGTACGGCTGTGTTACAAACTATACATATATATATATATATGAGAAGAAGAACCGTCTGAGATTAAATCGTGCTGGTGAATCATGTGACATGTGAGAGGTGACTTCAGCCAAGAACAGTGATCATCTAAGAATATTACGAATTGGCGGGCGATAATATCTCAACGAAAGCTATTTTAGTTTTGCTTTCTATATTTTCGGTCCTTCGCTTCATCAGTTATCTATAACCATATACAAAAGAAATATCTTCATTTAGTTTCTATATTTATTAAAAATATTTTATTCTTTAGCTACTTTGAAAACTACTTACTATTTTTTCTTCCTATTTTATTTTATTTTTATTTTATAAAAAATATAAAGAATCACGCCTCTCTTCCCCTAGTTATCACGGAGAAAATTAGAATACTGAATGTGCAATATAGGCCCAAAATGCTTAGTTTGTACAACTACAAACAGATAGCCCATCAGTTCACACTATCACATCCATTTAACACTTCTAAATAAAGGAAGATACTATTTACATTTTTTTATTCCCTCGATAATTTTATATTTTTTATAAAAAAATTTAAAAATTAATTTTCGGAATATATAACAATATTCTTGAAACTAACTTCCGGAATCCTTTGTAATAATATTTTTTAAATTAGTTTCGGGAATGTTAATCAGTATGTATTTTAAAAACTAGTTTTCTATACATCTGCTACCTGAAAGAAAGAAAAAAAAAAGTAAAACTCATTGAAGAGTATGGTGCCGGTGAAAGAGAAAGACAGGAGGAGAGAGGAGAATAAATGTTTGAGAGAAAGGAAAGAAAAGGGAATAGGTAAGGGGTGCAAAACGGGTCAGTCAGACTAAATTGAAAGTTATAGCATTCCGATTATAGGTGAATTAATGGATTAATCTGCCAAAATTAATAGAAAAAGTAAAAAAAAAAAATAAAGTATCTCATTTTATAATCCTAACTTTAATTTTGTTATAGAGTCTAAAACAGTTATATTTTAGTCTAAATTTAAATATAAATTTTTATTAGAAAAATTGATTTTAATAAATATATATTTTGAAAAAAAAACTAAAAACTTAATAAATAAATTGATGTAAAGACTCACTAAAAATCATACATCATCGTAATAAAAATTAAGATATTAATAATAAAATATTTTGAGTGTATAAAATTTTTTATATTACCAATTGATGATAAATTATTATAAATATGACTTTAAAGTAATTATTATAAAAATAAAAATAAATTATTATACATGAAAAATTATAATTAGATAAGAATATAAAAAAAATTCTTTATATTATCAATACATTCTAATGAATTTCTTTTCTAATGACTTCACTTATTTATTTATTTTATATGTTATTCTAGAAATTTTCTTGTTTAACTTAGAAGTAATTTAGAAATTACTTGTAAAAATTGAATCTCAAAATTAGTTTACAAGTCACTTCAAAAAATTTAATTTTGTAATATATTAAATTTTCTTTCAAAATTTTAAAAGTGATTATAAATCACTTCTATCATTTAAGGATTAAATTCTAGAAAAGAGTTTATTATCTTTTAGAATTAAACATTCACATGTAAGCGTAATTATATATATATATATATATATATATATATATATATATATATATATATATATATATATATATATATATATATATATATATATATATAATTGTATTATGAGAATTTGATTACAAATTCTAATAATGAGATAGTTCAAGATAAGATTTTAGTGACAAACAATAAATAACAACAACTCATTGATTAAAGAAAATGCATAATATTATTAATTAATGAACACTTGTAAAAGGAATGTTTAATGCATATAAGGAAAGATATGTCATAATGTACAATAAAATATATTTATTATCCTAGACACTATAAAAAAAATAAGGACTATAAATAAAATATGTTTTTCTTATAGTAAAAAAGAATCACAAAAAATGAAAGATATTTATTTTAAAAATGAGAGATATTTATTTGAGTTTTTTTTTTTAAGGTCTCAGGAACATATTACTCGAAGAGGAGACAATTCTAAAGAAGCAGTTCTAATAGGATTAAGATGAGAATAATAATTATCTTAAAATTACTTTTAACATAATTTTGATTTAATTAACTATGTAAAAACTTTATGGTGTCATATATGCATAGACTGTTGTTTCCGCGAAAAGGCCATCCCCAAAAAGAGAGAGAAGATTAAAAGCCCGATAAAAGTGCTCCGGCACATATTTTCATTTTCGCCTTTTCCTTCTCATCCGCGAGTACCATGTGGAACAGTAAGCAGTGAGCATCCCACCATTACCAGAGTTCGTTTCCCATCACCCCCGGGGCACGGATCTTCTCCTTTTTTAATTCTCACCATTTTTATTTTTTGTTTCAAGGGAGGCCCAAAGGGAAGAATAAAAAGAGACACAAATAGTCCACGTGGTCATGATGCATAGTGTGGGCATTCTATGATGACACTTCGCACACCCAGCTTCCAAACGAATATAGCACCTAGACTAATTGCATTAAGCTCTGCGAACACCACATTTCCGAACGACTCCTGAGGGCAATAAGGCACCATCTCAACATTCATCTATATTTTTCTTATTTTTCATAATAAATTAATTAAGGGTTGAGATAACATGAAACGATTCTAATTAATATATGCATCTTGCTACACATACAAAGGGTCGAGCTGCTTTCATTTTCTCCTACCATTCATAAAAAAAAATTAGAATAAGGGTAGATGTATGATCTCTTCGAATGTTAGAGAATTTTAAAGTTTCAAAAATTACGCCAAATATCTGTGTTATTTTATTATTTTAACACTTTTTCAGACACAAAATAAATCGTTTTTTTTTATTCCATTGTGTTATAAACACTCGAAAACATAAAAGAGATAAATACAAATCTAGCGATAGAATTTGAATATGAATATGAATCTTCCCTAAATATGCATATGTTAAGTGTAATGTAATGTCTGAATGTGATGTGAGGCTAACACCCAAATGAAATAATAAACACCTGACACGATGTCAATTACTAGGAAACCCTAACACTTCCCGCAAACAGTAGTTATCAATGGATCCAAAATCATCAAAGAACCCTTCCGGCAACTCTTCATCCAGAAAGCATTTGCCCAATTCAAATTCACTTTCAGTCATCAATATCGGATCTTCAATTTCATGGCCCTCCACCACTTGTTTCCCTTTGTCCTCTTCGTCACACGCGAGCGCAGGCGCGTGGCCCTCAAACAGCGCAATGTGTCCGAACAACTTGTCCTTCCGCGAGAACGTGGTCCCGCACGTGCACTTCCACCTGGACTCGCCGCAGTGCTTCGCGTGGCTCCTCAAATCCGAAAGCACCGAGAAGTGCTTCTTGTGGCACCGATTGCACGAGTACATCTTCGGGCAGTGGCTCCTCTTGAAGTGGTTCTTCACACACACCACCGATTTCAGCGGCCGGAACCGCCCGTGCAGCCTGTTCCGGTTGCATCCTGCGAACGGACACGAGAACTGCGTCGGGCGGCGGGGCGCACCTGTTTCCGACGGCTTCGCCAGCGCCTCCGGTGTCTTGAACTGGTCCCCGTGCGCGCGCATGTGCATGCGGAGGTTCGCGTCGCGCCGGAACCCTTTCCCACAGATCTCGCAGAAGTGGATGTGCTCCGCGAGGATTTCCACGGCGTCGAGCTCCACGATTTCGCTGTCATCGTCGAAGTCTTCAACGGCGTCGTCGTCTTCGAGAAGCTCGACTTTGGAATCGACTAGTTTCTTGGCTTTATCGTTGGCGGAGGGTTCTGGCTTCGGCTTCTTCGGATACGATGGTGGATCCGGCGATACGGCGGCGGCTACGGCGGTGGTGGAACTTTGGGAGTGAGAAACGAGGGCGGCGCCGTTGACGATGATTTGGTGGATGGCGGAGACTGTCTGGTCGGAGACCATGGCGATTTGATCGGAGGTGAGAGGAGCTTTGGTCTCGATGGATTGGGATAGGAAGCGTTGTAGAGAATCCATTCTGGTCCGAACCAGGAACAGGTTCCGGAGCGGAACGTGAGGGTCCGCGGTGGTATACGGATCCTCCGGGTGAAGTATTCGGGTCGGATCTGCATTTGGATTGGAGCTAGACTTGGACATGGTTAGGATAAGGAAGTTCAACGGAGAGGGAGAGAGACGAAAAGAGGGGTGCGGGGTTTGGTGGTGTTGTGCTGCACTGAGCTCACATTGAGTAAAAAATAAATGGGTTGTCGAAATGCACTATTTGCGTTGACCCTTTAAATTTTAACAAAAATGATGGAGAGACATTTGGTAAACAATTATAGAGAGAAAAAATTATAAATAAAAAAGGTGTATAATTAATAAGGAATATAATAGGGTGAGAAGTCAAGGGTATGATTTTTAAGTTTATGTGTACGAAAAATTTTAGAAAGAGTTATGAAATGATATTTTCGTATTTTAGAAAAATTATGAAGTGATGTAAGTATATAAATTTGATATCTAATACTATTATTGATCCTATTCTTTTTAATATATATATATATATAGACGTGGATCTTGAGCATATAATCTTGGAATATAATTTTGAAATTTTAATATATATTAGTTCAGGTTATTTAATGAGCAATTTATAAGTTTCACCGATAATTCATTCACTCAATCGAATTAATTATCGGGATGAGTTTGATACAATTGAATTAAACACAAAATAAATAATATTGTTTTGAAATCATAATAAATTGTAAATAAAATTAAAAAAAAACAAACACTCAATATTAAAAGACTATAATTTAATAAGAAAGATAATGATTTTTTAAAAGTTCATTAATTTGATAATAAAGAAGACAATCGTATAAAGATATTTTCTTTTAAAAGCACATTTGTACTGTTAGTAAGAAGTGAATGTGAAAATTGAAAATAGGGTTATAATAATCATCACTAGGAATGAGAAACATCTCCTTAAATAAAGTGCGAAGAAAGTCAGGATAGGAAACTTTTGGAAGCCAAGTAGTAAGGTGATGACAAACGGTGAATCAAGGGCATCCATGGAAATCTTCAAATTTTGCAGGGAAAAAATGTTTGAGATAGATGATACAGTAACAACTAGATTGCACAACTTCTTCAAAAAGATGGTGAAGGAGAGATGTTATGAGAAATGGGGGACTAGTGAGTCCAATTCCAACATAGAGGTTGATCCATGTTCCATAATTATTGTTTCAAAATAATAGTTTGAAGAGTGATGTGTTTTGTGGAAGAATACACTTATTGTCAACGTATTGGAGAAGTGAGTGAGTTATAAAATGCTCAAAGCTAAGATTCATTACGAATGGGCTAAAGTGTGGGCAATTAGCATTATTAACATGCCAAAAGATCATTATTTAGTCCATTTTTCAATAGGTACAAATGATAGTTATGACATCATAATCTAAAAGTAGAGGCCTTTTTCCATCGTGTCATAGAAAAATAGTGAAAAAAATAGTTGTATGGGTTCATATCCCAAGACTTCAAATTAAGTTTTACATTAATTAGTTTCTATGGTGAGTGGGATCAAAGACTAGCAACATGTTGAAGATTGTTTAATTAGCATCAGTCCACTATAGAGGGATTAGGGGAGGTTTGCACACATGACGCGTCTATATAAATATTGACCTCGGAAGAAAGTTTGTTTCACATGTTAAAGTCCATGATTTGGTTCCATTGATGTGAGTTTGGTGTCACTGAATTAAGCACAAAATACATAATATTGCTTGAAAAAAAAACAATTTTAAAAACAAATAAATATCCATATAATTTAATAAGAAAAAGAATAATTTTAAAAATACATTAGTTAAAGAATAAAAAATTTAATTCATAATATAAATATAGATTTTGAAGAAAGATATCCCTTATTTCAATAGTAATTTTACTCATATTTTTTTTAAATAAGATAGAACCAATGGATATTATTATATATAAGATGGAAAATTACCATAAACTTACAGGATAAAATATTAATGATATACTTTTTAATATTTTTACACATTATTTATTATTACTAAACTTTATTGAAAATGCGAAATAATATGAATCTCATTTTTTTAATCTAGTATAATGAATTTCATACACAATCTTACGAGTTTTAATAAGTTACAATCCATAAAAATACGATAAAAAGGGTATATTAAAATATATTATTGTCATTCCCCACTTGCAACATCATATATAGACATTTGTGGTACAAAATAATATAATTTTTTCTTTAGAAGAAAAATAATCCTGTCTGAAATGCTTATCCTATTTATTGTTGTAATCCTGGTAGACTAGTGCCCTTGTTTAATGTGAAGAATAAAGAGAAAAGAAATGTTGAAAAAGAAAGTGATGAAAGATGCTTCTCTCCCAAAAATAAGAGTGAAACAAAAAGAGAATATGGCTCCCACCAAATTTTGACGACCAATACCCATGCCAAGAAAATGTTAGGAAAGAGGATTCTTTTCAAATATTATATCGATAGTTTTGGTTCAGCAAGTCATATGATATTATATTATACTACTATAACTTGAATTTATTATAGAAGCATAACTGTCTTTAAGAAAAAAAACATTTTTTCTTTTTTACTTTCTTTTCAATTAAATAGTAGAAAAATTACTTTTTTTTCCTTCCTTTTATATTATATATATATATATATATATTTTCCGTCATTCTCTTTCTATGTAGATTTTTCCTTTTTATTTTTCAAAATCAAATAAAGTGTAAATGGTTATTTTTTTCAGTATGCAAATATTAATTATTTTTGTTTTTTAAATATTATTGATCAAACATTAAATATTTTGGGTTGATATCAATCATCAGATATTAAATTTAAATAAATAATAATAATCTAATTGATAAAAATCAGATTCATATCTCAGGAGAATTGAATAATTATCAAGACAAAAATTTTATTAGTAAATAATTTACACATAATTATGTAAATATTTGTTTAGCCTGAAAATTTATTTCCTCCGGTAAATTTCGAAACTCAATAATATGCCCCCCTTACGATGACCCTTCAAAGAAAATAGATGTCCATTACCTAGCCTTCGTTGTACATTGGAAGTCGCTTTCTTGACCTAAAATAGTTTAAGAAATAGCAAATGTTTCCTTTGTCTTTTTCTTTCGTTGGACATTCTCACAGTTACAAATGTAAGATTAATCCTCAATTAAGGATCGTGGTCCAGAAAAGGTCCTTTTCAAAGTAAAGATTTCAATATTCAAGTTTCTAACAATGTAGGTAAAATTATTTGAGGTTTCAATCTGTTTTTATTGTAATTTAATTTACTGTTAATAGGCATTTTCCCTAAATTACCTGCTGGTTAATCTATAAAGGAAGGGAAAGGAATAAATGAAGAAAGTAAAAGGAAACATAATGAAAAGAAAAGTAGGGTACGAGATTTTAATGAAAAATATAGTAAATAAAGAAAAATAAATTAATTTATTATTATACTCTTAGAGTTGATAATAAAGTAATTAAATCTAAATAATTAAGTCATGGATAACTTATTCATCACAATATAAAACTTTAAATATTTTATCTTTCCACCAATTTCTCATAATAAAAAGAAAAAATATTTGACTCTCTCTTTTCCTTCAAATAATTAAACCAAAAAAATTATTTTTAATCTTTTCCTCCTTATTTCAGTTAATATTAGCTAAAAGTGAGATACAATAGTAACTTTATAAACGACGAAATATAGTTTCTATGAATTTTTAGTTGGTCTTTGAAATACGAGTCATCACACTCTTATTAAAGTCAATTAATATGACATAAAAAATGTTCATTTATGACACAACCGTTATATTACATCTTTCTATATATTTTTCCTATACTCTAAATACTCTAAAATAAATATTAAGTAAATGCATTTAATTTTTTGAAAGTAAATATATATAAGAGGAATTGTTTTATTTCAAGAGTATTTTTAAAAAAAATAATTTTTATTTTTATTTTTATTTTTTGTAATTTAACAAATAAAATGTATTGTATGTTAAAATTGTTAAATTATAAAAAAAAAAAACTAGATAACTCGTGTATATATATATTTAACATCTACGAAGGTTAGTAAAAAGACGTAATAATAAGATTTAAAAGTATTCTCCTTTTTCTATTGCTTTCCCGAGTTTACGGGGCAAGAAACTATATTTCTCTGTTTTGTTCCCTTTTGTTGATCCGGGGGATGATTGCCAGATATCTATTCGTTTAAATTAATACGTTAAACTCCCATTTCAGAACATTGTTTATGGGAAGGTTCGTTTACTATTGGCACATGACTTATGCATCACCAATACGACTATAATAACTTACTTCTTTTCGTTTCCTAGAAGTAAAAAAAAAAAAAACGTTAATTAAAAATAATTAAATATTATTTAATTTAATTGTATCAATCTCATTTAATAATAAAATTTTTAAATTATTTTTTATAGAAATTTAATATAAAAAATAAAATAATAATAATTAAAAACATAAAATAGAATTATTAGATATATAACCTATAATAAATGAAAGATATTTTTAAAATAATTTCATTAAAAAAGATAAAATTAGTTGAGGTTTACTTATGATTGATACTATCATCTAAAATATATATTTTTATTTATATACAACATAAAAAAAATAGAATAAGACTGGTTAAAAAAAATTGTTCTTTCCTATTTTTTTTTCTTTACTTTTCTTTCTCCATTGTGCACTCCTATTACTCTTGCATATCCAGATCCTCTTCAATTAAAAGTAAAAGTAATTGGAGAATATCCAATTTTACAATCAACTATTCATTTGCACTTTTTTATTTTTTATGTTAAATATTAATATTAATCTAGGGTCTATACCTCATCTAGTTATTTTAAATTTGTAGAGGATTTGTAGTCTCTGACCACACTACATTCTTATTATGACTATATGCTTTTAGTGTATGTACCCTCACCCACACGCACATATATTATAATATGATTGTGGATCATTAGATTTTATTAAAATAATCAAGATAAAAAGATAGGTATATATTATTTTTTAGGTGGTAACATAATTATTAACTATCTTTTAATTTTAATTATTTATGTATAAATTTTATATTCTCAAAATGACAGTTACTCACCTAAAAATCATCTTTTATCTCTATTTATTTATCTATCATTTGCTAACACATCTCTTAAAATAAAATTTGTTAATGTATACCTTTTTTTTAAGTAGTTCTTTAATAAATTATAACTATAATTATCTTAAAATATATTAAAGGTATAAGCTTTTATAAATGTATAAACAAAATTGAACCATATAATTAAAACTAATTGTTAAAATTGAAACTAATAAAAAAATCATATCATCCAATTGAAACTAATTGTATAGTCAATATTTATTTATTTCATAAAACACATCGAAGTTTTACTAGCATAAAGACAAATTCTGTTAGGCTTCCTTGTTTATTTTTTTTATTAGGTAAAATTTAAAAGGAGAGGAATGCTTTAAGGCATCAACCACTACGGCATCACATTGGACTAAATAACTATAATTGTATAATAAATTTAATTTTAAAAAATATTATTAATTATAAAAATTCTTATATTTTTTTAATGTGAAATAAAATATTCATAATAATAATTAAATAGAAAGAGACATAACTAAATAATAATTAGTAAACATCCCTGCATCATAAAAAAATACAAGTGTGTGACACCCAATGGTGTGATAGACTATGTCAAAATAGAGTTATAAACAGAATATCATAAACCAGTCAATTGAGGACAGAGGATAATTAAGATGCATCAAGAGTGAAGAGGGAAAATACAAAATAAAGTAAAGAGCACTCTTAAGTTGACTCTCACTAGTCCTAAGACTAATGTTGATAAGTTTTAGATTGGTCTTCCTTAGAGTTGGAGATGTTGATTGCAATTCTACAATGTGATCATCGACAAATTCAACATACAAAAATTTCCTTGTGTTACCTTCAACATGCCATTTGCTATTGTGACATGAACATCATAACATGCATACACAAATAGGGTGGCAAAGAAGGATGGTCCCCCTTACTATTAGTTTGCCAAAAACAATTTGGGGTTGGTTGGCCAACCTTTGGTGAGTGGGTTGGAAGTTTTGGGCCACCCTATTTATGGGTGGATAGTGAAGTTGATATACTAAAAATAAAAATAAAATAAATTGAGGAGTAAATGACAGGACACACGACATGTTTAGTCCCTTGCAAACCTAGATGGTAACTACTTAGTGCATTTAGTGGAATAGTCACTTCCAAAGTTGGATGTCAAATGTTATATGTCCTATCGTTGTTTATTGTGTCCCCTGCATATTTGTTCATTAAGAAATAAATAATCAAACATATTTAATTGTTACAACTCACAATAATGATATAGTTTGATAGAGTTACCAAAGCTTATCATCTTAAACTAAACTCAAAGGTGAAGTTGACTAAGCAACCATACTAAGACTTAACATGCAAAATTCAAGAATAAGCAAGTGATGGTATCATGGCAGACATTGTAAGAAATGTAGGAAAATGAAATGCATGAGTGCATTGAGCAATGAAATATGCACTAAAAATAATAACAAAGTAGAGAAAATTGCACAGGCTAATCTGCCCCATAGATGGCTTGCTAGGTTGGCAAGTTGAGCCACTTATCCCATCCTATCATTTTAGGTGGGTTAGGCAAGTTGACTTGCCAGGCTTAATCCACTTTATCACTCTTAGACATGAATATTGCAAGAGTGTGTGTGGATAACACACACCGAGCATACAATTAAACACAAACAAATACATAAGAACAATAACATTTAAACAACTACACAATTTGTTATTGAATAAGCAAATGCATAATAACCATTACACATGAATGAAAACGCATGCACACAATTAATTATATTCCATGAACACTACTCTTCATTTTAGCAAGTAGTTGGTCGTGTTGCCTAATGTGGTATAACATCTTAATATGACTCCTTGGTCCATAACAAAACATATGTCAAAAAACTATTCGATAGACATTACCATATCCAATAGGAACAATTGCGACTTTGCTAGGATGTGTTGTACATGATAATCACTATCACAATATATTAATGCATTTATTGACCCTTAGTGAAATCACATGTCCTCACCAGGGACGAACCAACAATGGATAAGAACCAAAACAAATTTTGAAATATTTTTTATTTTAGATAAAAGAATTATATGTTTGACATTTTTTTACGTATATGACTTTTTTACTTTATAAAAATTAATAACAAATATTTTTTGGGTGGACTTAAAGCTTTAAGCTATAATTGTTTTCCTTCATGCCACCAACCTTTGTCCTTGCATCAAGGTCTAACCACCATTTCTACTAACATTTCTTTAATTGTCAATCAACAATATAAATGTATTTTCGAGTTCTATGCCACAATATCAAATTATTACTTTCAAATTCTCTAAGTGAGGATAATTTCATATCAACACATGTCCAAGACCATAATATCAAAACACAAACAATCAATAATCACAAATAAAAGATCACTATGTCTATATGACTCTCTATTTAAATTCAATCATTACGTTATTTAATTAAATCTTAATAAATATTATTAAACTTCCATCTATAGATTTTTTATGTAACTCAATAACATATTTATTGACCCCTGGAAACAAATCACCAACATAATCAAGACATGTAAAGTAATATTTATAGTTTTTGGTATATTTCATAACTCTTTTGCTTTATATGATTTAATTTACATATTTACACAATAATAAATATATTATAAAATTTTATGATGTAATCAATTAAGGTTATAATTTTTTTAATGTATTAATTAACATAATTAATATGTTAAAGTATACTTTTATAATAAATCTAAATTTTCTATGTTTGAATTCTTCGTATTATTAAAATAACTTAATTATCACAATTTATTTTAAAAAGATTTATAAGATATTTTGACTTGATTTTGTTTATAAAAATTCTAATATATAATTAAGTTATAAAATTAATTATTTTCAAAAATATTTTAGACAAAATAATATTTTATCCATAAGTTATTTAGTGTGACTTGAGTGTTTATAGTTATGATTATGATTTTAATTCAACTGATTATTTTTAAAATTTAATTTTTTTTATTAAAATAATTGATTTTTTAATATTATTTTATTGACTACCAAAACTTATTTCAAAAGATATAAAGTATTTTAACTTGATTCTTTTATAAAAACTTTAAACTATAATTAATTTTTAGAATGAATAATTTTCTGAAATTTCTTATACTTTTTAACGTGAAATGACTATTTTCTGAAATCTTTGGATTGATAAAGATAGTCTTTTACAATACAAAACACACTTGAAATTGAAAGCTGGAACTTGAAACCGTTTTTACACAATCTATCACGGATATCGTGGAGAGCAATAGTGGCGCGTCCTAAGATCGTAATCGCATTTTTTCCCACCTCTATTTTCGGAAGATTTTTCTCAAACGCCGTTCTTCTTTCTATTTTCTTAATTTTTTCTCCATCCGCATTCTCTTCCCTGGAACGAAACCCTCGTTATCTCTTCCGCTCGCTGCTTTCGGTTGAGAACAGAAAGCCAATACCATAATCAGAATTCTCTCCGCAACAAACCCTAGCGATTCGAAGCTACGCGCGAGAAAGGAATGGCCATTGAGTCTTTGACGATGTTCTGCGTTGCGATTCACTGAGTTGAACCGGATAAAGATCTGAGTCGCGGTGATTGGTTTAACGCGCTCATGGGTGCTGCGGGCTCCAAGCTCGAGAAGGCTCTCGGGGACCAATTTCCCGAAGGAGAACGTTACTTTGGCCTTGAGAATTTCGGCAATACTTGTTACTGCAACAGCGTTTTGCAGGTCTTCGCCAATCCTCTTACTTATGTATTTGATTTTGTATTCGATCGTATTATTCGGAAATCGCTGATTAACTAATTAATTTTAATGGTTGATTTTTTATGTTCTCGCTGGTAATTTTGATAGTTGATTATTGGTTAGTTCTCTATGAGTTGTGAACTTGTAAGGGAAAAATGTTGCCGTCAAAGATGGTCTATGCGTTTATTTATTTTTATTTTTTTTTCCTGTTTTGGATGTTCATTTAACCGTTTTTGCTGAAATTTCAAGCGCTTGATTTATCAATGAATATAGGAATAGACATTGACGTTGGAGCTTTTATTGTTTTCCACTGGATTTTTTTTAATGAAAATGAGGAAAACAAATTGAAAGAGGGAGAGAAACGTTTTGGACTTGTTACTAAATGCTACAAAATCCCTTTCACCTTTCGGCCTTGATTTTTTTGTTTTGTTTTTCAATTTGAGTAAGCAATTTGCTTTCATTGACCCAAAAAATGGTTTGTCATTTTCTTTTGGGTATTGCATTAGTCTATATACTTTATTTTCCTTGTCTTCAACTTGAATGAGGTATGCTCAATAAATAGCAGAACTATTCTTCATTTCTGATTATTGGAATGAATTCTGGAATATTAATGTCATCTTATCAGCCATTTGAAATAGATAGACCGATATCATGTAAAATGTCTTATTACCTTCTAGTTCTGGAAAGAATACTTCTGATCTTGATGAATTTTTCAATACTTGAAGGACTACTTATTATGATTTCTAATACTTGGAAGATTACTTATAATCTTATATAACTTTCTTACTTTAGGGACCATTTAGCAGAAAGAGTAATACTTTAAGGATGAAATTGAGGGTCAGTTTTTCACTAATAACTTGCTCTTTTTTCTCTTTCTGCAGGCACTATACTTCTGTGTTCCATTTCGAGAACAATTGCTAGAGTATTATGCAAATAACAAAAGCATGGATGTGGAGGAAAATCTTTTGACTTGCTTAGCCGACTTGTTTTCACAGGTAATGAGTTTTATTATTTGGAAAATTCTGTTTTTCTTGTATGAGACCTCTTCATACTTGATTGACTCTAGCCTATGATGCACAAAGACGATACATGTATCAGTTATGATACATATCCAATATGACAATATGATTATTCTAAAAATATATAAGATAGGATACATGCAAGATAATGTCTAGATATGTGTAGAAATTCATAAATCATAGTAGCAGTATTGTGTAGATATATCTAGACAATGTCTTCAAATCCAATTTAAGTACATACTTCATAGATTACTAAAAACAAAAAAATTGTAAATCATTGTCATCATAAATTATTTACAAATAAAAATAGTACTATCAATCTCATCCCTTTCTTGAAATCATTCATAAAGAGGACAATTTCCATTTTTGGTTCATCAAGGTTCATTGCTTGCTTCTATATATGTTTCTATATTATACATGTTTATTTGTATCATGTAGCAGTATTGGAATTTCATGATTTGTTTTAAAGGCTTGAATATTTCACCAATATGTATCGGTGAAGTATCCAAGTGTATCAGTATCAAATACATTATACAGATACCTGTAGTAAATTAAAGTATTGGTGCTTCAGAGACTCTAGCATGATTTGCTGTTAGAGACTTTGTTTTGTCTTCACTAATTGTACTAAGGTATATAGTACATACATGTGTTGGTACTAGTTGCATGAACGGCAAAGCCAATGAGGTCAGAACCCAATCCACCAGATTAATGACTGCTTAATCACTCTCATATCAATTAATTTTCATCTCAGAAATTGTATAAAAAGGATGCATGAACGTCAGAACATTTATCAAGTTAACCCCATACCAATCCCAAAATAGAATGGAATGGAGTCATTTGCAAATGGTAGGCAAAAAACTTACATTCATTTAGACCCCATTCTCAAGACCCTGACCCAACTATTGTTTATCATTCTGCTTAAGACATCTACTGTAATTGTGAAAAGGACCCAATGAAGGGTCACCATTCCTCCCTCCCATAGACCTCTAAGTCATTGTCTTGTTCACTGTTGACCACCATTTAACACATCACATTGGAACTGTTAAACTTCCATAATTCATTCCATCCGTGGACTGTCAGCCATTTTCTCTAAAAGCATTACAAAAGAAAATTCATACACCCAGTCTTCCCAAAAGTCAAAATCAATCTAAAATACTAGGTAATTTCCTTTTCTACTTCTAATATTTCAAAAATTTTGGAGTTCTGGTGGTCTGGCTATAACATGAAAATAACATTGTATAACATTATAGTGACATTCAATCCATATAACTGATCGCACCTACAGGAAAAAGGCTTGGTTGTTGCTGTTGTGAAGAAACATGCATTTGTAATCTAGAGATCTGCTTGTTAGCATGTTATTGCTTCAGTTCTTCTTTTAAGAGAATATTGTGTGGTTTATGGATCCCAAGCCCAATATAGTGCCTAATGATCAGGGTCATTGGGACAACAGCTAAATGACAGGCCTAAGATATGGAGGGTATATTCAAGAAAGGGTAGAAAGGGAACATGTGAGGGGAATGAGAGTGGGGCCCAGGGAAATGTGGAGAGGAGTTAGTTATGAATAGTGGAGGGGCGAAGAGAGACGGGGGAGAGGGAATATTTTGTAATCGGCCATAGGCTTGGAGACAAGGTGGTAGCCTGCAAGAGCTACCCCTTGAGCTTGTTTTCCTTTTTCTGATATTATATACTGTTTTCCATACCCACTGAATTACATATATCATACATATTCTCTTTTATAGTCAATCTATTTTTCTGGTTTGCATCATTTATTATGTTGATCTAAAGATCCGGTTAAGTTTATCAAAACATGACTAGTTATTCATGTGCCTAAAATTTGTTTCCTTAGTTAGCATTTATGTTCCGTTATGTTAGCTGTTGTACTTTCCCCTTTGCTGTTTTCCTTTGAGATTTGAGAGACTGCAGTGATTGCATGCTTGCCCAAATATACTTCTGTTATCACTTCCCTTTGAGAAATTGCTTTTTCTATAGGTACCTGTGTTTTGTTTTGTCTATTTCCCTCTTTGCAGTTTTCCTTTGAGATATAAGAAATTGACAGAGGTGATTGCATGCTTGTCTAGATCTGTTTTGTTATATGAGTACTGTGTGCTTGATAAACTGCTATCTACACTTTGTATTTCAACACTTTGACCAATTCTTGCCTCAAATCTCCAGTTAATGCACTTACCTGCTTCTTTCTTTCTTTCATGGTTTTAGGTTAACCTATAGTATTTCTTTTGGTATAGATAAGTTCCCAGAAGAAGAAAACAGGTGTCATTGCCCCCAAACGATTTGTGCAGAGGTTGAAAAAACAGAATGAACTCTTCCGTAGCTATATGCACCAGGTATGTGTTTAAACTTACACTGTCAAGAATGAGCACAGAAGTCAGAAGGTGATTATTCTAGAAATTTATATAACTTTTTAAATTTCTTATGACAGTAAAGCAATATTAGTTTGTACCTGTACAGTGTTTGGCTATGATTATATGTTTCTCCATGCTTTGATCCTACGTGTGCAAACGTCTTGTGTATGTTCCTACTTAGTTGCTTGTGAGTTGCATCTGATCTAAATATGAATCTTAGCTACTCTTTTAGTGTCACTGTGCCACTCTTGATAGCAAAATGATTTGGATTTTAGATCTTATATTGAAGCTTGAAGCTGAAGGCATAGTTGATGATGGGAATTGAGAGTTATGGGCATTTATGACTGTTATAGGCAGAATTTAGGAGCAGTTACATATTATAAATTTATAATTGGTGTAATAATAACTGTCATTAACAGTTATGTTGAATAATAACTGTCACGTTGACCATTTAGGGAAGAAAGTTAAGAGCTACTACTTCTAGTCTTCTATATAAGAAACAAATACTAATCATAATAGTTAAGTTAGTTAATTTTAAATTATGCCAGAAGCTTAAATTTTATTCTAGTAATACTCACAGAATTAAATGGTTAAGTGGTGGTTATATTTAATGACACTACTTGTAATTCAAGGAATAATTTTTGTCATCAATGAGTGTGGCTTATATTGTTAATAGACCAATGAATGTTTTCACATGTATAAAGAATAGACTTCACAATAAATTAAGGGTATAGAAAGAAATTAACAATTAATACATTTGAAAATAGGTCTATGTTTCTTATAATTAGGACAAAAAAAAATACACCTATTTGTTTCTTATATAAAAGACCAGAGGTATTATCAAATATGTGTGTATGTTAATAGGAGAATAGGTGGATATGTGTGTATTGTTTTCTAGGATTCTATGTTTTGTGTATTCTGAGTGATTTAACATTACTCTTCTCTAATTTTGTCAATTGGTGTTCTATCAGTTAAGATCATGTTCCTCAGGTTGGGATGGACAATATTTTAATTTTTAAGGTTGCAATTTGTTCCCTTTATCTGAACATATTTTAATAAACAGGAAATTCTTTTCAACTATTTGTCAAAAGATGAGACCCTGTTGAATTGACCATGCGGACTGGAACATGTACATATTAAATGTGTTTTTTGTTGACCATTATGTACCTTTCAGGAAATGTGATCTTTAGGTGTTTCCATATGGCAACAACCCCCTGTCATGGCTATATAAATGGTGATTTGGCTTGTTAGCTTTCTTCTTTTGTGAGGAAATAATTAGGCAACTCACATTTAGATGTTCATCTAAAACACCTTTTTTCAGTGAGGTTGAATCATGGTTATTAAGCTTGGACCAAACCAGCCAGTTCAACCAGCAAACTGGTTAGATAACCAGTTTGGGTAGCGCATTTGACTTCGCCAGTTTCACTAAAGACCAGTGACTTCGTCTTGTTGACTTGGTAAAAGAACTGGTCCGGTTATGCATTAAAAAATAGGTTTGTAGTGACATTGTTTTGTCTATAATGAAAAAAAAGGCTCAAAGTCCGAAATAAAAAGGGCAACCAAAATAATTAAATGACACAATGGAAAGGGCAAGGTTTAGATTATTTGATCAAGAGGGGGTCCAAATTTGGTACAAATTTGACTCTTTGAGCACAATCGTAATATGTATTTTAAACTTGTAATTGTGATCCTGTATTAATCTTGATTGTTTAATTGTGTTTTGAACATGTGTAGAAATTTATGTTTATTTATGTTTTGAACTTGTTAAAGAGTTACATACTTTATTATAGTCTTTTGAAAATTGGAGCATGAACTACATACTTATGGTTCAACTAGTGACCTTGTACCTCATTCTAGTCGAATGATCCAGTTGAGTTTAGTAACATTGGGTTGAACAATGATAATTTGTTCTGTTCAAAGAAGGTTTTATATCTCAATTTGATTAAGTTTATGCCATTCCTTATTTATGAATGCATTGTTAATTCTGTTTGCTAGACTCAGTGTACTGTTTATTGCTTGATGCAGTGTTGTTAAATAACTGTTATAGCGCCCCCATAATGCTATAACGTGGCATTTTTCGACCTCCACCATGTGCCATCCATTATTTCCTGTTGTATATTGCCATGTTGTCTTTTATTCATCTAGTTTTTTGTTCTTGAAATTTTTTTTACCTTTTAAAGATTAAAAAACAATATTGTCATTGTCAATCTTATCATTTTTGGTAGGATGCCCACGAATTCTTGAACTTTTTGTTAAATGAACTTGTTGACATTCTGGAGAAAGAGGCTCGGACTGCAAAAAATGATCAGGAGACATCACCACTATCTGAAAAGGCTGCAAATGGACCTAAGAATGGTCTGGCTAATGGTGCTAAAAAAGAGCCTTTAGTTACTTGGGTGCACCAAAATTTTCAGGTGACATTGATCTACCCATTTAATGTCTTTATTTTAGTATGTTGTGTTAAATTTAAGAGTTTGGACACAAACTAGAAGGTTTTATTGAAAGAATTTTGGAATTAAACCAGAATATAAAATACAGAACACTATCACAGGTCTCTGCCCTACCAAGGAGTCACCTCCTTCAAGCCAACTCCAGCATTTTAACATGCACAATCACCTCAGAAACCTGTCACACATCCTGTTTATGAAATCCATGAATAACTGTCATACAACACAGCAATAATCATCTACAGTTTGTTGCTTAACACAATAACTGCCATACAACACCAATAACAACACCAATAACTATCCTATTGTGTTGCTCGCAGTAAAGTTTGGAATAACTATAAATTTTGAACTTTGTATTGGATTAAATTTATTGCACTCCCTCCCTCTCTCTCCCCACCTTTCTTTTAGGAATCTCATTATTGTAAATTGCTCTGGTCAGGGAATACTCACCAACGAGACCAGGTGCCTGCGATGTGAAACTGTAACAGCTAGGGATGAAACCTTTTTTGACCTGAGCCTTGATATTGAACAAAATAGTTCCATTACAAGTTGTTTGAAAAACTTCAGTTCGACCGAGACATTGAATGCTGAAGACAAGTTTTTTTGTGACAAGTGCTGCAGGTATTTAGAGTTTACTCTTAACTTTGATTTTATAATTACCTGAATACTATTGTGGTGTCAGCTGTTACCTGGCTTCTTGAGATCTGTTGTAAAAGTATAGGGTCAGTTCAACCATTTTGAATTATGTGTGTAGCTGAATTAAGTGAGTTTTTATTTTGTGTGTGATGAAGCAGAGGATATCAAATGGCTTCAATTTAATGTATTACGTGTTGGCAATTTGTTATTCCTTTTAACTAAAAATAGATTGCTATCAATGGTTGTTTTTACTGATATTATGATGTTCTGTTTCTGGGTAGTGGGGATGTAGTTGTGACCAACGTTGTCACCATCCATTGGTGATTGTTCTTTTTTTTTTTACCTGTTATCTGGATGAGTTTTGATTGCTGTCAGTGCAGTGTGTAGAAATACCTATGTAGTCTCATCTGTCTATTTTTCATGTTCGTTTACCAGTCTGACAACCAAGATGTGAACTTTCTATTGTTATCAGTTTGCAAGAAGCTCAGAAGAGAATGAAGATAAAGAAACCACCTCACGTCTTGGTCATTCACCTTAAGCGGTTTAAATACATTGAACAGCTGGGCCGCTACAAGAAGCTGTCTTACCGGGTTGTCTTCCCTCTTGAGCTGAAATTGAGTGATACTGCTGAAGATGCAGATATTGAGTATTCTCTATTTGCAGTAGTTGTCCATGTTGGGAGTGGGCCAAACCACGGGCATTATGTAAGCCTTGTGAAAAGCCATAACCACTGGTTATTTTTTGATGACGAAAATGTTGAGATGATTGATGAGTCTGCTGTTCAGACATTCTTTGGGTCATCGCAAGAATATTCCAGCAATACAGACCATGGTTACATTTTGTTCTATGAGAGCATTGGCTCTGGTATCAGGAACTAGACGGAGGGGCCTTACGAGTTTTAGGTACTTGAATCATTTGGACTTGTCTTTTTTCATCTGTTTCATTAATTATTTTTTTCCCGTTTTATTCAACCTGCTTGAGTAGTTGTTATACATCAATGAGAGTATACGGGTTTCTGAAAATGTATACTTAGTGGTCGGTCATGTACAGTGGATAGTTGGAAGCACTGCCCCCCCTTTTTTTTAACAATAAGAGCAGTGTATATGGTTTGAGAAATTTATCGACACTGTATTCATGATGTCAAGGGTTAAGTCAATAGACACACAATGCAATGGCAGAGTCACTCGTAAATTATGGTGTTTTCATCTACTTTTCATTATACGAGCTACCTGGGGGTACTGTCGGATCAGGATTAAGTTTTAGAAGTTGGATTATGTGTCTCTATGGCTAGCCCACCATAATTAATTTCTCTCAACTTTGCCCGTTCTAATGTAAGATTTGTGCTTGAAATTTAGATTCATATATTAAATACGTATAATGGTTTAAAATTACTTGATTCCTATAATAGTTAATCCCAAACCGAAAGTTCAATGGTAAACAATCTACTTAATTGTTGCATAAAAATGTTCTCTCCTAATTCCTTTGGTGGATTGTTAAAGAACAGCATTAATATTTAGTATTTCAAAGATGGTACAAAGTCGTGGTGGTGTTAAATTATTGATTTAGATACTAATAAAATGGTGATTTTTATTTAAAGTCATGGTGTTAGTCAGCTAGTGTATTGATAAAACTAAATATGTTAATATATAAAAAATTCACTTTAGATTTTTTTGTAAGTAAAATGTTAAAAAAATAAGGTTTTTCCTTCTAATAATTGGCAGGCATAGATACCAAAAGGAATAAGGTTTCCAGTCACAACTTCCGTGCTGTGATAATTGTTGGAAGGTGGGTTAACAATAGTCTGGCCAAGAGCTCCTTATTGTATTTGCAAGACTCTGGTGGCATGTCATATTTGTTTTAGGCTGTAAATCATCTTGGTCTTTTTATTTTTCAAGTTATACAAAATTGGGTATCTAGTACGGAACCCGTTCTTTAACTGATTATTTTGTCGGGGGTGGGGGTGTGGTCCAGAAGAGCATCCAAGCCTTGAACAACTGGCTTCATAATTACATTAAGCATTCTGTTTGGTAAATATCATACTAATCTATACTGCACGTTTTAATGTCTGCCAGGGGATGTGAACGATGTTTATTTTGTTTTATAAGAATCGAAAAACTGGTACTCTAAGAGCAGTACACTGAAGTATTGTTATTTGATTTAAAATTTAATCCACATGTTACATTTTTATTAGGCTCTGTGTACTATTAACGGAAATGATAATTTCTCTCTAGAATGTCATTTTTCTGTAAATTATTGATAATTAGAAGTTGAGTTTGGGAGGAAGGAAGAAGATAAAAAATTTATTTGTAATAGAGTAATATTTAATTTTCTTACAGATCTTTCTAATATTTTATAAATAAAGTATTAAATTTAAAAATAAATATATTTAATCTATCACAAATATAAAAAGCATTCAATATTTACCTGTTACCATACAAAACAAGTAAGACGAGTAATAACATAATGGTGTAGAAAAATTTAAAATTATTCTTTGTAAAATATAATAAATACTATTTAATTTAACAAATTTTACAATAATAGAAAGAAGATAATAAATTAACATAAGAATTAATTTCATATTATGTCAGGAAAATAAGAATTAAGGTTATTATACCGATTCAAATATGACAACCTGTCACTTATCTCAGCTGTGCAATGGCCGGGCATAAACAAAATTTGCTTATTTCTTCTCAATTATTTAAACTCCTATCATGCTTCTTTATATACAAAAGGCAATATGCACAAGACTAAGCTTTACTTCGGATGACCGGTGTTTCCAAGAAAATCGAATCAAACTGTTTTTTAAAAATTGTTTCTGTTAACTAAGTCGTTTTTAAAAAAAGTTCCTTCATAAAATCGAGTATACATAATTAAAAAAATAAATAACTGAACTGATTTCTTTTTAAAGAACCAAATTACTTTTTAAACCAGATCGGTTAGTCCAGTTTTTGTACACTCCTATCCATGTTCTTGATCATGATGGCATTTTGTAAGCTTTGATAATCGTTTTTCATTAAAGGCTAAGCGACTGGTTGTTCACGTGGAAATAGGAAGTAGCTAATGGAAACAGAAAGAGACACCTAAAAGTTAACAGGGTGAGTAAACAAAGAGAATACAACTTAATCCAACCAATTTAAAAAATGAACTGTTTTGAAAAAAAAAATCAAATTGGATTACTTTTTAGGTTAGTCAAATTGTTTTTTAAAAAATAGTTCAGTTTAGTTTTTGGTTTAATTCTTAAAAAATCAAATCATACATAAATAAAAATAATAATAACCAAATCGAATCGATTCAAAAATATTCCAACTATTAAAAAAATATGATACAAACAATTTTTTTAAACTCGGTTAATCAAACCATTTTAAAGAAAAAATATTTGATTAATCGAATCGATCTTACAAAATTAATTCGATTCAATCTGTTTGGTTTTTTTTAGAAAACGGATTTTTGCACACGCCTACAAGACTAAGTTTTGCATTCTTAATCTGTCCTCCCAGTCAGCATAAAAAGAGAAATCGACTCAAGTCTATACAATGCTGCAATGTTGTTCCAAGAAAAAGACAAATATATAAATTTCCTAACGAGCTTAATTTAAGATAGCCTGTCAAATATGTAACCTACTAACCTCATTGACTAATTAAGCAATTTGAGCTTAAGGTAAATCATTACCACAGCCAAAACAAGGAGTTGTACGAACATGATTTAAAAGATGATTAATTATTTTTATAGAGTGAGCGTAAAATACCTGAGTTTGAGTTTCTTGGGATCTGAGTCACAACATTCAACAGTCTATGGTATTATTTATTGATATGTTTGCCTTTGGATACTGATGGAACCGTTGACTTCACCCTGGCTAAGGCAGTAAGGCTTTTTGCAACCTTTTCCCCCTGTTTTCTTTTATGAAATCATACTCGTGAACACATCTATCGTAACACTGTTCTCACTCCTCACTAATGGCTTCTCATTTAAATCCCACTCAAACCATTGTCTTTTTGGAGCCAACATCAAACAACTTTCTCTATAATTCCAACCGACCAAACTCTCTTTCCTAACTTGGTGCCATCTTACATGAGCCTTTAACCATGGAACTTAGAATTGGATAAATTAGCAAAGAGCCAGAAGGAGAAAAGGGAATAAACATTAAAAGCAATTTGCTAGGAAAAGTATGAGACACAAGTAACAGAATCGCACAGATTAATTACAAAGAACAATTTTATACATACTCAAAAGTCTTAAGGCCCTGCCATTTTTAATAACTATGATTCAAAAACATTTTTGCCTTCTCTCTGAATTATGTATTTCAAAACTATTCAAGTCTCTACTCACTAACAACAAAAGTTCTGATTCAGCATACAATATGCTGCATAAAATGTGCATCAATGAAACCACAATGCACAAGCAAGCAAACCAACATGTATTTTAATTATATCATATGGTTTCCAATATCATGTCAATTTTTTTTGTTTTGGATAACTAACATTCAAAGAAAAATGTGGCAACATGATTCCTTTAGATGCTTTTGTTAAAAAAAAAAATTAGACCAAAAATCGAGAGTGCAGAACGGGGATCATCTGATATAAGATTGTTACATCTAACCAGTAAAAGAAACAAATTTACAGTTGAAAATAATCCTATTTTACTTGAAATATAAATGTGTTCAATACAAATTATTTTTAAGGGGCATTGTGTATAAATTAAATTCTTAAATTAATCAAAACCTTGAAACATGGCTCGGCGGCCCATTATGATTATTACTGTATCACTGCAAGTTTGCATTGCGGGTCAAGCCAACCGACAGATGATGTGGGAGTTTAGTAGTTGAATGAACTGATTGTTTTTATTTTAATGTTAAAATTAAAATTCTAGAAAATTACTTGCATTTTTTTTTCTTATGGGCTGAATGGAAGTATTATTGGCACGGATTTGTTACTGTTATTACCAAGACAACAAATTTTTTAAGTAATTTTAAATGTTTTGCAACATCTTTTTACTAATTTTCTTATTTATTAAATTTTAAAATATTTTTTTATGTTTTTAGGATATTTAATACCTTTTATAAAATAGAAAGAAGATTTGTTAGAGAATTTATATAAAATAATAGTATTACTCTTTTGTTTATTCTTTATTTTTTCTGGACTATTGTTTTACAACACAAATATATGAGATGGTACAAAAATGGAATGGGTGAAGATTTTAATGTTAATGTATTTATGGAATGGGCCAAAATGTCTGAATGGTGGATCTGCATCGACCTTCACAAATTAAACCCCTGTCTCCTCATAAAACTTCTCTCCAATTCCAATCTCTCCCCCTTTCCAACAACATCCAATAATTCAACACACGCACACTTAACAAAACCAATTAAGGCACTCCTTCCTCTCTGGTATATGAGAAAAAAAAAATATTTATATCAATTAAGTATTATTTAATTATATTAATTTTATTTAATAATAATAATTTTTTAAATTTATTTTTATTAGATTTTAATATCAAAAATAAAAATAATCATTAAAAACATTTTTTTAATAAATAAATAATATTATTAAAATAATCTCATTAAATAAGATAAAATTAATTAAAATTTACTTATAAAACTTTAGTTATATATATTTTTTTCTTATATTTAAGACGAGAAGGAGTGAATATGGTATTTTGCAGTAATGATTATGAGATTAGAAAAATAAATATTTTATTACAAATACCATTTGATTGTAATATTTTACCATGTGATTTTTATAAAAATTATTATTTATTTTTAAACAGTCTTTTAATTAACAAGATATTTTGAATATAAAATATATACAGATAAAATAAAGAATTCTTATATTATTATTTAACTTTAAATTGTTATATACAATTTTTATAATAATAATTATTTATAATTAATTGATAGTACAGAAATATTTATCTTAACTGTATATGATAAATAAATTCTAAATAAAAAGTAAAAATATTTATAATAATTTTTTTTAGAGAGCATCCACATCATCTATTAGAGACGATTTTTGGTAAAGTATATAAACAATAATTTTTTTTAGTTAACATAGTTATATATTTAAAATTTTGAATTCAAGATTATTAATTAAGTTAAAATAATCTTTATTCCACGGATTCAACCGTCAATTTTAAATAATCAATATGGAGTTATAATTAAAAATTAATATTTAAATTATAATGATTTTCTAATTTATTATAAAATCAAATTTATTTTATTATAATTTATTTTTAATTAATAATTATACTTTATATTTTATTTTTCAATCAACAATTATATTTTACTTTAAAATAGTTAAAATTATGCGTCACCAGCATTGTTATATAATTATTTTTAATGAATTATGTAATTATTTTTAATGAATTAAAGGAATCACGTTCTATCTTAGCATATATACATCTAAAGATATATAATTGTACCATATTTTGAAAAGGAATCACTGTTTAATAAAAACAAGGTGCTGTTTTTCAGATCAAAGAGATTTACAGTTGTTATACATAGCGAATTAATATAATATTAAAAAATAGATTAAGAATATCCATTTAGTTAACATCACTTTTTTATGATTACATCACATTTAAAACTATTTTATATTAACCATTAAATTCATATAATATAAATATCGGTTTAGTTAACATCACTCTTAATATAGAATTAATTTTCATTACATAAATATATAAATTATCAGTTAATTTATTTACATATTATTAATTAATTAATATCAGCCTTAAAGACCATATAAATGTAAATAGTGTACAGAATAATTTTCTTTATATATGGAAGAAAAATAATAAGAACAAGAATGAAGCACGGGTGAGGATGGAACAGTTACAAAACCCGTGACTCTATTTGTCTCGTTGTCCGTGGCACCCAAGGCAGCTTTTTCGCTCCACACTTAGGACTTCACTCGCATCACATGCATTTCACTCTTTCCCAACAAACGCAACCTCTCATTCATCTCTCTCCTCCAATTTTGCCCTTTCACTTTTCTCTAGTACATAGCAAAAACCTACACTCCATACTTCAATTTCATTTATTTACCATTTCTCTCCTTCCATATGCCGTTCTAATTCTCAATATTAAATTTGTCTCATAACTTATTAACTGGGCCATTATCTCTTCAAAAATGAATTTAACTTTATTGCTCCTTTACATTTATGATGATTCTATTCTATAGAAATGTTAATTAAAATATATTTTTCATTTTTTATTTTTTTAGCTTGATCTTCTAAGTCTAAGAATTTTATTTTAAAATTTTAAAGTTTTTTATTAAACCAAAATAATTATTTTATCTATTTTTATATTAATAATATTAATTTTGATTAATATAATATTTTTCAGTTTGTCACATGTCTTTAATATAATAAATTTGATTAGATTAGTAAGATAAGCTAACAAAATGACAAACTTTACTTAATAAATTTTTTTTAAAACAACAATATGATTTTTTTCTTAATTTAGAGTGTCAAGTTAAAGAAAAAAAATTCATATGAAAAACTAAAATTATATTTTAGAGAGAAAAAAAAGCTGAAAAACAAGGGTCATTATGGTCACGATATCAAATGAAGGTGTTTGTCGTGATGGTCGACGTTGTATTCAGGAGTCTTTATGGCAAATCGCCCACACTGTAGGGTACTGTATGTAGTCAGTATAGTAAAACAACTACAAAACGAGACCTTCCTCCTCAACTCCTCCTATATAACTATGTAACTTGTAACGTTCAAATTCCACGGCAATCTCTGTCCTCTGATTTTCCTTTATCCTCTTCCTTGAAAAAACCGAAAACCTCTTCTGAATCAAACCATTAATGGCCGTCGATTCGTCCTGCCAGGTAACATTCTTAATCTTCCTCGTTAAACCTCGATTAATTTCAACCACATTCTCGGTGTCAAATCTGTCTCTAATTCTAAGCTGCATTTGGATTTGGAGTTCCCTTTCGTACTTTCTCGACATGTGTTTAACCGAATCGGAATCTCAACTTGTGTCGTGTTTCTCCAACTTGCCTTGGCTGTTACTTGCTATTCACTAACAAGTTGAAGAAATCAACGTTTGTACGAAATGCTGAGATACTTTCCAGCTTCGATGGAAAAGGAAAGCTAAAAAGCCTCAACGAGAGTCACGTGAGAAAGTGGAACCACACGATTTTCGTTCTAGCTTGCATTAATTACTTTATAATTTGGAATTCAAGTTGATTTGTTCAGAGTCTTACTTAAGATGCATGGATTGAGCTCTATTTTGTTCAGATCGCGTTAGGTTGAATGTTTTCGCCATAATTGGGGAGTCACATTGTTTAATACGTTCTTAATTGATATTCAGTTTTTTTTTTCATCTTTACTTGTGGTTTGGTTGCAGAAAGAACATCAAATTCGGGAGTTTGTGGACGCTGTTGGTTTGAAGTTACATAATAAACCGAGTAGTGATAGCCTTAACCGACAGTTTCCTCTAGGTAGTTGTACTAAGTTAGATCAATTGATATTAATAATGTTGTATTGTAGAAACGGTTATAGTTTTTATGACTCTTAACATTTTTTTTTGTTATTCTTTTCAGAGATTCCGCCTATTCTGTTTGAAGAGACTTCACATCCAGCAGGATTACCCGGTTCACATGTTGGTTTTTATTTTCTCACGCAGTGATCTACTATTTTTATGGCCTTTTAAATTAATTGCTTAATTTTGTGAATCTTTCGTGGCTGAATGGTAACTGACTAACTGGTAAGGTAATGAGTTTGTAATTTAGTGAATCTTCTTTAAGTATATGCTTGGTGAGAGTGGAAACTGGGAAAACAATGCATGGAAGTCGGCTTAGTTTCTTGACATGTCGTTGCTTAGAAACTGAATCAATTTGTGACATTTGGCATTACATGTTGAGGGGTCAGGGGTGTCAGAAGATACATGTTTACTCTACATTCCATGTAACAGATTGTGTTACTGGAATTTAGAAGCATAAGTTTGAGGAGAGAGGATCAAAGATCTTCATATGTAATCATGTTTCATATTGGTTATTTTGGAAGTTTCATTCACATCCTGATTAAAAAAAACTGTAGGACCTGAGTTTCCAATTAGTTTTGGGTTTTTAGTCACCTTGTTATTTTGGATCAAATGGTTTCTTGACTGGAGCTCCTCTTTCTCTAACTGTCAAAAAGAAGGACCAAAGGGACAGATATAAACTCAAATAAAATATTTTTTTTCAATGTATTACTTGCCTTTCTTATTTGAATCACTTGACCAATTTTATGCCATAGATGGTTCTTTGGAAATAGCTCAAAATATGTTTTAGAAACTAATGCCCTTCCATTTCTTGCAGGCTCGAGATGTTTATAGTATTTCAGTGTTGCCTGAGGAAGGTGAAAATGCTAACTGTGCTTCATCACTAGGTTTCTTGAGCATCTTAGAGGTTCCTAATCAAGCTAAAAGCCCAATGTGCTTAGATGCTCACATAAATTGCCAGAACTGCATTGATTTCCCAATGAAGAATGAGGATGTGTATTCCCAGTGCATAATTGATATCCCTAGTTTGAATGGAAACTCAGTTTCACCAGAATGCTATGAAGAGGCAGTTGACAGTTTTAAAACTGGGAACTCACCGACTGTAAGTCTCATATACTCATCTTGTTGACAGTTGTTTTTTAAGGATATCACACAACACATAGCTTCAATTAACTGTGGATAAGGAACCCTTCTAATTCTAAACTCACACATATATACATATGTCTGCGTGTGTTCTGATATGAGGATTGATATTTTACAATATTGCAGAGTGTACTATGGAGAGAATCAAGTTTCAAAGGGGGAAAACTTATGCAGAATCTGGTAAATGTCAACAATCCAAGAGGTATGTTTGCTGTTTTTGGGTACCTTAATATTTTTCAATTCAGATAAGCTTATGCAGTTTTCTTTTACCGGATATGATTAGTTGGTAGGGAGATAATGATTTTCTAAGAGCAATCAGAATAGTTTAGAGCTGAAGAAAATATTGTCCCATGGAATACAAACAGGTGTCTTGGCAAGAGAAATATATGCATATAACATTGGATAAATAGTTCTATCCTCTCATGTAACAAGGAGCGGAAAGCCTGCTACTCTCTGTCATTCAAAAATATAACACAATTTAAACATGCTTTTTAGCCAATTTGATCATTTTGACTGGTCCTGTAAATCATCTACAAGATTCCGGTTTGCTTGTCATCACAAAAGCTAAGCAGTAAAATATAAGTGGGTTTTGTTCTGGCATTGCCTTTTGCAATTGAATGAACATATGAGATACCCTAGTTAAGAGTAAGAATAGATATGTTTGACTTGAACAAATTCAAAATTCAAGTTGTCCAGCATAATCCTTTTGATTTCCATGATTAATTACTTCGAGAAGCCTTCATATTCTGGCATACTATGATTTGATATTTCCTTATTTTCTATCTTACATCCACTTTGTCTTGTTCAAACTACCAATTACTCCCTTCTTGTAACTGGACTCATACTGTTGTATTTTTGTGTTCTAGAATTGAATAGGTTGGTGATCTAGATGCATTTTTAACTTTCGTATTTTGTAACTTAAACAGATAAACCAGTCTCTGAGAAGCTACATGATTTACCAAGTAACAGATGGAGAAGATATAAGCGTGCTGCTTCATTTGATTCCAGAAAAGTTGCTCTTCTGTTTTCAATATTGTAAGTTCTAGCAGATTGAACAATAAAACTTGACATTTAGAATGACAGCTATCCATATGGCTGTATGAACTTATCAGTCTAAAATGTGTCTATCTGACTTTAATTATCATTTAATTAAAGGATCGCATTAACTAGACCTGTGAGCTTAGTGCTAAGTAAAATATTTATATTAGAAGAAAATTTGTAAGAAAACAAATAATCCTGCCTGCTACACACTTTAATAGAACAAAACGAACTTATATGCTAAGATAGATTAATTCAATGATAATTTTAATGTATGATGACTGAAGTTCATGTACTAACTTGTCCTTCAACACTAAAATTTTAGTTGTTATTTTGGGTGAATATGCTATTCTTTTTCCTGATAATATATTTTATATAAATATTCTATTATAATGAGTAATATTTTTTATGATTACAACAAAATAAATTTGTTAAATAACATATCTATTCTTATTTTAAATCTGCAGAATATATTAGATGTGTACTCCGTAGTGCTTCATTAAGAAAATACAAATGTCAAACTATTTAATTCTTTTTCTTTTTTTTGTATATTTATGTAAATTCATGTTGACAATAGAAAGTTTGATGTTAACATGCCAAGATTATACCTACTCTTATAACCTAATGAATGATATAAAGAGGGCAAATTGCTGCTCTGCGTTGCATATCTCATGTGAACTTCGGAGTTTCCAAGAGATGCCACTTCTAGAATGCAAACATGTGTTTAAGGTAAAAATTTCCCAATTAGTTGTTTGTCAAATATGTTGAAATTATGGAACCCCAATCAATGATTGACTAGTAGAATACACACTCCCAAAATTTGGGTAAATTTATAAATCGTTCCTTGACGATAACATCCCTCTCAAAATTCCTCTTTGACAAAGTCATCCGAAGCCGTAGCCATAATTCACAATAGTCACCCCGTAATTAACCACTAGCACAGAGCCTCTCTGCCTCCATAAAGCCTTTTAAAACCTTCCTACTGTCCATGCTAAACATTAATGTGGAAAGTAATGTACGTACTTATTTCTCTAAGGACAGATACATGTAAGACAACTAAAGACGTAATACAGCTATCTTTGTATGCAACTTACTTTTATTAAACAATTGCTGAGGCTTTTCTATTGTCTATCTTTGGCATTTTTTCTTCAGTTGGGGCTTCTCTATATTTAACCATTCGCCAAATTGATTCCTGCAGGTCAAGTTTCGGAACATTGGTGTTGATATATCTGACATTGAGAGTCAGGCAGCGGGCTGATGGGTTTGCTCTTATTTGAAGTTCCAATCTTTGCCACGTCCTGTTTTTAGACTTCCAAGCTTCTATGGTTGTTTATTTAAACTTTGCCATTGAATTGTAATAGAGCTCCTTGTGATGTTGAAGGTAGAATCTAGGAAAAGTTATTTGGCACAAAATATAGTTGCGTTTGTCTTAAAACTCCCTATATTATTTTTTAGATTATCTGCCTAATCATATATCAGTACAATCTAATGATTAAGCGAAGAGAGCCAAACTAAGTGGAAATATGCCAAAAAAAGATGTTTAAATGGAGTGAAGATGCAGCAGAGAATGAACGTTGTGGAGTGGTTGCGTGTGATCATATTTTCGTCATCCTTCAGAGTCAATTGTGGAAAGCCTGAGAGAGAGAGTCACGGATCTCATTGTGTATAGCCAAGATTCTGTCCGACATAATTGTATCTGATGTTTATAGTTCAAAAAAGTCTAGAAATTTGCCTAAATTGAACAGATCCACATTATATTAGCAGTTTTGACAGGTCGAGTTTCTGCAATCAAGCATGATATAATTTTTGGCCCATGATATCATTGTCTTTAAATGCTTTAAAAAAGGTCCTATTTGAATCCTTTATCTTAACATCTAGTGAGTCAAAAGCCGATGATGCCTCCATGTCAACCAGTAAACAATTTTTATACAAGTTCATAACCTGCATTCTTACATATAGGGTCTATTTGTATAATAAATAAAATGAAACAAATAACTAATATTTTTTTTTTCATCTTACATAAAAATCCAATACTGCAAACCCCTCTCCCCCAACTAAACCGACGAGCATTGGTATGAAAGCATGTCTACCTCAGCTGCGACTTTCCATTTTAGTAGCCAATCTCATAATTGGGCTAAGTGAACAGATTTGTATTGGCTCTTTTTTTGAATAGCCTTTCCTTAGCACGAGCAACCACCACCTTGCTGCTCTGCCTGGGATGAATTCACGGTGGGTTTTAAATTTACATCAACCATGTCTTCGTGTTTTGTAGAAGAAAGAGTTCCCATCCCTGGCAAGGCTGCAGCAATCTTGCGAAATAAAGGCTGCAATTTTGGATTCACATAAGATATAACTCGGACATGATAATTGATAAACTGGTACGGAAGTAAAAATATACAAGATAAACTTGTAAAAGAGAGTCATTCATGATATTGAAACTCCAGAATGGTGTATATTGACTAATTCTATGTAAAAGCAGTAGGGAGTCATTCAGGTTTTTCAGATTGATACAATAGATCACTGACATCAGCATGTTCTGATAAATGAAAATATGAGGCGACCTTGAGGATTTATTAATTTTTACCTTAATATTGAAGCCTGCTTTTGCACTGGTTTCTATGAACATGATTCCACTCTCACGGGACTTGGCATCTCCTTCTTCTATAGAAACCTGCCTGTTTAAGTATCAAAATGGCATTAGAATTTGGAAGTTGCAACGGAGCTTTAGATAGTAATACCACAATAGTTGAAATACAAATATGATATCAGATGTGCAAACTAACCGGAAACCTAATGCCCTATTTTTTTTTATCTAGCTATAAATTTACCTTTACATACGATTTTCAAAATAACAACTTCAATGTATAATGTGAGGAAATGAGAAAGGAAAATTTTCTGAACGTGCTTGAGTGTGTTTTCACCCAGCAAAATGGACTTATTTATATTCAAGTGTGTGTCACAATTACAAAGATAATCTATGCCAAAATAATTTATAAGAGAACAATTAAAATATCACTACTTCCTAACCTGCATTTCCTAGCTATACTATCTAGGCTACTTAGAAAAATTAACATTAAAGGAGCTCTTTTCTCCTAAAATATTCCTATTTCCAACACATACCATAATTTTAGTAACCCAGTCTGAATTTTGAGTGTTATACTATAACCAATTTATTGTCAAAATGATTACAAGTATAACCAAGCACTTTTAACGAAATGATTTAATTAACCATTGCAGTTGTTAGCAACAAAAGGTGACCCGTTATCCTATCATCACAGTATCTAAATAGAATATGATAAATTAGCAATTATTTTTTTGCCCAAAATTTGGCAAAACCAAACAGGAATTATTGCAAAGAATATGCAAAATCCCTTCTGAAAATAGATAGAAACCAAATGCTTAATGAAAAGAGAACCAAGTGTCTAAAAAAATTTCATGAACATATCCAGGTAGCTAACTTGTTAATAATATAACATTTAAGAAAAAGAATTGCATTGACCAGATTTACAAACTCATTGCTCACCTTTTCTCAACAAGATCCGTTTTGTTCCCAACCAAGACAATAATAACATCACCGCCTCGTTCTGTACGCACCTCCTCAATCCACTTGTTAGTGTTCAAAAATGATTGCCGGTCTGCATTATAACAGCTTGCTAAGGAATTTAATGATTACAATTTGATTTTATGTTTTCATAGATTAAAGAATAAAAAATTAAACACGTCCGTACTCTAGTTCCACAAGCACACACACAACATAAAGAGAGCACAAGAGAAAACACAGACAGGTAGGGAGCTGATGTTTTCATAACTACATAATTTTTTATTTGGAAAAGTAAGATTGAAACAGACAGACAAAGACCAATCTAAGAATGCGTTCATATGCTACAAAATCTTTTCTCTTAGTAAAACTAACAAATATCTTGGAAAAATTATGTCGTGAGAAAATCTGTAAAGATCCAGAAAGAACACTGCTAATTAGATAATAATGAAACTGGCATTTAAAAAAGAAAAGGGGAAAACACTACTACTCACTGGCTACATCATACACAACAACTGCAACAGAAGAATCTCTTATGTAGCTTGGAATGAGACTTCTAAATCTTTCTTGTCCTGCAGTATCCCTGTAAAGTTAAAATACAATACACTCAGAAAACCATACAAAGAATGTGTAAAAAATAAGTGCCTACACAATATAAAATATAATATAACTTTTAGAATACAAATAAACAAATATAAATAGATCTTGTTGTATGAGTTGAAGAGGAATATGGCCTACCAAAGCTGTAAACGAATTGTTCGATCTTCAAGGTACATTGTTTTTGACAAGAAGTCAATACCAATAGTAGCCTGAAATTTAGATGATCAAGAAATTTGTCAAGAACCTAGCAGGAAAGGGGGAAATGAAAAACAGATTAACAAGGAAGATAATTTTTCATTTTAAGTTACTTTTGTATGATAAGTTGACAACTAATACAAACAAGGATCATCACAAGATGGCAGAATTTTCATAAAATATAATTACCATAAAACTCAATTCAATTATTCTAAAAAAAATTATACCAGTTCAAACCTTGAAAATAACTTCACATTTCACTATCACTAATACAAACTCTTCTTCCTATTGTAGCACTTCACTAACTCAAACCTGATGACATGGACCAACATGTGGGTAATACGAGAATGAATTTACAAGTAACTAGTTCAATTCCACATTGAAAAAATCTTGCACTCTATCAAAGTGAAATATATTACACCTTGAATTCAGATATCTATCTCCAGAGACAACATAAAAAAAAAATATTGTAGAAAATTGCAAAATATGATAACTATCAACTCCGATCCTCCTAATCATGCGCGATAAACGTCTGAAAAATCACGGCAAAGATCATCGTGGATGGTGCTTATTTCTCAAACGTAACGAAGTACAAGAAATCACCAATCTATAACGTGAACTCTCCTCCTTTAATCTTAATGTATTATTATATAACAATCACAAAAAAGGCCAAACAACATAATTAAAACGGCAACAACACTCTAGTTCTGGCTCAGGTTGGTTCGCGTGAAATCACACGAAACATATCTAACGTATAACGGAAACGCATCATCAAATGGCGTGATGAGATTAAGTAAGAGATCAACGGACAATCGAAGTCAAAACCGTAAGAGTTTGATCAAAATGGAATAAGTCAAATTGAAATTGACAATCGATGAACGGAATCTTCGAATGATAAAAAAATTAGAAAGAAAAGAAGAGATCGGTGAAATAAAGACCTGATAGTTAGTGTCGAATTTGTCATACATGAAGCGAGTGATTATGCTGGTTTTGCCGACGGACTGATCACCTAAGAAAACGAGCTTGTATTTGGCGAGAGGGGACACAGTCGCCATATTTTTTTTTTTGGTTTTTTTTCTTTTGTCTTTGGAAAAGTGATTAACGCGGAATAGGCTTAGATCTGATCTGGATCTGAATCTGAATCTCTCAGACTTCGAGAGAGACAGAGAGAGCAAAGCCAAAAAATGAAGAGAGGGAGAAAATGTAGTTGACGATGTCCAACACCAATGGCAATTTCAAAGTGCAATGCCTTTTATACACGGCATTAGAAAGCGCCAACCACGACCACTACCACACTCCATTTTTTTATGTGACCAATTTACCATTATGTCATTCTCAAACTATTTTTTTCTTTGATTCATTGGAATAAAGAAACAAAAACATCACTCTAAACAGTCTTTTAAAATGGGAAACTGATTAAAATCATAAATTGATTAAAAAATAAATTTTGATAAAAATTAAATTATTATAATTTTATTTTATTTATTATTAAACTTGAATTAAACTTAACCAAATCCCACATTTAATATTTTATATTAATTTGTAATGTTACGTAGTAGTATTTTGAAATTTTAATAATGTGTTTTAGATATTTTTTGGATTATATTTTATGACATTGATAGTGTGACTAATTAATTGACTATAAATGATCTATAGTGTAATTTTTTTGGTATAAAATATTTGTAATACAATTATTACGGTACGTGGCATATAAGTATTATGTATAGTCTTTTGTATGATTTAGTTTGAATACACTTCTGTTACTCTATTGTAAAGTGGTTATGTAAATACCATGCAGTTGTTGTTATATGCAGTTTGGCTCGATTTGCGTGCACTTTTGTTGCTCTATTACTTGTGATTATGTAAATATGACGGGTGATCTTCATTTTGATTATGGATTAATACAATCTCTCCTTCCTATTTTGTATGTAGTGCAAAGTGCATATGATTGTAGTAATTGTGTACTACAACTCAAAATATAGATCGTGGTTAATCTCTTAAGAATATCATGTTAATTGCACTCTTCATAAAAGTACATTTTTTACCTGTTGACATCGTACTAGTAGCAAATACAGAGGAGAGGTGAGGTAAAAATGTTAACCATGTAACTAATGGAAATTATAAAAAATTATGAGGTATAAATGCACGTTCAACAAAATCACGTCAAATGATTTTTTATTTTTTTTAATACAGAAACAACATATAGTAGCTTTATGACATGTTTGGAAACACTTTTACATCAATAGATGTAAATATTTAATGCAATTAATAATTATTTTTACATTAAAATAACAAGAAATCAAACACACTTAATTGTGAATTGTGATGTGCATCTCATGAATCAACGAAGAACCACATAGCCATCAAAGTTTGAAAACTTTCTTACGGAAATGTGAATTTTAAGTGTGGATTTGGATCCTCTCATATTAGAGAGTAACTGATATGACAGAACCCTCCCAATATGACCATATTATCAACATGAGAGAATCCAAAATCCTTTGAGCACATGTTTCATTTCATCAAAAGATTATTGACACAAACAGCTAAATTTGTAAAGGTACAACTCAGTGATTCAAATTTAAAGATAATCTCATCACCCACCACAGAAGACAACTTAGTGGCATATTTATAATCTCTCGTATAATTTGTCTCCAATTGAGCTCCAGATGCTACCATCCTTCACACCTATCATTCAACACCTCTCCTTCTAGCATTTTTGGAAGCCCAGGGTATTGGTGGGATGGTCCTCTGGTGTTGCTTGCGTTTTGAGTAAATAGCTAACTAATGTGTCCTCATAAGTCATGAATATCTAACTAATGTGCACGATCAGTAACTATTAAGTATGAAATGAATACACTGCTCCTATTTTCGACCCGAATTCATTAAGTAAATTATCAGTACTCATGTAATATCTACTCCTTTGTATAGTAGTTTTTTCTTTTAAAAAAAAATAAATTAAAAAAATACCACACCTGCCACTGATATAAGGTGCCTGCTTAAAAGGGAAAGGAGAACATACTACTGGAATACATGAAATGTATATATACCACTGCCCCACTTCTTATTTCTATTTTAGAAAGAAAAAAAATTCCATACCTGCCACTGATGTTAGGTGTCTTGCTTTAAAGGGGAAGGAATGCATAACAGGAGTACTGAAAAGATTCCCGAGTTCAGGATCCTTTCCACCATGTCAGAACTCACAAGGGATCTCTTGAGCTAACATGAGCCCATGTATTGAAGCTACACATGATATATGCTAATATGTATTTAATAGTCCATGTTCATTTTTTGGAACAAGTACAACAGCTTATTGGTCAGGAACTCTGGACAAATAATGCAAGGAGATTATTCAAAAAATGTCGACCACCCAAATCTGTCTAGCTTTCAGAGATGAATAAGAATTCCAAAAACTAAGACAAAAGACTAGCTTTATACCTTATTTCTGCAACTGGCTAAACAACTAGTTGAGTTGAATCAATTTTGGCTCATTCTTTAGCAAGCATGGACCAAAATGAGAGTAACATATATCAAACCCAAATCTAAAATTTTAAACTAAAAATATAATAATCAGTTTTCAATCATAAAGAAATACTACAAGACGAACATAATGAAATACAGTTCCCTAACTAATGCCTGTTGAATATGGTGGACTGACCAAAGTGTAAAGATAATATGCAGTGGTAACTGATAACTACACCCGCACATACTCATGTTTAACGTAAATATCTACTTTGGAGGACATCCGCTCTCTAGTGAGCTCCCATATGTATCATCAATTACAACAGAAGAACAAGATCACATGATGCAACTACCTTTTTATTGTATAGACCACAGGTATGACCATTATGGGCAACAACACTCTCCCTCCAAGTATTTAACTCATCTATATATTCAGAACTCAAACCTTGGACCATTGGTTAAGCCAAAAAACTAACTCCACATGATGCAACTATAAGCCATAGAGATTTGGAAAATACTTTTGCAGAGGAAAGCCATATTCGGTTGCAAATATCATAATCAAGCTTTGAGATAAACTTGAAAAGGAGAGAGGGGGAAGAATTAAAAAAGCCATGTTGTATGGATAATTGGCCAATTAATCAGGACACCACCTCCAAACTGTGATCTTGAAATACCAGGTCTCTTCCATTGTTACTATTCATATATTGGCAACAAAATTTATAGTAATTAAAAAATTAGATTTAGTTTTTGTCAAAACAAATAGACTATCAACTTAAACATCAATGGAGAAAAAACAGCAACTACTACCTAGGAATTAGGACGACTTGGAATCAGCAAACATTGTGAGGTTATATTACACCGCCATATTTGGATGCAAATGGGTGACACAGTGGCACAATGCATAGCAACAAGTAACAAACAAAATCTATCAAGTTTCTGATGCTTATAGAATCAAAATTTTTATTCCACACAATCACCACTAATTAACAAAATCCAGTGAAAGCCATCACACCATTTCTATGCTCAAATAGACCAAAGAGGTTAACAATGACTACCAACACCTAAAAAAAACTACCTAGCAGAACTCATGCTGGACCAGGGGAACTTAGCAGCACCCTCGGCCCGGCCCAAACGTTCACGGTTGTTGTGGGCCCTAAAGGGTTGGGCCCCGTTGTTGTCATGGAGCCAGTGAGTCCTGGTGTGGGGTTCCTCGACGACGCTGGACTTGGTTTGCTTGTTCATCCTCTTCCTGTCGTCTTCGATGATTCGGATCGGGTAAAGATCCGGGGAAATGGAGAGCGGATTTTTCAGGGTGACGTAGGCCTTCTTGTAGTCGGGTTTGGCGATCAATAACCCGCCTCGTTTCTTCTTCTTGCCCTCCATATTCAACGTTCGAACCTTCTCCACCTCGAAGCCGTATAGGGATTCCAGGACGCGCTTGATCTCGATCTTAGAGGCAGAAGGAATGGTCTTCAGCGCGATTTCTTGGATGTTGGTGAAGGTGTTGGGCATCAAAAGCTTGATAGGTAGGTTTGCGAACTGCACCACCCTTCTTCCCAATCTGCTTCCCATGCTTCTCTGCACACTCTCAACTTCTCACAAGCTTCCACTCCGGAAAACCTTCCCCTCTCTTCTTTTGCCCTCAAATACCAAGCTAGCCCAGTTTTCTTTTCGGTTCAAAGCCCAAATTTCACGTCTTATTGTCTGCCATGGATGCCTTGTATATTGGGCCTGAAAAAACCCCTTAAATAACAGTCATGCACTAATCTGTACCGAAAATAAAAACAGCAATACACTAATACCAAAATTGTAGCTAACTTAGGATAATGTTTTTTTTTTTTTGAGTTTAATTTTCATTCCCTATTAATATAAAAAATTACATTAGCACTCAAATAAAAATTACTTTCAATATTATTACAAAAGTCATTAATTTTATTATACATAATAATCTATTTGATGATAGTGTAAAAATATATATTTATATTGGTGTATTCTAATTTAACTTTTTCATCTTTACTATTTTATATTTATTGTTTTCTTCACCATTTTTATCTTTATTTTTTTTATGGCAGACTTGAATCGAAGAGAATGGAAATAAACACAATCTAGCGCAAATGAACGACACCAAGTAACACGTGCATTGTTACTCCAAATCTTCATAGACTTTGTGGTAGGCATCCCACGAGGCCACCAAGTTGGCATGACATTTTGGGGAGCATGAGCTACACATTTGGTGTACTTTTTTTAGGATGATTTGGTGTACTTGTTAAAATGGAATGAAGTGCAATATTAAAAAACTATTTTAATAAAATGAAATTAAAAAGGATAAGCTAAAATAAAACTGTTTCGTTTTATATCCAAACATAAAATGGAACCTAACAATCCACTAATTATATACAAAAGAGTTTTAAATATAATTCATGATTGGAAAATTAATAACTGATATTATAATACAAATTATGCAAATATATTAAATCATGAAATTTCTAAAAAAAAATTAGAAGAGAATTGTCTCGATTTAAATTAAAAGTGAAAGGAAATAAGATAAAGTAAAACCATTAGTATATAAATCATGTACCTAATTATTTGTTAGATATTGTTCTGGATTAGCTCAATAAGATTCAAGTCAAACCAACTTTACCCACGTCAAATTATCTCTAACTAGTTTTTTGCACTTGCAGTGAGATTGATGTGGAAATATAAGCTTACGCATGTCTTATAGGTCATTTCAAACATAATGTTAACAAGCAGACCTTAGTGTTTTGTAAGTTGATATTAATCTCGAATCTGACTATGACACATCACACAACTTCTAAAGTTGCTTTCTTGTATCTCAATTTGAGTTTTTTTTTTTTTTGCTAAGTATTATGAGAATTAAGAAAAGTCTCATTTTATTTCAAAAGACATGTGAAAACATGACAAAGTCTTATTAATTTCATTCTACTAACAATAAAGGACTTGTGATGCTCCCTGCAGTGACAGATGTATTCAGGTGTCTAAGAGACCTGGCCCCCGTATTTTCTTTTTAACTTTTTAATGCATATATATATATATATATATATTATGATTATATATTTTAGTAAGAGAATTTGATTATGAAAACAATAATATCTAAGTATTATTTATTTTTTTATAAAACTAATTTTTTTTATAAATTTTATTATGAACGTTTGTTTTATTTTTTAGACAAGTGTTTTATTTCTCTTTTTATATTCTTTATTATGGAGATAATTACATTCTTTTCCTAGACAAAATATTTGAATATAATTAAAATTTCTTTTTATTAACTTTTTTATAATCAATTATTGCAATTTTAAATTCTATAATATTTGAATATGATTAATTTATCTTTTTAATAGCCTTTTTATTTTATAATCAATTATTACAATTTTAAAGTCTATAATAACATATTACATTTGCAATAAAGTGATTTTATTATTTTAACTAAAAATAATAATTTTATTAATTTTTTCATATTAATTTGATTATAAACTAATTTGAGAAATGAATATTATATATGAATAATTGGGAATGGATCATTGAACATCTAGAAAAAAAACCCATTCTCATTTAAGGAAAGTAGGAACATATTGATTTTGTGTGAATGAATAGAACAAGAAAAATTAAATTTAATTAATTTAAGGAAAGTAGGAACATATTGATTTTGTGTGAATGAATAGAACAAGAAAAATTAAATTTAATTAATTTAATTTATATAACTTTAAAACAATTAGAAAGTTACAAAAATAAAGTCATTCATTTTGAACAATAAAGAGTGATTAATCAAATATGACAATGAGTTTTACAACAAATCTTACAAGGAGTATTTTGAACTCTAAATAGTTGTTTGAATGAGTTATATTTGGGTACTGTTAATGCTAATATTTGTATCTTTTAGGTGATGAAATAAAAGAAGTCTTCCTATTATAATATAGAGTACAAACATTATTTTTCTTCTTCTAAAAAAATCAAATTAACAATTTTTTATGGTAACCATTCACGTAAATGAAATTAGTAAAATTATATGTGAACATTATTAAGAAATTGACATCTTAAACTTTAAAACATACAAAAAAAAAAAAAAAGTCCACTCATTCTATTACTATTTTCTTATATTTTATTCATTTTTTTCAATCTTATACAAACAATGAATATTCTTTTTTTTTTCTATTTTTGAAAAATTAAAAGTAATTCTTTTTTCAAATAGTTGTTAACTATTGTTATTATAAAAAAATTATTGAGTAATATAATTTATTATAGTTTTGTAAATTTTTAAAAAATTGTTCATAAGATTTTTTTTTGACAAAAAAATTATAATTAGTGCATATACCAATTTTTAATTATAAATTCATGAAAGTTTTTAGAAAAATATAATTTAACAATTATAACATTTAATTTTAAAAAATACATTTAATGTGTTGTCTATATAAACATATTTTTATCTTATTTTAAAAATTCATAATTAAAATAACTTTGTGCAAAATTTAGTATTTATATATTTATTAAATAAAATTTAATTTTTATTATTGGTCCTCTTAAAATCGAAGCTAGGACCCGTCCCTAGCTCTTCTTAATTTAATATTGGCCACACTCAATGTCATTGAAAAGACTCTAATTCTCATGCCAAAAACTAATCTATGTTTAAAAAACTGATCAATTTATTAAAAATTTGATAAGTAATACGAGTATCATATAGTTCAAAAAACTAACCTTAATTATGTCATCTCACCTTAAGTTGTTACCAACTAGAACATTAATATCTACATAGGTATCGCCCCTTAACCACTAAGTCCCTAACCCTTAACAAACCTTCATTCTTCTCAATCCTTTTTATTGACTTATTGTCACTAGACCCTCCAACTTTGGGCCTGCTATGCACTTTGGCCTGCTATGCATTTTATGCCTTGTGCTACTAATATTTTATTTTATATATACATTAGTCATATCATTAAAAATTATATCTCCAATGTTGATTTTTATTTATTTAATGTTCCATCCCAGGTATTAGCCTCTCTCTTCAGCCCGCTAAATTTGACTTGGACTAAAAAGCTGGGGACAACCTAAAAGGAATCCCGAATGGAATCTGGTGCTGACAAGAACCCTAGTAGAAGATTCTTTCCTTTATCATTTATAAAAAGAAAAAGAAAATGTTCGAATAAATGCGGAAAAAGAAAAAAAGAATTATATGAGTGAATCTTCTGACAACCTGCGAGAAATGATAATATTAAAAAAGTAAAAAAAAAAAAGATCATACACTGATAAATTTGAGTATAGTAAATAAATAATGAAAAACCTATCACTTTACCTTCTGCTTGTGTTCAGTTCTGTCTTCCCTTGGGCTACAGTTTTTATTCGCAGCCGCCATGTGCGGAATCCTCGCAGTGTTGGGTTGCGTTGACAACTCTCAGGCCAAGCGCGCTCGCATCATCGAATTGTCTCGCAGGTTACACACATTTCGTTTTATATTTATGTTACTTATCATTTGTGCTTTCGCTTTATGCAACATAACAAAAAAAGAAAGCCTTCTTTTTCACCATTTTATTTATTTTCCTGGTTTAGTATATTTATGTTGCTGCTTTTGAGAGATTTCATAATTCTTGGCTATGTTTTGTTTTCTTAATTAATTTAGAGAAATTTATTTTTATTTTATTTTTTTCGATTTGCGAATGGTTGTGATGGATTTGAAAAATGTAGGTTGCGGCATAGAGGTCCTGATTGGAGTGGCATACATTGCCATGAGGATTGTTACCTTGCTCATCAACGCCTTGCTATTGTTGACCCTACTTCAGGGGATCAACCTTTGTACAACGAAGACAAGACTGTTATTGTCACAGTACGTATGATTCTGTACTATAGGTGACATTAGTATTGCTCTCCAATCAGAATTGGAGTTTCACTAAGATTATCTGTGAAAGAAAGGATCTTATTAAATATCAACGCAGATTATCAAAGTAAAATTCCAATTCTGTTTGAAGAACAATACCAACAGCACCTATGTTGTACCAAAGTTTTGTCTTATAATAATATATATGCATTTTTTGGGAATATTCATTTCATTAGAAAATGCCTTGTTTTTCTATTCTGGAAGGGGTTAAAGTGGATTCACTTACATGAATATGCTTAATTAGGTTAATGGGGAGATATACAACCACAAGCAATTGAGACAGAAACTGAGTTCCCATCAATTTAGAACTGGTAGTGATTGTGAAGTGATTGCCCATCTTGTAAGTGTTGGAGAATCAGCTGGATTTGGCGAACAATTTACTGTTTTCCCATAAATTATGAAAATTGTTTTTATTGGTAATTATCATGTCAGTATGAAGAATATGGAGAGGAGTTTGTTGATATGCTGGATGGGATGTTCGCCTTTATTCTTCTTGATACTCGTGATAAAAGTTTTATTGCTGCTCGTGATGCCATTGGCATTACCCCTCTTTACATGGGCTGGGGTCATGATGGTATGTGGCTTTTACCTTCTTGTTGTAGCATTTTTCATGTTAACTTCAATCTGGATGGTGTATCAACCTCTCAAATAGAGCTAGCTATTGTTCAATTTAAGTAAATTCTAGAGGAGCTTATGAGTTTGTACATAGTGGACGTGGATATGCTAACTATATTTTTCAATGAAGTGAGATAAATGTGTGCCATCCCAGTGGCTTGAATCTCCAACAACTAAACTCTCAGCTTTTGTAAGAACTCCTACAGAAACCTGAGTTTCAACTCAGTACATTTTTTTATACAGCTTTATGTATGCTTGTGTTTTTGTAGTATAAATAATACTATCAAGAAATTTGGTGTTGTTTACCCTCATTTGCACAGCACTTGCATTCTTTTAACTCAAGTGAAATACTCAATATTGACATCATTGTGCTAATTTCATATAAATTATGGCTAAATTCCCCATTACATATTTATGTAAGCATTAATATGACTTTGTTATATCCTCCGGTGCTTCTTACATTTTGGAACATATTCTAGTTTTTCCATGGCGACTAAATGAAGCATCTCTTTCTCTCCCTCCCTGACGTCATCTTTTTTATTCTGAACTTGGATAATTTTTGGATAGAAAATTTATATTGCCTTATTTACTTGGATATACATGTCTTATTTGCTGTAACTTGGCATGGTTGTTCTTTTATTTGCAGGATCAACATGGTTTGCATCTGAAATGAAAGCTCTGAGTGATGATTGTGAGAGATTTATATCTTTTCCTCCAGGGCATATATATTCCAGCAAACAGGGTATCAATAATGTCATTTATTCTATCCTCTGTTTATGACTCTTGTAATTCCAATGTTTTTTACATTTCAGATATTGTACCATTTACACATACTGTTAACATTTGTTATATTTGCAGGAGGATTAAGAAGGTGGTACAATCCACCATGGTTTCCAGAGCATATTCCATCAACTCCCTATGATCCATTGATTTTGCGTAAGAGCTTTGAGAGGGTAAGCTACTATTGTGTTATTTGCCTGCTTTCACCGCTTAGAGATGCTTCTTCCCATTTCTGAAAATTTACTGCATTTGCTTGAAAAGTGATTTATTTGCCTGCTTTCACCGCTTAGAGATGCTTCTTCCCATTTCTGAAAATTTACTGCATTTGCTTGAAAAGTGATTCAGACTTTCTGCAGCTCTTCATGGAACTTTAGATGGTCAAAATCATCCTTTCATGTCTTATCTGTGTCTATTATACCTATCATTTTCACAGGAAACTAAAACCATTAAATTTCCTTTAGTAACATCTCAAGTGGAAGAGGCTCAACACTAATTTTAGGAAAAACCCGTGCCATAACAAGGGTTTAAAAAACCAAAATGCACTCCACAATAGAACTTAGTGCCTCTTTGAGAAAAGTATAATTAACAACCTCTGGAAGGACATACATCATTTTAGGAATATTGCATCATAAGTATCTATTGATTCTGACATCCAGGCATAGAACAAACGGGTGGCAAGATCTTAGTTGTAGAAGACGTATGGCTTGCACACACTAAATTAGTTGATACGCCACTGATGTATGGGGGATAATATTACTATGTGCTAGTTTGTGAAGGAGAATGATCCTTTTGTTGCTTTTACTTTTGAAGACTTCCTTTGGTGTAATGGAGTCACAGACTAACTGATGGCATGGTTGATTATCATAACATCTTTTTTAACACTTTGCTTGGTTTCACTGTGATATCATGCAGGCTGTAGTTAAGAGAATGATGACTGATGTGCCTTTTGGAGTTCTTTTGTCCGGAGGATTGGACTCATCACTTGTTGCTTCTGTGGTCAATCGTTTTTTGGCCGAATCTGAAGCAGCTCGACAATGGGGATCACAGTTACACACTTTCTGTATTGGTTTGAAGGTCAGAATAAGCAGGGGTGTGCAAAGAATCAAACCAATTTAAAAAAAGAGAACTGTTTTAGATAAACCGAACCGCTTTTTAAAAATTGGTCCGATTCAGTTTTTGAAAAAACCGAACCATACATAAGTAAAAAATAGATAATTGAACCATTCCAAACCAATCCAAAAAAAAGAAAAAAATCTGAATCGTTTTTAAAAAAATCTGAATCGTTTTTAAAAAAATCTGAATCGTTTTTAAAAAAATCTGAATCGTTTTTAAAAAAATCGAACTGTATCACTTTTTGAAACTGGTTCGATTAATCGAACTGTTTTTTAAAAAGCAGTTTGGTTAAGTGAACCGATTTTACAAAAGCAGTTTGGTTCAGTCTGGTTTTTAAAAAACCAGTTCTTTCACACCCTTAAGAATGAGTTGTGTTATCCTTCTTCAATGCAAGAAGCTAGTATACTAGCTTTTACATGCTTCATGATCTGACTATTCCACCATTCAGGGTTCTCCGGACTTGAAAGCTGCAAAAGAGGTAGCAGATTATCTTGGTACTCGTCACCACGAACTTTATTTCACTGTTCAGGTAATCATCTCTCATTATCTCTTCATTTTATTTTTTTCAAATGAGTTTTCTATTGCTACTCAGAATTAATCTTTTATTTCCCTGAATCAGGAAGGTATAGATGCACTTGAAGAAGTCATTTACCACATTGAAACATATGATGTAACGACTATCAGAGCAAGTACTCCAATGTTTCTTATGTCCAGAAAAATTAAAGCCTTGGGAGTGAAAATGGTTCTTTCTGGAGAAGGTTCAGATGAAATATTTGGAGGTTACCTGTATTTCCACAAGGCGCCGAACAAGAAAGAGTTTCACGAAGAAACATGTCGAAAAGTAATACGCAATAGTTGTTATGTTATTCTGTTTGATTAAATTTATTTTGCGAAGCTTCATGTGCTTAAACCGTTTTATTCTCTCTTGAACTCTTCATTCCTTTCGTGCTTTACTTGTTTATTCAAGTTTTTGATGATTTGACAGATTAAAGCTCTTCATCTTTATGACTGCCTGAGAGCCAATAAATCCACTGCAGCATGGGGTGTGGAGGCACGTGTACCATTCTTAGATAAAGAATTTATCAACATAGCCATGAGCATAGATCCGGAGTGGAAAATGGTATTTTACCTTTACTTTTTTCTGTTTTCCTCTTATTATGCTTATTGCTGCATAGCATCTCTAGCCTGTCTTATGATTGACTTGCCTACATTCAGGAGCGGATCTAAGTCACTCCCCCAAACTCTTTTTCATTTTTATGTAAATAATTATTAAAAAATAGTATTTTTTAAGGTGTTGATACAAGAATTTTTTCATTCCTAACTATAAACTATTTCCTTATGAATGAGATTCTCAGGAATAGGATTCCTAAGAAATTTTATGAAATATGATTGATTATTATTCAACTTAGGAATAATATATTTACAGTCAATTACTATGAAAAAGTTCAATAACTTTCTAGTTATTATGAAGAAGTTTTATTTTAACATATGAAAGCGAGAAAGTTTAATTACTAGTTATTTTACAAATCATTCTAAGAACCTTTCATACCTATAAAATTTTTTATTCTCTTATACCAAATATAGAAACTTTTATTCTCCCATCACTTTCTTAGAAATGTTAAAGCATTTCTTATATTAGATGCCACCTTAATTTTTATTTTTTTTTATGCCAGCCCCCTCTTGTTGACTTCTTTTTAATCACTTTATGAAATTTATAACAAATTGCACAGATAAGGCCTGATCTTGGAAGGATAGAGAAGTGGATACTACGCAATGCATTTGATGATGATAAGAATCCATATTTACCAAAGGTTTGTATCAACTACTGCAGCGCGCTTGTTAGGGGTGTGCAAAAAGCTTTTTTATTTTCAAATTGGACCGAACCGATTATGTTAACAGTTTGAATTTTTTTGGATCAATTATCTATTTTTTACTAAAAAAAAACCGAATCGAAGCGAATCACTTTCTAAAAGCAGTTCGATTAACTGAACCACTTTAAAAAATAGTTTGGTTAACTGAACCACTTTTAAAAATAGTTTGATTAACTGAACCACTTTTAAAAATGGTTTGGTTTGGTTTTTTTAGAACAGTTCGATTTTTTTGAATTGGTTCGGTTCAGTTTGGATTCTTTTGGGCACTGCTAATGCTTATTTTTGTGTCTTGAAGGATTTCTGAAGTAATTCTTGTTCTGTTTTTCCAGCACATATTGTACAGGCAGAAGGAACAGTTCAGCGATGGGGTTGGTTACAGCTGGATTGATGCCTTGAAGGATCACGCCAACAAACAAGTAGGTTTTAACTTATGACCCTGAACTTCATTTTTTGATGTAATGCCATAATGTTCTAATTAACTGTATTCTGTTTTTTATTCTCTTGGTAAATGGACCAGGTCACAGATGCAACGTTGACGGCTGCCAACTTTATTTACCCTGAAAACACTCCTACTACAAAAGAAGGATACCTCTATAGGACAATTTTTGAGAAGTTCTTTCCAAAGGTGAATTTTATTGTTTTATTTTAAAATAAAGCTTAAATATGTTTTTAGCCTTTATAAAATTAATGAGTTTTGATTTTGATCTACTTTTTCTTTTGTTTTTTTCTCTCTAAAAATTGAAATAATTATTTTTTGTTTTCATCTCTCTAGCGCTTGAAACAATTATATTTTTTCGTGTCATGTGTAGTGTCATCAGAACCTTGACCACGATGCACCTAAAGATAGAGTAGAATTGTAATGTGCACATAAATTGATTGACTAGTTTACAAATTCAAATCCTTGGAAATCTCCCTCTGATTATGTTGAACCATTTTAACAGAATGCAGCAAGGTCAACAGTTCCAGGAGGTCCTAGTGTGGCATGCAGTACTGCAAAAGCCGTGGAATGGGACGCAGCATGGTCAAAAAATCTTGACCCTTCTGGTCGTGCCGCTCTTGGTGTTCATTCAGCTGCTTATGAGGCTTCAGTGGATACCAAAATTGACAGCCCAAAAATGGACCCCTTTACAGACCCATGATGGATTGTCAAGAAAAAAAAAATGCATGCCACAACTATCAAGTGGGAATTTAAATTCAAGTAGATGAAACCTATGATCGTGAACTATTTGGGGTTCTTAACATAAATATCTATATTAATTAAGTCTTTTAAAATTTTAAATCATTAATTGGACCTTTTCACCTCATTTCCATTAAAATTTAATTAGTTTAGAGATTAGGTCTTTTTTTTTTAAATTTAGCCCGTTCCTTATACTTAACTAGAGACCTAATTAAAATAATTTATAAGTTCAGAGATTTAATTATATTTTTTCAAGTATATAGACCTATTTAAGAATTCCTAAATAATACAGGAGCTTACAAGTAGCCTTTATTTTTCATACTCCATGCACTGCGATGTTTTAAGCTTTTTGAACCCTACAGCAGAGTAAAATTATATTCCGTGTATGCTGCACCTATAAAAGAACATTTTCTTCTACAGCATTTCCTTTAGTGGCGGGACGTAAGGTCATAGTTTTTTTTTCTCGGTTTCTGTTCATCCGCTTTAAGAATGCAAAAATATATACAAATTTGCTCCACCTTTTATTGTGAACAAAATTGGCAATTTGTTCTTTATGTGTACGAACTCCAACTCGATATATACAAGCTTGGTTAATATTTACATATGTTAGTTGCTTAGTCAGAACATAATTGGATACATAAAATATCTCTATTATATTATATTATATCATATATATATATATATATACATACATGTCATTGGTCACTTCACTAGAGGGAAAGTGATGACCATTCAATGAAATGCCATTTGATTCACATCAGGTAACTATTTACCATCGGCAGATCCCAGTTGCTTCTGCTTTGCTCATTGCGAGTACTTCCTCATATTTTGAAGCATATACAAAGCCCCATAACTGCATGAATGACAGAGACCAATTAACTTTATTCATTTATAAGTGCCACAAGACAAACAGATAAATAAAGGTTGGAAAAGGAGGCGGGGGATGAACTTTGTGTGCACCTCTACTTCCTTCACTCCAAAGTCTTGAGAATTAGCAAGGCAAGGATTCCCATAAGTTTCTGAGACTGAACTTGAACCATTCAATCTTCAAGTAGATGTCAAGAATTCGGAACAGGTTAGAAAACAAAAACGAAACTCAGGCTGATGATATTGATGGAAGGCAGACTATTATGAAAACTCTTGGTTATTATGAGAAATAAGAACAATTAACATGAGGCCATTAGATCATATTTGAATAATCAAGATTAGATCATATTTGAATAATCAAGATTAGATCATATTTGAATAATCAAGATTAGATCATATTTGAATAATCAAGATTAGATCATATTTGAATAATCAAGATTAGATCATATTTGAATAATCAAGATTAGATCATATTTGAATAATCAAGATTAAAAGATAGATGTGAATGCTTTTTTTAAAAGAGTTATGTAACCCTTAACTACCTTTTAATTGAACCATCTATATATAGCTAAATGATGTAGATTCATATAACATTTTAAAAATGAAAATTGTTCTCACTATAAGTCTCCCATATATGTGTGTGAAAAAAGATAGCACAATGAAAGTAGAGAGTCCTTACAGATCACCATCCAAATAAAGTGCAAAATGTCCTCCTCCACCAATTGCTAAGTAGTCATTGTTGCAAAGTGTGAAATAGCGGTTTACTCCTGCAAATATTAGTTTAGTATAGCAAATCAAGAGAAGCAGCATTTGGAATTCCACACCAAGCCGGATATATTCACTCTATGCAATCATATGTGTGGATCAAATTCTCAGATGGAAGTCACATTATATTCGTGTAACTTTAGCTGTATAGACTGCTTTAGTATCACTTTTCTTTTGCATTTCAAAACTCAAGTAAAGCTTGATGTTGGTGCTAAATCTCACACAAACAAAATTACTTCATTGTAACATTTTCTTTGTTCAATTTTCCAATATTCTACTATGGCAACTGTTAAACAATAAACATGCCAGAAAGAAGATTCATCATTTTTAATGATTCATAGATATTCAGATGAATAGGAAAGTATCACGGAATTAAAATTAAATCTCATTGGCAAGTTAATCACTATATGTAGCAGACAAAATTCTGGCGTATCTAAAGAAAAACATAATCAAGCATTTGCTAGATGTCATGTGATCTCATGATTATCCAAAAAAATACTATTATAAGTTAGTTTGGAAATAAAATGTATTTCATAGTCATACTTTATAAAATGTGCACTGCAAAACCGAAGAAAATCTTATGTTATTAAACTGTTATCACCATTCATCACAATAAATCAACTTCAAGTAAATTCTCTTCTCATTCCTTACAGCTAGGAAAATTAAAGATCAAATAATCTCCAATTCTGCTAACTAGCAAATCTCAGTCCGATTTAGAGGTGTGCAAAAACTGGATCAAACCAAACTATTTTTTAAAAAATAGTCTGGTTAACCGAATCAGTTTCAAAAAGTAGTTCGATCTGGTATTTTTAAAAACAGTTCAGATTGTTTTTGGATCAATTTGGATTAGTTCCATTCGGTTATCTATTTTTTATTCATATATGGTTCGATTTTTTCAAGAACCGAACCAAATTGGATCACTTTTTAAAAACAGTTCGGTTAACCAAACCAGTTTTTAAAAGCAGATCGGTTTGGTCTTTCTCAAAATGGTTTGGTTTTTTTGAATTGGTTCGGTTTGGTTTGGTTTTTCTACACACCCCTAATATGATTATAACAGCAAAAGAAGGATAAAGAGCAACATGTTCAAATGGAAATAAAGATAGAATGTACATACCTGTTGGACGATATATAACAGGATGACCAGAGATATTTGTGAAAACAAATGTATTGTTTGTTCCCTGTACAAAATCTATTGTCAACAAGATAGAATAACAAGTAGCATGATTGCAGGAATAGTATTGGATAAATGACTTTTGGCATGACCTGGTATTTTTTCTTGCTGGATGATCTGAGAGGTGCTTCAACCAAGCTACCAAATACTGCTCCTTTTTTATCTCCAACAACCTAGAATGGAATATCTAGCAATCAGAACTAATCCATGAATGGAAAAAAGAAGTTTCTGTACAATTTCAATTTCAACTAAGAAGAGATAAGAGGGAGGCAATCCATAATATAGCATGGAATTACCAACAAGCTGGTACAACATGTATGATGTAGACACCTTAAACTACTGCATGCTACTGTGGCATAAAAACGAACTCTTTACATAATATTCAAGCATCATTTAGCATTCGACCTTCTTTTTTATTTTCCAATGTAGATCAGACATAAATAAATGCATGCTTAAAATTAATATCAACTCAAAGCTGTACCAGCAAACTCAATCCAGGCCAAAGCATGCTTCTCCGGTAAAGAGTGGAAAGTGAGATACCATGCCTCCAAGTGCTGCAGAAAATGTAGAGGTTATAATAATAATAATATAAATTTTGTCCACAGCAAGATTAAGAACCTCAGAACAGAATAGTGGATATCTTGTGTCACTGCCAATGAATGAACCTTGAAAAAAATGTGTTCTTGGTCTCTATACTATTAGTCAAACTTGGTTTTAGCCTCCATACTTTCAATTCGATGAAATCAGTCTTCTAATTTTGAAAATATGTAATTTTCATCCCTCCAATATGTGATTTTGTCATTAATGAAATTAATAGACAAGGATGAAAATCACATATTTACAAAAGTTGAAGGACGAATTTCATTAATTTGAAAGTACAACGACTGAAACTAAGTTTAAATGAAAGTAGAGAGACAAAAAATACATTTTTCCTGTGAACCTTCATGTATAGATTCATACCTGTATAGCAACAGCCATTTCCTTCCGTGAATAAGAGGCGGAAGAGAACCGTGGAGAAAACTCCTCACACTGTCTGAGACGAGAACCGAAGGCTCAGAAATTTCTGGAAGATCAACCAAATGCACAGACACAGACTCTTCTACAGGCTCAACACGCCTCATGCTCATCTCAACACCAGAAAAATCATTCCCATCATCAAACTTCATTTCAAGATTGTCCCTGCGATCATGATGGCGAAAACCAACACCCATTCTTGCAGCGTGACGGATGGCTCTACCAAGCGATTGCTTGCTTCTAGAAAACAAACTTTTCCTCCCACCATTTTCCTTCAGCGATGAGTCTGGTAAATGGTGGTTATCAGGTGCAGCAGCTTTATCATCATTCTGCTCGTGTGAGTTCGTCTCAGAGGAAGACAATAACGAATAGAGGAACGCAGTGAAGGATGAAGTATCAGGCCCATCAACTAAACCATGGTTACCCTCTTCACCACTTCCCTCTGATTCACCTATTTCTCCTCCCTGGGCCAAAACAAAATGCACGGAAAATATTAAATAGTCACCTAAACTTTACTTCCAAGTAAATGCCTAAAATAAATAAAAGCTTACTTCAAAAAGGAAAAGAGAAAAAGAAAATCAGAACCAAAAAAAATAAAATTTCAAACATAAGTAGACATGAACCTCGTACGGGCAAGTATGTGCTATGGATAAGGATTAAAATTCAATTTGAAAAATAAATATATTATGTCTGAAAACAAGATAACATAACATCCGCGAATTACAGCTTGAATTCTAGATATGCAACTGCCTTTTAAATATTACCCGAGTCGAATAGGATTGTGTATCGCAGAAGATAAAAAAAAAATGATAACATGGGTTAAGAATGGGAGAGAGAACTTACAGAAGGTGGTGAAGGTGTCGGTGTCGGTGTCGGTGTCGGTGTCGGTGAAGGGTGTTCAGGATTTTGAGTGTCGGAATCAGAGATGGGGTTGAGAAGGACAGATACAAAGTTGGTGGCTTTGTTGCGCAAAGATTGCCTTTTTCCCATTTCTACTTATGGAACTTGAAACCCGGTAACTTCAGAAACATGGGATTTTCTCCCTGTTTGTACGGTACATTCGATAACAAAGTGGTGGTGTTCTTTGTTGGTGCGCCACAGCTTTCAGATTCTTGTGTCAACAAACTATGAAGATGCTGACCTCGAACGGCTTATTACAGCTTGACTTGGTGCTGAGGCATTGTATTGTGGAGCACGCCGTGACGAATAAACTATTTGATATGAAATAATTCTTAATTCTTGATTTCTGATTGCAACTAACAGCTGGACTCCATGGCCCAATGGATAAGGCGCTGGTCTACGGAACCAGAGATTCTGGGTTGGATCCCCAGTGGAGTCGTTTTGCATTTTATATAGATTTATTGTTTTTCTTTTTGGTATTTTTATTTGTTTTTCAATTACGAGGTTAATGTCTTCTTTCTGGTATTTTACTTGTTTTTACCTTCCGTTGATATTAATTTTAACAGTTTTCTTACCAAATACAGAAGAAGCAACTGATAGTTAGTTCCAAGTTAACTAACTCTAAACAATTAGTGATTTTTTCTCGAGTATCAAATTCAGTTCTGTTATTTCTTGTAAGTTTAATTTTATCCTTATGAATATAATCTTATTAAATTATTAATTATTATGAATAAAAATGACAATTTTAAATTGTTTAAGTAATACGGAGGTTTCTTTTTGCAGTTTTTTTTTTTCAAAATTTTTTGGTCTAGAAGTACCCACGTAATGTAGTTGGATTTAAAACCACTAAAATTACAATATGTAAACCGAATTTATTAATTCAGTTTGGGCAGTCAGATGACTCAAACCAAACAGATCCCACATCAATGTGCTAACGGTAATACATGACAAATTGACAACAAACCTTCCCTTAGAATGAAGGCATATAAATATTATTTTTTTTTAAAAAAATCCCTTAAAAGTAAGCATACCGTATTGTAAAGAAGCTAGATGGACCATAATTAACATCAATGATTTTATTGGGTGCTAGTTTCAAAACATAAAGCAACTTCAAAGAAAAGCCTAAAAAATATGACAGTAAACAAAGTTACGACAAAAACTTAAAACAGTATGACTTTATTGTCTCTTTTTTTATCCTTTTCTTTCTAGTTTTTGCAAGTGCCTAATCCTTCATAATATGTGCCATGAATTTATGATATCAGGATGTGTAAATATTTTCCTGACCACTCTATGGTCTCCTCTCTTGCCAAGTAGCTTTATATACTATAAACTCTAGCTAGTTTTGTAGTAATGTACCGGTTGGCACATTACTTGTTATACTTATATATTTGCCTTTTGTATGACATTCAATTATGATCCTAAATGAATTCGTTTATTTTCAAATATAATATTATTTTTTAATAAAATAAACAAAATTGTGCAATATGTAGTAATTTCATTATATTGGAGAATATGAACATTAGATATTTTAAAAATGCGTAGTCATTCGTTAAGGAAGGTACTTTATCATTTAGAGCCTTCTAAACGCCGCATAGGATAGATATAAGGAGTTCACGAATGGCTCGACCTCCACCGAACATGACTAGCGACCTTGACCCAAAAAGTCATTACTAGCCACCACTTTTCTCCACGCCACATTAGATAAACAGGCCCCAAAAAGTCATTACTAGCCACCACTTTTCTCCACGCCACATTAGATAAACAGGCCACGCAAGTTTGCATGGAACGTTAAAGAAAAAAATTTAATTAAAATATAATGACAATATAAATTTTTTATAAATTCTCATATATGAAAATTTTGTTTTATATTTATTTTAATAATTTCTGACAGTATAAAAACACTTACACTAATAATCATAGAAATTAAACTACAAAAAATAGTCATTTGCAGCACACTACTTGCACTAGAGACTTGAAATGCAACATTGTAATCAGATTATATAATCGCCTAATCCCACCTTGGTGTTTTGCATATAATAAAGCTGGGAAGATTGTTCCACTCCCAAGTCTACGTCGGACAATAGCAGGATGAAACATGGTGTTCCTTAACTACTCAACAAAACATGGCATAATTGAAGTTTTCCTAACATGTTTAGCAGCGTAGGGATAGATGAAACTAAAATCTCGTCCAGGTGGGGCAGATTTCATGTCATCATTCAAATGTAAAAGTAAGATTGTGCCACCACGTTCATTGAAAGTAACCTACATACAATATTGATAATCGAGCACACTGACCCTTCTACTGAAAAACATGAGTTCAGTCGAATTTATAGAATGCCTACGTCAAAGGGGATAAGTTATAGAGAAATGCCACCAAAACACTTTCTAATACTTCTTTTCCGCTTTCTTTTTATTGGTTGAAATTCATGTGAGTCTAGCTCTTTTGTAAATGAGACCCACATATTCACTGAGACTCACATAAATTTCAACCAATAGGAAGTGTCAGAAAAAAAAAAGAGAGTATTAGAGTGTATTGCTAGTACTTTGTAAGTTAAAATAACTTAAACCAAGGCAATGCTGCTATCTCCACCAGGGGGCTTCCGAGCACCTCGCACAGGGTCTTTGATTTCTGCCTTTCCATCAGCAAATATGTCACTGCCAGTCATTTCTCTCAGCTTAGCCCTGCTCAGAGGCTTTTCTGCTGAGCCTGGAGGAACATCTCCTTGGAAAATATTATTGCCGGTCAGCTCCGCAAACTTCTGGTTATGTATTTTCTTTGATGTCTTCTCAACTGGTGCTTCACCAAATAAGATATTACTTTGTCCACCTGCAGGCTACAAATATAAGAAAAGCATGGTTAAAATGAAAGGTTGAGCTCAAAAAGCACATGAACTGCGTTAAAAAAACATAAAAAGGAAAGAACAGGTCTACGTCTTATTTCAGAAAAAAAGATTTTACCATTATTGAATTTATTGTAAAAGAAATAATTATTTCAGGAAACAAATTATAAAAAGAATAATACTATTATGGAAACTTTAAGAACAATGATATGGCCTTTTTCAATTATGCATGTGCTGTTTAGCTTCAAATACATTTGACAGGCACTTATTTTGGAAAAGAAACAAAATAGTAATGTATAATTTTAATAAATCCATCCAAATAGTTGGTCTCGAGCTTCAATTGTATTATTATTATCTCTAATACATCCCTTGAGTTATATCAAATAAAATTCTTGCCAAAAGAAAAAAAAAGAGTCAAAATTGATCTATATTTGCATTTTGCATTTCACCGAAGTACAAGTTAAACATTGGTGAACCGTCAAAGCTCAAGATTCATCACCATGAAGAGCCATGTAGATGTTACAGGCCCACAAATAGCACAGAAGCTTAGTTCAGTCCACATTGATAACCATTTTATAAGAAGAGATTATGCAGCAACAAAAAACTCTTTAGACAATCATCTAGTATAAAGTGATATATAACGATTATCTCACGCCTAGAAGACACTTACATTGGAAACTTTCACTGATGTTCGCAGATTTCTGGGAAGAGGCTCTCCCATGTCTTTACTTTCCTTTGATTCCAAAGTGCGTGCAGCCACCACTGAACGGGGCACAATTTCAGGAGGAGGGCCAAATATGTCGTTTCCAGTGAGCTCCTTGGTCTTGGCATTTGATGTTTGCTTCTTACTCTTTGCGTCCGAATCACTTTGCATTGTCCCACTCAGTTCACGCTGCTTTGCTACCTCAGGTATAGAGGTAGGCTTTTTAGGAGAAACGCTTTCTTCAGTGCTGAATGATATCTGACTAATTCCATTCATCGCTTGCTGAGATGCAATGCAATCAAGGGGAAAACAAATCAAAACAAGAAAATTGTTGCCAGAATGGAGTTTGATTTGATGTTTAAGAAATACCCATACAGTCACATTGAATCCCAGACAAGGAAATTATCTGTAAGTATACCTGACATATGCGAATGCTTGTTCTGTTATTCGAGTTTGCAGGATTGGCTTCGGATGCAGAATCTTCCCCATTGGCAGCAAATATACCACTTCCAGTCATCTCTTTCATTTTATACCCTGAGCATGGTTTGCTGAGTGGCAAATAGAAGGACATGTCCAACAAAAAATTATTTTTAAAAAGTTAATTAGGACGTACGCAACATCTCCTAGCCTGGATTAAACATAAAATAAACAGTAGGTCCTGAAGAAATACATACTGCAGCAGACATGTATATGAAAAAGACTTTCTTCTAAGGTCCTAGAAATTTTTTTTATAAACACTTATAAGAAAAAAAAAAATAAGAAAGTAAAATGAATTAAGCTTTCCTTGTAAGTTAAAACAACTTGTATACTTAGTATCTATTTAGATAAATTTTTTTATCAACACTTGAAAATAAAATAAAAAGAAAAAATAAAAAGTTTTCCATAAATTAAAATTTGTTTATGCAATTGTAAAAATATTGTCATATTAACTTATCTAAAAGTTGATATTTAACTTATGTATAAGTTAAAATGTTTATTTCATTTTCTCTTTTTGTTTTATAAATATTTATAGAAAAATTTATTCAAATAGGTTAACTTTTATAAAAAGCTCTTTCATATCTAATTTTACCAAAAGCTAACATGCATAACTTGATTTTAGCTTCCAGAAAAAGTTCAGTACATTTTATTTTTTAATTTTTTTTATAAATGCATATTGGGAAATTTATTCATATCCAAATGGAGCCTAATTAATGGTTAATTAACGCACCAAATCACGCATAAACAATCTTAACAACCAAAAAGTGGAACCACTACTAGGATTGACGCAGTTAATTAATCAGGCTTAGCACACGAGAAGCATTCCAGTTCAAGCTCAAGCAGTAATTAATAATTAAAAGTTTAAAACTAACTAAATAAATAAAAAGTGCAAGAGACTGAGAATCACATTGTTCTCAAGCAAATAACATTACCTCTCAGAAGATGCCGAAGAAACTAACGAGTTAACCGAAATTACAAATTAGAAAACAGATCGATGCAACAAAAGAAACAGGTGCTTAATCAGACAGATCGAAGAAATCGAGAAACAAAAAAAAGCACTATCAGATCTGATCTGAGTTGTGAATCGAACAGAGAGTAAGAAACGAATGTTGTATTGTACCTCATGGCTAGCGACTGAGCTTCTTCGTCGGTGAGTTGGCCGCCATGGAGAACCTTGCTGATTCTATCGGAAGGCTGTGATGTGAATGCAATGAGAAAGAGAGAGAGAATAAAAAGAGAAACGAGAGAGTGAATAAATAGTAACCTGGCGAGAGCGAGTGGCGGAGGCGGAGGCGGTGGTGGTGGATTCCGGTGGAGGAGTTTCCGACCATGTGAGGAGATCGGAGGTGGAGGTGTGTGGCTTTCTCACTGGCGTGCCTCTCTGCATTCTTTAGTTGTGAATGTGAATGTCAAAGTGCCTGAGTGAGTGAATGAGTGGGAGATATTAGTTAGTGACGATATTTGAATTCAATTGAAAATGTGATTAAAATTTAAATAAATATAAATATTTAATACGAGGTCTCAGTCTCTGCCTTGAGAAACTATTTGGACACCGTGAAACTCGCTCCTTCGTCCTTATGCTAAGATTATTACATGTTACTGTATCTCACTCTCTGACTAATGAAACAACAAAAGGGACGTAACAATAATAACAACAAAAAAAGAAAGTGGTAGTAGTATCTTCAGCTAAGATTTGTGATTTAAATTAACCAACCAACTAAAGTTGGTAATGAATGGATACTAACACCCTACGCATTTTTCATCTTTGTGACACTTGTATATGGAGTGTGTGCGGGATAAGTTTATTTTGATTTTGAATCAAATTAATTATATAAAATTTAATTTAAAATAATGTAATATATGTTTAAATATTTTTATTTTTAAAGTAAATTAATAATACAATTTATTATAATTTTTTTAATGTAAAAATCACTTCAGTTTATAATTAAAGTTTTAAAGTAAAACTAAAACAAATTATTTAGATTTTAGCTATTTAAAAAAATAAAACTTTAAAAATTAATCAATGTGTTTGAAACACTAACTGAAATTTGTAAAAATATTTTTAAAAAAAAGTAAATTGTTTTCATGCATATGAAAAATTTTAAAATAGCTAAAAATAATAATAAAGTAAAATAATTTAGAAATTGGAGACAATATTTTTAGTATGAAAATTTGTAAAAAAAAAAAAAATTTTTAAAGTAAATTATATTTACAAAAAAAAAAATTGTTTTGTTATTATGTTATAGTACATCAATGGCAAGGCCAGAAGTCCTTTTTGTGGCTTTAAAATGTCATGTCGTGTTCATTTCGAAATATAAATAAATATTAAGGTAAAGTTTGGTAATGTAGGCCAGGGTTATAAATGTTTCATTTAGTTAGGATGCTTCTAAAAGTGGATGTATCATGCATACATAGTCATATAGAGAGGTACATGTTATCTGCTGTTAATTATGATATTTACTTGAGCCCTGCTTCAACAATAAATGATAGTATATAAATAAATGAGATAGCTTAGCTGTTCCTTTCTTATGATGATAAAGCTTGATACATGTCATTTTATCACTCCATATTACCGAAAGTTGACCTACAAATGTAGCTCACAATCATTTTCTTTGTGTATTCTTAATTTTCTCTTTCTAACAATTATTTGTTCACTTCCATTTTAATCATACAATTATCATCAAGATTAGATGCTCAAAATTAATAGGTCCTAAAACATACAGGATTATTTTAACCTATAAGAGAATAATTTAGATAATTTATACATAAGTTCAAATTTCGTTGGCATCGTAAATAAAAAATTATACAATTATTTTGATCACTTCCATTTTTAACAAATTTTATTTTCTTAAATGAAAGTTATTTAAATATTTTACATATTATATATATATATATATATATATACTGGTTGTGATTCTCCTTCAACCAATAAGGAGATTGTCTAAAGTCCCTAATCACCTTAAAAAAGTTTTAGCATTTAAATTTTTATTTATTATTATCTTAATTTTAACGTGATAAATTTTACTGTGAAGATTTTTTTTAGTTCTTTTTATTTTTTATGTTACTTTTAAATAAATTTATTATCAAAATAATAGTAATTATCATCAATATATTCTCAATTATATATTTTTGAAATACTTTCAACCATCAATAACTGTATTATTAATTGAGTTTATTAACTAGTTATCTAAAGAAAGTTCTTAGCTATCTCATCTCTCTTGCGCCTTACAGACTAAAAAACTAAAAATTTTACATGAATACACAATAAAAAATATTATATTAATCTTAAAAAAATTCAGTTTTGGTGAATATTCTGATATCTATATTTTAATTTTAAAAAAAATTAAGGTATTAAAATAATTACTTAGAAAGAATTAATACCCATTAAAAGCATTAAACTATATCAAAAGATTCTTTTATATATACACATGCATTATTATGTAAATTAAAATACAATTAACAATACTTACTACTGTTGTTACCATTAAAAAAAGTTATACACAAAATCAAAGTTAGTTAAATTTGTAAGATAAACTGACTGAAATAATCATATTATTTATTAAAAATAATATTTTAAAATTTATTAGTTTTAATCAATAACTTTGTAATTCAAATTAAATTAGAGAAATAAAATAAACATTGATTAAAATAGATATCAAACATAAACTTAACGTTTCATGTAGGTATGTTTGTGAGCTTTTAATTAAAGCAATGTTTGTAGAGTAAAAATAGACGACTTCAAATGTAATTAATTTCGTGTCTTTATTTCATTATTGATAATTTCGTGAGGTATCTTTGTTTTGGGCTAGCTTTAGACCCCTATTTCTCTATGACACATATATGTTTGTGAAAATTATTTCGACTTTAACCTAATAAAGACGTTTTTCATTAATAAAGTTGGAAGATATGTATATTCTGAAATTTGGCGAACACGGTTTTTATTTTTCTGTTTGATAATTAAATAATCATCATGTAAAACTATATTTCCTGCCTGTCGATTTTTCACAATAGTTTTCTTTTTACTTTAGAGAAAATAATGTAGGTATTAACAGCCTAAAATATTTGCAAACGATCAACTCAATAACAAATTAACATGTATAATAAATTTATTAATTTTTATAATAATTCTTAAAAAATTATATTATCATAATTTTTTATTGATTCATTGTTAAAAGAATTTATACATAAAAATTAAACTCTATCTTATTTATCACTCATAATGTATATTATGTAGGGAAATCTTCGGCCCCCAACAAGATGTGCCGACAGGGAGATTAATTAATCCAACAATTATGACACAGTTCCACTGGTATTAAAAGAAGCCATAAAGACCATGTATATACAATTCGAACATTAAAGAAATAAAAAAAAAATAAATGGTCATGACTTGCAAAATAATATATTTTAGAGAGGAAAAGGAGAAGAGACAAAAGCAACTTGAATCATATAATTGAAATATAAAATTAAGTAGCTAATGTTAGTGGCTTAGTGCATGAATTGCTTGCCCTCGTGTAAATCAAAAAGCCTCCAAAACTGCACCTAGCGCAAATATATCATAATCTTCAACACCGCACCATGCATGTTGATTATGTCCATGTTTGCACCCGCACTCGTCCCACTTATTATTCAACTTCTTTCTCCTATTATTCTCTTTCTCCACTCTTATTTTTATCTCCACTTGCACTTGTGGTGCCCTGAACATAACATCTTCACAATCAATTCCACTCATCAAATCCATCTTCACCCATTCTTTGAAGTCCATGTTTGGTGATTCAAGAATTGCCTTCCACGGAATCTCACCCCTCCCCACCACATGTGACCCCCAAATATTCTTGCTTTGCCTTAGCTCCAACACAAGCCTTTCCTTCTTAAGGCTTTCCAAGAATTCTTGGGGACACCAACAATCTAGGCTGAAGGACTCCTTCCAGACATTCGAGGATACTTTTTTGGTGTTGACTTGAATTCGTTTGTTGTTTCCTGCTGGAAGATATAACCTGGCAAATAAGTTTTTTGTAGTAGTGGACTTGATGGACTCAACGTTTTGGGCTTGTATTATTTTCACTTCACAGCTAAAGGAAGGAAATTTCTTATGGAATTGATCCATTAAGAAATTAATAGAGTAGGAGTATAGGAGAGGCTTGTTTGATCGAGTTTGACTTGTGTTTAATGTATTTTGAACATGGATGCCTATGACATATATAGTGTATATATGTGTATTTTTTATATTGGAAAAAAGTTAAAGTATATGCTTTCCAGGATCTGGTCTTATCCTTAAACACTTTTGATTCATTATTATATAATTTATAACTGGCCAATATATCTCAGTTGTGATTTATGAATACTGTAAGGCCGACTTAGATCTAAATCATGCACACGAGATTATGCCGAAGATTTTATCTTATTAAAGAATGTCCCTTCAGAATCTCAAGGGCAAGATTTTCCGTATATGTGGCTCTTTCCATCCAGTTGCAATGGTATTGGGTTATAATGCAACAGTCAAGTTGTAGTCTTAAAAAAGATTGTTAGTGTTCTAAAACGAGCCTTAAAAAATGCTTCTGAGTTGTTGGCTTCAACCGCCGTCGTAAAAGGAACATCAATTAATAGCCATATATCTTTATCCAATCGATTACATGTAATGAGTTAAAACTATAAAACCCACTACTCCAAAAATGTAGCTTGTCACCTATTATTTCATTATAACGTTAATTTCATTTTCGGTTATTATTAATTTTTAGTTACTATTAAGCCATATTATTACTGAGAATGCTCAAGGTAATAACTTTTATTTTAATTTACATTATCGACCATGTAATTTTTTTTATACTATCTAATAATAAATAATCATCTATAATAAATTTATTGACTTTATAATAATTACTTTAAAAATATACTTAAGATAATTTTTAATTCTAATTGGTTGATAGTATATATATATTTTTAATTTTAATCCTTTAAAGTGAGAAATCTTACTTTATATAGTAAAGTGGGTCATTATTACCATTAATTAAATTTAACAGTTATGTTTTGATAGATATACAATATATTTGTTAATGAATTAATTGCAGGATAACTCATTCTGTAAAGTTTTTCACTTTCGAGATACAAATCCAAAATTTTTATACTAACAATTCTTAAAAATTAAAGTAATAATTTTTCCCATTTTTCGAAAGTGATTTTAAGTTATATTAAATTTTATTACCAATATTTTATCATGTAAATGTAATTATTTATAGTCTTTAAAATAGTAATAATGAATGATAAAATGAAAATATTATTAAAAAATAATATTCAAACATTTTGTCTAAAATAAATACAATTATCTCCATACTAAAAAATATAAAATAAAATAAAATATTTATCTAGAAAGATAACAAAAAATATCATTATTTTCACAATAAATTATAAAAAGAGAATGAAATATTCTATCAAAAAGAAAAAGAAAAAAGAAGTTTAAATGTTATTATTTATCCTAATATATATATATATAGATTAATGACAAAAAGAATGGGTACAAATGCATTGGGGGATTGTAAAAATTTGGCTGTCAATGTTTCCCTTATAGAGTATCTGAGTATGCAAGCACTATCTTTGCATCGCAATTGGTTTAGTTATTATCCATATATGTCAAATAGAACGTACAATTATAAAATCTGAAATCACGATGTATCATTATTAGCTAAAAATCAGTTAAATATTCGAGGTGCGGTAAAGTGATTATAACTTTGCAAATGGACTCATTTTTCACACATCTATGTCCTTGCAAATGCAAACTTATTTCTTTACCAATAAGCTTGTACTTCAGTGAAATTGGATGAACTCAAACCACAAGTATAGTTAAATAAGAACACTTATAAAAGCCGAAAGGGAGATAAAGAATGTGATTCCCACATTGATAAGAAATGATGCTTCTGATCCTTACTGATAATCACATCAGATTATAATCCTGTTTCTACAAATGTTCAATGTAACTTATACCAACTAATAATTTTAAGTATAACTACGAATTTCGTATATTAAAAGATCCAACACAGAATCCTGTGTTCTTTCTCCCAAACTTTATTATCACGGTAAATTTTAATGAATTTCCCAATTATAGATTCTTGATTTAGATATCTCAAAAGTTTCCCAAGTTCACAAGCATGACAGAAAGCCACATGGCATTAGGTAAGACGAAAGCATTTCAGCTGTCACAGGAGTTATGGACAACAAAGAAACTCAGGCATACAAAAACGCATAGAATTGTGAAGGGAATAAAATATCTCTTAAGAGCTACTCCTGTTTCATGCCGTTTTATTGATAAAACAATGTTAATAATTACATCCAATGGCTACAAAATATGAATAAATATCAACTACCTAATAATAGAAGGGAAAACACTGTACATGATTGATTATATACTGCCGAGATCATGAAAAGGTCATGTGCTCCAACTTACTATCAGCCATTTTAGCCATCGATGCTGTTTTTGTTTGTTTGCAACCACAAGTCTTCGGAGCAAACAAAATGAAGCTTTGGAGAACATGGTAAACCCAAAACGAAAAAGAAAAGGAATGACCATTATTGGCAAGCTAAATATCCGCTTGCAATCAGCCTGTATGTTCAAGACTCGGCAACATTTAAAATAGTAACAATGAGAGTCTGCAGCAACAGTACCTTGCAAAAATCATTGCTTGATCGAACTAAGTTGCCAATTACCCTCGCCATCAATCAGACGCAATTCCATGGAATGAAACGGTATTAAAGCAGGACGCTGAGAGGACAGGAGCAAAGGCAATTAGCTTGATGGATGTGGATTGTTGTTATGCATTTTCAGTTTAGAGAAGTTAACTGGCTAAGCTAGAACTAAATAAAATCAAATAGTTTTGTGCGCAGACAGAATGTATTGCACCTAAAATCATCAGGAATCTCTTACTAAACGAGGCAAGTTCAGAATGCGTACCAAATCCCAATTGTAATGGAAGTATGAAACAAAGAATAGCTAACTAGTGAACTGCTCTTATTTCTCTATATTTACGATAATAAAATTTTAATCTTTTCCAGAACTATACTTATAGATTCTTACTTGTGAGGAAGTAACAACTGTGATCCCCATTTTGTTCGCTAGCGCATATAGGTGTTCTTCGACATCAACGCTAGTTGCACTGCCATCAATATTTTTTTTTGACAAGACAGTATAAAACGAAGGTTAACAAAAAAAGTAACAATTCCACACGAGAGAAAAAAAGGTGTAAGTAATCATACATACTTGGTACACTCGTCCAGGATACCAAATTTAGGCTTATGGAAGAACAAACGTGCCTTAAGAACATAAGGTAAATGTTAGAATCCAAATAGAAGAATATCATAAACATATTATATTGTCTTTCTCTACTTAAGAACTGACGTTTAAGGCCTATACTATATTAAAAAAAATATTCAAGAAATTTAACAAACTCATTTTAAAATTAATATGGATTAGATTTACATACCATGCCTAGCCTCTGCTGTTCTCCAAGAGAGAGAATGTCTTCCCAGTTTAGATTTGCATCCCAGCCAGTGTTGTCCCTTTCTAGAAGATAATTCAACCGAACACTCTCTAGGATAACTTGCAAGTGTGTGTCCAACAATTTTCTAGGGTCAGGATGTTTTTCACCTGAACTAGTAAGATTACAATGATCAGCACTAAAATGGGAAAAAGAACAAACGCTTTAAAATGATTAAAAAAGAACAAGTTATTGCTTAACAAAAGAAAACTGAGAAAATTTTCCAAATTAAATTTAAAGAAAGGATAAATCGTCGATGCTGTCAACATGACTGACATCTAAATTTTTTCATGAATTTATCACTACTGTATGCTAGTAGTGAATAGTGATTAATCAAGCCAAGCAGCTAGCATCATTTTAAGCATTAGTTTAGTCAAATGAACAGCTGTTACTAATGTATAGTAAAGTAGCATCATTTATATAACCCACAAGGGTATTTCTGGAGCCTGTGTTATTTTATGTACCCAAATACCTTTTCCATACATCTTCAGTGCTCTAAACTCTGCTTCCTCACGGGACAGTGGATATATAATTTGATCCCGCAATGTTCCCAAGCATGTGTAAGGCCGCTGAGGAACATAGAAGATGCGACAACTAGATCCAGCCTCTTGATCCAAATCTTCAGATGGTCCAGTGAGTCTACCACTTGCAATTGGCCAAAGTCCTCTAAGAACTCTGAAAATGGAACTTTTTCCACTTCCATTTGGACCTTTTGAAATATAACACATAAGATTTAAATTCTATTCACAACAAAATTCTATCTAAAAAGGATAGTATAATAAAATAACTATACGAACCAGTAACAAGCAGGCTTCTATCAAGCTCAATGTCACATGTCAATTCCCTGGCCAACATCTTCTGGGCAGGGGTTACAATATCAACCTTAGAAAAGGAAATAGCATCTTTAGCCTGATGATCCCTCATTGAAGGTGTAATACTACTATTGATGGAGTCTCCTGTATCATCGAAGATATGATTAATACCTGGTGCCTGACTGACTGACTATTAATAAGAATTATTGCTGTAGAAATAGCAAGATATTATTTGATACTTTACTAAACTAATAATGAAGTACCAGACTGTGCTGCGTCCAGAAGTTCTTCAAGCTCAAAAATCCGATTAATACCACCAGAAAGCTCTACAAACTTTCTGTGCAATTCAAGAATGTCGCCAAAAGCTAAAAAGCTTTGAGAAACAACAGATGCTAAGAACCTCAATGCATGTGCCAGCTCACCTGTAAGATGGTACAGCATGTCAGTGGAGGACAAGAGGGTGATAAAGAGAGAACAGTCCAACAATCCTACCCTGAGTACTTATTGAAGCACGGTCTCCCTTATGTTCCATAGCATATAATAAGCTCAGCAACCAAGTCACATTATGAGGGAGTTGCTTTGTGATGAAATCGTCCAGTATACCAAACAGCCACTTCTTTTTTAAAAGGTAACTGGAGTGGGAGAGAAGCTCTCTGAATCTTGATTCAACCATCTGCACAAAGTTAAAATAGTAAAATTCACAGCCTGTAATGTTCAACGCAAAACAGTTAGGTAAACAAAAATCAATGAGGCGTACTTTCCTTTTAAACCTGGAACATAATCATATGCCCAATACTAGAGCCTTACATCAAATAAAATTTTAAAACCCAAACTCATGCAAAAATTGAGCATTTAGGGTTAGCTTGTTCCAGGAAGCAGTAAATGAGAATATGAAAAGTTAAGAGGAGAGTGAAAACACAGTGGAATGAAATGGTTTTCAGTCATTGTTGTCTAGTAGAGTCATGTTATGGTGTATCCAAAAATTTGTGGGGTGGAGTGCAAATAAGTTGCACTCTACTGTCAATCGTTCCACATTTTTATTGTGCCAAGCAAATATGAAGAAAAGTTTGCACCTTCTAAGATAAGCACACCCTTAAAGAAAAAATATTATATATTGTTTAGATGGGATGCTCACAGCTTTTTCTCGAGCTCCACCTCCAAAGAAAGCAACAGATTCAGCATGAGTACAGAGTCTTTCATGCATGAACCTAGCAGAAGCATAAAGTTGAAAAGGTCAGAATCATTTCAACAGCACTATTTGTTTAGTGCCATGATAGAGGCAGCAGAAACTATGAACTCACCTAAAAGTTCCTTCAAGTTGTTGTTCGTGGCTTATCAAATCACCAAAATCAGGAGTAACAGTTCTTAAAAATCCCAGACCAAGTAACATGTAAGCATAGAGTATGGCAACCCCCCTCTGACCTGTTAACAGCTTCATTCTCCATGTGAACCTTAAGAAAACTAATAGTTAGTAAAATCAATAGAAGAAAAGAAAAAGCATCAAATATGTGCAAGTGCTAGTAAAATACACGCTAGTAGTAAAATATAACAACTCAATTTTATGAAAGAAGTACTCACCACAAAATATCCACAGATGGCTTTACCATTCCAGTGACCAATCCAGACAAGTCAGTTGTTAACTTCTCCAAGTCGTGAGTCATCCTCTGATCTGCGTCAATATTTTTGCTTGCCATGTGAAAGACCTACAGAATAATGCATGTTTTCATGTCAAAATTTGAAACCAAGTCAGAGACATCTGCATGAAGAGTGTCAGAGCCAAATGAAAGATTAAGTCCTACTTTTTATCCCTAAAAATTAAACCTAGTCAATGACTCAATGTTAATCTCAAACTATTGCTTAGGGACTATTTGATATGTGGCAGCTTTTAAGATTCTTGAAAATGGACCTTAGGGAATTTCAGATACCTGTGATTTAAAATTTTTTGGCTTAGATAACTTTTTAGTTCCCATAATATACACTTTTTTTGACTTTAGTCTCTACAAAATATTCTTATCAGTTTTAATCCTTGAATAGGTATTTTTTGCTTTTTGTCCTTGTTAATATTTGGTCTGTGTAAAATTTGTCATTGTAATACGTTGACTATATTGATGTTTAAGGACTAAAATCAATGTAATCAACATATTATGGGGACTCATTCAACATGGACCAAATATTATAGGGACTGAAGTCAAACAAATAGGACCAAAAGCAAAAACTTCTACCAAGAATTTTTTGTAGGGACTAAAACCGAAAAGGAAAAATTGTTATTTAAGCCAAAAATTTAATCTGTGGTATAGTTTATTCTTGGGTAAGGTATTTCCCCACAGTTTGTGGGAATAAGATTCCTGCCTAAGGAGATGAGTATCTAATATTTCCATAGGAATAGAGTAAAATAGAACATAAAACTAATAATTCGCCCATTCCTCACTAATATTTACCTATCCCCCTATCCCCCCCCCCCCCACACGTGCATGCTCTTGCCTCTAAAAGAACCCCAAAGGAAATGGACTCTGTATTTGTCTGGTAAAAAGTAAATGATACCATTTTCTCTAAAATCATCCATCTCTTTCGAAAACCGTTATTTGTGCTCTGTAGTTCTTATTGAGTGAAGTTTGGCCTTTCACTCCATATTGAAGTATTTAAATTTTTATTTTATTTTTATTATTTATGTGTGCGTGGCGAGGATGAAATAGTAAAAATATAAATATAACAAATTTTCAAGATCTTTTACTCAAGGGTAGTTTTGGAGAGTAACAAAATCCTCAGCAAGTTGATGTATAACCAAAAACAACAATCATCAATTCCCATGAATACTAATTTATATTCCTTCTAAGACAAAGACATAAAAAGTAAAAACCCTTTCAAGTTTCCAGGGATTCTCATTCCCATGGCGCAGGATGGAAATTTCAGATTTCACATACCCAATGGTCCTTGCTGTGATTAGCAGAAGTCATGCAAAGCATAATTGTATTGCCTATATGGAAGCTTCTTGAATGCAGTCATGACTGTAACATTCAAGCATCAAACTTTCCATTGAATATACTCATCTATCATGGGAGAAGAAAAGATATTGAAAAAAATTTAATAGTTACAGGGATGTGGAATACTGAAGAAGTCAAGGAACTGGGTTGAAAACTTAGTTAAATTTGAAGGAAAAAAGTGTAAAACAACCATAATTTATTAAATAACAACTAATCATTGAAGCAAAAATACAGAACATGCTTACAATGTTTAAAAAAATGGGGAAGGAAAAGAATTAGTGAACAATTCATATTCTATTACCTTGTAGAATGCATTGTTTCTCAAGTAGTTTTTTAGCAGATGTTGCGTCAAACGAATCCGCCACCCCAGGGCAAGCCTGGCTGTCATGTGCCTGAAGAACAGGATATAATTTACTCAAATTTGCTATCTATTGTAAGGCCAACAAGTTTACCACACCCCCACCCCCCCCCCCCCTTCAACCCTGTTTCAATGCTTTAAACAATCTATTTAACTTTCTCTCTTTTCGTTGTGTTATACATATAAGAAAATTTTTCATCAAACAATGATATGAACATCTGAGATATAATCATAAATTTCACCTGCAACCACATGTAAACCAGTCACTAGTGAAATATAGAAGAAATTAAGGTCCCAGATGAATTTGTACTAATTACCTTATAGAAGGAGCAATGAAAGAAGATGCAGCACTTTGAAGAACACTTAAACCAATTAACCGAATAAAGGAAGCTTTATCCTGCTCCAAAACAAACTTTACAGTGGTACCTGAGAATATAAATTTTCATTTAACACTATATGCATGGATTCTCAGAATAATGAATAGTCAAAAGATGAGAATATACCATTTAGTGATGCAATACGATCTGAGACCCATGTTCTTGAAACAACAAGAAAAGCTACAGCAAGCAGTTGTGCACCTTGTTTATCAAGTACAGTGGGTACCTGAAAGGAAGCAGTCCACATAAGAAAAATGTGCCTGAAACATATTGTAGTTATAGGTTAATCGAAGTATATTGTATATTCTATAAGGTTGGGTCATAGTAGGTCGTCAAAGAGATAATGCAGAAACAGCCATGTATATGCATTCATTTCATCCCATTAGAGTTGTGTGATTTCAAATGCACACTTAATTTTAAAGACACGCTTAAAAGGAAAGATGTCATAACATATGGTCTCATTTAAATTGGTCTTACATTGATTTGTTAGAGAGATATAAATTATTCACGGACCTTCACCTAATAGCTTTGTATTCAATCCATGAAGTACCCATTTTTTAATGATTATATGAATCCAACATAAGAGTATGTATATGCATTATCCACATTCAAGGACAGCGGGATCTTGTGTGAGGGGCTTGTTAGAGATATACATGTTTGGTGATAAAAAAATCCTACCAACAAGTCTGTAAATCTTATTACTGTATGAGAAAGAAGGAAATACAAGGAAAATAAGAGCAATAAGCTATAAGTCAGAGAGAATTCTCTACACTCCAATCTCAAAATAACAAACTCAGCATGCCCCACAATATTCCCTTACTGCCTATATAACAGACTCCATCACTTCCTCTCTCCGTAACTAACTATCTCCCCTCCTCTTTTCTATTTCCCCGCCTAGGTAGGCCCTTTTGGGCCTTGAGGTGTACACTTTCAATGGCTTCCCCATATTGGGCTGATGTCCATAGGATCTGGTTTCCTATCAGGTTTAACTTTTTTTGGGGGGGGGGGGGGGCATGTGCAACCTCATGGAAAAGCTTTAAAAAAGAGACAATTAGTGTCTGTTTGGTTCAAGGAATTTGGTTGGAATTGGATCTTGGAATTTTAATTATAATGTTTGGAAGTCTTTTTAGAATTGGAATCATAATAAATTCCAAAGTCCAGTTCCATGGAATGACAATACAATTAAAATGAACTTTTCTCATTTCCTAACCTCTACCCTCTTAATAACACTTCATAATGTAAAGGTTTTCCTTGTTTCTCACTGCCATCACAGCAGCCACCGTTGCCACTACCACCTCTACCAATTACCAACCTCTACTGCCAATAGCACTGTCATTGCTGCTGCCAAACCAACAAATGTCACCTTCACTATCACTACCGCTGTAGTCACCACTTACCACCATCATCGTCATTGTCGTCACCAGCCCTATCACTGCTCAATTAACAGCTACTACTACTATCACTACTATTGTTACTGCTACCTCCACCTCCCCCTTGCCCCACCACCACCACTATTGAATTATTGATCAATTTTTTTATTCAAACCTGATGTAATCAGTAACCTAACCCGTTACTTCCGCTAATTAGAGGTGTGAAAACGGAGTTGAAATTCAACTTTGGAATTTGGATTATAATCTAACACACTAACTTTTTGTACAACCCAAACTTAAGAATTATAATTCTAAACCAATTCCAATTCTGACAAAATTAGAATTGAAATTACAATTTCATTTATTAAATGAACCCTTATTTCCTGCCAAAAAGAATCCTCCAAACTTGCACACAAACCATTCTTGAACATCATCCAACAATTTAAGCTTTTGAAAGAGTTGGTATTCCACAATTCCTCAATAAGCTATTTGTCTGTTTAAATAAACTTCTCCGGCACTTATAGGAGAAGGAATAAAAAGTAAAAATGAAATAAGCTTCTTCATTAGCTTATACATAAGTTAAAAATTTGTTTTGGTCCTTTTGGAATAAGTTAATATGAAAGAACTTCTAGAAATTAGCTTATGCATAAGTTAATTTTAGCTTATAAAGAAGCTTATTTCATTTTTCCTTCTTATTTTTTTTTCCGATAAGTACTTATGGAGAAGTTTATCCAAATAGGCCCTACGTCAGATTTCTAGGTCCCATTATTATGTTATTTATGGGGAAATCATTTGTTTCCAGAAAAGTTTACATATTTAGAGTTCCTGTTCCCGTTCTTTATTTGGTTTGAACTTATGTGGTTTATAACTTACTTGATTGCATTTCAATGCTCAAGTCTAACAAGTTTAGTAATATTGGGGATGTAAAATTAATAGAATTAAGGAAGAGATGTAGGACTAATCAAAAGCAGCTTTCTCCATTTTTCTTAATATTCTGCCAATTAAGGATTATAACTCCCAAATGGATGCTGTGAGCAGTGAGCACCACGTTGATCCTTGAAGAAAACCAGTAATAAATGGGAAAGTCCAAAAAGTGGGGATGCTCAGCCACATTTTAAAGCTAAAAGCTTTTTATTTTTCAGACTAATAAACAACAAACAGAATTTCAGTAAAAAAATATTGAAGAGAAAATTATAATCATTAATTTCCCAACCAAACAAAGCCTGAAAACAAAACCAGCTGCAAGTTAGCCAACCTAAGAACAATTCTACTATCAATGACCAGTGTAAAATAACTGTAGGTTGCAGGGGTGAACTTAAGTACATTAAATTGATTTAAGAAATGTCAGTACAAATGCTAGGGCTTATAATTACCAATGCCGAATAGCAACACCAAAAAGTTTCATAAATAAACTCAAAAAGCATTTAGAATTAATCACTTGATGGAAGTTGTGCTAATATATAGTACACTACTACACACACACAAGTAAAAGCCTCACATGAGCATATTTACAGGAGCTACTCACCAATACTTTGCACATGGAAGCTACTCTCAATGACAATACCCTTGTATTACCACAGAGTTGGGGAACAGCAGATGGTGAAATTGTATGATTCGTAGATGGAGATGATGATATCACCTCTGCAAAATACGACTGTGCCTTTGGATTTGAGAATGCAGAATCCTAGGGAAAAGGTTGTGAAAATCTTCAAAATCAATGTAAAGTAAAGAACAATGCAGGCAACAAGAACCAAATCAGAAAATATCTAAACCTTTTTGCTCATGGAAAATGCACGTTGAACTGCTTTTGCATCACTCTGTCGTTTTGTTTCTGATGCCTTCATTGTATCAATCCCCATTCCAGTAGAAGGGTCCTCCCTGGAATTTAAATCTTAATCTCAAATAACAACATAACTCCAAAGTAGAACAATGATAAACAGCACAATAAAGTTCCAACCTTTTATAATGAACACTCCATCCTCCTTCACCATCTAAGGATAAAACCACATCGTGGAATGCAACCAATGCTGGACGATGTGATATGGTAATGCATGATGTTCCCATGGCCCTAACTTTAGCACAAAACCGTTCTTCCATATCAGTAGTGACAGCACTTGTGCACTCATCTAGAATTGCAAATCTAGGCTTATGGTAGAAAAGTCTTGCCATGCCCAATCTCTGTTGCTCACCCAATGAAAGCTCATCACCCCAGTTTACCTCCTTTTCAGGCGGGTAACGGTCCAACAGGTATTCAAGGTCAACCTTGGGTACATATACATGAAAGTTCCATAAACATCAACAAAATTATCAATAAAGTGCTACATATTTGTGTGTAATTGAGAAAGACATGGGATTAGATGTGAACTTTACATTTTTTAACAGTTCCACCATTTCACGATCTGTGAGTGGTTCAACCTCTTGATCTGCAGTAAGAGGATAAATCAACTGATCTCGAAGTGTTCCTACAGCAGTGTATGGCCTTTGTGGCACATAGAAAATCTCCTTATTAAGATCAGAGCCAATTCCAGGTTTCACAATATGTCCAGATATCAATGGCCAAAGACCACCAAGAACCCGGAAAAGGGAGCTTTTTCCACTGCCATTTGGACCTTCAGCCAAAGAAGCATTAATAACATGCCAAACAATCAACCATCATAAATCGTAGTTTAACAATGACTCTTACAACAAAGAAATAGATGATAAATAGCATCAATTTTCAATGCTGACTCAAGCCCAAGAAAAATCAACAGAAGTAGAAAGAAATGCCTCCAAAAAGAGAGTTCGGATAGCTACCTGTAATCAAAAGATTAGATCCTGTTTCAACCCTAAGGGTCAGATCATCCACCAAGACATTACCAGTAGGAGTGACAACCTGAATTTGGGTGCACCATCACTAATAAAACATGACAAACACAATATGAAGTCAAGGTTGTAGATAGTGGAGCAGATTTGACTTGCCTTGACACCGGAAAATTCAATGTAGTTAGCTTCACTTATGCAATTTCTACTTCCTTTTCTTTGCAGGGAAGATCTCTCATCCACCAAGCTTAGCTCCCTCGATACAGCCATTAATTCATAAATGCGATCAGCATACCCACTGTAATACATACAGATAAGTCAGAACATGTAAACAGACAAAATGAATCTTACAAAGGAATTGCATATAAAGCCTGCCTAGTGTGACCAATAAAAGCCTGTAATAGACTAATATCAACTTCTAAAAACAACAAAAATAAAATATCTAACAGACCTGAGACGATTGAGCCGTCTTGCACTGATAGAAAGAGTTCCTAGAGACTGAAATAAGGAAATTATGACACTGGTGTGATATCTAAGATTGCTTAACATCTCTGCACGCCCTAAAGTTGAACTGTCAGGCCTTAGATGACCAGAAAAGAAAGGTTCAATAATCAAAATAACAGCAACAGTAGCACCAAGGTACTTCAATAATAAGTCCTGAATCATGCCAAACCACCAATGGTCATGTAGCACACTATGCATGTGCCTAACCAAGCTTTTAAACTTCTGTTGAATATGAGTTTCTTCTTTCCTCTCTCCACCATAGAATGCTATGCTCTCTGAATGAGTCCTTAATCGTGAGTGAAGCTGTCTATACTCTCCTTCCAATTGCTGCTCTTTGGACATAAGTTTTCCAAATGAAGGAGAGAAGTTTCTGATTGCAGCACCAGCTCCAAGTACATATGCCTAAAAAGTCCATAACAGTAGATTGAGAAGACAAGCACTGATTCTAACATCAGATCTAAGTTCTAACAACTTCCAGACATCAGGTAACTCAGTGTATAAAAGCTGGTAATGAGAAATTTATAAAACAGGACAGTTCAGTTACAAACATACCAATATCCACAAGACATATTTTGGGCTAGCATATGAACACAGCCGCCAAGTGTATAGAAGTCCATCAGTAACTGCTGTTAGATCATCCTGTACAATTTCACTCAACTCCGAACAGAACCTTGGCACATCACTGGCAATTCTTTGCTCTGGGTTAGTTATCCGACCATCAACATGCGATATTTTGTAATACACCATATTCTGAAAGCAAAATAAAGGATAAACATAAAACCTTTGCATGAACTACATTGTATTATAATACATTACACACTCTTTAGGCCTTACTCAGCTAATTGAGAATAATCTTCTCATACAACAAAAAATATGAGAGCCCACATTGCATACTTGGAGTTTTAAAGAATCTACTGGATACTGGATAGTTAATCTACATTGAGAAGCAAATAGTTGCTCAAAGAACTTTCTCAAGTAACTTCCACTTAATGCAAGATAATGTGGAAAAGCATCTGGAATAGTCCTGGGCAGAAGCAACCCAAGATCTACAAAAATAACCAGCAGGACCATCAGGCCCTTTTTCATTTTTTTAATTATATCTCTAATAAGTTTAAATTCATGTACCCAAATAGTTAACAGTCCATCACCAACTATGATCCATATTCTTTAAGCAATGAAGGTACCATCAAGCAAATTCTGAAACTATTGCAAAGTGAATTTCCAAATATTGCAAGAAGAGATACAACAGATTTGCCGTATATACATGTAAAATAAAAGAATAAAAAAATAGGAAAAACAACAAAGTGAGGAAGGATAAAAATCGACAACTAAACACTTAAGACAGTAGGAACTAGGAATATATAAATTGATCAATAGTTCAACACAGACAATCTAAAATAGACATAAAAGACATGCAATTTAACAATTTATACCTCAAAATAGTGGGAATGGATAAGCTTTGTCAATATTTTTCTGAAATGCAAACTCAAAGTCCCTGTTATATACTTCGATGTAGAATGAATTGTTGATAGAAGGAAGCACAAAAGAATATTTTCTGAAATTAGCCGAAGAAACAATGGTACACGTCGAAGAAAAGCAGCACGAAATAGGAAGCCTTGCACTTTAGCTAGCCTGTTGCTCAAGGCAGTTCGTAGCACCTGCAAATACATGGAATTTTAAAATCCATTGATTTTAACCTCTGCTATTTATTTCTTGGGGGAGAGGATGTTCAACCAATATACTTCTCTGTCTTACAGATTCTGATATTCATATCCTTTATGTGTACAAAATGGACCAGTCTCTCATGGTTTTGACATACAAATAAAAATGTTCCATCTATATTTTTCCTTTCAATTTCATTTACTAGCACATGGTTCACATACTGAGATTCTAAGCACACATTCCTGCAGGTAGGCAAGTGCAAAATGCATTCTTATGCAGACTGAGCAAGCCCATATATTATAGAAGCATACTTAGTAATAAAGAGTTGAAAAGAAAGGGACTTGTATATTTATTTGTGTGTATAATACAATTTCTAATCTCCCTTTTATAGGGTAATCATCTAAGCCTAAAAAAAGGAAATAAGGAAACTATATCAAGATACAATGAGATATTTTGCATAACCTAAATATCTAGATATTTACAACATAAAACCAAACCATACTTATATTTAAGATCAGAACTAAGACCTATGGGTTTTATCAAAACTTCAAGCTAATAAGATACTTTATTTTTTCAAGTATTCTATTTTTCCTTCCAAACCATGTACCTATCATCAGGTATAGGAGAGGTAAAGAAACTAGGGACTTTTATTATGCCATACACATAAAAGATTGCAGTGAAAGGAATAATGGAAATTCTTGGGCAAGTTGATACTTTTTCTTTATCTTCTCTTAATTAGGGCTATTTCAATATTTCAAAAATTATAACTCTTTCCATTCTGTACTATCTTCTTTCAATATGCAAATAATTTTTTATTTTCCACTCTACACTTTTATGAAACACTCCACTCCAAATCCAATGTAAGAAAAAGGAAAACAACACATAGATCTTCAACCACAGTTCCCAGTGCAACTAATATGAAAACCCAGTATATAATGTACATACAACACATAAAAGTGCTGTTACTCCTGATGTTGAGTTGCAGCAGGAGAATCTGAATCATATCTTCCCATTCAAGGTGTGCATAACAGCAGACTTCACACTTGGCCCCAAAAACAAATGTCAGCAACTATTATTTTTATTGATCTCTTTCATCTGAATAGTGAGAATATATAACATGTGGAGGGCACTAACTCTTGGGACTAGATTTGATAATTTTAAAGATAAATAGATGGAGTAAAAAAACATGATGAATACTTGAATATATTAAATTATGGATCATTTCAAAAATCAAAGGCATGCATGAAGCATAATCATCCACAACAAAACAGACTTACTGCTATGGCAACTAAACCTAAAAGATCCTTTGCACCTAATTTGCCCATCTCAGATAGAAGAATTGCAGCAAGGACTTGGAGTGACTTCAACCCTTTCTTTTGTTTAGTTTTTGATGCAGTAACGCCCTTCACAACCTCCTCCTCTGTGACCTCTTTATCATTATTGTGCCCATTGCAATGGCCAAATAAATCATGTTTATTAACTCTAAATCTTGATTGCATATATGCAGCTGTTCCACCGGCAATTAATATACCAGATGCAAGTAATAAAGTTTTCCTGTCATCAACCCCATGGAAACAGCATCAACAATACTACAATATACATGCAAATTAGTTAAACAACCTCAAGATTTTAGTAGTACCAGCCAGCAACTAAAGTGTGGTGTATAACAAGTAAAAAGATACTATTCATGGAAACAGGGCTATGATCACAGCAGAAAAAACACTTATCAGATAAATGTATAACAGTAATGTTAAAATCAAGAAGAATATTCCAACATTTTATGCAAAGTCAATCAGTCTAGCATAACATGCATTGCCCTTAAAAAGAACTGAAATTATTGAGAAAGAAATTTAGGATCAAATATGAAATTTTGTACCAATGCAAGACTTGTCTCCTTCCTAGACTCTCCTCATTGTAACTAAGTTTCCTATGTTTAGGTTTCACATTGCAAATCATACCTGATGAATGCAAGGTCCAACTTCTAGTGGCAATTATTAATAATTACCAGTTTCTAAGAGTTTAAACTAAAGCAGCATGAGATGACTCAACATTGCAGCATGGGAATTTTAAATAATATATATAAGCATTATATCATTCAATCTTTTTTTTTGGATGAAACATACATCAGTGTTAGTTACTGCCAAAATTCCCTTAAAAGGTCTCATTTTTTAGCATTATGCATTCCATTTTGGATTATGAGAACATGGGGGGAAAAAGAGAGAGGATCCGACCAGGTGCAAACCATGTATTCTTCAAAACTTACCTATGAATAATGAACAGAAAGCTGATAAAATTATAAATTAGATAGTATTTAGGTAAACAAGCAAGCAATTTTAATCAAATGGTACGTCAAATTCAATGCTAGATATGAAATTAAGTATCACCAAAAAAAAATATATATGGATTAATACCTCCTTGAAGCCAGAAAACTTTGGCCATGCTGAGTTAGTTGCAACAGTTGAAGGGAAGACATTGTGGAAGATCAACCTCTCTCCCTTATAAAAAAATAGAAGTGTTGTAGCTTCTCCTTTTATGGTCAGGCTCAGGAGCAAGAAAATCTAGCATAAATTGAATTCCATACAGAAATAATAGATCAGCAGCCAGAATTGCAGGAATTATACATCTTCGGGCAAAGTAACATTCTTTAGGCACACCACTTGCCTTAACACTGTTCATTTTGGGGCTCAATTAAGGTTAAAGCAAACATGCCACTAAAGGAACAAACAGTAGAAATAAATAACACATTTGCCTATCAGAGTAGTAAACCAATGATACATGGATCCTCTTAAACAGCTGCTGTATACAGAATGAGACCAACTACTAGTACTTGACACAAATGTACATACCAAATACTCACTTATCTCTCAAGTACGTTAGTCCATGTATAATACTAAATTTTGCTACTAATAACTTTATTGTTTATGTTTTGATATTTTATGATATCCTGTTATATCCACACCCCATAGGACAAAACTTAATGTAGCTCCTTAGATATTTTTAGTATTGTTCTCCAATCAGAATTAACTTTATTTTGGTAATCGATGTTGACATTTAATGCAAACCTTTATTATATAAATTATGGAGATGAAACTCTATTTCTAATTGGAGAACACCATCAAAAGCACTTATGGAACTATATCTAGGTTTTATCTTTTGCCATACTCGGTACCATACCAATATAGTACTGTACCCCTAGGCATCCATGAAACTCAGTAGCAAAACAAAGAAAGGCGGTTTACACCACTTAATGTACCTTGTAGACCTTAACCTCGACGCATAAATCACGTAGAAACAGAAGATATTGAACCGACGACACAATAGTATTAATCATGAAGCAGTAGAAAGGCAACAGAGGTGGCTAACCTTCAAAGGTCGATAACATTAACCATGCTCCATCACGTCCAAAGCACGGTGAGAGAGCATATTCCTCTCTATAGAATAGACAACAACATGTGCCGTCGATTGTTGTGAAAACTAGCACTCAGCAACAATCAGAATCTGCAACGGAGTTACAGTCATTCATTCCACTAAACACGAGAACAAAACCTCAATTTTAATTAGCAAATCGGACGTCAAACGATAGCGACGCAGGTTGAAATCGACGCATGCTGCAGAGTGTGGAGCAGTGAATTCAGCAAAATATGAGGGATTAGAATGATACCTATTAATTTAGTTGAGTAGTGAATCACGTGTTTTGGGAGATTTGGAGATTATAGGGAAGGTGGTTGAGAAAAAACCGCGAGGGATTTGGGAAGATATCTGCTATAGAAGGATGCAGTGCAATAGAACGAAATGAGTTTCGCTTCCCGCAATATGGTCCGTGATCGGGTCGGGTTCTGAGGTAACCTTTTGGTTTTGGATGGACTGGAAATTTAACCCAGTGCACGCTAGCGGGTTTGGATAGGAATCATTGCTTACGACACCCACGCATTCAGTGAGGACAATTTTGTTTTCTATATATAATATAGTATTGTTTGTGTAAGTTCAACGAAAGTGTAAAACTTTGTTTAATACATGTTCCGTGATAGCTTAAAGTGTTCCTCTTAGATGCGGAAATTTTCCAGGGTCTTGTTGGTGTTACCTATAATGATTTTCACATTTAAATTATTAAGAGTTAGAATAAAAAATAGAGCATAGCAAAAAGAACAAAACAAATAAGAGATATTTACAGGATTAAATACGTTTTTATTCTCTAAATCTTTTGTAAAATTATTTTTAGTATTAAAGAATTTTTTTAGCGTCTGCATTTTTATATTTTTCTCTGTTAATATATTTGATTCCAGTTATCAAATATCATTATTAAGTGATTGATTGATTTATAATGTAGATTATTAGTTTGACGTAACAATAATGTGTTATTTTGTTTATAAACTAAAATTTTTGTCTCACGTATTTTTACAAAATTTACTTTGTTTAGTAACATAGAAATTATGCAAAAAGAGAAAAAAAAAAACATAAGAGAAATATATACACTAGTTTAGTTTAGTTAGCACGAAGTATCAACGAAATAAATGGTAGCATAGGATCCATACAAATACACTTTTGCACAATTGAAGTTGAAAAAAAAAGGTCAAGGAAGAAAGTGTGCAAAATTGACCAATGCCTTGTGAGTTTGTATTCGTTAAACTGGATTAGGAGTTTTCTCTTTTGCATGTTGTTTCCTTACCTTCTATTGCGACTTCAATCTATATCTACTTCCTCATTTTGTTAATAAATTTATCATGACACACTTTGTTTCGCCACTGTCTCATTTTTTCTATTTAACTTATAAGACCACATATATAATCGATTATATAATTACATAATTAAGTTTAATTGATTATGTAATTCATTATTTTTTCTAATCAATTATATATAAAGGGAAGAATCGAATAAATAAAAAGGTAAAATGGTATTTTTATCTAATATTTAATTATTTTCTTTCAAACTAAATAATTTCATAATATTGTTTTTTATATTTATTTTCTATTGAACAATTTAATTTTTTTTTTCTTTTTTTCTTTTTTTCTTTTTTTCTTTTTTTCTTTTTTTCTTTTTTTCTTTTTTTCTTTTTTTTCTTTTTTTTATTCATACTATTTCTGTCCCTGTTTCTAAGAACCCTGTGAATCAAATCTCCAAACACCAAAACATCCCAGAAATCATTCTGCATCCACCACCAAAAGTAAGAAAATATAACGTTTACATTCTATTGAAAATTGCATACTAAATTTAATTATAAAATTAACTTTAAAATATAAATTCATTTTTAAAATAATTTTATAAACGCGTGGTTCTTTTTTAGTAAGACAGGTGACAGGAAGAAGGTGAGGGAGATCGTAAAAAAGGAGAATACGTATTTCAATAATCTCTTATTCTCTTTCTCTGGTCCTTGTCTACATTCTCTTTTTGGTATTGTTTACTTCACCAGGGAACGTAGGCGCCACTCATGCTTATACTATCTCAAATACGCGATCACGATTCACGTGTCATTACAATATCGTGGGTCAATCACACAACGACCAAATATAAAATAAGAAGATTAACTTTTAAGGCTATTTGTTCAATTAGCTATTTGTTACGGCAATCTGCAAAAACTACTTTAAGGCTTTAAAGAACAGCTATAAGCATAATCATTATGATAAAAAATAATTACATAAAATTTATGTCCATATACAGCTTTTCACTCTGTCAATCTCCAAAAAAAAATTTCAGTTTTGATTACATAGTCGTTAAAATTGATTAAAGAATACTGAATATATTTTATTAAATATTTGAAGTTACTTCAAAAATATTAAATGACTTTTATACTTTTGATATAATAAATATTAAGTTTTATAGTCATGGAATGGAATAATTGTACATTGTTCAATACAATTTATGTTATTATTTAGTTATAAATAATAAAGTTATGATGGAATGAGGATGAAAAATTATTTTAAATTATTAGTACATAATTTTTTATCTTTTTTAATGTAAATTTTTATTTTGTTTTCTTAATCCTCGTACATGACCATATTAATTATTAAAATAAAATAAGCTTTATCAACAGGCTGACAAAGCGTGTCAGAGAGACTATGAATAGAAGAAATTTCTCTACTGTTAGTTTTATTTGTTTATAAACTATGAGAAGTTAATAAGATACAAACATAAACAAATTGGATAATTAATTATGAATACAAAGCCCGCAGTCATGTATCTGACTGCAGGAAAATTTGATCTGGATGCGTGTGAAAAGGGTTGTTGATGTGCTAAATAACGATTCTTCAAAGTTTTAGATCTGAGATATTTTGATAAGTAATTATGCTTCAAAAAATTCGTATTATTCGTATTTTACTTGTAACTAAAATATTTCTAAACTTTCTTCCTATTAATCTTACTTCTTATGCAACAAAATCTTTCAAAAAAATTCACTATTTTTCAAAATTAAATCATGCAAATCACTTCATATATTAAATATATCATAAATTTTTAATTAGTTTAGTACAAATGAACGTATAAATATTTTATTTAAGAAAAATAAAAAATATACAAACTTAACTTAAAATAATAGCTATTGGATTTGAGAGGTACAAATGTATATAGACTTTTTTATTTGGGTCGATATGATGGCTTTCATATTTGTCCTGAATCTGGGCCTACATTTTAAAGATAAACATCACTTAAGACAATAATAATTGGTGGCCGCTACTCGCAACCCTTTTTTTTTGTAATTTTTTATAAAAATGCATTTTACAGAAATTAATTTCTGTTATTTAAAATCAAAAGAAAATTAGTTCATATAATCACAAGAGTGAGGGTAATTTAAGAATTATTGAATTTCTTAAAAATAAAATAAGAGGTGTGAAGAATGAGTGCAAATAACAACTCTGTAACAACATATGCAACTTACTATGGCCCAATGGCCCAGGCTACATGTACAATGAGGAGATATACCGCATGCTAGATGGGCTCCTCACCCTACTCGTTTGTTCGACATCAGGATAAAAATGAACTATGGAAGTACTCTCCAAAGCAACACAACGTTTTGCTTACTAAACACATGCCTATTTACAAAAATAAGAGTTTTTACAAAAATTAAGTTCTTGTTTGAATAAAGTTTCTCTATAAATATTTATAAAAAAATAAGAAGAAAAATTAAAATAAATTTCTCTTATAAGTTAAAAATTAATTTATAGATAAATTAAAACCAACTTTTAAATATGCTAAATAAAAAAAATCACAAATTTATTTATACATAAATTATTTTTAACTCATAAAAAATACTTTTTTTCCTATAAATATTTATGAACATTTTTATTCAAATAAAATCTAAATGCACAAAGTTGATTCTAACTTATCAAAAAATTTAATTTATTTTACTTTCTTATTTTTCTTCCAAGTGTTTATCAACAGGTTTTTCTAAACAAAACCTTAAACATGTCTAGTGTGATTTTTTTAAAAATTATGTTAAGTTGTCTTTAACTAAAATCAAGCTTATTTATAAAAAAAACAAGAATAAAAATAACTTTCACGTTAAGTTACAAATCTTATATTAAATCTTATTAAAAAATATTTTTGATAAATTGAAATTTAGCAATAAAATTAATTTTATAAAATAAAGTTGGTAAATACTCATTGAAACACGAATTAAGAAGTGATAAGTTTGGCAAGGAAACATGATTTGGGTTTAGGCATAAACGCACACTGCTGCAGTGCGTTTTAAGTGATTAATTAAATAATAAATAGTATTGTAACGTGATTGGCAGCAAGTATGTAATGAATGTATTACGAAATTAGAGTGTGTTTGGTTTGAAATTTTAGAAGCAGACGACAGTAATCCGCGAGATTTGACTAATGTGGTGAGGTGCCTACCCCTCTTCCACATGACAGTGACTTGTGCGGAAAGCTACTTGCATCTAATCCGATGGCTAAGTTAATGAATTCGTATTAAAACGACGACACATGTCTTTATAGATCCTTTGTTTTCTTAGGTTATATTAAGAGTGATGACATTTTTTGTTACTGTTCTAGCTTAGAAAAGAAAGGGACTGGAAATACGATCCAAGGGACCTTAGCAAGTCCAAATGGCTAGAGCCACTTGTCCACTTTACATAACACCACCGACACATGGTCTCCAAAATAGTCGGTGCTGCACTTCAAATTACTATCATGGCCTCACCCCTGGACCATTCTATCCTCTTTCACGCCCCACTCATAGGATAGAAATATAATAAATAATCAATACATAAGTTTGTGCCATTTATATAGATTGGGGAACAAAACATTTAATAACTAGTTATTAAATTTAAGCGATTTTATAATAAAAAAATTCTTGTAAATGTAATTGTTCTCACTTCTGCGTGCATTTATTTGTTTGAAGCTTTGTGTACGTAACATTAATTGGACGTAGTAAAATGCAAATATACTTGCGTCATAAAGATGGATCGTATCACATATTCTTGCTGTTATTCCTTTGGGGGAAAATTAGAAATGAAGTTTTTATTTGATGTAAAAAAAAAAGTGTATTCGTTTTGGGAAAGGAAAATCTTAGAAAAGCGAATAGGTGCCATTACTAAACAACGCAGCAACAAGTGAAACAACACGAGAACCCCAGAAAAATGGTATACAAAACCATGTTTATGAAAGCAGGTAGATATTCTGTACTTTGCATAAAAAATAAATAAAAGGAGAGTCAGAGTCCATGTAAGAATCTTATTTTTAAATCCAAATCCAATTTTAACAAAACAGTGCTAAAATTTCACGGAGAGTCGGCGCTTGAGAAATATAACGCCAACAAAAAAAAACACGCAAAAGGACATGGCGTTAAAATGCACGAGGGAACGGTGAAATATATAAGCCTACACTAAAATCTAAATAATAAAACATAGAGAGAAAAAAAAACGAAGAGATCAGAAATTAAGTAGCAAGGAGGTAGTAGGTGATACTATATGATTAAGAATTAAGAATGATGCATTAAACAATAATACAATTATATAGTCATCACCTCAATTTATTTATGGAACGAATCTGAATGCTGGTTGACTCAAAAGCCAAAGCCTTACGGCATTGCGCTACATTAATAGAACAAGATTGGTATGTTGCTTTGGGTAATTTGAAATTTCAATTAATAAAAAAAAAAACGAAAATGTAGGTATATATAGCTAATAGCTAATTTAATTCTTCTTGCCCTCTTCTCCACCTTCTTCCAAGTATGTTTTCTTCCTTGTATCAGCCCTAGCAATGACACAAATGAGGAAAAAACACGTGGCGTAAATGGCGTGAATCTTCCCATTGGTCTTGGGCGGTTGCTTCAAGACGACCCTATGAAACACCGTCATATAGTAATGCAAGCCAACGGCGAGGCCCACGAAGGTTTGGGCCAGGCCCAGAAATTTGGAGCCCAGGCCAGAAGCGGTGGAGAAGACCAAAACGAGGTACATGAGGAGGAGGAGAAGGTAGAGAACGTAAGCGAGAGTTTGGAGGGCCTGCAGGCAGAGATAGGTGGAGCGCGAAGTAGAGTAGAAAAACCTTAGAGGCTCGAGGCCAGTGACGAAAGAGGAAAGACAGAGAATGGAGAAGTAGATAGCGAGATAGGCTTGGATGAAGATTAAGAGCTTCTGGAGGGAGAAATAGGCTTTGATTTTATTGAAGAGGAGTGAGACCAAAAGCAAAGGGATCAAAGCGAAGGCACAAGAGAGTAAAGTGGCAATGGTGGGTGCGTACTTGTTGCCAACGTAGGGTTTGAACCCTTTTGTGATCTCTTTGTTGGCTTTTGTTATGTACGCTTTCGAGGTTGTGGAGATTCGTTCCAGGTCCGGGATCAGTGTCTGCTGGAACTTCATGGGTAGATCTTTGAACTCCGAGACCAAATCCTCGTCCTCGTCTTCCAACATCCAACTAGGTTGCGCTTGTTTCTTCTTACTAGTACTACTCTTCTTGTTGTCGGGTACGGTTTGATCCAATACCTTGGTCTTTTTATCGGCGGTGCCTTTTGTCGTTTTGTTCTTGCCGCCACCGATTGCTTTCGCGAGATCCAATGAGGATGATTTCGTGAAGGCTTTGGATGTGGAATTCGACTTCTTGGTCTTTAAGGTGGTACTGGAGTTGAGTTTCTTGACAACCTCGGTGTCGGTGAGGGTGATTTTGCTTTTTGTTTTGGGTACCTTGGTTTGGTTTCTGGAGGAATTAAGGCTGTTGGATTTGACGGTTTTGGAAGAGAGGTTTGTGGGCTTGATTAACTTGGTTTGGTTTTTGGTGGATTTCTTTTTCAGAGGCTGTAATTCATACTCTTCTTTTTCTGCCTCTGCCTCTGTCTCTGCCTCCAACTCCAACATTTTTCGTCTAAATTGGGGTTTGATCTCTGATTGAGATTCGGAGCAGACACTAAAGCAAACAGAAACAAAAAGGAACAAAAGAAGAGTGAGTAGGAGCACCCTTCTGCAACCAAGGTACAAGAGTGGAGCCATTTGGTTCCTCGTCCAAGATCTAAAGGGCCAGGTGGCTTCAAGATATATATAAAACTAATAGAGATTGGGTCTGAGGCGAACCCGCAAAGTTATGAATCTGGGAAAAGAGAAAGAAGGGACGCGGAGTGGAATGTCATAGGCTAAAACCCAGTGAAATGGTTTTATAGTTTGTACTGCAACAATTACTGCTACTAGTTTATGGGTCCATGTGAGAGAGAAGCAAGGGAATGGAGTGAGATTGCAAATATTTATTGCGTAAGTGGGAAGGTGCGCATGGAGACACACAATGTACACTTCCCTCCTCACTACGCGCTTTCAACTATTAATATTAATAATGATATATCATAAATTCTTCTGGCATAACTCTCTTATGTCTTAAGAATTGCCAAAAAAAAAAAAAAAAAAAACACTTTCCTTAGATTTATCTTTTGCCTATTGCTTACTCTTTTTTTTTTTTTCTTTGACCAGTTGTGTCTGCATCTGGGAATTTTTTTTTTTCCTCTGCTCGGTGCTCGGTGGATATCAATTTTATATTCCGACAAAGAGCAATTCCTTGTTAGCAGCCGTGTTCACTGAATTCATACGCTGATTTTCCTAGGTAAATAATTTCAATGAGTTTGGTGACCAAAAGACAAAATTATAAATTGTAACGGAATCTGTCCACCTGGCCTAGAATGTTGATAGAGTACTCCAGTGGCTTCAAAGTAATAATTATTATATATTTGAAATTTTTCCTACTTTCTCAATCAAACACCGATCTGTATGAATTTTTAATAGAATTAGCATTTTGTTAGCTAATTTATAGTATTTTCTTTTGGTACAGAGCTAATTTATAGTAGTTTAAAGACATTAATTAGGGGATTTTTTAATTAATTAACAACACCGACAATTAAATTTTAATGTACCAAAAAAACATATATGTGAACATTGACAGATTATGATTAAGTCGTTTTTGTTTTTTAACGGTTTTGCTGATGACAGTCCTTAAATTAATTTTAACTGGCTAAAAATGAAAATTCTATTATTACTACGAAGGACATGGTATTTTTGGAAAATTAACAGAAAAATAGTTAAAAGTTAAAAAACTAGATAAAAATTCAAAAGTTAACTAATTGGATTAGAAAGATTTTTGTAAATCTGGTTGGTGCACTAATTGTTTTTATAAGACTAGTTGGTAAACTAACTGACGATATACATATATTCAAATAATTATTTCTTTTCATATTTTAATTTATTTCAAATAATATATATTCTAAAGATTATAATTATACAATTTTAATTTTAGTATTATTATAAAATATTTTTACCAAACGATATGAGATCATATAAATGAATTTATATAATAATTTTATATTATAAGAAAAAGATATTTGATCAGAATGTGAGGGAGAGTATTAAGATTTTTTAAACATACAAAGGATAAAGGAAATTTTTTAATAAGAATGTCAGAAAAAATATGAGAAACAATAACAAACTATGAGTCTATAGATCCACAAAGGAGGAAATATGTAGAAGACGAAAAAGAAACAACAACAAAAAATCTACGAGTTTATAATTAAGTTCAAATGTTATGAATTATCTTCTTAAAAAAACCATCATAAATTTACGAAATAAATATTTTTACTTGACAATTTTATTTTTTTCAAATGAAAATTAAAGTTAGTCAAATGAGTTATAGGAACTTTTTTTTTCTTACTAAATATATTCAAAGATTGTGTTTGATAAAAACAGACGAACTTGGCTAAAAGCTATTTTGAACCCCAAAAAAAGTTCTTCATTGAAACTTGATAATCGATAAAATGATTTATTGAATTATAAGCGTTTTATAAAATTAATTGTTGATAGTTAGAATTTTAAAAAAATTTAACCACTTTAATTTTTTTAGTAATTTATATTTAAAAAATAAAATACTTTAATAAAAATTAAAACAAATAGAATCAATACCTAGTGTAACAATGAAAATAAACTAATAAAATAGCAGTTTAACGTTACAGAAGAAAATATATTTAATAAATAGTATAATGTTAAAGGAAACATTAAATGAGTAATTTTCGTAAAGTGTTGAGAGTATAATAATAATAATAATAATAATAATAATAATAATAATAATAATAATAATAATAATAATAATAATAATAATAATAATAATAATAATAATAATAATAATAATAATAATAATAATAATAATAATAATAATAATAATAATAATAATAATAATAATAATAATAATAATAATAATAATAATAATAATAATAATAATAATAATAATAATAATAATAATAATAATAATAATAATAATAATAATAATAATAATAATAATAATAATAATAATAATAATAATAATAATAATAATAATAATAATAATAATAATAATAATAATAATAATAATAATAATAATAATAATAATAATAATAATAATAATAATAATAATAATAATAATAATAATAATAATAATAATAATAATAATAATAATAATAATAATAATAATAATAATAATAATAATAATAATAATAATAATAATAATAATAATAATAATAATAATAATAATAATAATAATAATAATAATAATAATAATAATAATAATAATAATAATAATAATAATAATAATAATAATAATAATAATAATAATAATAATAATAATAATAATAATAATAATAATAATAATAATAATAATAATAATAATAATAATAATAATAATAATAATAATAATAATAATAATAATAATAATAATAATAATAATAATAATAATAATAATAATAATAATAATAATAATAATAATAATAATAATAATAATAATAATAATAATAATAATAATAATAATAATAATAATAATAATAATAATAATAATAATAATAATAATAATAATAATAATAATAATAATAATAATAATAATAATAATAATAATAATAATAATAATAATAATAATAATAATAATAATAATAATAATAATAATAATAATAATAATAATAATAATAATAATAATAATAATAATAATAATAATAATAATAATAATAATAATAATAATAATAATAATAATAATAATAATAATAATAATAATAATAATAATAATAAATAATAATAATAATAATAATAAATACTTCTTCCGTCCTATTTTATTTGTTATTTAATATATTAAATAATTTTAAAAAATTATATCAATTTACATGATAAAATAATCTTATATGACTAAAATATCTTATTTCGTAAATGATTAATTACACTGTTCAGTTATAGTTGCAACATCATTGGTAGCCGGGGAACTAACACACTGTTGGCATGTGAAATTTAATAGGAAGGTTGGGAGTGCGGGTCTTGATTCTCGATAATGGAAATTATAAATACTATTTCTCTCAATTTCTTAAAAAAATACTTACTCGAAATATTAGCGTAAGCTATTATCATGGTCCCCACACAAGGTGAGACACTAGCTGACCAGGGTTGAAATTGTTGACTTTTGTGGACAACTTTATACGGTTCCATACTATGCTTTTTTGCCCACCCTTTTGTTTATTTTTTTCCTCAACATTTTGTTTCAAGAAATTATACTGTTCCTCCAGATCTCCATTCTATTTTCATAAAACTCATCCATGAGTGTGTGATAAATACTTAAATAGAGTTAGGTCGAGTTTCATCAGTTAACTCTAATATCAACCAGAATGGTGAGATATATGTTTGATATTTATTGTTAATTGATGTGTCCCATATAATTAAAAATGATATTAATTACCTTTTGTTCCAAATTTATCTTGATTTTTTGGTATCTTTGCTGGTCATGATAATAGGGCAAAACATTAGTGAATTTTCGAATAGGAAATGTGGGTACCAAATCCCACTCTTATCAAGAGTTCAGGAAATATACATGCTTGGCCCCTATACTTGACCATTTTCTTCTAATTATTGAAGGCAAAATATCTACTCTGCTCCATTTTTTTTTTCAAATATATTATATATTAAGCACAGTGTCATTCTAGCTAAAATTATACTAAAAATGGGCATTATATTAAAAGGCATGAGAAAACAAGAAACTTAAATTCAGCCTCTCTCTATATATAATTGTCAGTTTAAATACATATATAGCTTTAAATACATAAGTTAAAATTTATGATATGACGACCGTTAATATAATGTAATTAATATCAATAAACTTCTCTCTTGTCCCTTTTGTATGCATAGAAAAACTCAACTTTGATCAAATTAAATTGTTCCTACCAAAGTCAAGGCGAGATTATTAAATACACATGGGTACATGTTTTTTTATTTGCCAAATTTGATCCGGAGGAAACACGAATAAAAATATATTTTAAAACGATAAAATCAACTTGTATTTTATTGAAATTTATCCATAATATTTGACGACTTCCTTAAATATATAAAACCTTGACAATTATTTTAAGAAAAGAATTGGACTTGAGTCATTTATGTGCATAGAATTCGATATATAGATTTTTTTATTGAAAGAGAATAGCCATTTATAAATCTCAATAGATATTTTAAAAATATTAAAATTTAAATTTAAATATTCTTTTACAATTATATAAAAATCAATTAAAAAAACATTTGTTGTAGGAAGACGGTATTCTGAACGGGGAAGGGAACAGAGCTACATAAAAAAAGAAAGAAAATGAGAAAAGTAAGGGATGCGAAGAAATTGTCACCGTTTTGATTGAAATTAATGAGAGAAAAGAAAATGAAATGTGGAGTGGAAAGTGACCCAATCAATAAAAGCAAATTAGAAAGGTGCAGGGACCGACATGTAACAGGATACGTGTCATTGAATTTTATATTCCATTATGGGATCTACCAGATTTTGATCTTGGACTTAGAGTGTGGACTACCCAAGTTTTGCTGAATCAACTTGTATTTCCGAGCCAATCACACTCAGCACTTTTTTTTTTTTAACTCATGCTATTTATTTATTTTTTGACAATTAAAATTACTCAAATTCTTTTAACAAGTTAATCTCTTCTAATATTAATATATATATATATATAGACTTAAAAATTGAATCCTTAAAAACAAGTGTAGTGAATATAACTATTAATCAATATTTTATCACCTTTTTTTTTAATAATAAACTGCTGGATGACTTTCTTCTCTTTTGCATTCGAGTAATAGTCATAATAAAGAAATAAATTTGTTTTTCTATAAAGACTCACTTTTTTTTTTTGTTGTTTACTATAGTTAAGTGTAACATTCATTAATTATTTTTTAAAAAAGTTATGTCTTTCTATTATTTAATATGATTATATCATGTTATTTAATATGAGAAGATACAAATTCTATTGATAAAGATGATTTTAGTTTATAGTGCTGTCTGTGGATGTAGCTGACCATTTTTTAAAAGGGAGAAGAACACTAAAATATGGAACGCGTAATCAAAAGGTCAAACATTTGAGATTCCTTTCCCGGTACACAAGTGGAACTAGACTGTTAAATTAATGTTAATTTGGTACTGAGAAAGTGGTAAACAAAGATTTTGACTTCAACAATTTTGTCTCCACCGGACAATTGATGAAAAAAATTCACAAAATGAGAAGCCTATAATAAGATTTAAGAAATAGAGTATATATATTTTGTGTGTCGAAATCGCATTTCCACTGCAGGAAAAAATAATTCATATTTTATAATTAACAATATGAACATTGGATAGTTTAAAATTATATGTTTGATCTATGAAACTCTCTGGTCCCCACTGTTGCTAAAAAGTGGGAAGTTTAGGGCCTTGAGGCTCAATTTGTGTGACCAAAACATGGAGAGGATCCGGTTTGTGGGAAACATACATTGATAAGCCAATAATGAAACAACGAAATAAAGGAACAACAATCGATGTTAGAGGGACGATGCCAATGATAATCACACACATTTTTGCTTTTATTTCATCAACTCACATGAAGTGGATAACCTAGTGGCCCCAACCCCTTCACAGGCTGGATTATTATTTTACGAAAATTAGCCTTTTTTTTTTACCCAAAAAAAAACTTAAAACTAAATCAACAATTCTAGAATAAGGAACAAAAAAGAGTAAACGAAATGAAAACAACAACAAAAATCAATAAGAAGTAAAAACAATTACACTTTTTCGGTCGATGGAATATCATCCAAGCAACATCAATTATGAATAATTTTTGTCTCATAATCATACTTAACCTATTTCAAAATTGAAACTTCACTCAAGATTTAAGGTGTAGTTTACCCATCGAGATTTTTTCCGGAGCTTCAATGATCAAATGCTATCCAAATAATTAACGACATTATGAATTTTAGTTCCATATATAAATCTTCAAGCATAAACACTGACATTTTTTTTTAAATTGCAAAACAAAAGTTTTTTTTTATTTGAACTTTGAAAATTAGTTAATGAACGCTCCTGCTTGATGAATGATTAATGTGACAAGTGACGTGTCCTATCTCCACTCAACTTGAAATAATATTTGTAACCAAACTCGTGTTCCTGTGACCAGTCCTAAAGCAGATGGCACATGTGTCTCACATGGCAACTTTGACATAAAATGTTTAGTATTGATAATGTATTTTCCCTGCTTTATTGTATTCCTAACATTCTATTCGAAAGTCTACAAAATTCAAGTGGGAAGTTCTACAGGTTGGGAAAGACAAATCAACCCATAGATGGTTACTTTCATATTATCCAAAAAAATTGGGAAAGACAAATCAACCCATACATGGTTACTTTCATATTATCCAAAAAAAAAAAATGTTAAAAGTAATAATATGGGGTGAGAGAGGCTCGAACTCTCGACCTCAGGATAACTCAGAAGCTATGAGACCTACGCGCTAGCCAACTGCGCCACCACCCCATGATGAAATTTTCAAGATGAAGTAATATAGAATTAAAAATAAAAGAGGTTTGGACCAAACTAGGTCCACAGTCCATAAACCATAAATTATTTGGTTGTGACTGACCCGTTTCGGGCCGTTTGGTCCGTATAGATGCATTCTGCCTCCTTTTTACTTTAACTTATTTTATTTTATTTTACGTTTAAATATATTTATATTAATGACAAAAAAAAAATTATTGTCATGCTATTGTATTGATATTGAGTAGGATGAAATACGTTCCTCATTACATGTTTATTTTATTTTTCAAACTTGTTATGCTCTATTAGCTGATATTAGTATATCATCAATCAATCGAGAATCTTGATGCTTTGTTTACTATCCCTCTTCTTCATTCATGATTGGAATAATTGGATTAATAGAAATTAAACATTCTTTCTCTCACTATCCATCAGGCATATACATACAACTTTAAAACTAAGGGCCCACAAAAGGGAGTGGGCCATTAAGTCTGTGTGTTACTTTATTATGAAGTTGTTAATATGGGCTCAGGCATTGAGGAGGAGTGAATGTGATGGAAAGGAAGAGAAGGACCATTGGCATATATGTGGCCCACACAAGCCCCTTTCCTTTGTTTTAATCTCAATGTCGAAGCCTCTAAGCTTAGAATGCTTTCATAGCAACACTGTCTCTGATTAGAGGCTTATTGCACTTTATTCATCAAATTCCTTTTTATTTGGGTGTCTCTATGCATCCCAAAAAAAAAGGTCCTTTAAACTGGGTCATCGTTCACACAATCTGATAATATTGTCATGATAGGAAATTAACAACTTTAATGCCTAAAAAGATGGAGATTGAGTATCTATTATGAACCCTATAGCCGCGAAAAATATAATTTTGATATTTGAAAGTCACATTAGATTTTGACTAATTTTAATCAGTAAGTGGTGTTCTAAAAATTGGGTAAGAGGGGTTAAAAATAAATAAACCTCCACCACCCACATATCGTGTGTACTAAAGATATCTTTTCTTTTAGTCAATATGTTTTAAAAAATAAACTATATATCACTGTATATATTTTTACTAAAAAGAATCTATAAATAAAATATGATATACAAATTTTAAAAATAAATTTGGGAGAAAAGTGGGGGCAGATCCTATCCCCTTTGTATGGCCTATACGAGAAAACTGTGCTATATTTAAGAGGATAAAGTTTACTTAGCGTTTATTTTTATTTTTATTTTTATTTATTCTTTTAACTCATACTAAACTTGAGCTAAGATTCTTGCCCCTTGAACTAGCAAGTTTTTGTAACTATCAACGATTTTTTTTTTATATAAGAAAAAGTAGTTTTATTCTAGCAGAGTGAAATCTCATAAATGACACAATTATATAAATTTAAAACTACTAATTAAGTTAAAATAAATTTATATTAATTGATCCATGCAATCAATTATATAACCATCAAGAACATACTATAATATTTGAAATTTAGTTGTTTTTATCATAGCTTAGCTTTACCTAACTCATAGCTTTCACGAGTTGTTTTTTTCATTATATTAAAAAGGTTCTTTAATTATTTTATGATTTATTTAACTAGCCTATAAGCTTATGATATGATGTTTAATAAATGAATTTATAAATAGCTTATAGTATTATTTTATGTTATTTGAAGAAGTACTTGAGCTTATAGTTTATAATTTATTGTTTTATTTTTATATTCAATTCTGTAATAATATTTCACATTTACCGCTTCATTTAATATCGTACTATTTAGTATAATAATTTATTTATTTATTTTAGTTTTTTATAAAATATTTTTCTTCAAACAAAAAATATAAGAATTCAAAATTAAATAAAAACTTCAAACTATAATTACTTAAAAAAAATATAATTTTGTCTACGAAATAAAAAGTTATATAAAAAATCATATAAAATTATTCTTGTATATTATTTAGTACTTATCATTTAGTTGACCAAATCATTTATCTAATGCTTCTAATTTTATATACTAATTAAGCAAATTTCAACTAAAATTATTAATTATTATTTACAAACAAAACTTTTACCATTTGAAAGTGCGTTTCTAAATATGGCCCGGTTGAAAGTCACAAAACTTGATGAGCTATGGTCATTAGTCCACTTTGATAGCTTTAGTTCAAGTTTACAAATTTACTATTTTTCATATAAATGGCCATTAATTATCCTCCTCTTATCCGTATAAAGGCAAAGGTTGGGTTTTGACAAAAACAACCATGCCCGAAGATGAGTTTGTGAAAACCTTTGATGACAATCAAATCAGATAAATCTGTTTAAATAGATCAATTCATCCAAAAGACAAAACAAGAATGGAAAAGACGAGGGGTCATGAACTATAGAAGAAAATGTAAAATTTATCTATAACAATATATAAAGGGATTATCTCAGTTTAGTTTCTTTTTTTTACACTTTTATCTTTTTTTTATATACTAAAAAATCGTTCATTAGTTTTTTTTTCTCTTTTATTATGTAACTTTCTCTTTAATTTAATTTTTAATTTATAAAAAAGCATTCGTGCCTCTTTTTCTCTAGTGATTGTTATTAAAAAAAGTAAGAGAACAAGACGACTTTGAGAGAAAGAGAGACATCATAAATGACTAAGAATCATAAGGGGTGCGAGTTTGTTGGTATATGTTGTTTTAAATTAAAGAACGAATTTAATTTATATACACTGTGTAAAATGTTTAGATAAACAATGATATTACATACTATATTACGTGTAAAATATTTAAAATTCATTATGTTGTCATATTATATTAATGAAAACAACGATATGGTAAAATGTTTAAATCTCGTTAGTGGCATGTATACAAAGGTTTTGTATTGATAGCACATATAAGATAAAAGTTTAAATAATCTTTTAGTTCTTAAAAAATTGTGTTTTTCTATTTTTGGTCTTTTTAAAATTATTTTTTCTATTCGTGTCATTTTTTAATTCTTTTTGTTTTGTTTTAGTCCTTCATATAAAAATTCCTTTTTAAGTGATGAGGTGGTTAATAGAGATTGGACAATTGACCTGATATTTCCTATATAATAAAGACTAAAATGAAATTTTTTTGAAATGAAAAAAAATTATATAAAAAATTTATAATTTTGTAGGACTAAAATCAAATAAAAAATCTTAATAGAGACCAAATGAAAAAAAAATCGAAGAACAAAACGAATACACATATTTTGTAGGAAATAAAAATTTATTAAAGTCTAAATTAAATTCTAATGGTTAATGATGGTTTTTAAAATATTAATTTTAAAAAAATGTTTGGATTTTTTTAAGATAAAGCTGGAAAAAATGTAAATTGTGTTGCCTTTTTTATGTTGGGTCTTTTAGTTTCTATTTTTCTTTTTACAACTTTTAACTTTCTAAAACAACTTAAATAAACCGCACACATTTTTTTTTTCTATTGATCAAGAATCAAGATGAATCCTATAGCTAAATATAATGAATCAGTCGTCATGAGCAAAGCTAAATAAGGTGAATAACTAAATTTTATTTTTGAAGGGTCAATTATATAACAATGTCATATTTTGTCTGCCAATGTTTTCATACATTTTTTTTAGAGTTAGACAAATTCTTGCTTAAGTGTCTAATTAATTAAGTAGATCTAGCTACAACAGCTCCAAGTGAAATAAAAATAAGTAAAATATATCCACTTAGCAGCTTAGCCTTTAAATTAGCTAGCTAGGTATGTTTATGGTGCAGTTGAATTAGAGATAAATAATATGTCATTCGTTGGGTTTGCTTTGAATATAATATTAAATTCAAATTAAATTAAAATGATCTTTTACAAATCAGTTTGGAGTAGGGTTGGTGGTTTTAAATTTTTTAATTTATTTTTACGTGATTTTTTTAAAATTATTTTTAATTTAACAACTAATAAAATAAATTAATACAATATAAAATTTAATAACTAATTGAGTCATGTCCCTTATTTACATAATTGTAAGGAATAAAACAACAACAAAAACACACGTAATAACAACGAAATGAAAAATATCTTGTTAAAGAGAATTATTTTAAATCATTCATATTTAATTAGTCATGCACTGTTAATGTATACCTAAATAATTTTCAAAACACATGGAATGATAAACTATCATTATCAAAATTGAGTTATAACTTAGTTAAGATAATGAATTATATATATAATCAACATAATTATAATATGTGTGTGGTTTGGTTTTTACTATAGAAGCCGAAAATCGAACTAATCGTAATAAAATATTTGGTTGCTCAATTGTTTTTTTTTATTGTGAAGTTCATCAGTTTTGTTTTTTTTTTTTTGGATTAGTTTGAATATTTAAAATGGTTTGGTTGGATTTTGAACAACTCTACTTTAAAACACACTTTTATGTGTTAAAATACAGAACAATACCAAACATTTAAAAATATATGTGGAAAATGAAAATAAAAAGTTAAAAAGATAAAGTTATAATTTAATAATTAAAAAGAAAACAATTTAGAAAAGTGCCAAATAATAATTTTATACTGTAAAACAACTTCGATATATTATATAAATAACAATTTGACAGTAGGAAACATCTTTCTAAATATAGTAATATAATCCTTGAAATGTTTGGTTATTATGGTCACTTATATATACACAAAGTGTTTTAATCGACCCAACCAAAATATGCTCGAAATATTTTTTATTTATATTTTAAACTATTCCAACCCAAAATCAATTAAGGTGGATAAGTTTAATTTATGTTTTTAGAATAGTTTTAGTTTTGAACAACACAAATTTTCATATGGTGCAATAGAAAGGAAAGAAAGCAAAATGGATGCTTGAAATATCGTTGCCGAGGTGGATTTTAAATGCATTTGGTCGGGCATCATAATCTGCGCAAGCCACGCAATATTGTAATTCTGTAAAGTGAGTTACATGCCAGCGTAGCTCAAACTCAAATACTTGATACCTTGCATTAATGTATGTTCATTCTTTAGGTTGAAATAAATATTCTAACAAATGGAGGCGAATGGCATGGAACACCATTATTTCAGTGGCTGGGGTTACTGAAAATAACAATAGTGGCAGACAGAGTACGGTTCGTGAAAATCACATCTGACCCACTTACTCGGACAAAAGATAATTATAACGTCAAAAATCTAACAACTACAACTAATCAAATCCCCTTCACTTGAAATTAACATTTTCAAAGTACATTTATGAAACGATAAAGGGATTACTAATTTTAAATGATGTTTTAAATTCAACTAGAGGTCATTTATATTTATAAACCATATGCACATTTTAGTTCCCCAATATTTTTCCATTTAAAGGGCATTCTTACTAGGTATAAACTTCTTACAATTGCTTATAAAAAAAATGAAATTTATGATTTTTTATCTTTATTTTTTTTTAGAGTAGGACAACCCATGCTCAATTCTTGGAATATGCAAAAAATAAAAATAAAAAATCTTCGAACCGTAGATATGCAAAACGAAATTAATTTTTAACCTATGAGTTTGGAAAAAAATTTAGAAAGAAAAGAAAAGAAAAAAAGTTAATGTTCGTTAAACACTGATAAAAGAATTCCAATCATATCTATTTCCTAAGTCTTTGATTTCTAATAACAAATAAAAAAATACTTAACCGAAATATTAAGCATATCTCTCTCTTTGTTCTTAACTTGTTTATTTAAACAAGCAATATTACTGAACTTGATTTGCTGTTTGTTTGGTATTCAAATACTTTAACGTGGGTTCATTTCAATGATCCTACACTCAGATTGGATTGAACGTGCATCGGAACAAGCGCTAATAGAAAATCAAACACATTTGAGATAGGTGAGTGGTGGCATGTATACGCATGGTAACTTATTTAAGCTATACAAATTAAAATTGCTTAAATATAAAAGGACTTAACCAATGAATAGATCAAAGAGAGAGGGAAGCAAATTTAATGTGTTTGGACATATATACATCATTTACACACATATCGTGGCTCAAATAGAGAATCAAACATGTAATTGATTACATGTTGGAGGAGTAAGGGTGTGTTCGGTAGAAAGAAAAATATATATAAAAAATATGGTGAATGAAAATAGAAAAAGAGAAATAGAATAATAAAAATAGGTGAAAAATAAAATAGAAATAAAGATATTTAGCTTAGAAGAAATAAGAAAGAGAAAAATATAAAAAATAAAAAAATAAATTTCAATTGATTAAATTTTATTTAATCAATTTAATAAAAATAAATTGATTAAATTAACTTCAATCGATTAAATTTGAGTTTAATCAAATCAAATAAGAAAGTGACAACATCAACATGCAATGTGAAGTTAAGGATTGTACCTCAAATTTGTCTGATTTACAGAAAAAGAAAAGCTGAAAAGGGGAATGAGGCAACAGACAAAAGAAAAAGGAAAATGGGGAGGAGTTGTTGGGTTATTTTTGGGAACCATTATGTGAATAGCCGTCTTTCTCCAGCCCATTGCGTCTCTTTTTATAAGAGGAGAAGAAGTTAGATTGACGGCCTTGAGAGAGAGAGTGAATTTCATAGAAATTGAGAGAGAGTAGATTTCCAATAATAGAGTGAGAATTTCTCATATAGAGAAAGAGTGAATTTTTTTCACAGAGTGGGTGAGAGAATAACTCTTGTCTTCTTAATTAATCATAGTGGATTAATTTCTTTGGTCTGGACGACCCGTGGTTTTACTCCTCACCTTGAGGGAGTTTTTCCACGTTAAAAATATTGGTCTCTCTCTTGTGTGATTCTCTTCTCATTGTGACTATCATTTGCATTTGTGGTTACTCCTTAGGGATTCTTGTAAGTTAGGGGAATTTTTATCCGCTGCGCTGTGTCACCACATTGGTGGTGCCTTATTGGTGGTACCGTACCACCTTCCCCATCATCAAAGTGGTGGCCTTTTCCCCATCAAGAGTATCAGAGAAGCTTCTCTGTTGACTCCTCTCTGTGTTCCACCTGCACCCCGCCTACACACTTCATCACTAATCTCTCTACAGTTGCTCTGCAACGCTACTGTCCCACAGATCAACCTAGGAGATGCAAGCTAGCCCATCAACTATCCCAACGTCATAGTAACGAATGTAATAGTAGATGGGAACCAAAAAAGTAGCCTTAAGCCTAAAAGGGAAGAAAATGAAAAAGAAAAGGACGGAAAAAAAAAGAAAAAAGGAAGGAGATAGTCTGTTGAAATAGAAAGTACTTTAGTCTTAAGGGAAGGTGAGAGTTAGAAAGTAAGAAGGAGAAAGGTTTGAGAGAAAAATCAAGAGAACGTGAAGGTTCAATAAGAGTTTTTGGAAGAGTTGTGGTAGAGAAGGAAGAAGTTCGCCTACTCTATAGTAAACCAATAATCCCTAAATATAAGGTAAGTATTATCAAAATCTCCCTCTGCATGTCCACTTAGAAGCCCTTAACTCCAAGCTACCATATAGTTCCTCGTTTAGCCCATTAAAGTGCTGCATTCTGGGCGACTCCGGATCGGCCCCCATGTAGCCGATTCCAAACCATGTACCGATTTCGGGACCGGCTCACACCAACGGGACCAAGTCGATCCCGGCCCCTTCCAACATCTAATCTTAAACTCTCCAACATCTACTCTTAAGCTCTCCAGCTACATTTTATCCACCTCTACGGATGCCAATGGATAGTCTGCCCCTTCTAAGCTCTTTGGATGTTAATGGAAAGTCCACTTTCATCCAACCCATGGACGCCTAACGGATAGTCCATCCCTTTTCACTCTCGAAACACACACATAGCCCCCTAGGCCGAGTCGATATCGACCCTTCCACTTGGCCGATTTCATTTCGGCACCCTTCCATTCCAATCAGCTGACTCCATATCGACTCTCTCACTCCGCCTTAGCTCACTCCATTCCAACTAGTTGACTCCCCTCGCACCCTTCCATTCCATTTGGTCAACTCTGTCTCAACTCCCTTCTATTCCACCTGGTCGACTCTGGTGGTGGCTACATTTGGTCTTATAGCTGCACATAAGCTATTTTTGAAAATGCTTAGAAATATTTTCCATGCACCAATATTTTCCTTTGATTCTATGCTAGCTAGAAGGAATTTGAATTAGGTATTAATTGATCTAAGTGTCATAAATCTTACATTCCTTTCAGACTTGGTGGGTTTGCTTCAACAACAATACAACTTATTGACACTGTTGGTGTAATGACAAAAGTTACATGGCAAGTTCTGCTCTTACTTGTCCTAATGGTTGTTGCTTGTTTGTGGATGTAGAAATATTATATGGCCTCTTCAAGGGAACTAGTTCGCATTGTTAGCATCCAAAAGTCACCAATTATACATCTTTTTGGTGAATCAATTGTTGGAGCATCCACCATCAGAGATTTTGGACAAGAAAAAGGTTTATGAAGCAGAATCTCTATATTCTTGATTGTTTTGTATGACCGTTCTCTACGTCTCTTAGACACATGAGCTAATAAGTAGCTTTTGTCCTTTTAATCTACTCAATTCTCTGCGTCCTTTAGACATAAGAGCTAACAATTAGTTCCTGCTCATCCTTATTAATTGTTTATTTCATTTTCTTTGGATGCAAGAGCCAAATTGTGGCTGTTGCTCCTTTGGATGCATGAGCTAACGAGTAACTCTTTCTCCTTTTTGTCATCTATCTATTCAATCCTTTGAATGCCAATACATAGTCTATCCTATTTCCAACTATCCTTCAGCCTTTTGGACGCCAGTGGACAATCCACTCTACTTCTCTCTTTGGATGCCTTTGGATAGTCCAAACTACTCTTTTTCTCCCTTCTACTATCTATTAGATATAAGAGTTACTCTAGCTAACTAGTAGCTCCTGCTCCTTTCTCCATCCATCTTTTAATCTCAGTCATTTGAGATGCACTTCTCATTTGGTAAAGCCTTGGCCAGAACTATATAAGCTTTGAATTCTCCATCCATTGCACAAGGAGATATGTAGGAACAAGAGACAACTCTTATCAACTTTAGAAAACCAAAAACATATCCTTCTTATCTTGGTAATAAAATCTAATTATGTCTACGTTTGAAGGATAAAAATAATAATTTAAAAATTAATAAATTTAATGTATCTAATTAAGATAATTGTCTTATGACAAACATCGAAGTATACTAACACTTTCCTTACGTGTAATGAACTTCCGAACCTAAAATCTGTTTTCGTAAACCGGTTCTTTTTTTCAAGATTTTTCTGATATTTCTCCCAATAAATATTGATGGTGACTCTATTACAAATTCATTCTTCTTTTTTTAAAAGGAACTTAAATTTCTATTTTCTATTATCCTGTCGCGATTACGATTTGCACAATACAAAGACACACAATACCACACTGGCAACGCATGTATAGTTTAGAAAGATTCAATTTTCACACCAAAATAAAATGATGTTATATCCTCTAGGATGAGAAGTAATTTGATGGTGGTCGTGTATGTGCCAAAAACAAATATGTTTAAACGTTGACTAATGACTAAAAATGGGCAGTTTCATGAGTGAAACTTACCGCTAGCTGGGGTCTGGGGCCATCTTTCTTTAACTTATATCCATCAACAGCAGACTAGTTGAGGAATGTTCTAAAATGTAAATCTACGGCGCATCAATTCGATCCATCAATTAAACTTTAGAGGCTGGATTGGACATATGCAAGAATTCTCAAAGGAACAAGAAAAACGAGCTAGGACAAAATAATGCAACCGCCCCGGGGTATATATATAGCATATATGCGTTACACATGCATCTACATGATATATATATATATATATAGCGTGTGTGCTTGATGAAGAAAATAATTTTATAAATTAAATAAGTGAGGGGCATAGTGTATAACAGCACGATTGCGCGCATATTCCACAATCGTAGGGATGTGAAAAGTGTTAATTCCTTGGTTAATGCTTGGAATCACGAGTGAGCAAATCTAAAACTAGATTTGTGGGACAAGACATAATGTTTAATGTAATTTAAATGATATGGTGTGGTTTGTCTTTTTCCGGCATCAGGTACTTGAATTGATGCTTTTCCCTGTGAAGGAATGGATTCAAGCAAAGAGGGAAAAATAGTGCAGCCTTATTCGCGAGGATGCCTAAAGCTGTTCATCTTTTTGAGTTTAGGCTCAAAATTGTAGGGCACTACGTGTTTGCTTTGCGCGTTTAAGAGAGAGAAAGACAAGCCTTTTGCCAGTGAGCCATAGAAAATGCCTATGGTTCAGGAAGAGAGTGATGAGAAAAGCCATCATTGCTAAAGAGGAAGTGAAAGGCTTGTTCATTGGCATGGGCCCTAAGGGAAATGTCAAAGGTCACGGCATCAAATCTAACGCAAGGCCTGCCCCTAACAAATCTCCCAAAATCCGATGCCTAATCATTTGAGTTTTATTTAAATTTTCATAAAGTTTTCCAAGTTTATTAGTGTACCCCTTTTCTGAAAGTAACCCCCCATGGTTTTCCATGATTCATATGTCTCACCTTTACAAAAAAAAGATTCAAATTTTTTTGAATGCCATCCCATGTTGATATAGTATATATCTCCCTCTCATGTCTCATCATTCTAATTTTAAACCCAAAGGTGAAATGAAAAAGATCATGATATATCAATCAATGAAATGAAAAAGATTACTAACTTTTTGATGGATAATATCCCCGGCCCGGCCTTTTCATGCAAAGACAAACCACTTTAACTTGACAAATTTTAACAATTCCAGCTGAGGAGTTCTTCAACCATAAGACTTTTCCATAATTTCAATCTTTATCTTTCTAGGCAAATGCTTCAGATCGAAAATTTCATAATTTAATTAATATTATATCACTGGCTGCAATGCATGTGTTACATACTTAGGCTTCTTTTGTCACAATGATGTTAGACAAAAAGATGGAATTCATATATTGCTTATTCTCTCTTTCAAGACCTAATTGTTTTCTCGCTCTCTAAACACACACATATAGAAAGCAATGCGGCTTGCTTGGGCATGAGTGGTTCTAAGCACAATTGATTTTAATGTAAATTCATTTTTAAACTGTGTATTTAAGAGAGTATGGACTCTTAAATTTTAATATGTCAACATCCCAATATGCTTTAAATTAAATTAAAGATACATATATTTATACTTGTTCACTTATTTTTTTTCTTTCTGTCGATTGGTTGCAGATTTTTTTGAGCTATACAAATTATAAACAGCCTACTTGTTCAAATTTTATAAATATTTTTTAAATTAAAAATTATGAAACTTAAATGTTGTAGAACAAACTAGGAAAAAATTTAAAAAAGAAAAAAGAGGTTCATTCAAATAAACCCAAAGTCATGTGTTAGGTAAATTAGAACCTAGTGAGTATATAAAATTAAGTGAGATTTAAGAGTTTGAGCGTAGAGGAAATGCAATATCCCGCTAGCTCCAAAAATATGTATAGGTAAATTAAAGCAAATAGAATTAATGGACGTACCTGCATAAATGTTAATTAACATAGGTAGCTGCCAAAAGCTAGGGGAAAAAAACTGCGGCGTCGCTTTCTCTTCCCCCCTCCACGCTTTTGTTTGTTTGAAATGTGAACAATGAATTTCTAATATACGATTGTGAATTATTTTCTTTGATTATTTGAAATTTCCCATGTTCTGCCTTGGCTCGGCGTATAGGGACCATATGTATTGTGTAGACAGACAGATCACGACGCTAACCGAAATCGTCTTTGACTTTGATTTTTCCACGGATTCAATTAGCTCAGCTGCATTAAAAATATTCTCGAATTTTGAACTCAATTATTCTAACTAAACAGAAATTAAAAGGTCCTATCCATGGGCTCCAACTAACTATACACATGAAGGGATTAACCACGCCATCAAAGTCTCATTCCATTGAGTGGTTTCTACCTACAACTAGTACTTTTAAATTTAAATCTAAACCATATTATAGACCTTCCAGATCCCACATGCATTAAATCCGTCAAGATAAAAAGTCTTATTCATGAGTGTAATAGAACATGCACGCGTACCACTTTTCTTTTCTCTTTCCTTCAGACTAATAAGCGTATGGTGTGAAATCGAAAACAGACAAAAAGTGATGGAGAGCTAAATCAATGGGCGCTTTTCTCGTTATCATTTTTCAGCCAATAATATTTTAATTTAAATATATCTATTGATAATTGGTTCAGCTGCCCACATCAGCATTTTCTTTTGGCACATCATGGCTACATATTCTCTAGCTAGCTAATATAAACGAACCAACGTTACAGCCTCACGAAAAAATCATGTTAAAATTTTATGCTTGCAAAGTGTTGTACAAGATAAATGAATAAATCACATCAGAAATATATCAAACTTTATGGTAAAAACATATTAAACATGTTTTTTAATTACAAAAATTACCTTTACTTTTTAAGTAATGGTTTTTAAAGGCACTGATTAATATTTGTCAAATATAAAAAGTTTTACTATTTTTTATCCTTAAGACAATAATTAAATAATCAGTAAATAGAAAATATTTATTAATATCGCAGAAGACTCATTGATAACATTAAATGTTATGATAAAAATATTTACTTTTAGTTACTTAATCATTTCCCTAATCAAAATATAAATTACCGCCCTTTAATTATGATTGCATGACAAAAGTTTTTATAATTTCTTTTCGTATTTTACTTAATCTTTTAGTATATAGAAGGAAGTAACTCAAATTTACTTTTGGTAACTTATTCCCTGAAAACTTTTAATACAAAACAAACAAAGCCTGTGATTAATTATCAAAGTTAACAAAATAACAAGAGTCATTTATCATGTATTGAGAATTTAATAAAAAAAAAAAGTATATAGTACAGCATTTACAAATTATTAAAAATAGAGAATAACTTACATTTTCATTTGAAAAAATATATTTTTGAAGGCGTGAATGTATAGAGCCACAAGCACACATTACATTAGATAATAGACATGCATACGAATGTACTATAGTTGTGTTTAGTTTATTTTATAAAAAAGGTACTTTTTTAATTTTAAAAATAATTTCTAAACATGTACATCTGTTTTCTAAAGGTGCCATGAGAAACTAAATTGTTGTTAATATATAGTTTTGAAATGTTTAAAGAACACATGAAGATATCTTTGATTTTGATAAAACGAGATTGCGGCGACTTACAATCCCCGAAATCTTGCCACCAATTACTCCTAGAATGTACAATTTTATAGTCGGCGTGAAATTAAAAATTGAAAAAGAGAATAAAGCGTAGAAGAAGAGGAGAAGAATAGAGGGAAGAAAGCAGACAAAATGGCAAAGAAACATTAGAGGTAAAATCAGAATAGAAGAAGGTGCGACAAAAACAGGAAAAGAGAGGATACATACAGTTTTGTCTGTGTTGTTCAATCTATGCTGCACATTGTACATTCTCTGAACGATAGTTTCACACAAGTCAAAACCAAAATCCATATACAGTGACACCAAACAAACTGATGCTGCCATTCTATAGCTCTAGTTTACCAGACACAAACGTCGAAACCAAATTAATCTCCACGATTCTTTCCTATATATATAGCTGTATATAATAATATTGACCAAAAGCACAATTCAGGAAAAGACAAGATAGCTGCTACTTATTTACGCATAATTCTCAGGGACCCAAAAAAAAAATATAATAATTAAAAAACAGTGTTCGATTAATTCGATGGTCATGGTTAAGCTGAGGATACCGAGATTCTTCTGTTTCTCATGCATTAGCGTTGTTGTACTACCATCCGTTGCTTTAAACCGTATGAAATTATAATTATGAATCTCCCTTTTTGTTTTGTTCATATTCTTTTCCCATTCCTTTGTTGCTAGCACTTAATCAGAAGAACAATTAATCCACGATTCGACCATACCTTCGGTTCTGGCAGCCACAGCACAGTCTGGTCCTTTTTCTCCGTGAAAATCTGACGGAGTTGCCGAGAAGTTAACTTTTCGCTGATCCGGAACATTGCTTCTGTAGTTGAGAGTGGCAGTAAGAGACCTCAAAAGAGTTCCATCGTTGTTGCCAATTCTCTGGGTCTGGACCTGGGCCTGGGCCTGGGCCCACTCCGGTGAAGGACCACGCATGTTGCTGTTTATGTTGTTGAGCCTCGATAATGGTCCATCCGATGAAGACGAAACCATGTTGATGTTGTGATGATGAGCAGCAACGTGAGGATGGGTCAATCCTAAATCTTCCAACAAAGCCATCTTGTGGTGTGAAGAATCAACAGAAGGGTACTTTGGGGGTGGTTGAAGGATGGATTGGAGGCTGAGAATTGGGTTGTGCATGTTAAGAGGGTAGTTACTATTTGAAGCTAAAGTGGTGGTGGTGTTATTGTCCAACATGGGTGGAAAGGAGGAGGGTTGAGGTTGAACTTTGTGCGCAAAGGGACGAAGGAGATAAGAGGTTGTTGTTGAAGTAGTAGTAGTAGGAGGAGGAGGAGGAGGAGGAGGAGGGTCTAAATGAGTGGAAGAAGGTCTGATGGTTGAAGAAGAGGCGAAGAGATCCAACCTGGTTCTCGGGAAAGGCGAGGAAGTGAAAGGAGGTGCAGGGATGCCAGTGAATTCCTGAACCATGGCTCGGAAATTGGTGGTGTCCGTAGTGAGAACAGTGGTGGGTGCACGCCTAGAAGCTCTTGACCGCTTCTTCGGGTTTCGAGTATTGGTATTGGTGCCGTTACTGTTTTGAGCTTGTTCATTGGCGGCTGACACGGAAACTAATCCTCCTCGTGAAGAAGCGCTTTCCTGAGGGAGAGTGCTGGGAAAACAAGCTGAAACTGAAGCTGAAGCTGCAGCAACGTTTACTCCTCCTCCTCCTCCTGTTTGACTTTGACCTCCCAGTTGAGGTAACAGAAAAGCTTGGTTTCTGTGTGGGGAAGACGAGGAGCAAGGCATCAAGCCGCCGAGATCGGGTTCGGATCTGGCAACCTTGGACCACACCATGTCCAGGTTGAGAGGGTGCGATCTTTGTGTCGGATCCAAGTAATTGGATAAAGGGTCGAACACGTGGTGGTGCTGATTAGTGAAGGGACCAGGACCAGCGTGGGGTTGTTGCGGTGGTGGAACGGTAAGGAACGCTGAGATTGATGAGGACTCGGCGCGTGAATCGTACTCTTCATCACCGGCGGTGCTGGTGGATTGCATACTTCCGCTGTTGGCCGAATCCATGAGAGCAGAAAATGGAAAGACGTAAGGGAGAGAGCAGAGAGATTTGCTTTATTGTTTTTGCTTATACTCACTCACTCACACGCTATATTTAAGAGGACGCTCGCAGAAAAATGAGGTATGGGTATGGGACAAGAGAGAAAGAAGCATTAGAGAGGGTGTTTCTGGTTATAGAAGAAAAATATTAGATAGGTAGTAGTAGTAGTACTACCAACACCCACGTCTTCGACCCTCTCATCTGCACAACCCCGTACAGTCTACTGCTTTCTCCCTTGCCTTACTTTTACTTAATTTCTCTTTCAGCAAATGGATGAATATACGTAAACCAGGATATATTTAATGCTTGCAGTTTGCAGATAGATGCTGTGAGTGCGAGTTACTCTGTTTGGATTGTGACTTTCGATTCAGAGAGTGAAACTGTGTTAGGGTTTCACAAGTTAAATAGAAAAAAAATCAAAAAGAAAAAGCAAGGGCCGGGAAGAGAAGAAAAGGATGGTTCTCTAGCCTTTTCCTTCTCTTAAAAAAGAGGCTTGCGTTTCATCTGGAAAAATATCAGAGTGGGGTAGACATTGGAGCTAGGGATGATGCCAGACTCCAATGGTCAAAGTATGTGAGAGTTGTGGTTTTCATTTGCTAGTCTGAAATGAAGAAAACATGTATCATATTAACGGAGGAGATATTTAATTATATTATTAATGTATACATACTTTGCATTAAAATAATAATTGGTGTTTTCAAAATATTAACATTTTATTCTTGCACAGTATTTTTAACAAAATTTATTAAATGATTCAAGATATGATTAATTATTTTTTAAAAAATTGATCAAGATGATCAACGTACACACTACTATAGTATTTAATAATTTATGGGGGGAAGGGATAATGAGGTGGGCAAGCAATCAAAATAGAGTGATGTTTGTTGAATTGCATAATGAAAAGAGAACGGCCATGTTTAGCTTTCCAATACGCATCAAGAAACGAATACAAATACGTGCGTATATATAATATCTAGATTTATGCACATAAAGGGAAATGACTGTTTTTGACGGTAAACCCACAAATTATATATATGTGTGCCAATCAGCAAGAAATATGTATGTATGAACTTATTACATGTCATTTAGATTTGACACGTACGTTACTTATTATTTAGAAAATACTACTGGGAAAAATAAAATATGTATAAAAAATAAAAGCTGAGGCCTGAGGGAATCTTTCACAGTCTTCCTCTGCTAAAAGATGCAGAAGGAAAATCATGATATTTATCATGTAAGCCTATATATTCTGCTTTTAGATGATTGCTTTCCTGTAACATCTTTCTTGCGCTTATGATTCATCTATGCTGAATAGCTGAATCAGTTGAGCAACATACGACTTAGCTCCAACGATCCAAACTAAAAATTAAAATTAAATTGGATTACTGAAGACGTTGGCTTTAATTATATTTATTTATTATTATTTACAAGGCCCCCTCGCCATTCAATATTCAATAATAAATTAAATTTAATAATCTTCAAAATAATCAACTTGGTTTGAAGAATATATGGCGGTCGTTGTCATTTGTACGTGTAATATTTATATGCTTTTTTCCTTTTTGATATACCTATGGTCTGTATTTGCCCCCTATATAATATAATCAAATCCATACCCCAAAACATGTACACCCCTTTTCTCACGTCTTCTAGGTTTACACGTAATATGTATGTAATATTAATTCACTTACTAAAATTATTTTAACCACTTTTCGCGTTAATGAGTCCTTACTTGAGTTGGAACTTGGAATCTCATTTTAGCTTTGTGATATATTTTTTATAGGCATTTTAGCTTTGTGATATAATAGTATATCTATTTATTATAATGAAAATTTTATTACCAATCTAAAAAAGCCGGGAAGGAGGGCCTTGCGATTTCCCTAGATGTGTAACACCAGTTCATAACAGTATAACCTTTTTATATTTTTAATTAAAAACTAACAATTTTTCTCTCTAGCAAGGACAAGCTTTTCAGAGTACTTTAACGTGAACAACATGGGCCCTCAAAATATCATTTTCTGAATTCAGAATTTATTTTTCATTAAAGATATTTTGTGGTTACATTTATTTGAAGTTCTGTAATTGAATGCCACAAACACCCATTTAAAGTAAATAAAGATAGAGGATACTATCACCGTAATTAGTGAACGAGCGTGGTCAAAAATGAAGAACTGCACAAGAAGGAGGGGAGAAACAAGCAACATGGTGAGACTCCGCCACTTTTGTTATATTTTCCATACAATAAAAATATTTATATACTTTTATTTTATATTTTATTTTTCTCTTTGACCACATTATTATCATTTTTATCTTCTCGTTTGATCTCTTACTAAATATGTACATCTAGCAAGTGTATAAATATAATTTTTCATTTTCTTTACAGTATATATGTTTATTTGATGTGTGAAAGAGAAGAGAAAGTAGGGGTTAAGATTGAAAATGGATCAAAGATCTCTCTCGCCGTGTTTCGTTACTAGAGAAAGAAGGTGGAAATTAATATATATATATATATATATATATATATATATATATATATATATATATATATATAATTCCACCAATATTTTAACTCTCGTCACAAGTGAGAAAAAATGAAAAATTATTGGGAGAGTTTCTCTCTCTCTTTTTTTTTTAGTTTATCACGTCTATAAACAAAACTTAAGGCCTTGTTAACTAACTGGTGCTTGCATTAGTTAAGGAATTAATAAAAGTTTTATTAAAAATTATATTAAGAATGCATTGTAACATTTTTTTAAGAAAAAACTCCTGTATTAACTAGTATTTTGAAAATATTGATTACAGAATTAAAAAGTAATCATTTTTAATAAAATTTTCTTTCATTAACTCCTCAACTAGTACTTTTAGACTGTAATAAAATAAGTTCATTTTCTTAACTAGTGCACTAAAAGAACTTATTAACATTTGCGTATATAATATTATATGGTATAACTTATAACTATTTAAAGACATAATTTTCTATTTAATTTTTTACTTTTCTTTTAATGGAATAAAATAAAGAATTTTATTTTTATTTTTCTTCCTTTTCAGTTTTCACATTATTCTTTATTTTATTTCTTTTATATTAAATAACTTAAAAAATTAATAATTTTCTCACCAGCCTTTTCTATTTAAATTCTTAATTTCTCTTATTTTTTTGGTTTATATTTCTTAAATCAAAGCATGAATTGAATGGATGTCCTTACGAAAAAGATAGAATCACTGAAGTTCCTAACCAGAAGGTTTAATTCAATGGTGATGGAGTACCCAGTGCTACGTATACAATGACGCCGAAAAGTTCCAAATTACACATATATATACCGTATGTAGATTTCTCTATTCCTTTTGAGATGTACAAATACGCACACGTGGCCCTCACCAAAACTGTTGAGCTAATTATGTATTGTTTAAGTTACTTGAACATGTAAAACTACTTTAATTTGTATTAACTGGATGTGGTCACCGTCCCCTCCACCTACAAAGATAAGTGGTAAATCAAATAAAGATTGGGAAATGATGATGGGACGTCTAATCTAATGCCCATTATTGTAAAATTGATGGTTGGAATCTTGGACATACCCATTGTTGTCCACTGATGATGCTGGCCGTTTGATTTTTTATGGACGGTCTGATAGCAATCACTTCTATTGCTGATCTTTCTGAATGGGAGAAGATAATTGCAATTTTTTGGATTGGGGGGCCTCATGCTCCTACATTATGTCCCTTAATGCTGCCACATAATTTACATGTGGGGTTCTAAAATGCCCGCATCTTTTTATTTATGTTTACGACTCCTCGTAGATTAAGGATCAAATGCTTTAGTTTTCCATTTAACGTGCTGTATAATATACATACTTGACAAAAAATAATGTTATTTTCTTCTTAATTATTTTTCCTATGTCCCTAATGCATCCCTGCCTAAAGCATTAATAGAAAAAGATAAATTATTAACGCTATATTTAGAATCCATGTTTTATTTTAAAGTCATATTGTTAATTAATTTGTAGTGGGGATAATAATATATTATTATTTCTGGATCCAATTTTAAAATTTTCAGATGATGCCGAAGATCAAGGGGACAAATAATATTACTTTACTATTTGGGACATTTTATATATGTAATAAAATTATGATTTTTTTTATAAACGAGAGATGAAAAAAAGTGGGAAGAAAATAACTAAATATGTGTGTTGAGAAGAAATAATTTAAATTATATATGAAATATTATATAAATACGACATCTCATATTATTTTATAAATATAAAAGAAATGTGATGAAGGCACGAAAAAGAGGTAATCTGCATGTCACGTAAGTAGCGGATGCAAATATAATAATGCAGTACCTTTTTGTTTTGAGAAAGGGTTACGGGCATATTTGTTTTTTCATACTAGAACTGCTATATCCGAAGATGCCACCAAAGTGATAAACAAACCCACGTCAGTTTCTGATTCATACAGCAACAATACATTATCCATATATAATTATTGTTATTTTTGTAGACAGAAAATAACAAGGCTCTAGGAGCCTTCTAATTTAACTAGTAAGTATCTTGTATATAGTAGTGATAAATTATTTCGGAAAGTTAAGAGTTGAAGAAAACATTCCATAAAAAATAAAAATTTTAATTATTTATTAATTCAAAATTTAAGGAAAAAGTATCAAATAAATTAAATAACAATGTAGTTATATGTCACGTATGAATTAATGCTAGAGGCATTAATATTTAACGACTTTTTTTTCTCTTTTATCTAAAACACTCTTTGTTGTTAATTAAAATTTATTAAGTAAACGTTTGAATTCTTGTTATATTATCTGTATTCATATATATATATATATAGACAAACTAATTTTAGACAAATGACCTTGGTTCAAGAAATTGACTATATGTTTAAAATTGATTTTGAGTTAACACAACTTTACGTAATTTTTTTGTGAGACTTTCTTAAATATTTTAAAAAAAAATTTAACTATCCACAAAAATTTATTAAAAATTATAAATTTTAGTAAGATTCATTAGTAAGTAAGAAAAAAACTAAAGTAAATACCAACAAAATTTATAATTTCAAATAAAATTTAAATAATATAAGAAAGAGAGTCTGTAAAGAGTATTTGAAAGAATTTTGTTTTTCATAAGTAGCTTGCTTTTAAAATAAGAATATATACAAATAAATTACCTCACTTCAAATTTAATTTTAACTAAACAAATACTCATCTAAATACACATTAATTTAGAATCACCAAATTTATGAGTAAATTTTATTAAATAATGAATAAAATTTATCTAATATAGTAGTCTCTAATAAATTTTATTCAATAATAAACAATATATTTTTAAAAAATAAATTATTAACATTTGCCATGTATCATAAGAAAAAAAAATATAAAACAAAAAGAATATGCTGTAGGAGTAAATTTTCCTTTACTTAGTAAGAAGTTATGAAATAATTTAAAGTTTGACAACCATGAAAAATCAAAAGAAGAGAAAAAAAAAATCGACCAAGAAACACTTGACAAGGACATGATTAAAGTTTTCATAAAAAATATAATCATTGGTCATATTAGTTTTATTTACTCGCTTCAAATGAAATCTAAAAAAAATAAAGAAAAATAAGTCTCATTTTTGGTCCATGTATTAATATTATGTTTTACCATATAATAAGTCAATTTTTTCTTTAGGAGTGGATGATAGCTTTAATTTATTCACTTCAAATGAAATATAAATTTTTTTAAAGAAAATAAGTCTATTTTTTAATGTATTAATTATATATTTTATCACAATATATTAAGTTTTGCTTTTAGGAGTGGATGTTAACTTTTGGAGGTTTTGCATTTATGCAAGAAAGAATCGCACAACTTTTTTATTATGAAAAAGATAATCATAAATTTGAACCCTGACAAATTTATTTTTATATCATTATTCGTATTGTGTGTTTATTAAATTTTGAAATATTAATTTATATGCGCAGGTTTTATAATATAACAACCATAAACAAAAATATTTAAAAGATATAATGGTAGCATTAGTCTCGACGCCGCTACATTATCCTCGACCTATTTATAAGTTAGCAACATTAGTGTCGTAATTATTTAAAAAATAAATAGATTTCCACTTTACCGTTTGGCCACATCATATCTAACACTAAAATATAACTTGGAGAAAAATACCGTTGGTCTCAAAATCAACGAATGATGGATACTTGTATTGTGTGGAGTACCGACATTTATTTTCTTAGCATAAACTTTTGAACAATTCTAATGATTGATTTTTACTATAGTGATTAATAATAGAGACATTTGTTAATACGTAATTAGTTTTTTAAAAAAAGTCTGTTATTAACTATTAAGTTATAATTTTAGTTTTTGAAATATATTAAAGGTAACCTAGAAAATTATCCTTTTAAGAGTAAATGACCCTCTCTCTATATAAATAAACTTTGGAAACATTACTTGAAGAAGAAACATAATTAACATGTTATAAGCATGTCAAAAAGAGATTAATCTCACACTAAAAGAAAGTATAAGATACTCACTCAAGTAAAAAAAACAAAAAAAAAAGGAGACAAATTACATTCCAATTCCCGCAATATATTCCCTAAATCATAATGCTTCTTCAGTGTTGAGCAACAATTATATCTTACGAATATTTTCTTGCATTGTCTTTTTATTTTATTTTTCTTTTGCTTCCCGTTACTTTTTGGGTGGTTTCCTCTCTGGTTTTGTTCTCCTCCATCCATCAAGAATCAAAACAACTAAAAAGATGTTTGGCAAAAAAAGAATGGGCAAAGACAAATTAAAAGGAAGAAACTTCTAAAAAATATTAACATTATAAAAAAAATCCATTTTATTAACAGTTTGTTACAAGATTTAGTCTTATTGCTATAAATTTTATTTAAAATATTAAACTGTTATAGACATTGTATATCTATTTTAATAATATGATGTATTATATTAACAAATGATTTAGTTAATGTAAAAAATTAATATATATTATTATTATATCATATCATTATCATTATATATTACCAAAAAAATATTATTAACATTGTATAGTAATAATTATATTGATAAATTTTAATTTTTGTTAAAAATATATTATCGAGAACTAATCTATTATAAATCATTGATAAATAAAATTATCTTTTAAGTTTTATAGTTTAAGGCTCGGAGCGGAAAAAGAAAATACCAATCTATATATGGTAAATGAAATGGTCAACCTTTTATATTATTTATTTGGTGCTTTTTATTGAGGTGCGATCAAGCTGTCATGCTAGAATGGTAGAGCTAGATAGAGTTTTGTAATATTTAGACGAACGGACAAAAGCGTAAGCAACCAATCAACCATAGTTTTTTTTTTTTTTTTCGAAGCTTCTGATATTTGAAATTGCATATATTAGCATCATGTTTACTCTTTTAAATTCATTTTTTGTTTTTCTATTGAAGCTTTTTCAGCCCGTGTTTTGTTCTTAACAGTGATTTTACCTAACCTAACCACGGGAACAACTTGAAGTTGTCAAATATTGTTTTATAGTTCAACCCATGATTAGAAACACTAAATGAAAAACAAATGTTTTCTACTTTTATTTTTAAATATATAAATTTCATTTTATTTTCCATTTTGAAGATTTATATAACAGTAAAAGTAATAATTAAATAATATTTTACTTTTTTCTATATAATAAATCTTTAAAACAATTTAAGTGAAAATAAATTAATATTTGTGTTTAATTAAAAATAAAAGTAAAAATAGGAAATATATTTTTTCAAATTACACTCAAGTGTTTTTAATTTTTTTTAGTATTGGTAAACTGTAAAGAAAGAAAATGTTTGCATTAATTATGTGAGATATATGTCCATCCACACGTATATATGAATTAAACTTAAATACATAAATAGTGTAAATTTTTTATATTGTTATTTTAAGTATAGACGATATATATAAGATAAATTTATTAATTTTTATTGTAATTATTTAAAAATTATATAATTAGGATAATTTATGTTGATTTACTGTATAAAATTTGTTTGCACGGTAGTATAAAATATATATCTTAAATATTCTAGTAGTGTGAAAATTATTTATGTTGTTATTTAATTTATAAATAAGAAATAAAATATGTATTTACTATGTACATTTAATTACAATTACAAATTAAGATAAATTTGTTGATTTTTATAACATATGTTATCAAAGTCATATAAAACTTTTTATGATATCAATGCATTACTATTAAATCTTTTATTCATAATAAATTTATCAATTTTTATAATAATTAACTTAAAAGTATTTTAAATGATTTTTAATTATTTTACCATGTAGAAACTTTACGCGAAACATTCATGATAATTAATTAAACTGTGTATGTATCATCACAAACACAAAGTGACTATATTTAAATCTCTGAATTATAAATCTAATCGTTGAGACATAATTATTGGATGCGTAAAATAAGAAGAGAAACATTAGTCTAACACATTATTTTTAAATATATTTTTTTATTATTAATTAAAATTTATTAAAAATTATATATCTTTTAGGAATCTTATTTTTTATTTAATAATATTCTCTTATATTTTTATAATTTTAATAAATTTTAACTAATAATAATAAAGAGTATATTAAAAAAATATAATAAAGACTTAATTGTTACGTTTTGATATTAAGTTTTGATTTTTTATTTTATCTACATATTTGAAAAATGATTAATTTTAATATATATATATATATATATATATATATATATATATATATATATATATATATATAGTTTTAATTGTTAAATTTTTTCACACTTTTAAAAAATTAACAATTTTAATTATGTTATTAATTTATTATCCAATTTTTAACGATTATGTTAACGTTATAAAGTGAGTCAATTATTTTTTAATTAGACAAATTGTGACATATAAATATTTAATGAGACACTAATTATTTAATATTTATATTAAATAATTTAATTTATGAAAAATTAAATATTTATATTTGACTTCTCCAGTTAAGAGATTATATTTTAGAGTTAAAATGCAATAATTATAATTAACTAAAAAATTAACGGTTAACATTGTAATTTTTTTTGTTATACATGATTTTAATTTTATTATAATTATTAACCTTCAATTAAATCAACTATTATTATTGTTGTTTTTATTTTGAAGGGTAATTTTTTCACTCTAGAAGAGGAAATAAATAATAATAATAATAATAATAATAATAATAATAATAATAATAATAAAAAAAATAATAATAATAATAATAATAATAATAATTATTATTATTATTATTATTATTATTATTTATTAAAGTATATTCTCTCAATTTAGAGGAACTTAAATGCTAAATATTGATGCGTCATAAATCGTTTAATTAAACAAATAGTTGATTAATTTTATAAATCACGTTATTATGTGTGATTTAGTAAGTTAATAATAAGATTAAAATGATTCTTTTTAAATGTGTGGAATAAAATTAAATAATTAAATTATGAAAGCTAAATTTTTTTATTTTTAAATATATAGATCTAAATTGAATAATTAAAATTATGAAAATCAAAATTATTTACTAAATTAAAAAAGTAAAAGTGAAATTAAACATAAAAAAATATAGATGTAAAGCTTTGTTTAATTTGTCTTAAATTAATAGATTTTGGGTTACGTGGAATGGTGTGATTGATAATATTTAGGACAATACAAAAGAAAGCATAGTTTTGAATATTCAATTTTCAAAGAACATCAAACCCTTTTCCGATAATTTGTTGTGTGAAAACAATGCCACGGAGAATACCAGCAATTAAATTTAATTCTCTTGTGGAGAAATTCCCAAAAAATTTCATTGATCAATCAATTCTGTTTTGAGATTGAGGGAGTGGGAAGAGACTCCCTTCCATCGTTGCTCTTCTTGCCGTGGAAGGTGGAAGAGATTAGAGATACCTTAGTGATGGTGCACAACAGACAACAGTTATTTTCGTGATTTGTTCTTGCTAAGGAGACAGTGATGTGAATAGACAAACATTATTTTCACGTCGAAATCTAATGTGACTGAAAATTGAAGCAGTTGATACCAATCGCCACTTTGACAAGTCCAATGCTACCTAATACTAGAGTATCAACAATTTGCTCTTTTTATATTTTGGTAAGCTCTATTAGCCAATTCTTCCTAGGTACGTTCCCAATTGATTTGATTCCAACGCGTTTCGTTTTTATTTTAAGTATAATCAAACAAAAAAAAATCCAAAATTGATATAATAACATTGTTAGGGGTAAAAGGGATAAAAATTGAAAAAGGAAATAGGTGGCGTAGAAATGAGGGCAAAGCCATTTTACAAGTCTACGTAGGATCACGTGGTCCAACAGTTTGGTTATTTTATGGTGGCGTTGGTCCCTAGGAAGGCATGGTGGTACCCAGGATTCAGGAAAGGTTAACTCTCAGGGAATTTGCCCATTGACTTGTCTTTCCTATGGTGAGCAATCTGCACCACATCCCAGCCTCTGACTTACACGTAATTCACAACGTTATCAATATTTCTTAATTCTTCCCAAAACACATTCCTAACTCACCATTAATTTCCTGCTGCATTCAACTATGTCTTTTTGACTTGCCTTTATCCGTGTTAGATCTACCTAACTGAGTATTCAATTTGTGTTTTAATTGGCTTTCTCCATTGCACATTATTTAAATAAATTATGTACTATTTTTTTAAGTTCGTTTTTAAATCATGTTAATCAATTATATGAAGTTGTGAACTACATGAATACTCAATTTTCTAAGCATTTTATATTTCAGTTATACATTGATAATAGAGTTTAAAATGGGCTTGTAAATAATTTTTTGAAACTTTATGGATAAACACTTGATAACTCGAAAACTATCTCAGTGTTTTGTTAGTCTGTGTTAGCAATTCTTTTTATGATTAACCTTCAAAATTAGCACACACAAAAACATGACATAGTACTGTTCTTGATTCTTTCCTTTGTATGTATGGTGTGAGTGGACTTGTAATTTGTAATATGCTAGACATCGCACACAGGATTAGCACTCACGTCTCAACTCGTAAAGTTGTGTCTGATTGTGACCAGCTAGGAGGCTACGAAAATTGGATATGTTTTGGGACATTACATTTACATCAACGAGGGGATCAAGCATAGCACTATGCAGCCATGGGTGCGACAATGTGGCCCATCTAATTGGATTGGATTCCCCAAAGAAACAATATAAATGCAATCTTGTGGGCTGAGATCATTAGTGTCCAGGCCCATGGCTATCTGAAAACGACAACTTGAACAAGGGAAATGATATCCAGTATTTACCCTCCTCTTTTTCATCTTCCTATCCCCAATTTTTTTTTATTTTCTTTAAAAAATTACTCTACCCATTTTAAAATTCAAAATGTGAGGATATGTTTAAGTAAGCTTATCTACATGCGTTTATAAGAGTAGAAAATAAAAAAAAAAATTGATAAGCTAAAAAGTTAAAATTAACTTATTTATAGGTTAAAATCATTTTTTAGATAAACTACATGAAAGAACTTTTATAAATTAATTTATGTATATATTAATTTTATCTTATAAAAAAATTTATTTCATTTTTTTTTCTCCTATAAATACTTATGGAAAATTCATCAAAACAGACTCTAAATATTGATGAGGACTAAAGCCAAAATTACATGAGTTCAAGTAGAGAAATGTAAGTCGGGTCATGTGCTATCATTATCAACTACATTATACATATACATGCGATTTTTAATTTTGAAATTTGTATAAGTGTCGTCTAAATATTATAAGTATAAAATAGTTCTCTTTTAGAAAAAAAAAAATTCTAATGTTGTCATGTAGTGTTTTATATCAGCAAAATATTTGTTATGTACTATAATAACATTTTATTAAGTTTGTTTTTTCAAAGAACTAAAAAAGTAAAAAAAAAATGTATATTAAAATAAAATTATAAATAATTAGTCTCTCTATTAAATTTGTCGTGGTTAAAACATTTGACATGTAAGAGATGGATATGTGTGAGGCCCAAATGTCTTTTTCTCCTCTGTGTTGTTTAAATAAAGTATTATCATTTCTAAAATTGTAGAGATCCTCGTTATACCAACGACCGAGTTTGTTGGTTTTATTGTATCTATCAAACAACCAACAAAAAAATTAAGAAAAAAATTAAAAAAAAACAATAAAAGAAAGAAAATTTAGACAATAAAAATAAAAAACTTACTATTCCAATATTTATGTTTCAATAAAACATTTTGACTTACACATAGTTATTATTTGTTCACTATAATTTTCTCTTTGAATCATCCTTTTAATTTTATCTCTCCAATTCGAAGATAGAGTACAAAGAAAATTTATTCTAGGACAGCTTCTCCAGGAGGAGGAGGCTTTGTAGATCACCTCCTGGATTGAAATTCAATTAGTGACTCAATTCAATTTCTCTACATTTTAGATTTATGGTGAAGTGTATTTAACTTGCAATATTCTATTTCATTAAATTTTTTTAGGACATGTTCCCATTTAGCAATTACTTTTCTCATGAATAGCTTAGGAATGAAATTGATCATCCATCATCATCCTCAACCAAAATAAAATAAAATTGTGACAGAACAAAACAAAAAAGAAAAAATGGGAGGCAATTCACCGGAGAGGAAAGTTGGTTGTGGCTTGATAACAGTATTCGGACGACATAGTTCAAGGTCACGCAAATCAGTCTCTGCATGTTCTTCTCCCATTGCCAACATTTTTGAAAAGTCACCATCAAACAATCAAGATTCAAAACAACGTCATGGAGGCTTTAATGATGCTATTTCAGTTGGAGAAGCTTCACATAATGATATCACAAACTCTTCATCTCATTTTGTCTTCAATCCTCAAAAGCCAACCCATGTCGTAAGCCAAAGGAAACAAAAACATTCCAATGAAACAATAAGAAAAGGACCTTCACCTACTCTAGGCAATATTAGCCAAGGAAGAAAGGTGCCAAACGAAGTCGTTGACATTTCTAGTGAACTTGAAAGCATGATCAACGACCACCTAAAGTCCAAGGGAGGTAGCACCCTTGTTCGAGCTTCTTCCAACAATGTGATGTTTTATGGTAATTTAGGTAACCTTAAGCAAGGAGGAGCTGGATCAGATTATAATAGTTCAATGGATTACTATAGTTGTAACGAAGGATACACAAACCATACCTTAGGATGTGAATATGATAATAGTATTAATAGGAAAGAAGCTAAATCAAGTAAGGAACAATCAGGTTCGTTGTGTAGAGCTTTGTCTACTAGAATAGATCCCGAGCAATTAAAGATAATGGGCAATGAGGATTATAAGAATGGAAGGTTTGTAGAGGCCTTGGCTTTGTATGATGCAGCCATTGCAATTGACCCCAATAAGGCTTCTTATAGGAGCAACAGAAGTGCGGCATTAACTGCTCTTGGTAGGCTTTTAGAGGCTGTTTTTGAATGTAGAGAAGCCATTAAAATTGAGTCTCATTATCATAGAGCCCATCACCGGTCAGGAAATTTGTACTTTAGGTAGGTATGCATATTTCATTTTTAGTTACGGAATATGCAGTTTCCTACTTTTTGATGTTATTAATTCTAAACACTTACTTTCATGTAATTTCCTATAGATTAGGAGAAATAGATAACGCCATGTATCATTATAAGCAAGCAGGACCAGAGGCTGATCCTGATGAAATTGCTAAAGTAAAGATTCTTCATATACATTTAAACAAATGCACTGACGCTCATAGGTTGGGAGATTGGAACACACTCATAACTGAGACCAATAATGTTATATCATTGGGTGCAGATTCTGCTCCACAAGTGAGTTATTAATTATTTTATAATATTATATCATCTCCTCAACCAATGTATTAGATATCTTTTTTATCTGACTCGCACTCACATTTGCATGTGTTATTATGCTAATATTATTCTTGTTTTGGCCGTGAGATATATGCATTACAAGCTAAAGCCTTGCTAAAGCTTCGTAAGCATCAAGATGCAGACAAAGTAATGTCAAAATGCCCTAAATTTGATGTTGATGAATGTACTAAGTTCTTTGGACCTATTGGTAATGCAAACTTTTTGGTGACACGTGCTCAAGTTGATTTAGCTGTTGGCAGGTTAGTAATTTGCTTCAAATTTTAACAAAAACAAACCTTACAAGGATTAATTAAATTATTACTAATGCTCCTATACACATTGGTTAACATGTAATTTTTATTCGTACATTGTGTTGGCAGATTTGAAGATGCTTTAGAGGCAGCACAAAAAGCAACTAGGTTGGATTCTAATAATAAAGAGGCAAATAAGGTGATGAGAAAGGTTCGAGCTATCACAATTGCTCGTGCAAAAGGAAATGAACTTTTCAAGGCATCCAAATTCTCAGAGGCTTGCATTACTTATGCAGAAGGCCTTGACGATGATCCATATAATTCTGTTTTACTATGCAATAGAGCTGCTTGTAGATCAAAACTAGGCAAATTTGAGAAAGCTATAGATGATTGCACTGTTGCCCTTAACTTACGCCCATCTTATAGTAAGGCCAGGTTGAGAAGGGCAGACTGTAATGCTAAGGTGATCTACTTAATTTACTTTTATTTACTTAATGCAACATATTTTGAACAAACGAAATATCTTAATTGTGTTATGTCGGTATTATCAAATGAATAATATTAACTTCAATATTTCCATGAGTACAAGTTTCAAAACAAATGTTTTAAACTTAGGCTTTTTAATTGTGACTTGTGTGATTTTTATTGTAAAATTGTAGTTGCAAAGATGGGAAGCTTCAATGCAAGACTATGAAATATTGCTAAAAGAGACACCAGAAGATAAGGAAGTAAAGCGAGCATTTTTGGAGGCCCAAGCACAACTTATGAAACAAACAAGGTGATGAAAGAACTCAAGGACATGAAGTATCGTAAAGTTGGTTTCAGAGTTAGAGGGGAGAAAAGACATTTCGAAGATGAAGATAAAACATGGAACAAACATTTAAAGTATCATGGAGGTAGATTGGACAAAAATGTTTTTATCTTCACTAGGCCAAACCAATACATGATTTTAAGACAAGATGATCAATTCCTTAGAAAATTAAAATTACTTTAGAGTGAAAATCAAAATTCACTTGGGAAATACAAGGCTTGATTTTGCATAAAAAAACAACAGGAAAGTAACCAAGTTAATATGTAGTAGAACTTAAACTTGGTATGTGTCTCTTTTATCTTTTTATTTCTTTTTTTTTTCTTTATTCTTTTGGGAGAAATTGTACAACACTTGTCTTTGAAAGATTTCAAATGTACATTAAATTTGTAAATTGTCACTTAATGAGACTAATTAGATTTATAAATTAAATCTAAGACTTGATTTTTTCTCTCACAGAGAACCTTTTATCTCTCTCACTTTTATTAACATGCTTTGTTTTTCCTTTCACTTCTTATGTCTCATTTCCTTTTCCAATACTTTATTTATAAAGGTAAAATGGCTAAATGACAATTGTTTAGCGCATTTCATACTTTTTCCTAGAAAATTATTATGGTAAACAAATATAGATATGATAAAGGCTTAAATCTCATATTATGTTTTCATTGATGAAGAGATTATCTTTTTAATTTACTCATTTTTTGTTGGACCATTATAATTTGGAAGTCTAAATCAAATTATAATATTCTAATAAATATTTTTCATCATTCCTATATTTTTTAATTGATTTTTTGATATAATTGTAAAGAATTTAATATATGAATTTAATGATATTGATAGTATAAAAAAAAGTTTTACAATGTGATTTAATCACAAATCATAATTGATATGACTTTTAATATATTTATTATAAAATTTAACAAACTAACTGTATATAATAAGTTATAATTAGATAAATATATAAAACTATTTTACATTATCAATATATAATATATTTTTTGTTAATATAAATGGTTAAGGCCTTTTAAACATTAGTTAATAACTTATTGTACAAATTGAAATTGATAACTCTTTATTCTAAATATTATTGTTTATTTAGATATATTTGATCGAAAAAATAATTTTACTTATCAAAATGAAAAAGAAATGGTTGATTTATATAAAATTTTGTGGTAAGTTTAGAAAGTTTAATGTTAGTATACATAAAAAAAAACAAACGTCATTTGTTGATTTCTACCATCCAATTGATAAAATTATTAAATACACGTGTTTAATTTTTGGAGTTTACAAAATTTTTCTTGACCAGCGACAAGACAAATCTATAAAATATTAGTTTTTATTGCAATGAATTAAAAAAGTACATAGAAAACAAAAAAAAAACATAAAAAACATATCAAAATTATAATTGATTTTATTTGATTCTCACTTGTTTCTATAATCATCTAATTTTTTAGTTAAATGTACTAATAACTTATTCAATTTACTAATTTTTTTATCAATTTAATTACACTAGTCTAATTTTACAATTAATGAAAATAATAATAATAATTCATCCTAATACTATAAATTTGAGTTATCACATTTAAATCCAAGGAGACGTCTTATCATATTACTATCTTTTTCTCCTTATAGAATGTGATTTCACCAATATTTAGTAATTATTTTTGTCTTTTTTAAAAAATCTAAAATTATTAATTATTTTTAATTTTTCTTTTCGCTCAATTTTTCTCATATATCACATTTAATTAATTTATTTTATTTTTATATATTGAAAATTCCATTTATTTCAAAGCTCAATTATTTATACTATTAAATTATCTTTCCCTTTTTATTTAAATTTAAGATACTTATATTTTTGTACATAATTATTTGAATTAGTTGTTATTAAATTATAATTTTAAATATTTTTTATTTATATTTTTTTAGCTTGTGCTTAAGTTTAAAAATATCTTCATATGCAATGTATTAATACTTACCCGTAATAATAATGGATCGGCTAAAGAATGCTCTTATGTATGATTGCTAAAGTTTACTAATTAAAATTAGATAATTTTGTATTTTACTAATAATCAATAAATGTAAGTAGTAAATGTTAGAGTGAACGAAACAATGGATTAATTGTGGTTTTTTTTTTCATTAAAAATATTTCTCAATTAATAATAAACAGGTAAAAAGACTTTTAGGTTAAAGAGTTGGCATAAAGAAGATTCTTTTGTTCCCATTCTGTTCTAATGAGAGATTTTCCTCTATTACGTTTTTAAGATGAATTTTCATCTGTATTTTCTATGTTTTTCGTCTTGTTTTGAACGTTGTATAGTCTCCCATGGCAATGAACATGTAAGGCTAACTTCATTTTAAATTCGGGATTTATGACTACAACTAGTTTGAGCTCCCAATTCCTCACTTTCTCTATGTGATTTCTGTTGTTATGTTTTTCAATTCTCATTTTGTTTTCATGATTATAATCTGACTACGTTATGGATTACATTTTCAGCAGGTAATCAATTGATAACCTGCATTCAACCAATATGTTCTTGAATTTATGTTAATTAGGGACTGTGATTGCGAACTCAATATATATAGACAAATGTTAGGTGATTTTTTTAAGTTGGTTGATATGAAATTGCATAATTCTTTAGGTGAGTCGTGATAATTAGTACATAAATGAATTACTAAAGTGATGTTTCTTACTTTATTTAAACTACCTTTCATTTTGTCAATTTATAATGCAATTTCTATGCTAAACAAATTCCTCCCTTTTCGAATTTGTACATAACATTTGGTTTTCGTTATACACACAATTAGACATAATACGAATGTGTCCTTATAAAAATCGATCTAGATTAAACTTTATTCTATAAAAATCAAAGGAAACATAGTACTTTAATAATGTCTCAAGACAGCATTATTTAGCTCCCACAAAAGGCTTGTGGAGATTTTAGATTTCAACTAGAATATTTTTCACTTTTAATTGGTAAATTACTCATAAAATTATTAAAGTACTAATACTTTACTATAGCATAAATTTGTTTAAAATAAACAAAACAAAATAAGAATAAGTGTACTTAAATTTTGTTTGGGCACCTATAGTTTTCGTAAACAAAACAGCAACACAAAAATCCAAACCACATAGTCTTTATTCAATACATAATAATACACGTTGGCCAATTCCACTTAGGCTATCTAGAAGTAGAACAACGCTATGACGAAATCATCCCTACATGACAAGTGAAATACTTAACACTACTGGCGAGCGGCGGAGCCCAAAATAGAGAAAGCAGAGCGAGGTCTGACGGCATCGACTATCTTGAGGTGAGGATGGGCCTGGCCCAACTTCTTTGGACAGTAGTCCCTTTCAGCCCAGAGTTTATAAGGCGAAGTGTCAGTAGCGAGCCACTGCTCCACCGTGAACTGCTGCTGAGCGCAGCTGGCGTGCACTCCGGTGGTGGTGACCTCAACGTAATTACAATACCATCCGTGATGGGGCCCCGACCCGTCTGAAGTTAGGTTAACCGCACAAACGGGTCCGTTCAAGCAAGGACCCCTGCCGCTGAATATGTCGAGGTTGCCACGCTCGAAGTAGTTGTGACCCGGATCCATCAACCCGCCCCATGTCTCGAGGTTCTCGATATATATGCCGTAGCCGTATGTGTCGTACAACTTCACCCCAATAATGGAATCGGTTCCTCCCTTGATGATCGACCCCGTCCGAACGTACACCGTGTACACACAATCATCTTCCTACATCAAATATATTATTCTTCAGTTACAGTAATTAACAAAAAACACAAAGTTTAAGGGTACTGAAATTTCTAGGTTTACCGATCTAACGGTTCCGGCGAAGCAGAGAGAGAACAAAAAGAGGAGAAGAGGGAGGTGCCTCCTTGAGCTTGCCATCAGATTGAGATGAATAGAGTACATTATCCAACGGCTCTTCATAAATACAGAACTATGGCACAAGGTAGATGGGAAATGAATTGGGCCACGTTTATTATTACTTTCCCATTTCTTTTATATATATTTTTGGGAAATGTCATCGTTATGTCCTTCTCCACCCATCTACCTAATTATCATTTTCGATACTTCAAAAGAAAATTAGACTAAATACTACTACATATATTCATGCTATAAACAGTTTTTACATTATTTTTTTTATATATAAATTAAGATAGTTAATTTAAATAAATATGGTTTTAAGATTTTCTAACGATAATATTTTTAGATTTTCTCTTATAAATTTTTTTTTTATCTTTCTCAATCTATTATTTTTAATAATTTTTGTTCTAAATTAAATTTTAATAATTTATTAAAAGTAATATTTGTAATTAAAAATAATATTGTATCACAATTTAAATTATTTTTGATAAATTTAAAATAAAATTCATATATTAAAAATATATTTATTATGAACTTTAATGGTAATATAATTTATATATTCAAAAATATTTATTTTTTATAAATTTTAATTATATAAAAAAAATATTAATTTAATTATAAAGTATTACTAATAATTTTAATTTTGTTAATCTTTATAATAATTATATTATAAATTACATTTATTATAAATGTTTATTGATTAATACTTGATGGTTAAAACAGAACTTTTTTATACCAATAATATATGGAAATTAAACTCGAAAAATTATTCACAGAGAAATAAGATATTCTATACCATATTTATAAAATCTTCTTTATTTTATTTATACTAATAACACAGTTATTAATTTTACATGTTAATAAAATTTAGCATTTGTTTTATTTTATTACCATTTATTCAGTTAATCTCACACATACATCTATGGAAAAGTCAGAAAAGATAGTTTTCAAGTTCTTACAAAGCACCTAACTATTGTTCAAATATTTACATACGTACGTTGATAATCACCATCATGTTCTCTTGATTTAAAGTTTAACAGTAAAGTAAATGGTAGCATTCACCAAAAAGAAATTTCTTGTTCTTACACTTGGAAGTCTAGCATGTTTTTTCTCTGTCTGTAAATATAAATGAAATAAAGGTGCAATAAATAAGGGTTGGTGAATTTGAAGGAGGGATAGAAATACTAGTGAACCACATAAAAGTACAAAAATTGTGATGGATTTTCTTATAATATATCTCTCTATTGATTTTTTAAATGTTTTATAAAAAATATAAAATAAAATATATTATATTTGATAACAAAACAATATCCCAATATTTAGTATTTTTAATAAATAATTAGTGAGTGTTCAATTGCATACTTATTTGTTTCCCTGTTACTTCACTTTCAAAATAAAACTACTAGTATAAAACAAGTTAAAAATAAATGAAATATAGGTGCAATAAATAAGGGTTGGTGAATTTGAAGGAAGGATAGAAATACTAGTGAACCACATAAAAGTACAAAAATTGTGATGGATTTTTTTATAATATATCTCTCTATTAATTTTTTAAATGTTTTATAAAAATATTAATAAAATATATTATATTTGATCACAAAACAATATTCCAATATTTTGTATTTTTAATAAATACGAAAATTTGTAAGAAGATGTCATAAAAAAATAATTATTGAAACTAAAGATGATATGCATCAGTTCAATGCTGAATAATACTATTGTTTCCGCAATATTTCTTAACAATTATCTTGATATTCTAAAAATATGGAATATAAATCACTCTGTTTGAACTTAACTATTATTGAGTTAAAAGTCGTGTTTCGTAATTTTTTTTTATATATAAAAATGTTTAATAATTTTACATTTAGTAATTAGATAAATAAATAAAAATATTATAATAAAAATTAAAATTATTCGTATATACAAATCAATAAATTATTTATTGATGTAAAATTTTAATTAACATACTCTTATTTTATTTAGTCAATGAGGATAATTTTAACATAATTATCAAATGATAATATGATTAAAAATTAACTAAATCTTAAATTTATATAATAACAATAATTTTGAAATAAAGAAAGTCTAACAAAATTTATAGCTTTAAAATAAATGGAGTAATCCACGGAGGCCACGAGTTCCACCTTGGTTGGATGGCCTCTCTCTCTTCGTTGAGAATTCCGTCATCCATTTGTTATAATAATTGTTTGTCGCTGTCTTCTTAATATTTTAATTTGATAAAAAGAGACTTATAAAGATATATGATAACAGTTACAATGATGAGTGAAATCTCCAGAACTTGGGTGGGACCCATCAGGAGCATATTCTGGTCATCGCGTAAAGGTTCCCATTTATATCAGCAAATTATACTGACATTCATTTAGTTTATTTTACAAATTTTCATTATGTCTTTTTTTTTCACGTATAATCATATAAAATACTCAAATTTTTTTTCCACTAAAATCGGCTTAATAGTTTTTTTTTTAAAATATGCATAGAATTATGTTCTAATTTTATAACTGTAATTGTATTTTTTATTTTATAGAAATATTCAATTTTTTCGTTATTAGACCGATCCATTATTCTTTGTATTTTTTTGTACAGAAGGAAAGTAAAAGAAGAAATTGTAAACATTATTATTTATATAGATGTGTAAATTTACATTTTATATATTGAATAAAATGAAAAAAAGATGGAGATTTCAGCTGAAGGAGGAGGATCTGCCGACAGCCGTAGTTGGGGGCCTAGCAGTAGCTGGCAATAAATGCATCCATATTTCAAATTTCAGAATTCATTTATTATTAGAAACAGGACGGGCTTGATATTTTATAGACATAGGACAAAATAAGATATAAGAACTATTTATATATATATAAGCATTTTAAAATTTGAATATATATTTAGAGGTATTTATAAATTGACCCAACTTAATAAAAATAAAAAAATACTGATTAAAAAATTGAATAAATTAAAAAAAAACAAATTTATTGGATTGATTAAATTTAAAATTTAAAATTAATTCAATAAATCCAAATCAAACTTATATATAAATATATTTTTTATGATTTTAATAGGTATGTATTATGAGGTTAAATTTTGTTTCATTATCGACCAAATAAAAATTATGTATGTAATGACTATTAAAATAATTATTATTAAAATCAATAAGTTTATCATATAGGGTAGTTTGCACTTAAATGATAGTGTAATTTTTTTTATATTGTTAATTAATATCTTATTTTTATTTATAAATTTATAAATTTTATAAAAACAAGGCATGTAACTAGTGTAATCTCATATGAAAACTCTAATGGTAATTCCACTCTCCCGTTATGACAATAGTTTGTAAATTGAGTTGGAATAGAAAACGCAAAGGAAAAATTCGGATAGAATAAGGTATAATTGCCTCTATTCTTATAAAAAAATTCTGGAATGTGGGTCGAAATAGCGCATATACAGTAACAAAAGTAGCTAAAGTTGATTGTCCTCTAATCAAGGAAGTAGAATAGCGCATCTGAAGTTACTTTACATCAAATATTTCAATAAGGCATAGTCTATGAAACCACAAATTGAAACGAAGATGGAAGATATGATCTGAAAAGCTAATAACATTATCCAATTTGAGGGGTTCCTCATAAAAATACTTAACATGCACCACATCGTATATGTTAAGTCATTGTTCTATCTGAGCAAATGCTTTACATATAGGTATCCCAAAGGAGAAGGGTTTGATTTCGATATTGGGGTGGAGATTGAAAGCGATAGCGTCCATGACCGTGTCCTCACAACACCAATGCAACATAGTAGTTGGTAAGGTATTTGGGAATTTTGATTTATTTTTCTTTTTAGAAATTGGACAATAGAATAATGACGGAATAAGTTATGGAGGATAATATAACTCTAATACCATGTTGAAAAAATAAATGAAAGAGATATTGAAAACCATGTGTATCAATTATACAATATAATATGTTTTATATGACCGAATTGCAATAAATACAAATAAATATAGAAGATAATATTCCTATTTACATAGTATGATATGCCTAATTAAATAAGGAAACTAATCCTAAAATATAAAAGAAGAATAAATCCTAAGAGATCATCTAGGATGTTCTAAAATATTCTAAAATATAAAAATGATATAATCATTTTTTTTCCGATTTTCCAATAGAATCAAATTTTTGGTAACACTAAAACTATTGAGCACTTCATACATACCAATTTGTTTTTTTTATTTGTCAAAATTGAACATAAAACTAAGAGATTTATAACATTTATACACTCTGCTTAACTAATTGAGGTAAAGAACATGTCCAATTCTTTTAAGTAAATGCAAAGCAACCATGAAAAACAAAATATAACAGTTTCTTCTAGAATTGACAAAACACCATCGATTTCTTAATCAGACTAACTCCTTGTATGTGGTATACATGGATACCACTCTTTGTATAATTAACAAAACATTAACTTTTTTTTTAAAGGTAGAACAATTTATTATTTTTCTAGTGAAGGAGCTTATAAAGAAAATTCACTCTAGCTCAACTTTTGACAAGATATATATGGATAACTATGATAACAAATAACCCACAAAAATCAAAATTAGTAATAAACAACACCTACTATTGTACATCATATGAACCAGTACGTTCATTGCTAAAATGTGACTTCAATCATAAAGGAAAACATTTTGTACAAACAAGAAGCCATGAGATTGTGACTTGGATATTGGATTTATACCCAAAAAATATTCACCATCTCATATATCCACTAGACTTCCATGCTAGGACCCCCAAGAGCACAAGTATAACCAATAAACATTACTTTATTTATCATTTTCTTCATAAACTATTTGCATCATAATGTATATCATCACTATAATTCATACTAAATTTCATATAATTACATATCAGTAAAATGCTTCCATACATATCAAAATCACTATTAAATTAAAAAGAGTCAAGATAAAATTTGGGAGTGATAAGCCTTAAAAGAAAAAAGAAGACAAACAAATTATATACATGATTCTTTTAAATAAATCAATTATTTATATGCGGTAAACGTCGATAACACTCTTGTTTTAATATACAAAGAATAAAAAAAAAAACTAAATATTTATAATTTACTGATTTTGTCGGAGCATCACTCTTATGGTCCTCAATCATACACGTTCTATTAAAAACAATAACAACAAAAATAACTTAGTCAAGATTTAAAATTGTTGATGAAAAATAAAAATTATCTTTTTTACCATAGAAGATAGATTTTTTTTTAATAAAGGAAATCATGCTCTGCTTTTGGAAATGAAAAGTCGCTCTTTTTATTGTAATTTTTTTTTAATTTTTTAATTTACTTAATAATGTGAAAATGAATAAAAAAGATACAACTAATGTAAAAGAATAAGTCTATGTAATTTTATTTTGTAGTTAAGCAGTCAAGTTTAAAATTTTAAAATCCTCTATTTGATAATTTCATATGAGACTTTCTACTATGTTTAGCTAACTTCAGTAATTTGATATTTTTAGGTGGTAAAAATATATTAACTAGAATCATAGTTAATATAGTATCTCCTATATCGGACCTCATTCACTGCTTTTTGGGTGTCTTTCTTAACTACTACTTATTTTTTTTCCGAATTTTCTAAATATAATTAAATGTTCGTGTAGGAATTCGATGTCAAAAAGGCACTCGGCAGTACGTATACGCATGTATTTTACATTGGAAAATATCTTTGCATTCCATTTTGTTACCTTTTTTTTCTTTTCTTTCGATGCATGCACAAAAGATATAAAAGCCTGATTTTGTTATTTAAAGCAGCAAAGACATGTGAATCAATAGATTGAAAAACTAAACATTATTCACACACCGTGACAAAAGTATCACCACCACCTCAACAAAAAGAAGCTATATATAAGTAAGCTTAACAAATTCAAGAAACATGAGATTCTAATTCTATATATATTCACCATTTCCTATATATACTAATCTGAACAATAGAATTCTGGCAAGTGATCACATTGTAATTTAGTTCACAAAAGACTATGGAGATTTTAGATTTCACCTCGAATATTTTTCACTTTAAATTGGTATTGAACAAATTAGTTACTCATAAAATTAGTAAATAAATACTTTACTATAGCATAAATTTGTTTAAAATAAACAAAACAAAATAAGAATAAGTGTAAATAAATTTTGTTTGAGCACGTATAGTTTTGGTAAACAAAACAGCAACACAAAAATCCAAAAGGCGTCGTCTTTATTCAATACATAATAATAATACACGTTGGCCAATTCCACTTAGGCTATCTAGAAGTAGAACAACGGTATGACGACAGCATCCATACATGAGAAGAGAAACACTTAACATTACTGGCGGGCGGCGGAGCCCAAAATAGAGAAAGAAGAGCGAGGTCTGACGACATCGACTATCTTGAGGTGACGATGGGCCTGGCCCAACGTCTTTGGACAGTAGTCCTTTACAGCCCAGAGCTTATAAGGCAACGTGTCAGTAGCGAGCCACTGCTCCACCTTGAACTTCTGCTTAGCGCAGCTGGTGTGCACTCCGGTGCTGGTGACCTCAACGTAATTACAATACCATCCGTGATGAGGGCCCCACCCCTCTGAAGTTAGGTTAACCGCACAAACGGGTCCGTTCAAGCAAGGACCCCTGCCGCTGAATATGTCGAGGTTGCCCCGTTCGAAGTAGTCGTGACTCGGATCCATCAACCCGCCCCATGCCTCAAGGTTCTCGATGTATACGCCGTAGCCGTACGTATCGTACAAGCTCACCCCAATAACGGAATCGGTTCCTGCCTTGATGATCGACCCCGTCTGAACGTACAACGTGTACACACATTCATCTTCCTACATCAAATATATTATTCTTCAGTTACAGTAATTAACAAAAAACACAAAGTTTAAGGGTACTGAAATTTCTGGGCTTACCGATCTAACGGTTCCGGCGAAGCAGAGAGAGAACAAAAAGACGAGGAGAGGGAGGTGCCTCATTGAGCTTGCCATGAGATTGAGATGATAGAGTACATTATCCAACGGGTCTTCATAAATACAGGACTATGGCACATGGTAGATGGGAAATTAATGAATGAATTGGACCACGTTTATTGTTACTTTCCCATTTTTTTTATATTTTTGGGAAATGTCATTTCGTGATGTCCTTCTCTACCCATCTCATTATCATTTTCTATACTTCAAAAGAAAATTAGACTAAATACTATTACATATATTCATGCTACAAACAGTTTTTACATTATTGTTTTTTATATATAAATTAAGACAGTTATTTTAAATAAAAATAGTTTTAAGATTTTCTAACGAGAATAATTTTAGATTTTCTCTTATAATTTTTTTAAATCTTTTTCAATCTATTATTTTTAGTATTTTTTGTTCTAAATTAAATTTTAATAATCTATTAAAAGTAATTTATAATTAAAAATAATATTATATCAAAATTTAAATTATTTTTTTATAAATTTTAATTATATAAAATAAAAATATTAATTTAATTATAAACTATTACTAATAATGATAATTTTTTAATCTTTATAATAATTATATTATAAATTATATTTATTATAAATTTTTATTGATTAATACTCGATGGTTAAAAAAAAAACTTTTTATACCAATAATATATGGAAATTAAACTCGAAAATTTATTCACAGAGAAATAAGATATTCTATACCATATTTATACAATCTCCTTTGTTTTATTTATACTAATAACACAGTTATTAAATTTACATGTTAATAAAATTTAGCATTTATTTTATTTTGCTACCATTTATTCAGTTAATCCCACGCATACATCTATGAAAAAGTCAGAAAAGATAGTTTTTAAGTTCTTTCAGAGCACCTAACTATGGTTCAAATTTTTACATACTTACGTTGATAATCACCATCATGTTCTCTTGATTTAAAGTTTAACAGTAGAGTAAATGGTAGCATTCACCAAAAAGAAATTTCTTGTTCTTACACTTGGAAGTCTAGCATGTTCTTCTATGTCTGTAAATATAAATGAAATAAAGGTGCAATAAATAAGGGTTGGTGAATTTAAAGGAGGGATAGAAATACTAGTGAACCACATAAAAGTACAAAAATTGTGATGGATTTTCTTATAATATATCTCTCTATTGATTTTTTAAATGTTTTATAAAAAATATAAAATAAAATATATTATATTTGATAACAAAACAATATCTCAATATTTAGTATTTTTAATAAATACGAAAATTTATAAGAAGATGCCATAAAAAATAATTATTGAAACTAAAAGATGATATGCATCAGTACAATGCTGAATAATAGTCTGTGTTTCCACAATATTTCTTAACAATTATCTTGATACTTTAAAAACATGGAATAAAGATCACTGACACGCTGTTTGAACTTAACTACAGTTGAGATCAAAGTCGTGTTTCGTAATTTTTTAAATGTATAAAAATGTTTAATACTTTTATATTTATTAATTAGATAAATAAATAAATATATTATAATAGAAATTAAAATTACTCATAAATATTTTAAAAAAGAAAATTTGGACCTAACCCAATTTTATAAAATAAATTCGTAAAATGAATATTAATTCTTACTTATATACACTATTTATTTCATCTCACAAATCGATATAAGATTTTTAAAGTGCTCATATAGAGGATTGATCAACGACGTAAAATTTGTAATAACATCTCAATAATTAATAAACCTAACAATAATTATTATGATAAATTTTTATACCATTTAAAAAAATAGATTTAAACCTAATTCGACTTTATAAAATTGATTTATTAGGTGGGAATTATTTATCCCTAATTGATATGAGATATTCAATAATAATACAATATATACATGATTAATTCTTTAGATAATACAAGTCAAAATACATATTCTTTCTATTTTAAATTTATCATCTTTTACTATTGATACATATAAATCAAGAAATTATTTATTGATGTAAAATTTTAATTAACATATTTTTATTTATTTTATTTAGTCAATAGGGATAATTATACATATAATTATCAAATGATAATCTGATATATAGAAGGAAAGTAAAAAGAAGAAATTATAACCTTTATTATTTATATAAATGTGTAAATTTACATTTTATATATTGAATAAAATGAAAAAAAGATGGAGATTTCAGCAGGATCTGCCAGCCATAGTTGGGGGCCTAGCAGTAGCTGGCAATAAATGCATCCCCATTTCAAATTTCAAAATTCATTTATCATTAGAGACAGGACGGGCTTGATAATTTAAAGACCTAGAACAAAATAATATATAAGAATTATTTATGTATATATAAGTATTTTAAATTTTGAATATATATTTAGAGGTATTTATAAATTGATCCAGCTTAATAAAAATTAAAAAATACTGATTAAAAAATTGAATAAAAAAAACAAATTTATTGAATTGATTAAATTTTAAATTTAATTTTAAAAATTGATTCAATATAATCCAAATCAAACTTATATATAAGTATATATTTTTAATTAAATAGGTATACATTGTAAGGCTAAAATTTATTACATTCGATCAATTTAAAATTATATATAAAATGATTTTTAAAGTAATTATTATTAAAATTAATAAACTTATCATTTGTACAGTATTTTGTAATTAAATATAATGTAATTTTTTATATTGTTAACTAATATCTTATTTTTATTTATAAATTTATTATCAATCATGTTTATATTTTTTATATATTTATAAAATTATCATAAAAATTAAAAATTATTTTAAGAATAGATATTAAAAGAATTATACTACTATTTTTTTCTACACCAATGTTTCAAACAATTTCTCTCTAACGACTGACTTAAAAAAAATAGATGAAAAATTATTCTTTTAAAATTATTAATAACTTGATTCCTTGTATATTTTTTTTATATTTATTTCTCCTGATCCAACCCGTTTTAGATTGATTTCTCCTCGTATATGAAACATTCAGCACACTAGTAATTCAATTCGTAGAGAGTATGGTATAATATATCTTTTAATTTATGACACTGAAAATTTTAATTATTTTTTGCAATTTGTTTGCAAAAGGTTATTTATTAGTTGAGGCTATTTTTGGAATAAATATTATATAACTTTATATTAAAGTCATTAAATAATATAAAATAAAGTTGGTACGTTAAAATTATAAAATTATCAAGGGCTTAAAGTAATAATTGGATAATAAAGAGAAAAAACCTACAACAAAGTAATATTAACTACTAAGGAGTCTTTCACTGTAAATCAAGGTTTAAATATATGTGAGGAGATGTTCCATTTATTGCTTTTGACATTATATTTTATTAATTTATTTATTTGAATTAAAATTTTATTTAATTATTTATTTATTTATTTATTTTTATTTAATCATATTTATTTATTTATTTTATTTTCTAATTTTTATTTAATTTTATTCATTTATCTTAATTATTACTTCGTTGAATTTTTATGAATTTTATTTAATTTTGATTTAAGTTTACTTATTATGATTTATTTTATTCAATTATTTTTTCTTAGTTTTGGTAGATGTGGCCATATGGACTAACGACATCCACGTTCCAAATCTTAAAAAAAAAAACAAATGAAAAAAACCATGTAGCACTGAAAATCATTGTCAGACTCAACAATTTCGGTATGATATAAAAAAAAATGCAGTCTCATTTTAATGAAATATTTGAAATTAATTTTGTTTAAATAATTTATTTTAAATTTTTCAACAATTTGATCCATCAGAGCATGAATAATAACAAGTCCAACACTCTTGTTACTTTGGATTTGGGCCTTGAAGATCATAGTTGCAGAACTAGAGAAAGAGATGGGCCATGACGCGGTGTTGTGTGCCTCCCTTACCAATTTCAAGCAATTTTGATGATTAATGTAGCAGTGCAGTGATTTTATGATGAATGGGACTGAGTGGCCTTCATGTACATAGATGTAAATACAAAATTATTCACTTGTGTTATTATAACTTCAATTTTTTAGAATGATTGGTTCATGTTATCTATCACATAAAGTCATAAACTCTTGTAACTTTTTTTTATTGTTATAATGAAGCTTACATTTGGGCCTTGATTTGATAAAACTGGGCCAAGCTCGTTTATGCAATGCTCTATTAATCATTAGGTGTTCACGAGGTTCAAGTTATGCTTTTGTTTTTGCTGATACATCGAGGACAAAGATTTTAAAATTATTTTTCCAGAACTAAAAAGCCCTTAAATTAGGTACTCCTTTGGAAGATTGATGTACTGGGGGCAATAAATTAGTATCCGTTAACGAATATTTTAGAAGAATTTATTTTTAAAGACTTGATTTTATATAAATTGTTTTAAAAGTAATATGATTTTAATTTTTTATTAATTGATTAAAACTATTTTACATTTAAAGTACATCAACATTAAACTCTTTTACAATTTTAAGCATGCTTTGATATTCTATTTATTATTCACAACTAAGTTGAGAGTATTTTTGAGAAAAAAATCTTAATAGTTGAAATTAATCTGATACAATTAATTAGGATTTTTAGTAGAAAAACACTTAATAATTAATTACTTTTTTCCAGTTCATATGCTACCGCTCTGAGTCTATCCATTATAATTTTTCATTCTCAGAGTAATAATTTTAATTATACACCCAAACGGTCAAATATAATATGCTTCAATTTATTATTATCTTTTATTAAATATGTTTTGAGTCTTTTAGATTTGGATAAAAAAAAGTTTTAGTTTCTAAATTTCTTAAAATAACTCATTTAAGTCTCTCGTCTAATATGGTAAATAGAATACAAGTTATAATTTATTATATATAATTAAAAATAAAAGAATATTAAAGGATAAATTTTAACGTTAATAATAATGTTTTTTAATTTTTCCACTATACACGACAAATAATAATTTGTATTCTTTTTGTTACTTAAGATGGGAGATTAAAAGTAATTATTTTTAAAATATAAAAATTAAAAAAATAATTTTAAATTTAGAAAATGAAAAATAAAATTGATTTAAATTTGATGGACTAAAAATATACTTAAAACAATATTTTATGAGAATACTGTCTGAACATTTATTTGCCACCAAATTTTGAATGAAAAATTTCACATTATGTGTTGGTTGATAATAATGTTACAAATCATTATTTGGTTTTAAGATAAGGGGAGTGCAATCTCACTTGAATGTTATGTTCGGCCACCATGTTAAAAACTCGAAATTGCATTATATAAGTAATTATTCTTGTAGAGCAGCGACAAAGTAACGAACAGATTGAGTTGTGAAGACAAGGCCCGTGTGGTCTGAATATATATGTAATTAGAATAATTCTCATTTTTATAACCAATAAATAATAATTCTTATTTTTAAAATGTGAGAATTATATATATAAAAATACAATTATATATAAATAATCAAAATTAAAAATTAATTATCACATGACAATAAACAAAAATACGTAGTTCATCTTTTTACTTTTGGTAATTGATTGAAATAAGATGTGATAATATATATTTATTACTTTCATTCATCGTAATAATTAATTAAATGAATTCTTAAAATTAAGTTACGTTGATGAACTTGAATTCTACATAAGAGCAAATGAGATGGAATTTATGGAATTTTTATATAAAAGAACCATTACCTCGATAGTTTAATAATTAAGAAATAATTAAATTATATAACGATAATATAAAATAATTTTACACAATTATTTAATAATAAATTATTATATATAATAAATTTATTGAATTTTTGAAATAACTACTTTAAAATTATACTAACGAATTATAATTTGGATGAATATTTTACACTTTTAATCACCATTAAACTCTTAACTATAAAAAAAATAATTTTCCAAGCAAAGGCACTTGGGTGTCTAACGCTAAGTTCATGAATTTGGTCCATTTTTGGGCACTTGGCATTGTAGGTGGGCGGTTGGCGCTATGTTCCTGTGTGCATATGATTTCGGGTGCTGTTAACAAATTAAATGAACATTGATATTTTAACTTTTTGTGACAAATTAAATAAAATAAATTTTCAATATTTTAATATGCATTTTTCATTTTCATTGTTTCAAAATTAAAATACATATGAATTAATATTTTAGTTTATAATAAATATAAATATAAATATGTGAAATCCACTAAAAAGTTAAAAATTCAAGTTATATTCTATACTATGAGAGTGAAAATAGTAGATATTCTTAAATTTTACCTGTCAACGTATAATCTATGTGAGAGTTAAGAACCCAAATTAAACTTGGAGAGATGTTCTACATATGTAATTCATTTTTCATAATGACAAAATGTTCTTATTTAGACATAAAAAAAATACAATATATAATATCAGGCACAATTATATATCTCTATCAATTATTTACATTTTATCTTTATTGTACACACATTTTAAAAAAATACACTTCGCAATTAAAGAAATAAACTAATATTGTCTCGTTTTGATGTTCATATAACATCTTCGTGCCATTAAAGAATGAGTTCAAGGATATATAATCAAGTAACTAAATCATAAACCAGTTTATTCTAATCATTATTGTTCTGGTAAATTGCGTGCTAATGAACAGTAATAAATAGTGCGAGTATCTAAGAACCCGGGCCATGCGTCCTGTTCCAGAAAACCATGGATATTAAATACAATAGTGATATCATGACACGACATCTACGTTAAATAATTCATGAAGACATAACGTGCCATGCAATAGTTCCCTATCGTATCCTAATATGTAAAATTTGAGGAATGGGTATAAGCTTATAGCATATTCTTCGTTGATTGTTACCCGATTGAAAACGTAATAGGAGGTAATAGTAAACTTTTCCGCACATTTGACGAAACTAGGACATACGGCGCTTGGGGCGATCGATTAAACTTTAGCTTGTTACTATAGAACAAATTATAAGGATCCTCTAAATATATTTCTATTGTTTCCAAGATATGTTTACTGCTCGTTCAACTTTACTAACGATTAATTATATTAAAGGTCAAATTGCTGGATTATTTAGCAGCCTTTGTGGAAATCACTTTACATAACTGTTTCAATTTAAATTAATCTTCAACATATCATACGTTCATATAACAACTAGTTTTAATATTTAATGTAAGCTCATGCATCCAACTACTAACTAAGCCGCAAGCTCGAGAAATTGTTGATATAAGTTCGTCTTATGAAAAGAGTGTCTTGTTTGACGAACATTCTACAAACTTGGATAATGTAATTGACCTACTGTTCAAATCAACTATTTTTATTAATAAGTGATCGGAAAAATTAACATACGCATGTCGAAAACTATTTTAGTTTGTCCAAATCAAGCTCATGATACAGGGCCGTGAATATAATTAATTGACCGAAGTTGACATAAATTAATCTTTAGTAGTAATTTAGCAATACAATATTCAGTCACTGACTACCAGGACCATAGCCTATGAAATATGAAGACCATCTGACCTGGCAAACTTTGGCACGAGACGAATAATCCAAATCTATAATTATAACTATAAAAGGTTGTATCTAATTCCTTAAATTAAGACTTTTGAGTGTTCACATTCTACAAATCACTGGATGAGCAATATATACTTCACAATCTTGACAGGTATTGAATATATAATTAGATTTTCAGATGCTTTCAAACAGGAGAATCTCATTGTAACTGGAATTGTTCATGGAACTTGATCGGAGAATAGGCCAGAGGACCCCAGTGTTTTTTAGTTGAAAAATAATTAAGGTCATTTCCATCATACTAAATTCAAAATCCAACAGGAGTAGTACTTGTTTTATAAACCACATATTACAACAACTACGATAATAATAGATAACAGGTGGGAGCAATTAGGGGATTACTTAATTAAGTCGACACAAATTAAGACTCCTAACTAAAAATATGAATATAGCATGTAAAAATTTGTAGAACAATACAATTAAAGATATAAGTTAGAGTAAAAGAAGAATATTATCAAAAAAATTTGAACCAGTTGAACTCAACCTCTTTATATATATATAATAACTTCCTTCATCACTTCCTAAAAGAAGAAAGAAAAGAAAAACACTGCATGTGAGCTTATGCGACAAGCAGAAGATAGTGAAGTGATTTGGAAGATAACACCTTGTTGTAATAGAAGCAGGATATGCCAATGGCTGTGGATATTATGCAGTTTTTGGAACTGCAGAGTGAGATTTGGTTTTCTTTATCCTATTGTAAAGCAAGTGGGAGTTTATATCAGAGAAAAGAAAGTGGGAAATAAAGTTATTAGTTCCAGTCGCCTTAAAATATATTTTATGTGCATGTTGACAAGAAGAAAATAACAAAAAACAAATAGCGAATGGGTAATAGCAAGATAGTTATTACAATTGATGGGAATACTTTAACCAGTTGATCAGATTCTCAAGCTGATAGTTAAATAGTCAAATCAAAGCAAGTTAATTATGAGCAATCCATCCAATAAAGATCCAACCCAAGATCGATATCGCGTTGGCTAAGTCACACATCTTGACAAATTCGTGGATAAGGACTAGTCTTTTAACAATGTAGAGGCCTCAACTGTTATTATTTACAATTTTATTTTCAATATTGGTAGAGCTCTATAGACTATATATAGTCAAGATAAATCACTTTTACATTGTATAAATAATATTAAATACATTGCACGTAAAAGAAATAAACCGAACATTTGTTTTAAGTTTTAACAGTAGACCCGGGTTAAGAATATTGAGGATAAAAATCAATGTGAATAGCTTTTTAGAAAGTAAAAAATCAAATGAGCGTTTTGAAAAGTTAAGAAGAGATTCGTGTTTACAATATTAAGAACAAATTTAAAGATTTATTAAAAAAAAGTATAAATTATAAAGAAGAAAAATGCTTTCCAGAAGGCAATAAACCGAAAAAAGAGTGTTGGATTAAAGGAGTAACATCTTTAAATTAATTTTTCATTATTGAGAAAGTTGGACAATTGAACTTTAAAATAAGCATGCTTGGTTCTGAGGAAGGGGCCTCTCACCTTTTGTGATTGCACAAGAGCATGCACAATTGCACATGGTTAGTTGGAAAACCTTTTTCTTTTTCTCTTAATGGTTAGTGGAAGCAGTCATTGTAACAGGAAACAATATTTTATTATTTTTTTCTCTGGGATTTCTTTGTGATCCTCCTTTTGGGTTCATTCGTGTCCGTTTCGGTTGTTAGAAGTGTATATTAATAGCATTTGTGTGCTTTGTTCCAATATTTATCGTAATTAAAAGATTCGGCTTTTGGGGGCTAAATTCCCTCACCACCTGACTCTGAATTTTATCAATCACATAAAGACACGAGTCTTGTTTGATGCTTTATTCTTCATTTCACTCATTTACGAGCTTTATGCTATTTACATTGTAATTAGTTTCGAATATATATATATATATTTGATCGTGTTCCCCGTACAAGTTGCATTCGACAAATACTTGTTGTTGGCATTCACATTATTATTGGATCGTCATATATATATATATATATATATATATATATATATATATATATATATGTATGCATAATTCATTGAGCCCTTTAGTTCTAGCTAGCTATACCCACCTTGAATTGTTTTGCGATAAAGGTGTAGTAGCTTTTATATGTTATTCCCGTTACAATCAATCAGTGGTTTATCAACACGTATCATAAATAACCAGAGTGGGAAAATAATTGATAGAATTCACGTGATAGTGTACAATGGAACATCACCAATGAGCCACCAACACATTTTAAAAACACTGGTTGTATAGTTGCACTCGATCTGTAAGAAGGAGCTTTCAGGTACTGCAAAACAGTAGGTATTATAACCAGTTATAACTCATTATAACAAACTAGCTCCATTGTTTTGTTCCCCATTTTAAGGGTATCTAGGGATCACATGGAGGCCCATGTGACTAAGGAATTTAGACTTTAGCAGACACAAACAACTAGTGAAGCTCCCAACTAAACCAATTAATTCTTGAGCCTAATTAATTAATAATTATATTATTGATGTGTGTACGTGTATACGCATGGTAACATGATTTTAAAATGATTGATTAGTTATATCTGGCCGTCGCAAGTGACAAAAGCCATTGTATTCGCAGCCATTTGTGGGCTCGACCCTCAAAGCGGGGACCGATTCCCCAAATTAACCAACACAGCTGATACTCCCCATTTTCGTTTTCCCATAACAATAACCAAACACGTGTACTCAAGGACCATTGCTAACCAGCTAAGCTTCTGACAACTTCAATGTCAATGCCACTTGCAATTAAACCTAAGCTCTCCACTGCTCTATAACTATTTTATTATATTCTCAATCATTTTCTATTAACACAAGAAATTATATTTCAATATGCTCAAATTATTATAAATAATCTTTTTTTTTTCAAATATATAACACAATTACATAAATATTATATTTGAGATCACTTTATAATTGATTTATTTGTTCGGTAATAACATTTAAAGTTAGTATATATTTAATTAACAATTATTTATATTTTCAAAATTAAATCTACACCTATAATAAAAAAATGTACAAGAGTAATGTATTATTAATGCACTTCTAACTTTGTATCTCCATTATGTTTTATTGACAACAACTTTCTATTTATTTCATTAACCAATATTTTTTTCTTAAAACATTGGTTAGCAAAATTCAATTTAATTATAAATTGCATGTTATGCCTTTCGAAAAGGCGTTATTAGTGGTTATTGTAACTCAAATAAGAGTCACTAGTCCAGATATTAGCAGTCTTAATTAAAAAAATTATTTAAGTTTATAAAATAATTTATATAAATTAATTTTAGCTTATTTTAATAATTTTTATAATTAAGTTTATAAATAAACTCACATTTAATAAAATCTTATTAAGTAAATCTTAATTTTATTTATCTAAATGTGTCGTAACTACGAATAGGATTCAGAATCATTTTTCAGAGAATGGATGTGATGTTATTAGTTGTTTTTCCAATGTAAACAGGGATTGCGTATTAATTCTTATAACAATATGTATTAGAAGACACTTTTTTATTTTTCTTTATTTTTTATATTATATTACTTATTATATTTATATATTTTTCATCTATTATTTTATTTCTCAAGGTGTCAAATAGCACGAGTGTATACACCATTATTCTAAGTCCTACGTTTTTGAATGACCAGGTAGGTTCGAGGTGAGTCCTTAAAATAACATATATAATGCACGATGCCGTGAACCTGGTAGCTTCACTTGTAAGATTAAAGTATATCAATTATAAGATTTTATATTTGAGTTTTCTATAACTGTTATTGCAAATATGCATTGACTTGAAAACAAAAAAAAAAAAATTGTTGAAAAAACTTATTAGAGTATAAAAAGCAGTAACATTTTGGGCATGTCAGATAAATTTGATTGAAGAAAACTAAAGAGAGGGGAAAGAGAGGACAATTGGTGGAGAAAGGTTGTTCAACTTTTCCTACTGGCCAATAATTGAAAGTTACAAAAAACATAGTTTAATTCAGCTAAGACATCAATCATAGAGAGAAATCTAGTGGAGTCCATCTTTCCACGTCCGACAGAAGGTGAGGGTTGTCAATAGATGGAGCAATGTTAGCGTCTCTACTTCAAATATCTATGTTATTCTTCCCATCAAACATCTACTTTTTAGTGGATTCCAACTCTTCTTTCAACCATATGGATTCCCTAACCCGACCTTGAGTTTAACTTTCACTAACCCAACCAATCATTAACCTTCCTCGTTTTAATTTCCTCAGCTCATTCCCTTTCACCCCTCAACTGGGTTACTTCAATCTTAAGTACCCTATGGCTATGACCACTCCTTGTTTCTCTCTTCTTTTTTCTTTTGCCAACTTTGTTGTATTTATGTATAAGTAATCTCAGCGTCATTACAATATTATGAGGTAGATTAATTTTGGCAATATTTTTTGTTTATTACGGGCAGCACAGCTTTTTTGCATGTGTATAATATATGTGGTCAATTCACATTATTTGTGATTACTTGAATCTTTTATAATATATAGTCGCGGCAATGTCATATTTTTTTATATATGGTGCCAACTGCCAACTCACATTTCTACTTAAACAAAGCCGGCATTTGGTTCATAAGAAAGTGGGACACCAAAGTATAATGGAATTATACCAAACCTTTCTCCCCTTTCCTTCATGAAAGACTCAGCATCGGTATCTGTTACCAATTTGTAAAACGAAGCACCTTTTTCATACATGGGACACCAAGTTTTTGTTTCCGAATTTATCGCCAACCCTCATGTGATTTAAAAACTTAATTATCTACACAATTGGCATCTCTAAATAATTCAGAAACGCCTATTTGCTCACATTAGATAACAGTCAAAGATTGTCCTTATAGAATCAAACCAAGACTTAATTTATTGGTGTAACTACCAAATCCATCCAAACTTTCTAAACCACTATTTAAATATTCTCTTGCTTTACCAAATATTGATCTAGCTAGCTACAATCAGACAGCTCACACATAGGAACACTTACACATCTTAATTGGTATTCAACTTTCTGATCATAGTAATAAGTATACTCCCTTTTCTGTTGCTTCTCTGTCTTTGTTTCGTTGGTCTACCGCAGTACATGAATCTATGATGCTATCTGCAGAACTAAAAGGAGCATTTGAAGAGATGTCAGTACTGCATGACAGAATGAAAGACATGAGATTTTTTAATCGGGGTACGGACAAAGAAACATTGATTCAAACGTTCAATAATGACATACCATACCATTCTTTGAGCACCAACCCGGCCTAACCCACAACTGCAACTTTTGAGTCAGCTTGCCTTCACATACAGTATGTAGAAATCTTGTAACAAGGTAGTTGACAAGGGGTCATCTTCATACTTGAGTCTCCAAGTATTCAATCAATAATCATTAATGGTGATGGATCTTATCTCCAACTTAAGGGTATCTTCTTCATCTTGGAAAAATCTGTTTATCCTGCTATATTATTGCATATTAATTAGTTCTGGTTGATAATGCACGTGTGTCTTAAGACAGCATTGAATCTTATGGATGATTGAGAGATTGACTAGCTTTGTTTTGAGGAAAAATTATTAAATAGTCTTGTATCATCTCGTCTTTATAATCTCGACCAATTTTTATATTTCATAATCGAAAATTTTAATTTATAATAAAGAATTAATGACACTTGATTATGTATCATGTATAGATTTATTGGTTCCATAATAATCTTGGACCACATACTAATTTTTTGTTTTCAACAAGGTTGTGAATTGGAGCCTAGAGTGAAGCAAATTAACAGCCTAGACTTTTTTAATCAGCAATTAATTAAATTAGCATAATAGTTGAATTTAATTTTCCACATTAGTAACTCAAGATTGAATTCTCTTCCCTTGACAGAAGATTAATGTCCATTATTATTACTATTGGTCTAAGTCTAACCAAGACAAAAAAAAATCCTTGCAGAGAAGGAAACCAATAATTGAGATTGATCGAGAAAGAGCTGCAACAATTCAGCCATGCGCCCCCTTTCTCTTATGTTTTTTGTTTTATTAAAGCTAACAGATATGATTGATGTGAAACGACCTTACCCCTTTCATGTCATGCTCCAATGGTGAGCACAGACTATCACTTCATAAGCTTATTCAAGGTGTCATAATCTAATAGCTTGTCATAGACTGTTTCGTAGAGGAGAGGAGAGGACGGCTAAATAAGTTTTTCATAGTTTCGAACAAACGGTGTCAAAGTGTCAACCTTAATTGGTATTCTCATTTTTCAGTTTTTATTTTTTAGGAGCTCGCAACAAGAAGGTAACATGGTAAGACAAACAACTAAATCACGATTATGAAACCATACTTTGATCGATATAATAACAAGGAAGAGAGAAAATTTAATCGATTCAGACTTGCATCTGAAGGTTACATAAACTTTTCCCATGTACTGCGTACTACTTGGCTAGTTGGCTAATTACATGAATGTAGACATCTTTCAAACTAAGAAAGACACTTTTGTCTTTCTTTTTCCATACATTTTTGTTCTGACGTGAACAAAAAATACAAAACATCCTATATTCTACCCAAGCTGAACTTCTTTTTTATGGCAGGGTAGGGATGTGCATGTCATTTCATCTACTCATTTACACCCGGGAACGTGCTCTCAGGGACACATGTTTCCACTCTACCAAGCGTTGAAGAAAGTTCATCACCTGCATGAAATAAATACATAAATAATAAATTAATAATCACAGAATACAATGGAGCAAAAATAGATGAAGTAAAACTTCTGCTTGCCTCGTTGGGTTCTTGCAGAGAGTAAGATGCACTTGTGTCTTTTGGAAATTTGGAGACAAGAATGCCAAGACCTTGTCCTCTGTCTCTTAATTTCTGCATATTAAATATTTTTTAAACCATTTATTTTCTCAATAAGACAATTAACTTACACAAAACTATTGGCGTCTAAATTAAAAGATCTGGATTTTTATAGAGAACCTTCCATAAAGAAAAATTAATAATTGAGATCTTTGGATACCTTGAAGGCATCTTCATCGGATCGATCATCGCCAATATAAACAGGAAAGACATCACTACAATTGGACAAACCTGTTGAAAATTATTTCTAGTTTAGATGATGGTGGACAATTTAAAACAAATTAAATATAAATTAAGAATCTCATGTGTATAAAGAAACGTTGAATGAGTATATTAATCACGTAGGGTATGGGAGTTTTCGTTTAATTATTTGTAATAGTCAAAACTCTGAAGAGTTATCCAACAAGTGAAGAGCACAGACTTGTACGTAACTTTGCCATTAGTACATGTTTTTATAAAATATGTGTAGCACATGTTCAATTGTGAAACTAAAACGTAGTGTGTTAGAGTAAAACTCACCAAGCGACTCTAATAAAAATTCCAGGGCTTTGCCTTTGTCCCATTTAATAGTGGGACGAATCTCTAGCACCTGTGCAAAACAAATGACAATGAAAGTCAGATATCTCTCACTTCTTGCTCCACCTTTCAAACTAAATCAAACGCCCCGTAAAAAAAGAAAAAAGAAAAAGTAGATAAAAAACAATAAAACAGAACCATGGCCCACCTTTCTTCCTTGGGTAAGTCGGAGCTTTGGGTAGTCCTTTAAAACTGACTTCACTTGGCGTGCCAGTTCACTCCATTTCTATGTATAGTGCATTTGGTTTAGACTTTTTCATGAACAGAGATATAGTCTATATAATACTTTAAAATTTTTCGGGCAGGAACAAAACCACAAACATTGATGGCTTTGTAGTTTGTACCTTTTCATCAACACAACGAAAATGAACAGAGAGGCAGAATTTGTTATTCTCAACCATAGCTCCAGGAGTTGATTTTGTCTTATCAACTAACTGTTGGTACACCTAAAATTTTGTAGCCAAAAAATAAAAATGACTTAAAACATTGTAGAAACGAAAAGCATTTGGTTAACTAGGAAGGGGTAATAAATACTAATAGACGAACCTCGTCTATCATGGGAAGAAAATCATTGGCAGCTTGAAAAAGAATAGCCTCGGCTTTGCTATCCTATACACAGAAGAAAGCAATGCAAAATTTGAAAAAGTTAGAAGCATATAATAACTAAGGGGAACGTACACTAGAGGTAACTACTCACTTTGTTGTATTTGGAGCTTCTTGTTGGCCCTTTAATATCCATGCCATGGCTTCCCGCATAATATAGCTCTGCCAAGCGAACAAAATTGTATACCTATTGTTTCCAAAGGTACCATCGAATTAGTACAGAAAAATAAATAAAAGAAAAGGAAAGGAGAGAAGGGGATGGAAGTACATGAATTGAATAATAACCAACTTCCGAATTAATATCGTACCTTGTCTTTGCATCGGCCAGTCACTATAGCTGTAGGGAAACACCTCGCGAGTTTCCTCACTGTTTTTCTCATCTGATAAACAACAAATAGAGGTAATAATAATTTAGCAGCCAATATAGATAATAAGTCCAAGACAAGGTTCAAAAACGTTGCGAGCTACGAAACTAACCGAATCAGACATGAAAGCACGGTCAGGGTCGTCCACTATAGGGGACAGTGTGCCATCATAGTCGAGGAACATGACAATTTGTTTTCCCTTTGACGCGTCAATGATTTGGTCAAACATGTCTAATGCCGACGGATGGCGAAGCTGTTTTGTAATAATAAAAACATTTGTTACGTAGGTTTGAGATCCACTGTTTGGAATTTGAATTTAAAAAAGAAAAAAATAAAAAAAGTGTCTTAATTAATGAGAGTGGTTGATTCTCACAATCCAAGAGTTATGCTCCTGAGAGAAAGAAGGTGTGGATTTAAGATGGGTTGGAGAGGAGGCTCTCATGGACTCAACCCATGCATTGATTCTTTGGCCACCGTTGATTTCAAGGTTCTTCAAAACCCTCCTCCTTGAAATGGAAATGTACCCTCCCGGTGCCGCCGGTGGCTTCTTTTCCGCTCTTGTTGCTGTGTCAGACACTACCACATTCTGCTGCGTCATTTACACGTTAATTAGCTTACGTTTCAGAGCAAGTAACTAACTAACTAACTCAACCGTGTGTGGCAGAATAGAGATGAAAGAAGAAAGAGATTAATGCGAAAGAAAGAAGAGAAGAAAGAGTGAGAGAATGGAGAGTGTATGTTTGAGGGAGGAGACAGAGTCCCCTGCCTTCAATTTATAGTTAGAAAACAGAAGCTCCAAAACTCTCTTGTGGGACCCACGATGCCATTGGAAAGGAAGTGGACCCCACGACTTTGCCAACCCCCGATATCCTGTGGTCCCCACCTCAGTCCACAGCCACACCATCTTTCCTCTTTATTACGTGTGTGTTGTGTGTGCATACAATAAGGTCGAACCACCTATATAATTTGACTCTGGAAATGGTTATGTGTGCCTACGTGGAACATTGTAAGGGTATGTGAGTATATCACTATATTTTTTCAAATTATCGTAACAATAATACTTGTGCATGTCATTATACATGCTGGTTATAAAGTTATGATCAAGGGACTTTCTTAAAGTTATGATTAAGGGAAAAACATACTGGTTATAAAGTTATGTTTATTAATCGATAGGGAAAATTCGACAAGTACACCAAACATTATAGGATGTAAATATAAGTATTATTCTTATGAGAATTGGATTCAATTACTAACTCACAAAATTCATTATTTGGACTTAACTTTGAAGCAATGGTTATGATTATTAAAAAAAAATCAAACAAAAGCAAAGCAAAATAAAATAGAAAAATTCAACAATCTAAAAGAAATGGATAGAATCCTCCTCAATATTCTCGCTCCAAGAAATCAAATCTCTTCTAAATTCAACTTCTAACCTCTAATTAAAGATTGAATACAGTAAATTGGATTAACTTTAATTACTTTAGAGCTAGCCTCTTTTTTTCTAATTAATAACTCTAATTTCTTATTTTTCCTAATTAAAACATTAAGCTTAAGAATCGATAATTATCCCTAGGATATTAACCCATATGGTGAATATTGCTCCTAAATTCAACACACTAACCACCCAATTGTAAAAGTGAATCTAACATTACTTTATGATTGATCAATTCATAAAAGCCTTAAGAACGGGAAAAAAATTAATTGAAAGATAGAAACTTGAATTAGGATGTAATAGTATTCAAATGAAAAAAAAAATATTTGAGTCCTTATCCCTAACCTAGAGAACTAATTACATGTGACCAAAAAATTAAAAATAGAATAAATAGAAGAGATATGAAAGAACGCTATCTAGATTCAGCGACCTTTTAAGTTGATTTTCAAAATTGAACTTCCCAACTCTAATATAATAGAAGAAAAAGAATGGATTTTTTTTTTCTTCTAGAGATCCTTTTATCTTCATTAAATTCAATTATTTATAGAAATTCTTATAGGGATCACATTTTATATTAGGACTTAAGCACAAAATGAGAGTCTTATCCAAAAGGTTAATCTATTAGGTGAGAAATTTCATGATTTAATTACCCATGTTAAGTTTTATTTTCTGTTTAATATTATCATCTCTTATTTATCGATACTGGTTTAGTAGTAATACTTTTCTTTTTTATGATTTTAGTAATCTATTATTATTTAGTATTATATCTTAATCTAGTTTATAGGTGGTCCTTTCGTGTCCAACTTTCAATAAAAATACAAATTATTAATACTTAAGTATAAAAAAAAGAGTTCAACTTAAAGGACTAATTCATTGGATTAGAGAACTTCTTAGCTTAAGTACCAAATCAACCTTCATTTTCTATTTCACATGAGATTTCTAACACTTCACTCTAATTTTGCTTCGTGCTAGAGTACTAATAATGTCAATTCTAAAGGTTGTTCAATGATACAATTGGAGGAAAACATGTTTGTCACAACCTAATTTGTGACGTCCTTTGAGACAGGTCATAATGAGCCGAAGGAGTCTCAGCCACCAATAGGCCGAAACCATTTCGGCATCTAGGAGTCGCCATCGACATTTTTCTTTAGGAACGTCAAGAAACTAAGCGAAAGGCTGGTTTGAGAATCAGAGTTGCGGGTTCGGGAGTTGGTTACATATTGGGAACACGGGGTGTCCCAACATGTCTATCACTCGATAGTTACCCTAGGTTAGCTGTAAGGTTGTGGGGATGATGCTTAATTTTGTGTCCTATAGAGGTTACAGAGAGTCAAGGATGGGAGTAAGTGTTTTTTTGGTTTTTTTTATTTTACGATTTGATAGGAGTGTGTCTCCTGTGCCTACGTACCTCGGCTTTAGAGGAATCAAAGTTCACGTAGTTTTGGCCTGATTACTGATTAGGAATGAGATGACACTAGTCAACACCAGTTTAATGGTATTCGGGCCGATATGGATTCGGCCTTAAGTGGCGGGACGTCAGGGAGTGGTTGGCTGACATTGGACCGAAGTGAACTCGGTCGAGGCGAGGTGTCAGGGAGTGATTGGATGATATTAGGCCGAAATGAACTCGGTCTTGATAAGACTGAAATGAGTTCAGTCTTGGTAAGAAATGAACTCGGTCCTGGTAGGACCGAAATGGATTCGACCTTATCTATATATAACATAGAGATTACTTTTTCTCGTCTAAAGGGTCAGGATGAATTCGGCCTTGTTGAGAGGCCTGGAATGGAAGGAATTGGGAAGATTGTTCCTAACAGGATGAGATCAATAATTTACTTAGGAAATAATAAAGCAATTTTTGCTTTACTTACCTGGATTCCAAAAGTATTTGATCTCTTTTCTTAGATGTTTCGTACTTCCTTCCTCTAATCCTACAAGTCTTGGATGGTCTGCCTGGTTTTCTCTGCGCTGCGATCAGTTTCTACTTTTCTTCTTTCTCTCTATTATAATCTTTTATTTTTTTTGAAAGAGTCCTCTCCACTTTACATTGTATTTGGAGGCTTTATATAAGCCTCAAAAGCGGTTCAAGAAGGTTCTCTTTTTCCGCAATCAACGGGGAGTTACTAGGAGTTACTAGGCATCTAACAGCCAACCTCCCATAGCGGTTGACCCTTGTTTCCCGGAGCGATTGACCCTTGTCTCCCGCAGCAGTTGACTCCCATCCTGGATAATTTATCGGGTGATCCAAGCCCAAATGTGTTAAAAAGGATCGAGATTGATTCGGCTTGGGCTGTAGCCCGACTTTAGCAACACTTGGCTGAGATATGCCACAAGACTATTTTGGACTATGACAATGTTAGTACAAAGTCAATCAAAAATGTTAATTAATCTCTTAAGTTGAAGCATGATGATGATCTTTTTGAGGATTACAGCGTTCTCACAATAACACATTTTTCATTTCCTTCCTCTAATATGCTTCATATTCAAATTAATTGTATCAATATTCAAAATATCTTCAAAATCTCCACTTTAACTCTTCCAAATATTGTTAAAATCATGGTCAAAAAGGAAGATGTGAGAAATCATTGACTACGTACAAATGACTATATACAATAATATATTATAATTAAATGGTGGTAATAAAGAATTAGGATCTTTTATTTTAATAAGTTATTAAAATAAAATTTATAAACTGTTAGTTCAATTATGGAAAAGGAAGCCAACTATATTCGAATAATTGTGTTAGAGTTTAGTTTAAATTACGCTACAGTCATTAGATAAGTGTACAAGTCTCCCCTTAGGATCTCCTCTCTATTCATCAAAACCAAACTATTATATATATTTTTTAGTTTAATTTCTATATATTGTGAAGTGTGACTATACTTTATTATTTTTTTACATTATTAATCAATGACAAGTTATTATTAATATGACTTAAGGTAATTATTGTAGAAATAATTAAATTTATCAACATAAAATTTGTTTGAATAATTTTTTTTTACAAGTGTTTATAAACTAAAATTTACTTATTAACTTATACATAAATTAAAATATTTTTTTAGAAGATTTTTTTTTAGAAGATAACAGGCTTCTCCTAACTGCTTATGATAGGATAATGGTATAAGTGCATACACTATTATTTTTTTCTTATCTGATTGATATGGATCATGAAATATGACTCGACTTATAGAATTCGGCCCATTCAAGCTAAAACCTGAAATATGACTAAAATAATCTAACAAATTTGGGTAATTTTTTCTCTTTTTCACTAAATTTTTTAAAGCTATTAATTTATTTATAATATTATATATATTAAAATCTATTTAATTTTAATATCAGTAACTTATAAATATTTAATTTCATAAACTCCATGCATGTTTTGTCTTACATATTAAAAAGGTGTATTAAAATATTTTATATTAATTAAAAATTAATTTGAAATAAATAAATAAATATATAATTAAGTATCCTTTATTTGTTTTTTTTTATTTTAAGATTAAGTTAGACTCAATTTATTTTGAATAAATTTAGATATTATCTTAAATTAATTGAGAAATGTTTAGGTAAGAAAATGAAATTGCTATTATTTATGTGTGTCCTTAATTAATAAGATGAGGAGTGTTAATAACACTGTAACATATTCTTTTAAAACATATTTTTTATTAGTTAGAATTTATTAGAAATTATAAAATTATGAGAAATATTAATTAAATAAAAAGTAAGATTTACAAAAATTTATAATTTTTAATAAATTTTAATTAATAATAAAAAGTTAGATAGTATTATTATGTTACTGGCATTTCTCATTCTAAGGTTTTCTTGAATGTCTCAAATTTCGTTTTATGCCTATGCTTTCAAAAAGTGTAAGAATAAAAAGGAAAAAAAAAAGAGAAAAGTTCATTTTATTTGATTTTAAAATTATAAAAAGAAAGATGAATAAAGAGGCTAATGTTATTATCCTTTTATTTTCATATTCCCTCTGGAAGGAATTAAAAAAAAAAAGAAATTTATAAGTTGTAAATTATATTAAATAATTTGTCGTTTTACTTTATATTTCATCTCCTACTAAGATTTATAAAAAAAATAATACAAATTATTTATATTTTTAATATATATTTTTAACATGTTTTTTATTATTAATTAAAATTAAAAAATCATAAATTAGACTCATTAAATAAAGAGAATATATATATATATATAATAGATTGGATTTTGGTTGGGCTGTATCAACCTTTCAATATTAATTTATTTGCCCCATTAAAGTGTGGTGATATAGCATGTAATAATATGCATGGTATGTGTTTAATTTTATAGTTAAGAAATTGGAATATGGCCACTGAAAAGGCTGTGCCGTGGATAACAAGGAGCTCAACGATAAAACCAATATATTGTGCATTGAACAAAACCAGCAGTTAGTTGGCTGCATGTGTCTTTTACAAATTTGTTAGGGCATACATTACGTCTATCCCGTGTATATATATATATATACATATGCAATTATGCATGCACTTGCATGAACAGGAAGGAGTACAGGACAAGAATCTCATCCTCCCTTTGAACCAATTATTGCTTTATTAGTCATATATAGGCATGCATATATAAAAGGAAAGATCCATCACTTTTACAACTTGTGCCTCTGCCACAGAAGAAAGAAAATGAGAGAGAGAAAATCAAAGTAAAAAAATTAAAATTTTATTTTTAAAAATTAACTTTTTTTTTCTTTTATTAAACAAAAGAAAATGTCACCATTCGTATTTTTTCTCCACTCATCCAAATATATTGGTAACACAAATATGTATATATAGAGAGAGGAGAAAGAATTATTTGACACTTACAAATTGCTTTATAACTAGCTTTCTTTTCAATATTATTAAGGAATAGTGCTAAATAAATAACAAAAATATTTTTTAACTAAATATTTAAAATAGAATTTAAATAAAAAAAATTGTTAGGCTTTTAAATAATATAGCATAATAATTATGTAAATTTAGTTATTAAAATTTATATTTTATTAATAAATTAAAAAATCCACAAAGTGAATCAAACTAAACCAAAATCAGAAAAAAAAAATTACATTTATCCAAGAGAAGTGAAATTAAACTCAAATATTTTAGGTGAGATCTTGAATTCAAGCCTTGTATATAGAAAAAATATAATTAGAGATCTTACTAAAAGTCAATGAATAATTAATACTTATATGATAATAAAATAAAAAAATATCAATTTTGTTTAATTCAAATTTAATGTTGCATTCAAACTTATTTGAGCCATGTTATTTTTATGTTTGGTTTAAATGAATTTGGTATTTTCGCTATTATTACACTGCAAACTTGTAATAAACTCTCTCCCTTTAAAATAGATAAATATATAAGATAATACATAAAATATAATTGAATTTATTTTATAATCATCATAATTAGAGTATTTTATTGTTTGATGAAACTCCTAAGATATCTCACAAGTTTCAATATTTTAAGTCAATTTTATATAAGCATCCATTTTAGAATTGGCCACACACTTTATAAACTCTTCAAGCCCTTTTCTACAAATTCTAAAAAAAAATTAAAAACAAATATTTTAATTTAGATTATAGAAAAGCGAAAATTAATTTTTTTTACATAAATTAAAATAAAATTTTATTTATTTTATAGAAATTAAAAATAATAATTTTAGTAAAAGAATAAAAATAATGAAAAATAATACAAAGACAAATTCAAAATTCACTCGTTTTAATATCCTGTACTTACAATTTTATAATGAGTTCTCTTACCGTTTTCATTTTCTGACATTTATTAAAACAGTAAATCATTTTTATTTATCTTCTTTTTAAAGATTTCCCCCCCTATTTATGTGTACTTTTAAATTTTAAAATAATATAAATTACCATTTTTCAATTATGTCACTATTTTGTTTAATTCTTAAATTTTTTACTCCGTGAGAAAAAAATAATAAAAAATATATGGTAAGAAAAATATTAATATAAAATTTATGAATTATATTACATGTAATCCTAAAAGATAGATGAATAAAAAAAATAAAATTAAGCAAGATTCTAATTTCTCTATACCAATAAATATACTCATATAACTGAAAATTACTTGGTCTATAACCAGTAATTATCATAAAAGTTAATGACTTTAAGCATAGAAATCTATAATCGAATGATATATAATATAAAAATATTTATATTATCAAGATATTTAAATTAAATTTTATAAAAATAATATTTTTTATCTATTCTTATATTATAAAGTAGTAAAGTAAGTTTTTCATTCTTTTTTTTATCTCAATTAGACATTCTTAATTTTTTTTTCTCATTTAAAAGAGGTTTTTTAACATATTATTTACCAACTAGGTAAATAATCTCTATCAAATATCTCAACAATTTATTTTTTTAGAATTTAATGGTGATATATGTCATTTAATAACATCTTATCATGTTCAGTAAGTCGTGGTGCATAGCCTATTTTTTAATCTACTAAGGACTTATTTTTCAATTATATATCTAAATTGAATTTCATTTATTTTAAAAAAAGTGTTAATAATTAAAAATAGTTTTTAATACGATTTAAATTAATTATTATAAGTGTAAAATACAGTTAATACATTTAAAAATATTTATTTATTATGAATTTTTATTGTAATATAATTTATATATTTATTTATTATAAATTTAATTATAAAAAATATTTATTCTGTATAATTTACAAACTAATAAAGAATAAGACAACTCTTATCTTGATCAGGTGGCATGCAGTAGATAAAATTGAGACGGCAACCACAAGGACGACGCATGCAGTTGGTTTACACAAAGTGACGAAGCATGCTTTGTTCATGTGTACGTGTGAATTGGATTTATCATTTATGTCTGCCTTGGTACAATGCATCAGTTTTTGTTTTTATTTTTGTTTTTTTAAAAAGAATTATATTCAAGATATAATCAAACATTAAACTTCTCAAGATATATTTGACTTTGATTCATCCCGTTACAAGATACTAGCCTAACCTCATCTATTATACTCAATTCCCCATGATTAAGTTCATCACTTCTACTGCTACATTATGCATGCATCTGTTCTACTTCTACTGCTACATCATTACTTATTGTTACTCCTTCCCTTTGTGCTCGGTTGTTACGGATGAACGCTAGCTAAGGTCTAAGGGAAGTGTACCGTGTATCTAGTCACCATCACTTACATCATGGGTACAAAAATACTTAGCCACAAGTTTAAATTTTATTTCTGTAGTAACATTTTATGAATAATCTTTATTTTAGGAATAGCAAGTGTTATATATATATATTTATTCTTATGTAGTGTATCGATTTATTTCTTTCTTTTTAATGTAACATCTAGTCATCATTTGATGCGTAACCTCCTTTTTGTCTTCACACTCTTTTTGTTAATTTTCTGGTTTATCTTTCTTAACTCTTTTTCAAGTGCTTTAATAATTTGAAATATCAGGAAGAACTTTACAAAACAATAAAACAAGTACAGAACTCTGATACGCTCTTTTATCTAGCATAGCGAAAAATGGGAAAGGTGACATTTATAACGATACTTTTTCAATATTACTTTGCACCTATGTATCTGATTATGATTATGACTAGCAACAAACTTGCGCATCGAGTTGTTATAGCAGTTGAATGTTGATTGCTGCAACAATTCGTTTGGTTTACATGTGCGGAGGTTCAAAAGAATATTTGACCCAAGGAAGAGCTGACACAAACGTGAAATAAACATGCATGTAATAAATCAATTAATAGTCATGATTTTAGTGGATTATAGTTCATGTGCATGCATACACCAGTGCTGGAAAAAAAGTACGGCTGGTTATAATTATTGTTCTGAAGAATTTCGGTATCTCCAAACGTGGTGGACGCTTCTAGTGACAGAGAAGATTTTGGGGAGCCTGATGTTCAATTTACGAGTCTAATATTTAGCGTAACTTAATAAAATGTATACATGTACTCACGTCTGAACACGTAGAGATAAGAGGGTGTAGCTATAGTTGGACGCAAGAGAGCAAAATGTCTAGTTAGGCACAAAAAGGGAAAGAAAAATTAAGGGATTATCCCCTCAATGACTTGAAACTTTTTTTTTTTCTGAAAGGAATCGCATCAATGTGGTTTGAATCCTAAGATATTACTGGCTAGAAAAAAAAAGTTTTGTAATATATATATATATATATATTATTTTAGATAGAATTACGAGGAATTAAACTACTTTTTTAAGTATTTAAAAGATTTAAAAATATTAGAATAATTTGACGTGAATTAATTTATACACTAGTGTAATATGAAGTTTTTTTTATTATAACTTAAAAAGTTGAAACTCATCTTAAATGGTAACATGAAAACAGTAATTTGATTATTTATGAATCGTGAGGAGAGTATGCAGTTTTCCAAGAAAAATCTATGGGACGTCATTAATTTATAAGATGCATGGAATATTTATCCTCATTGGCTTTGATTTAGCCTAAAGCTGGGTTGTTATCCCTTGTATTGATTGTTCTTGAGTTAAAACATTTGGGCATGGGGGAAAAAATAATAACTAGAGTTTGATGAGAAGCAGAGAAAGGACATGATATAAATAAGGGACTTTATCTCAAAAGAGCATTAGGGAAAAAGAGGTGGGCAATCAATCCGTCCAATTTTGTCTACAGTTAGAGAACCATATTTAAGTCGATGTTAGGATTGACGGAACGTAACTTCATTTTTATACGCACATTTGGCACATCTACAAGAGTTATTGGCTTCTTGGTTCTGTTCTCTTTTTGCCCACTTCTTTTGATTTAAACTAGAGTGACGAGGCTTTTTCCATTATTTATTGCGATGGATGGATCGTGTTGGATAAGAGATAAAAAAAACAACCCTAACTTTTCCTTCCTATCTCTCCCTTTATCTTTGCTTTGGTTTATCATTATATATCTCAATTTGTTTTTAAACTATTTTCCAACTGAAACAGTTGGAGATGTGACGGAAAGAGACATTCTTACTAAGCTCCAGGTCGGCATGATGGACTCACACGGGGCTAGCTAACATTGCTGTCGCCATTAAAATAGAAAAATCGTTGATATATACCCACAATACAAAAGAGAAAAGAGAGAATTAAAAAATGGGTTACATAACATAATATAAATTTAAAAAATGAAATAAAAATAAAATTATTGTATAAATATTCAAAGATATGAACCTATTTAAAATATGAATTTAATTAAAATATATTGATGATAATTATTATAAAACTATATATATATATATTAAATAATTTCTAACTAGTTGATATATATAACCATGTATTAAAATTAAAGTATTAAAATATATCATTCGGGGTTGGTTTGATGATCTTCTTTTTCCAAAATAATTTAAAACTACTTTTTCTTCAAATGACTTTGCAGGATGTTAATCCAACCAGGATGGTTACCTATATAAAGAGGAAAGATATAAACAAATTAAGAATCACAACTTTTTTGCGACCAAAAAGAATTGTAAGGGCTTTATATATAGTATACTTGCTTGGTATTAGTCATTGAAATTGTTTATTTTAAAGAATAAAATAAATATATTTTTTATGAATTAAGAGATTAAAAAAGTTTTAGAAAGTCAATCAACACTTATGATTTTAAATATTAATTTGAGACTTTATTTTATTTTGCACTGAAAGCACACATGTTTGCCTTTTATTTGATTTATTTATTGACAAAATAATGATATTACTCACCTCATCTCACACCCTTTTAGATCTACCACTATATCACTACATATATAATACTTTTATGAAATTTACACATGTTTTCTTATATAAGCACGCCTCAAACATATAACAATGTGACAGTTCACTGTCTACCTTTAAAAACTATGTCTCTTTCTCAAACATAAGCACGTCTGCAAACATGAGAAATGAAAGTCCATTTTCAAAAATTATTTTTAAAATTTCATACGCCGGCCCACTGCGGCTTGGATTACGATTACAACAATAAATTTTGTCAGTATAAATTTAACTTTTTAAATTATTAATTTCATTTTTTTAAAATATATTTTTAGTCTCCATATAATAAACGAGTTTTTATTTTATTCTTTGTAAAAAAAAATTAATAAATTATTTCATTCCTTTAAAATTATAATTATTTTTTATTTTTATTATTATGTAACACTTGTTAATTATACACATATGACATCGAAGATTATACACATCAATATATATGTAGTATCATGCTAACATATGATATCTTTAAAAAAAATTTAGATCCTTAAAATAAATGTTATTTATCTATCTTAAAATAAAAATTAGAAACTACTAATAGTTATTTAAAATTTGAGAGAAATGAAAATCAAATAAAAATATTTTACAAAGACCAAAATCAAAATTTACTCATTTTATAATTATCAAAATCAATGATTTCAAATTTTAAAGGGTTAAAAATCGATAAATTTTTTTTACAAAGAATAAAATCAAAATTCGCTTATTTTACGATGACTAAAAATATATTTAAGTTTTTTTTTTACCATCCTCATTCCATATATTCAATTTGTCTATTTTTTCACAAATTTATTCTCTATTATTTTAATTATACAATTTTTTTTCATCCAATAACTTAGATCAAATATTATACAGAAACACGTACAGATACAAAAATAACAATGCAGTAAAGCGTCATTAACTTACATCTAATGTTAAACTGGAATACAAATACAAGCATAACAATGCAGTAAAGTGTTATGCAAGTATAGATGTGCTGTATCATGTCAATATTTTTATTAAATTAGATGTCAAATTAACATATGATCAAAATTACAAAATTAAAATAGTGAAAGATTAAAATAACAAAAAAAAATAGAGGAAAGAATTTTACAAAATGATGATAATAAAAAAACTAAAAATGTAATTACATCTTCGTTAATTTAAGGCATATATGTTTCTTTGCATCTTTTAAGATAAAAAGTTAGTTTTTAATTAATAGATATATTTAAAATATTTATACGAATTTTTGTCATTTTTCAAAAAGACTTTAAAAAGGTTAATTAACATTTTATAAAATATTAAATATTATAGCTTCTAAATAATTACTTAATTTTCTATGAACTTCGGATAATCTTTGGTTGAGATCTGGAGAGTAATATCTTGATATATGAAAATTTATTTAATTATTTTAATAAATATTTTTTCATATAAACAGATATCAAACCATTTATCATATGTTTAATTAGGATTAATGGTCTATATTTACAAATCTAATTTCTCTTAATAAACAAGTGATTTTATAGGAATTATTTTCTCTATCCCCTTCCCTTCTATGTATATAAAGGAGAATATGAAGTGAAAGGATTTTTATTATGACAAAGCGAGGAATGAATCATGGTCATCACGTCAAATTATGAAAGATTAAAGATTGATAATATTCTCATTTTAAGTGATTATTAATCATATTAAATAACTTTAATCTTATCAATACATGTATGATTGTATGGTTCAAAGTTATTCCTCAAATTCAAATACACTTCTTACTCCATATATCTTATATATTTAGGGAATATATCAATGTAAATTATTCTTATAATGAGAAATAAGAAATATAAATCCATATTATTGAATCTTATTTGAATTAATGGTCAAAATTAAAAGAAAAATACACACAATTTTTACAAGTAGTCATGCGAATATTAAATAATTTTTAACTATTCAAGAATGATTTTATGATTCAGATCTAAAGTTCATATATTCTTAAAATAAGAATTATTTTTTTAATTCGTCTCTATGTATATGTGTATATATATTGACTATTAGATCTTATCATAAATGATTAAAATTAAAACAAAAAAGTCATATGAATTTTTAAAAATATTGTCACATAACTTTTTAAAATAATTGTGTAATATTAAATTTTCATTATTCATGCATGCTTATATAATTTAAATATGCACCTTATATTTATATAAAAAGGACTTTCTTACCATATTTACTTATATTTTTAAAAAGTATATAATATACATGAAATAAAATTAATTTAATGATGTATCAAATAACTATAAAATTTTATCGATATTTGTAAAGCTTAAATATTCAATAGGTATTTTTTATTTAATTATTGAATTAATAAAATATATCATAATCAAACTTACAAAAAAGTTATTGAAAAAAATAACTTCACCTAGAGTTACAAATATGGAGTATCCTATACCATTCCTATAGATTATCAGTCATGTGGGGGTGGATTAAATACCATTCCTTTTCCTTCACCAAAAATAAAAATACCATTCCTTTTCTCCTTTCTTGTTATTGATATTATGGAAATCCTTCAAAGGCACCTTTGACAAACAAGGAACTCCCCTTTTCTACTGGTTTCAAGTTTCCAACATAGATATATATTTATTAGTCATAAACTTTCATTTTTTTTTACTAGTTGGAATTTGGACTCAAATAATACCTAACTAAAATTTCATTTCGAATCCACGAGGCAATGATCTCATAAATACGCCTACTTAAAGCTTTACTTGAGTGATGGAAAATGATCCATTTTGAGAAAAAGTCTATCTCTCTATAATTAGCATGCTTTTGACTTTCCAACCCTAAGTAAATGGTGAAAATGTGTTGCCATTTGCCAATGTGCATGTGGAATGAGAATAAGAGACCTTAGATTAAATAAAAATGGGGAGTTGTCGTAGTCAAGAACTCGCATCAATGCCCATTAATTTCAGGTTGATCGAGATGAGGACATCACTGTCTCCCTTTTCCCTCGATCCCCTCTCCTGTTCGATCGTTTTACATGCGAATAAAACCGTACAATACACACTTCACTGAAAACCATGTATATATGAATCTTTTTTTGGTTGGTGTTATTTTCCTTTACCAACGTACGTCACAAACCCAAATACTTTCAGAGTGATAATTTATTGACAATATATATGTAAGCAGCATTCATGCATGGAATCCTATTTGAAATCAACAGGTATGTAAACAGACAACTATAAACCTATATGTGCTCGGCTAAGCCTAGTCAAACACATATTCTGCTGCCAAATCATGCGAGAGGCATCCAGAATAATAATATTCTCTCCCACCCCCACATGGCACGCGACAAGACTAATTTTGGAAAAAGAGAAATGAAAATAAAATAAATGTACAATTAATAGAAAAATAAGAGATAATTCAAATATAAAAAAAAAATGTGAAGAGTTTAAAATCGAGACATCAATGCGTCTTAGACTGCAAACTTAGGGGGGTTTCTGTATTCCAAAATTGTTTTTCTACTCCACACTCCACACACAGAATAACCCACTATTAATTTGCTCCAAGAAATATTCATTAATAAAGTGAGTTTGTTAAAAGTCTTACGCTAATAAGGTGAAATCAGTGTGCAAACAAGATTGAGGAGAGATTCAGTACTCCCACGCTTTGATCAGGTGATGTTAGAAAGATGAATTGCTTAAATAGTTTACTACGTACAAAAGCATAATTAATACTTTTGGCTGGGAGTTGAGAGCGGCAACTTCAAAGGGAGGATATGCTAGTGGTACGTCGAGAATCATTTTTGTAGTCTCAATTAAAATGGATAATAATGTTAATTCTTGCCAAGTTTATTGTGCTTTTAATCAAATGAAGGTCTAAAATTCAAGGATGAAACTTGAAACTTGAATCTTGAACGGTACCGCCAATGTTACAGCACCCAAATTATTATTATACCTACTAATGTTTATGTCCTTGACTATTCTAAAGAAAGTGACTGCGTTTACTAATGTATAAATTCAAAAGAGAAAACCAGAATGGACCAAATTGGTAGGATTGATTTCTCTTTTCAGTATAATACCCGAGTCCACTAACCAATTGTTTGGTCAAAACCATATCGAAGAAACAAAACTGGTTTATTCAGCTACATTGCAACTATGTATTGACTATGTTAGTTATGAACTTTACTGATAAATATTATAAAAGAAAATTGATAAATTTCTACAAAGAAATAAAAGTTGGGAGTTTACAGTTATAGAGAGAGATCCCACGTAACATCAAACATTTTAATATATCTATCATGTAACAGATTCAAATGGTCCGTAGGTTAAATATTACTATTTTTATTTCTAAGATTTTCTTGGGAGGAAGGGCAGAAATTAATTTCCAACAATATATTTTTAAGTATTAAAAAAGAAAATTTATTGCATCATACATTACACGGATTAAAAGTCGTGAAAAGAGATGTTCAATCTTACCCGATCAACTCGGCCAAAGTGTGAAAAGCTGGTTAGGTTGGTAAACTTCAATTTTATATACGCCACAAATTTTTTAGTCTAATTTAGTTCGTCTGTTTTATCAAGTCAGATTAAATAAGTCTTTTTTTTTGTCTAAAATTATATAAACTTTACAATAATAATAATAATAATAATAATAATAATAATAATAATAATAATAATAATAATAATAATAATAATAATAATAATAATAATAATAATAATAATAATAATAATAATAATAATAATAATAATAATAATAATAATAATAATAATAATAATAATAATAATAATAATAATAATAATAATAACAATAGTAATAATAATAATAATAATAATAATAATAATAATAATAATAATAATAATAATAATAATAGTAATAATAATAATAATAATAATAGTAATAATAATAGTAATAATAATAGTAATAATAATAATAATAATAATAATAATAATAATAATAATAATAATAATAATAATAATAATAATAATAATAATAATAATAATAATAATAATAATAATAATAATAATAATAATAATAATAATAATAATAATAATAATAATAATAATAATAATAATAATAATAATAATAATAATAATAATAATAATAATAATAATAATAATAATAATAATAATAATAATAATAATAATAATAATAATAATAATAATAATAATAATAGTAATAATAATAATAATAATAATAATAGTAATAATAATAGTAATAATAATAATAATAATAATAATAATAATAATAATAATAATAATAATAATAATAATAATAATAATAATAATAATAATAATAATAATAATAATAATAATAATAATAATAATAATAATAATAATAATAATAATAATAATAATAATAATAATAATAATAATAATAATAATAATAATAATAATAATAATAATAATAATAGTAATAATAATAGTAATAATAATAGTAATAATAATAATAATAATAATAATAATAATAATAATAATAATAATAATAATAATAATAATAATAATAATAATAATAATAATAATAATAATAATAATAATAATAATAATAATAATAATAATAATAATAATAATAATAATAATAATAATAATAATAATAATAATAATAATAATAATAATAATAATAATAATAATAATAATAATAATAATAATAATAATAATAATAATAATAATAATAATAATAATAATAATAATAATAATAATAATAATAATAATAATAATAATAATAATAATAGAAATAGGTTTAGTAGTTTTTAGGCATATATTTATTGGGATTAAAGCAAATTGACTCGATTCTTCTTTTAACATAAAATTTAAATGCAAAATTGGATCTTATTTACAATATGTTTTTTCTGGTAGTATTCTTCATGTTAAATATGTTTTAAATTTACATAAATATAATTTTATTTAATTTTAGTATTTACAAAGTAATAAATTTATAAAATAGTCATTATTATCACCCGTGGTAAGATGACGTAAATATAATTGTCTTTTTATCAATTATTCCAAGGTGGCATTTGATATAATATGGTTAAATATGTCATATTATCAGTATTTAGTAACAAAAATTATTTTAAAATAAATTACCAATTTTTTTTGTTAATAATTCAAACTAAATATAAATTATTTATAAGAATAAAAACATTTTTTAAATATAAAAATATATTTTTTGTTCCCTTTATAATATAAGAAATCCAAAATAAAAAACATTAAATATTAAATTATTTATTAGATTGAAAATATAAAACTTTACTTTTTAAAAAAAAATTAAAGCATTTAATAAGATATATTTAATGCATTCACACAATATATCTATATATACACAATAGAAACGTTAAAACAAAAAATAAATAAATTTCTATAAATTTAATATGATTTTATTTCTCTATTTTATTTTTATTGATTTTTTTACATGCCACAAGCTTAACAAAGTAGTAATAGAGATTATTTTTTAAGCAATTAAAATTTTTTAAAAATAAAAACTAATTAAAAAATATAAAATTACAAAAATCAAATGAAGTGATTTTTATAGGTATTAAAAACATATTTAAATTTATTTTATTATATATTTAAATTTTAATATTTAATCCAAGATCAATAATATAAGGAATTGGAACCCATTTTACTTAAATCAATGCATATTTGTATCTATGCTAATTATTAATTGTTAGGTAAAATTAGTATTAATTTGGTCCTATAATTTTTTGGTTTTATTTTAGTCTTTTTATCTTTTTTAATTATGACAAATTTCAACTGCTATAAATTGTTGTATTTTTTTGTCAATTAATAGCTTGACATAAAAACTGATTTACTTAAGTTCTACTGTCACTAAAATTAAAAACATGGCCTAGTATTTAATAAATTAAAACTAAAATATAAACAGGCTAATTAGAATTAGTAACTTTACAAAAAACTAAAATTAAAACTAATAACTTGGAAATTTTGATAAATTAAAAATTGGAGCACTAAAATATAAAAAAAGACTGTTAAAATTAATAACTTGACGCTTTGGGTAACTATTTTTCCCATCACTATAATTATTAACTTGACCAAAAAAACTAAATTAAAAAAATAAAGCACCAAAATGTAACAAAAAGAAAAATTAAAAGATGAAACTGAAATAGAAAAAATAAAATAAAATAACTAAAATATTAATTTTGTCTACCTTTTATTTGAATAAGGTTAGTAATATATATTTTTCATCATGTGATTTCTTTATTTTTAAGTGAATTCTATTCACTAAAAGAAACTTGAACCTTCTTTTATTCGTTTTCCCCTCTTTTATCGGGCCATTCAGGACAATAGTGGGAGTTACATTATATTTCCATTTTACTTGAAGCCCATGATGCTCATTTTTGGGGTCTAGAGCCAATAATGCTTTCAATATTTACATGTGATGGCTCTAACAATGATTTTTAACTTTTCAATCTCTCAATTTATCGGTGATAGGAATGTGAATATGTGATTTTGAGTCCTGGGGACTAAGAAATACAAAACATTATCATATTGTCAAGTGTATATTTGTTTTCAGTTTTCACATATTTTAAAACATGTTCAACATAATTCATATGTGAAATTGGTAGAGTTGGTGAATTGGACTATCCAGCCCGATCGAATCAGAATGTGAAATCGAATTGGTCTGGATCGGTCCAAATTCTTTTTGAGACTCTGAATGTCATAGTCATGACTCTAGCCTAATTCTATGTCAAATTAGTGGACTAAATCAGTTCTAATTAAAAATAAAAAATAAAACTAAACATGTTTAATATATAAAATTCTCATAAATATATATAAATTTAAAAATAGAAACAAATTTTGTTAGCCTCTATTTAGACGCTCATCTTAGATCTAATTACTGGTTGTTCGAATAAATCGATGAAGTCAAACTCAAATTACTAAAACTCTACCGAAAGGAAAACTATACAAACCCTGAGACATTAGCTTTTCAGGTTAACCCAACGATCCAGAGCAGTACCGTAAATTTAGAATTGTCTCCAAATTTATCAAGTTTGGTCATGTGTTCAAATTGTCTCCAAACTGCACATGATAGATATTTTTCTATATAATTAAAAATTATAATAAATAAGCATTTTTTAATATATAAGTTATATTATAATTAAAATTTCAATAAATAAATAATTTTAATATATAAATTATATTTACTTAAAATTTTAATAAACAAATATTTTTTAATATATAAATTATATTTTAGATTTATAATGAATAATTGAAAATGTGATATAAAATTATTTTCAATTATTGAAAATTTATTTTAAAAAATATTGAAATTGAATTTAAAGATAAAAATAAAAATATATATTATAAGAGATAAAGATTAAAAAGATTAATTGTACAAATAAAAAATAATAATTTGAGATGATTAAGAAAACTTTATTATTATAGATGGATGAAAATAATATATCAAATGTACATATAAATAAAGAATAAAATATATTTAAAATGTCTAATTAAAGGAGTATAAAAAATCGTGAGATTTTAAGTTATGTATTTAAATTTAAAGATTAAGATTTATCATTCTCATATTTTTAAAGTAAGATTTACCATTCCATTCTTAAGTAAGAAAATTATTTCCATAAGATACATCATATATATATATATATATATATATTAAATCGGTCAACCTACAAAATCTATCCTTTATTTGGATAAATTAATATTTTATAATTAATTATAAAAGGTGTAGAGGTAAAACTAACTTGCTTACAACGAATTATTGACACAATTAATTTGGTGGCTAATCCATCTTGTTATCCTAACATTTAAAATTATTAATTTGTAGATCGATTTTAAGATAAAAAATCATATAATTCAATTATAAGAAAATATACATAATTTGACTTAAAATAATTTGAGAATACTGTTAAATCTAAACTACTCCAATTTAATTTTTACTAGTTAAATTATGAATGTATCACCCATTTAGTCTTTGAAATGGTAATGATTTGTCAAATTAGTCCCTAAAATTAATAAAATATAAAAATAGTCTTTCAAATTGTATATCATTATTTAATTTAATCATTGAAGTTAAATTAACAATTAAATTGATCTATGAAATAAATAAAATATCAAAATATCCCTGAAAATAACTACCAAATTAGTTCTTAAAATTATCAATTAAATTGATTCCTAAAATGAAAAATAATTAATTACATATTTTGTTGCAAATAAGTTAAATTATTCAATGAAATTTTTTTCTTATATAAAATTCATAAAATTATATAATTTTAGGAGTCAAAATTTATAAAAAAAATTATAAAAATATCGTAAAAATATAAAAATTTTGAGTCAAAAAGTATAATTAACTGTTTTTTATTTTATAGACCAATTTGATCAATAGTTATATTTTTAAGAACTAAATTGATTCATAATTACAATTTTAATAATTATTTTGACAATTTATTCATTTCAAAAATCAATTTAACTGCTCATTACAATTTCAAAGACAAATTAAATAATAATATACAATTTGATAAACTATTATGTTATTTTATTAATTTTAAAAAGGATATTTTGATATATTATTATAATTTCAGTGATTCACTCTTAAATTGGATTGTTTTACTTTTTATTTTTTAAAAGATATTTTTTTTTAGTTTTTGCTCATCAAATAAATGAAATTTTATTCATTATAATTAGAACAAGAGACCAAATCATGAATATTTGTAGTTGTTAATTTTTCATTTCAAGAATAACTCTTATAAATAAAATATAAATATATTATAAATATTAAAAATCATATTCAAAATATTAAATATGGTCATAATTTACAACTTAATTTAAATTTCAAATAAAAATATTATTAAATTTTCTAAAAATACAAATATATGTCTATAATAAATTAAAATTTACTCATATATCATAAAGCTAAATATTTATTTTAAAGAATGAGATTCTTACTCTATTTTTTTTAAAAAAATCATTGATATTTTTCATAAAAGCGACAAAACTCTTTAAATATTTAATGTAATTATATGTCTAGAAAACTATTTATTAAGTTACAATAACTATAATTCAGTTGATATATTATTCTGCGATGATACTTATATTCTTTATTGTTTTAATTAATTTTTTTTATATTTTTTTCCTCCATTACATAGTAGTTTCCATACGCAATGAATGAGAGTGAGATTAATTTTTAATATTTTATACTTTTTTAAAATTGAAATTGTTATTAGTACGAGTATATTATTACCTTTAGTTTTAAATTTAATTAAATCATAATTAATCTTAAATTATAATTATAATGATTTTTAAATTTAAATTAATAATTTTCATTGATATGCTATTATCTTTAAATTAAATGTTTTATTATATTTTTATACTAATTTAATTTATTAAAAATAAAAAAGTAATTTTAACTTAAATGATTGTGTCTAAAAAAATTATTTTGTGCATTTGCAGTTACTAAAATACTAGTTATAAAAAAAATACAGTTTGTATTATTAAAAATTTTAAATTAATGACTATTTATTTATTTATTTTATCTTGCCGCAAAGCCACATCATTAAATGTTGTAAAGTAAATGAGCAACGAAGACTATTAGCTTTATCCTCCTTCTACTATCTTCTAGCTGCAACTTCTAGATCTCGTTCACATTCGTTTTCGATGATAATCATTACCTTCATAGAAAGAATTAGAGCTAAAGTGAACAATCTCAAAAGGGCAAATTTAGAGAGTAAAGGATGACAAAGAAAGGTTATGCGAAGCCCATTAAGTTCTCCAAAGATTCCTAATCATCATCACTGTTAGCCTAACAAACCCAAGGATCTTCTTCACACTACATTTATTTTTGTAGCATTAGCATTATCTTTGCATGCGAATAATATATAATAAAGAAAATGTTTAATGCAAGAAAAAGTATTTAATTTAACACAGGTTGAAATCGACATTCTCTACAAGAGATATAAAATTTGTACTAGGATACACTTTTAAATTTAGTATACACTTTTAAATTTCAACTAGTTAAAGAATTATCAATAATTAATATCTTTCGGCAGAACCTTTGCTTTGTCCGAGACAGACAAGAGTAAAGTATTTGAAAAGAATTGTTTTTTTTCTATTCCAAAGATTTCTCCAGAATTAATCCTGTTTTATAAATATGTAATTATTGCTGACTCGAATTTTTTTTTATATACTTCGTAAATTGAATACAAATACACTCATTATATAGATAGTCTCAATCACATGAATATGTAATAATACCTTAAGTTATATATATTATTTAAATTAAATTATTTATTTGTGAAATAGAGCTTTGTTTTGTTTAAGATTAGCCGAAGAGCAATAAATTTGGAGACGTAGATTTTCTGCCGTGACTTTTGAGATTACATGAAATCCTGACCATAGAAAACAATTGTTATATATTAAATAACAAAATAAAATATAACTTGGAAAAACTTCATCCATTGTATATGATTGGATGCATGGCCTTGTAGTTACTTTTAAATTGCAGAGAATTTTGGTCCATAAATTTGAAATTCCTAGTGCTGACAAAAGAATGTTGGCACTGTTAAAATTTGAGGTTATCTCATCCGGGCAGAAGCTCCAACATGGTCGGGGATACTATGGAAAAAAATGTAATTACCCAGTGAAGACACTCGTATACGTTTAAATATCAACGAAGTGATCATATAGATTAAATATCTAACTTATAAAATGACATTGATAGTATTGATAAGTGTCAAAGTTTGGTTGAAATCTTTGACATAGAACTCCAAGGCTCCTTATGGGTAGTTTTATGTTGCTTTCATGCGCAAATAATTTCTCATACAATGGCCATTAACTTAAGTCAATGTTCATGCATTTGAAGTTTTAGTGTTTTGACTTCGAAAGAAATTTAATAAAGTTTAAGCCTAAACCTAATTCATAACAACTTCCAATTAAAGTGTTTTGCTCTATGCAACATCTCAAGCGGTTACCTAAATTCATAAAAAAAAATTAGAATAGGAAGCAAATTTGCACAATTAAAGTAAAATAAAGGTAAAAATAATTATTGTAAGGCACATTTTGAGAACATAAATTTATATGGGATACAGTAACATGAGAATAAAATTTTACTAGATTTCAATTATGAGATTTATCACTCCACTAAAAATACAAATTTACAGGAACTATTGTTATAAATATTTTTTTATTTAAATTTCTTCACGCTTTAAACAAATATTATTTCATTTTGTTTTTATAAGAACTCAACAAAAATATTGTTTTGTAAAAAGCTTTTTCAAGTTCAATTCAACAATTGTTTAACACTTGCATCTTTAAACATAGTTCCAAGTTTTTTCTTTTTTCTTTTTTTTCTTCTCCAAACACTAAAATATCTCTTACATTAAATTTTGCTCAAACAAAAATAATCCTAAAATATTGTATATTCAACTTACTAGAAAATAATGATAGTCTATATAACTACTCACAAGTTATTTTCGAGTTTACAGAGAATGTTCTAAGAAAAATAAATGAAGTTAAATAAATATATATTCTCTCTTTTTTTCCTGTGTTCTTATGAAGATCAATTGTTTTGAGGCTTGTATGTCCTCGTGGCTTTTATAGCAAACATTGAAAAAGAAAGTTGAGTGCTTTCTTCAATCTTCAAATGTGAAGGTTCGAAGCATTAAATGCATTTTCTCTTATAATAAGTATATTTTCATAAAGTATTATGTTTATTTCTCCTAATTGTACTTTCACTATGTAATCGTAGAACTTTCCATCGACATATTTCAAGTATGATGATTTTTTCACATCTATCTTTTTCAGTCTGTTTTTGCACTTCTTTTCATTTTTGAGGTGTATAATAAGTAGACTTAATCGTGAGAATGTTATATCACGGTCAAATATATACTAAAAGAATGAAACAAAATATAATAGGGCAAACTTTGACAACCTAAGCATAAAATATTTTATACTATTATCTAATTAAATAATATTACAAGTATAATTTTTAAAATAATTATTATACAAATTAATAAGTTTAAAAATATAATAATTTATGATTAATTGATTTATCATGTAAAAATTCATTACACTATATTATATTTCAAAATTCAAAATGTACATAGAAGATAAGAAATAAAAAAAATGTTATAAAAAATATTAGACGAATTTATTTTACGAATAAATAACGTGTGAACCAAGATGGAATGGAAGAGCGTGTGACATGCCGTGAGCTTTACGAGATAGAATCCAATATTAATAATGGGGGATTAAGTAATAATTTCACCTACTTTACAACAATTTCCGTAAGATTCGTATTAAGGCACTTAAATTAAATTACATTGGAACTAGAAACAAGTGGCCAGGACACAAGTTGAAGCTCCCCTGGTCATGCGAGGAATAAAAAACAGCAGTAGACCAAGAAAACTATAACATCTACAGTACACTAAACTTTGCAACCTGACTCAGCAACTGCAACCGTCAAAAATTGAATTGCACCTGCTAACAAAACAAACCTAAAATACAAAGGCAACTTAAAACAGAGTAAATCTAAACCATTCATTCAACAAAGCTAATTATTTATTCACGACTCAGATAGAGCTGCCCAATCAATCTCCACCGAAGGGTACTTTTCCAAATCCAACCCAAGATAGTCCGTTCCATAAGAATCCGAGAAATCCAAGAAAGTAATATCCGATTCAGGCGAAGAGGAACCAGCAAAAGATTCATCCGACAAGGCCGAGGATGTTTGGTTCTCCAACTCCGATGTTTCTGTTTCTTCCTTGCGTGTCTGTGTCTTAAGCTTTTCTGGCGAATTGACCATGCTTTCACAAATGGCTTGGAGCTTCGCCTCCACCGCAGAGGGAAGAGGCTTGTATTCCCCAAACTCGTGGTGACGTAGGTGAGGAAAGTTGAGCCTCGCGTTTTCACCCCTTAGCTTAAACGCTGCGTTGTCGTATCCCAATGCTGCTTCCTCTGCGGTATCGAATGTGCCCAGCCACAGACGGGTACGATTCTTCGGGAGTCTGATCTCAGCCACCCACTTGCCCCACTGTCTCTGCCTCACCCCACGGTAAAGCTTCCTGGGCTTCATCGGAACGGCCTTTGGGCCCAGCAACCTGTTTTGGCCTCGTGGAACCTGGATTTGGGCTTGAATCTGAAATACTTGACATGGGGTGAGTTCGTTTAGCTTGATGGAACTAGCCTGGCTTGAGGACAAGGACAAGTTCGGTGAAGAAGAAGAATAACAACAATAACAAGTGCTACATGAATCACTTTTCATAGAAGCCTCAAGTGCTTTCATAAGCTCTTCGTCGCTAAACATTTCTGTAATTGTTGCCATGCTTTACACTGAACAAATGCAAGAGAGAAAAAAAAAAAAAAACAAAGAGAAGAACCTGTCTCAATTCCAAAACCAGAGAACAGGAACCTTTTCTTAATATGAAAATAAAACTGTGATGAATTATAATGAAATTCTTATTATCTAACTTTGTCTTGCATTTTTGCGGTGACCCTTTTGTGGGTTTATATACTCTTCTTGGCGTCCTCTGTCTGGAAGTTCCTTCCTTCCCTTTCTCTAATAACGTTATTTTATTCTTTAATTAATGGTAATTACTTGCGTCGTCAACTTCAATGATGCCTTTATTCGATGATGCTCATCCTATGCAAAACTGACACGTATCTTGGGCCTCACATGAAGATTGATGGACACATAACACCTCCACCCAATAGCGCTCTTGTACACGCGTCGTTGTACTATTGGGCTAAGCTTAGCCGAAGCATGTGGTGTAGGTTATCCTCGAAATGTCAACTTAGCATTTAATTTAATAGGATTTTTGTCCTTTCTGCTCTCTAATGGGATTGGCCCTATCTCCGCACAAGCACAGGCCCACAGCAACTTTATCCAAAATGTTTATAGCGACTTACATTTTTTTTTAAATTAAAAAAATATTTTATCAAATTAACATATAGTAATCATTAACACGTAATTTTTTGTGTATAATAATATAAATGAAATTTAAATTCCTGCCACTAAATCGAATGAATTTTATTAACATGTAATTTGATTCCATCATTTTTTTTTCTTCCCCTCACTTCTAAATTTTTTAACTCGACAAAATAAAAATAAAAAAAGTTTTGACGTTTTTTACTTTTCTCAAACTAAACAAACTTCCTCTTTGTTTTGCTATTTGTCTGCTATAGTTCCGCTAAATTTAAAATACTCTCTTCGATCCCAAAACAATGGGTATAAGTTAATGTTGGAAGTATTATTGTAGTAACCTTTGTCACCGAAGGAGCGTTCTTTCTATAAAAATTTCTTATTAATCCTCATATTTATTAGATAAAGAAGTTATAAATGTTTCTTAAGTTTTTAATAAATTAAATATATTTTTTATTTAATTTTTTTTCATTTAATCTCGTGATAATGGCTACTAATAAATCAAAAATAAACTACAACAATTATGATATGATTAAATATAAAAATATAAAGCTTGTAAAGTCTCATATAAAAATATAAAGCTTGTAAAGTCTAGTTTAGCTGATAGAATTGGGTGCATGAGTGTCATAAATTGTCTTTGATAGATAAAAAATATAAAAACAAAAAATAAAATAAATTAAGTAAAAGGAGAAGAGAAATTAACTTAAAAAGGATAAACTTTTATATTAATTAAAATATGAGGATTAAAAAGGAAAACAATTAATTAAATTTATTTCTATTGATTTATTTTGATAATAAAAATAAATAAAATAATATTTAATTATAAAAGATATTTTTTAGAAATAATGAAATATAATTTTTTATATCATTCTTTTGGTAGGTAGTTTTTATAATTATTTTGAATGGAAGATAGTATAAGAAAGATGGTAAAAAAAGAACAACATTTTTAGACAAGATTTCTATGGAAAAGACTAGTTTTTGTGGACCTCATTATCCTTCTTTTTTTCCTTTTTCTATTGTTTTCTCAAAAATAGAATTCCAACAACATTATCTAGCTCATTTCTCTCCCTCTCACTTCTCTATCTTAAATAATTCTAAATAGACAGCATAAATATCATAAATAATATAAAGTGTATTTAGTTTAATTTATTGCAGAATACTAAATTTTTTATTAACATAGTAAATATTTTTTAAACTAAATATGTAATAAGTATGTGTTTGCTATAATTTATTTTAAAAGAATAATTATTTCTTTTTAGGCTTTTTTTAAACAATTATTTTCCTTATAAATAATCAATTTCAAACACGGAATTAAAATAGTTGAGATTTATGACACTTATATTATTTTATTTATAGTTCTGGTAAAAAAAAATGGAGTAATACGATGTACTGTTATTCGTTTGTTTTTATTATAGTATTGAAATATGATTAGCTAAGGACGAATATTATATGTGGCCCCATCCGGTGATAGTGACGAGACAGTGGAGAGGGACAGGATGTCGTCATATGCGGCGCCACAATGAAGACGAATCCCAATTTGTTAATGATACAAATACTTATTGTTTAATTTTCTTAATTTAACTTTTGTACACTCTAAACTTAATAATTACCGGTGTATTTTTGTTTTTGTAAATTATTATTATTTTTAGTTAAATAATTACTATTGTAATTTTTATCCATAGAAATAAAAGACACCACCTTGCTTAGAACCACGTGTAATTACCGTGTTATTTGATTGGGCGTTTCACTGCGCATCCAACATGCATTACATCTATAAGGATAGTGCTATCCGCTATGTCTACCCCAAGCCAAATAAGGCAGTGACTTTAGGTCATAGTCATCTGAAGTTTTTAATTTCTTTTAGTAATGATATTTTTATAACTTTTCTTATTTTATAAGACTATTAAATAAAAACAAACGTTTAATATTTTATAAATATAAAATATATTTAATACCTACCATACAAAGTAAGTAGGAAGATTTATAATTATTAAAAAATATTCTTAAAAATATTTTTAATTTAAATTATTAGATGATAAGTTTTTTTATATTATTTGTAGTTAATTTATTAATAAAATTGTACAATTTATATTTATATAGATGTTGTAAATTATATAAGTCTCACTACTCCTTTAAAATATTATATGAAAATTTTATATTTATTTTGAACACAAAAAATAGCATTCAATATAAAGTTTAGATTTTTTGAAAAATAGTAAGATCAATAAAAAAAATATTTGATGAAAATGATAGTGCTGAGATTAAATATTTTAATTCTTTTAGTTCTTAAAAAATAACTACTTACTTTTGATTATTTTATATACATATTTAGTCAATTTACTTTCTTTTATTGAGAGTTTATTTGATCAAATTTTAGAATATAAAATCACTTTTAGTTTTTTTTTTAATTTGAATCTAAATAATTAAAATAATTTAAATGAAGATCAATAGAAAATATTATATTATTTTAAAAATAATTATAAATTTTAGTAAATATTAATTTGATATTGATGGCCTTTGATATTTTTTTTTAAAAATCGAAGATACTAAAAGAATTCTAAGAAAAAATCAATACCTATTAGAGCTATTAAATCATATTAAAATATTAATCTTTTTATATTCATGTAACGTTTAGAAAATATTGTTAACAATACCTGTAATTATTCCAAAAAAATACGAGTAATTATTATCATTTTTTAAAGAAGATATTTTAAATTAAATTTTTAATTTTATTTAAAATAAATTATGTGACAGTAATTGAATGAATAATTATGGAATGAGTGTTAAAATTACTTAATTATAAAACTTTATTTAATAATTCTATACTTGAAAAAATAAATAAACATCAATAAATTTATTATATTAAGGCTCTATTAAAAATTATCTAAATTCTTAAATTATTTATACACTGCTCAATAAGAACTGCTAAACTCTATGTGTTTGTTTGGGAGGAAAAAGTAAAATAAGAGAAAGAGAAAAGTTTAAATTTAAATTAAGGAGAAAGTAGATAGAAATAAAATAAATAAATTTTTATTCTCAACTTTTTTTTCTCCTCTATTTTTTTAATTAAATAAAAAATATTTTACTATTCATTTTATTTTTCTAATTTAAGCATATCATAAAAGTACACATTATGCCAACTAGACCCTCAACTTCTCATGTTACGTAGTCCATAGGAAAACTAATTGTCAAAGGGAGGGCATCAATACTGAATTTCCTTTGTCATATGGATGCCAGAATAATGAAAATAGTTACAGGAAAGGATCTAACTTTGGAGGTATGGGGCAGTTGCCCCCACAATTTTTTTTCTTATTTTATTTTATTAAAATTTCTTTTTTTTTTTATAATTATGAATTGTTTTAAAATTTAAAATATAATTTCTAATATAAGTGTTGCTTTAAAAATTCATTATTAATTTTATTCTTTTAATTATACATTTAATACTATATTTTATTTATTTATTTTGGATATGCATTTCACTGGCTTACTTAAAAAAATCTCAACCATTTCAATCTATTTTATTTTTATTTATATACTTAACTATTTTAGTTATTGATTACTTTCAATTTATCATATTTTATGTTTATATTTAAATTGAATTTTAATAATGTTTAACTAAATATAATTTAAATAATCTTATATTATAATTTAAATTATTTATCATAAATATAAAATATAATTTATTTATTATTTAAATTTTATTATATAAAAATAGATATATTTGTACTGAGCACTGGTTTGGGGGAGGTTGAAATTTGTATGATGAGTATATTTTTCTTTTTTTGTGATGGCTGAGAGGCGAAGAAAATAATGGCTATAAATTAATGGAGTCTAATCTTACATTAAGCGTTGAAAGCATTATGAGTGTGCAATAAGTTGCGTAAGATGCAAGCGAGAGCATCATGGCTAAGTGGTTCTCATTCACTTATTAAATGTAATACAAAAATGTCTTACATTGGTTATAATATTAAAATTTTAATTAAAACCATAAGAAACAGGAGACAGTACATAATTATGAATAGATTAATATTTCCCCGTTAAAATACTCACTACTCGGGCTACTTTGAAATTAATAGAATAAAATAAAATAGTATTAAATTTAAAACGCTTGAATTCATTAAAGTAAAATATAAAGACACCAGACCAAAGGTATTCTATTATGTCAAATATTTTTATAAAAATTAAATTTCAAGATAAAACCATTTTCATATCATCATAATTTTTTCAAACATTTAAATAAGATAAGTGTATATTTAAATATAAAAAATTAGTGTAATGTTTTATTTTGATATTATTCTTTAATTAAAATTAAAATCTTATTTTGATAACCAATAGGGATCTTTATTATCAACCAACCTTCATTATATGAGATACCGAAGTTAAATTCTTGATAAAAAAAATACTTAAAAAAATGTATATAGGTCTTGTCCAAAAGTTTAAAATTTTATGTTTCGATAGACTAGATAGTTTGGTTCATGTAATATATATATAATAATGTGTATATGAAAAGGTTAACACGGCAAAAGAAATCAAAATATCAAATTACGAAAAAAAAATCAGAAAGTATGAAATTTAGAAATGTTAAGAAACTAGGTCATAATCTCCAAAAACATACATAATAATTTTAGAGAAACAAGTTGAATGGGTCCTGAAATGGCAAGAGTAACAATGACGAAAATGGAACAAACAATTCCTCCAACCACTAACGAGTAATGCTGTTAGCCTGTTAGACTTATATATAAAGATATATATATGGGGCAAACTTTATTAAATGTCAACGATAGAGCTGAACACTAACATGTATGGTGAGTGGCTGAAATCGTCGTGAAAGGCTAATTATAAGATTTTATAAACAAAAGAATTGTCCACACTAATTATAAGTTTTGCATTTGCTGAAAGCTAACGTTGGATGCTATTGTTGGAGGAGTGTTTCATATGTCCAACTGGCAATCCAATTATCTATATATTTATATTTATATATTTTAGTATAATATCATAAAATATTATTAAAATAATATTTATATAAATAAATAACTTTTATATAATATTTATTAAATACAATATATTTATTAAATTTAATATATATGTATTAAACATACAATTTTCCTATGATCGTATAAATATATTATTAAATAAAAATAGTTATTATAAAGTTGTATATATATTAAAAATATGTATTTAAATTTTATTATTTAAGATAATTAATTTATAAAATATTTTAAAATAGAAAATTTTAAATTATATATAAAATATGTTGATATATATTAATTTATTTATTAATTTCTACCTTAATTATTATTTTAAACAAATTATTATGAATTATTTTAAATTTACTGTATATTTAAAAAATATTTTTAATTCTTATTATTCATAAAACATATTTTAAAGTAACTAAATTAAAAAATTAAAATAGACCTGAGCATAAATATTCGCGTAGTATTTATATATAAATAATTTTTTTCTTATATAGTAATGTATTATTTATTCTATTTATTAAATATAATACATAATCAAATTTAATAATATTATCAAATATAATATCTTTATTAAATTTAATAAATGTAATAATCTTATTTAAACTTTAAACAAATATAAAATAAAAATATCATAGAGAAAGAGTAATTATTAGTCCTTTATAAATATCTTACAAAAAGAATAATAATAACTTTTTTATAAATAATAGTATTATTGAGACCAACAATGAATTCTTAAAATAATTAAAGAATAATACTAAAACTCAAATGAGATTAACAAAACTAACTGACAATATTACTTATATTTTCTGCATGAATTTACATAAATAAAAAACATATGCATTACTTAAAACAAAATGAAATAGTGTTTGCTTATTTTGAGGCGGCCACGTGACTTGAAATTTTTTTGTAGCCGTGAGGTTTCTCATGTGTAATTGATTATATGTTATATTATTATATATAATTTACATCACAAAAAAAACAATACAATTTTTATGATTATATAAAATAGGAAAATATGTAAAATAAAAAATATAATCTATAACAAAGTATTTAATAAATTATTTAATTTAACTATAATATTTAATATATTTTAATTTTTTCAATCATATTCTCATAAAAAAAGTTATCAATTAATATTATCAATGTTAACAAAAAAAAGTATACATATTAAATTAAAAATATTATTTTCAATAAATCACATATAATAAATTATAAGTTAAAAATATTTCTTAACATTTTTCCGTATTTATATTATATTATTTTTCATATTCTAATAAACTAAAATTATTGAAGCATTCCGTGAAGAAACAGTGGTGACACAGTCTCTTGCTCATCATGACAAAGCCATCTTATCTAAACTTATCCAATAAACAATTAAACATATACATTTTTGGATTCTTATAAACATATATTTATTTTCTCTTTACAGTATTCTGGTTCGCTCCAAAATAGGGCGGAGTTTATATTTTGTTTTTTTGTCAATTGTGCTGTAGTTCTAGTTCGATGTGACACTGAGATAGTTCAATTATGAGTTACGTGGCGTGTTCGAAATACGTGTGCAGGCGGCGTGTGCGATTTAAATAATGTTGACCAATTAATATTTTTAGAAGGACAATTACATGAGTAAGATGGGTGGAGACGAGTATTAGTTATTTTTGTCTTTGAGGTTTGAATCTTGGCGTTAAGCATAAAAAAAAATAATGTTCAGAAAAACTTACTATTTAATAAGGTCACTGTTTGCTACTTTATATTTATTATGTGAGTATAAATAAAAAGAAAGAATAACAATTAGATACGAGTTCAAAGATAATCAATAATACTAATTATACTTTTAAATAATGTCGATCGATTCAAATTTTAGAAGGAAAATTATAGTAGTTATATTTTTAAAATATTTACTTATAATGAAGATCAATATTTATTTATAAAATATGTTTAAAAAAGTGTTGATATACATATATTTTTTTTATATGTATATCATCTAGTATGTTTAAAATACATATGTCGATCAATACATATGTTTAAAATATGTTTATTTATACTAGTTATATCATCTAGTATCTACGTATTTTTTTATATATTGAATTTAATAAAATTATTTATATAAATAATAACATATATATTCATTAGTATTTTAACTTAATGTAATTCAATCCATTTTCAAATTAAAAAAAAAACTTAAGTTGGATTGAAATTATTTTTTTATTGGATTGAAAATCTCAACCCAACTTAATTCTAGATAAATTATAAGATATATTGAGTTGACCTGTTAAAAATTATAAAAATAAATAAATAAAAATAAATTAAAATAATAATTCATAAATTAATTTATCAAATAAATAAAAATATAGAAAATAAAAACTTAAATTATTATTATATATGTCAATCATAAAATAAATATAAATAAATTTTATTAATATTATAATAAATATGGCAAGAATTTCAATTTTAAAATTACAAAATAAATAAATAAATAAATAAATATTAAGCCTATAAGTCAATCAAATCTAACTCTTTGTTAACCCTTGAGTTAGTGAATTACATTAGATTAGATTAAGTTATGTGAGGTGATGAATTCAATTATATAACCCAACACAACTTGCTTATTTAGGTGGATTAAACAAGTTTACCCATTAGGTTGAATTCATTTTTTTGATATCTCTCATATCAAATATTTAAGTAGAAAGTGAAATAAGAAATTATATTCATTGATTAAAATTGCAATCGATTACAAGTATAGGAATAATAAATTGTGTAGGTTAAATCTTATCCATTAATTTATTTTTTCAAACAATGCTTATTCTTTTTGCACAAACCTATCCTTCTGCTTATCTTCAAAATCTTCTCCTCTTGTTTATGGGTAATGGTCCAACTCTTCTTTACCCTCGTCGTGGAGGGGGAGGTGCCTACCATGATACCCTCTCAAGTCAGATAGATTATTATAAAGTGTTTTGGAGTAAAAATTAGAATTACCTATGTAATATACAACTTTTATATAGTATTTATTGTCCTTCAATATAGATAAGATACGTGGATTTATATTAATGTCATGATTATATTTTATTTAACCTCTCTTAAGTAATAATTTGATTATTATTTCACAGTTGATTCTTACTATCATTTTCCATAATAGGCATTTATATATCTTTACATATTTGTCCGTGATTTGCATCTCCTTCTCTTCATATCTAGCAGATACTTAATTCCCCATGTTCGAATGTTAGGCTCTTACTCACATGCGTGTAAAACACAATTAACTATTACTCATCAAGATTCTACAGGTACATAGTCATATTCAGGTATGATTATTTAAATCAGGATATCGTGCTATACTCAGATACCACCCCCTCTACGACAAGGCCAGTAGGAGTTGGACCATTACCCAGGAACAAGGGGAGAAGATTTCAGAGATAAGTAGAAAGGTGGCTCATGCAAGAACACTTATAATTCCTAACTTTAATATCTAAGATAAATCTCTTGGAACTAAATCCCATGGAAACAAGGTCAAGCATACATAAAACGAAAGAACGCTGAATATTTATCTAAAAAAGTGACAAATATAAGAACTGATGTGCCAAATTTGGCAGATGATTTGCCTAGTGATTTACATATATACTTGTCATAAAATATAATAAAGGAAAATTAGCAGTCCAGCCTAAGTCAATCTATGATTGTAGAGATTAAATGAAAGTGGTTTGTGTGGGAGCAGGCGTGTTTGACTAGTCTCAAAGTTGTGCTAACTCCACCATGAGTATGAGTTTGGTAACATTCAAATCCATTACCAAGAGCAGTCCTCAAAGAAAACTTTCATATTGACAAGTAAATCTCTTGAGATATTTGCCAATGCAGTCTGAGATCGAGAAGGCTTCCGGCCCACAACCAACTAAAGCACAAGGATTTTCACAAATGTATTTAGGAAGAAAATTTCTTAATAAATTCCATTCCTAGTTACTAGTTATCGTTCAGATGGATATATGATAATTAATGCACCAATCTAGAATATCTTGGGTTACATAATTACTTAACTAACACACAATCGACGCTCATTAATCAATCAAAAATCTAATAGTGTGACACATACAAGAGGAAAGGAAATTATCAGTCATTTGGCCGTTAAAGGAAATACACATTCAGCGAGAGGAGATACAATGCATCAATCGCAATATTAACAAATTTGTCATCAAAACTAACTAGCTCTAGAGTCTCTTTAATGTAGGTCCATCAAAGCCCATCACATGCTTTTTCAAGATCCAATTTGACAGCCAATAACCCTTCAAACGTTTCATTGACCGAATTATTTTTTTTTAAATGCTATAATGTTGTCAATTGTAGTTCTCCTAGGAACAAAGCTAGTTTAACTTAAGTTTGGGCTATATGGAAAGGCATTACCTTGTGAATCCGGCTGGATAGGATCTAAGTAATAATCTTGCAGATGCTACTGCATAAAGAGATAGTATAACTTTCTCTATAGTTGCTATTTAGGAATTAGGGTAATAGTAGTTCAGTTTACCTCAATTTTTTTATGGATCAGAAAATAGAAATGGATCTTCTCAAAGGCAAAATGATGGGCTGAGATGGCCCTAATTCTTTTCAAGAATATTGCATGAAGTCGGCTGGGCGGGTTTTGCCATCAATTCCTTTAGCCCACACTCTTCATAAAAAAAAAAACTCTACATAAAAACTCAAAAAGATAAATTAATTATTAAAATAATACTAGGTGCATTTGAAAGGGACAATGTTGCCAAAAAAGAATTAAAATAAAACACCAAACGCACTGAATTAAGACGTGATCTTGAAGCGACAACAGAAATAATTTTGTTATTGTCTTATATTTTCTATTAAATTTTAGGTAAGAAGAGGGAGTTAATATTTGAGGATCAAATTTTGCTAGTCCTGATAGACATGCAATTATGATACGCAGTTTGAGCTGCTTCACTTTTTTGTCTGATATTCTGGTACATCTTCAATGACGCCTCAGAAAATTTAGTGAGTTGATGAACAAGCTTGGTTAAACTTGCATGTATGCAACACAAATGTGTAGAACCATCTTCACTCTCCTCATTAGTCTTACTCTCGGTTTCTCCACTAGTGCTTGCAACAGCTGAATTTTGTTTTTCATGAAGCTCTTTATCTTGCTGCTCTATCATGCGACGAAGATCAGACACAAAGTATTGTATTGCGTGACTTAGTTCCTGAGAAGGCAAAGCCTTGATCCCAGCAGACCAATCACGACAAAGAACAAATATAGGTGGGGCCAAAGCACGGCGAGGTGAGAATGGCTTTCTACTCTTGGGACGTTCCCTTGGTTGTAGTATACAATTTTGTAGCCATCCATTGAGAGCTTCAATGTATGAGGTGTGGCTATTGATCCAGTTAGAAAAGCTTAGACCAAAGCACTCAAACTCTTCTAGTAGCTGAGCCATTATCTCTCTTCGGGTATCTCCTTCCAAGGTTTTCATTGAGCTCCTTGAATGATAAGCCAAAGTGATAGTAATGTACTGTGCATGATGACATTCAACCATAACCTTCCACGTCCTCATCAACCTGCACTGCTAACATTTCCATAAGCCAATACTAGTACAAATTACACTTTATAATAACACTTAAATGATAGTGAACTACTAGTAAAGCTTCAGGTTCGACAGCACAAATGTACAAGTTCTAAAAGCCTCACTTACCCTTGAGTTAGTTCCAAAAGTTGTGGGAACAATTCTTCATCCCTCATCCTCTCAATTCGTTTTGATATTAAATCAACAGAATAAATAGCCACTATTATCCGTGAATGCAGATCCTTCACTACTGACCGGGTTTTGTCAATTACTTGAGTGCTTCGATCTTTTGCAAATTGATGCCTAAGCTGGTCACATTTTCGATCAAACTCCTTTCTGATGAATTCACCAGCCTACGAACAACCCAATAGACAATTTAGCCAACGGGATAAGGGATTTGGGATGTGCAAATTGCAATGCATTTAACTAGACGATGATTGACTAGACAAAATGTTAATGTTACTCAAACATGTAGATCTAGTTTGCTTATTCTAGGGACAAAACAAATATTAGATCATCCAGAACACTTTAGAATCATTGAAGTCTGAATGCAAATATACTCCTTACTTTTTGCATCTTAGTTGTTAACGGACATATCTAATGCTTCTTGAAAACCTTACCAAATCTACTGTGGAAAAGCAAAATTGATTTATGGAGATAAAAAGGAAACAGAGAAGATGTAGAGAAAAATACATACGAATAGTATGTTATGTAAAATAGCATAGTAGGATATGATGTGATGCCAATTGTCAAGCATTTTTTGCTGATTGTGTAATACCTTTACTTCATCATAAAGTTTTCTCTCCCACGCATACAATCTGTCAAGGGTGCACGAATGGCTTCCAGCAATCATGCAGGGTTCTTCAACAAAGTCAATTCCATTATCATCCATATATTTCTTTGATGTTGTAACTAATGGGTTCTTGATTGAGTCTGATTCAGAAGATACTGATCTCTTCCAACTAAGAATCTTTTGTTCAGGTTCTACACAAAGGGAGACACATATTAGTCCACCCTACATATTCATTTCTCAAAATGTTCGTTGGTACTCAGAGATTGAAGTTTATATATATGGGGAAATTAACCAAAAAAAAATGCAGAATAACCAACTCTCGTAACCAAACAACCGACTCAGCTCAATTAAGTTGTAATACTAACTCTCATAATATTTTAGTTACATTTCATTCAGGAAGATACAACTAATCTGATAATTAATGAAGCGTCTGAAAACCTTTTTGAGGGTATAATATAAAATCCCAAATTTATATGTTTAATTAACTCTGTATAGAAAAATAGCAAAACCAAACTATTAATGATGTTATGTTCATAGCTAAACCTTTCAGAAGAAGTTACTAAGGTAGAACTTTACCTTGGGAAACAGGTGTAGCCTTTTCACCGCACCAAGCAAACATAAAAGCCGCGAGCAAAATCGTAGCAGATGACTTCCCTATCAAAAGAAGATCAGTATTTAGCCATAAGCTTTATTTTTCACATTGCATACATAATTATAGTAAGTTGAGTAGTGGAAAGAAAGATTAATGTTAGTAGAAGCACCTTTTGCTTTAGAATATCCAAACTTGATTTTGTTTGCCTCCAATAGCCTCGAGACCTCCCTACCAGACTCAAAAGCTCGTACAAACCGATGCTCTATAACCTTCATGCTAGAGAGAAAATCTTTAGCCCTGTGTGTGATGAACTCAGAAGGATCTTCCCTTTGAGCTAGATCCTTATTGTTCTTTGAACTTGACCGTCCATCATAACTTGGTGACTCTAGCAGCTGTCTCGCTTCTCTATCACCTGTTTGTTTGTTGCAGCAACCTTTTACCACTGTTGAAGGGTCACAACATTGTACAAACAAATCGGTTGATGACCATTGACCCCTTGATGCATCCATGAACGAATCAGTTTCTTCTTCATCCTTGTAGTAACTTGCATGCCCATCAAAGAAAAAATCCCAAGAAGCATCACTCTGAGTGGCTTCATCATCCAAATAACCGTCATTGTTGGGATTGATCGTAACAGTCACAGTTTCACTGCCTCTTATCCTCGCATAACTCACATGATGATGACTCTCATTGTTCAATGGTGACTCTGAAGAGTCATCATCATCATCAACATGTGAAGGTGATGGAGAAGGGTAAGTAGATTGAGATGGCGTGTGATCTGAAACCGACAAGGAGGACTCTATCAGAGTCTCTGCCTCAGCGAATCGTCGAAGAGCGACGCCAATGTTACGAAGAGATTGAATGTAAGATAAGTGTGCGGCAGCAAGAGCATATCTCGAATCAATGGCCACCTTGATCAACCTCTTTCGTTCGCTGCAGAGACGCAATGCTTCATTCTTTTCAGTTTTCGAGTTCACACAACCCATCTTCAGTTCGAAGTTTGTACTCCTCCCTCGTTTATATACATTATTTTCACCATGTTACTGATCAATGTGGGATTTTCAATATGATTCAAACGCTTACGGAATCCAATCACCAATCACTGTTTTACTTGTGACCAACAACAACAACTTCCCTTAAGTGTGTGTGGATGACACTATTCCTTGTTTCACGATGGTAAAATGTCACTGCCGTACGTTAGATAGCGGGAAGAACTCTCCTTCAAAATTCTTGGGATAGAAAAACAGTTTGGGACTTGGGAAAGAAAACGGACAAGACAAGAGAAACTTGGACCCAGGTAGCGAAAATATAGGCAATTGTTGATGATGGATTGTAAAATGTTGAGTTGATTTCACTGGGCTCAGACAAAAGCAGAGGAGTGATTATTTAACTTTGTTTAGAAGTGAAGGACAAGGAAAGAGGAAAGAGGAAAGAGAAAAGAGGAAAGAGTGAGGGTAGGTTACTTAAGTCATGAAATGCAAAATCCAAAAGTTCAAATTATTATGACAAAAACCTGATGCGTATGGGTGTGGTTATGGAGAGCCACAGAGGAGAAAAGTGCATGTATGAAAAGGGCGGTGAAGTAACAAATAATTAAGGGAAGAAATGTGAAAGGAATCCATTTACAAATACTTATTAGTGGAACATTATGGATAATGGTACAATGTCTCGTGTTGTGTGTCATTGTTGGTTAATTCATTCCAGTTAATGTTGAATAAGATAGAAAAAGGTTAAACCTATTGTTAGGCAATAAATAGGCTTAGCTTAGCATTTAGCAAGGAACGACAAAGATTAAGAACGAGGGTGGAAGGAGAGTGCAGTGGCTTTCCATAGAGCACGCACAAAGTGACAAAAGTCCAATTAGGGAGACCTGTAATGTAATGTCAGAAGAAGAAATGGTTCAAATTCCTTGCGAATTTCGAACGGAACCTTCTAAAATTACGTAATTGCCCTTACAATTTCCCCTGGAAGGCTCTCAATCGGCTCCTTAAAATCCGCTTCTATTTCCGCTCCACGTACTCAACACTTGCCTCCTTAGTGTTCATTTATAAAATTTTATATTGTATAGTACTTTTTTTCCTAAATTTATCCAGTGCTGCATGAAATCTTTTACAAATTTATGTGTGATTTTATATTTTAAAGTTTTCAAGTAATAATTTCGAACTAAATCTTTATAAATAAAAATTCCTATCAAATTAAATAACTAATTTCATGATGATTGTCTATCACCCTTTAATAATTTGTTAACATCTAATTAAAAAATACAACAAATCAAAAGAGTAACATTTCAGATTTGTCGGCATGAATCTTTGAGACTTTGACACCATTTACAATTGTAATTGGCAATGCAAATTCCAAGGAATAAAATAAATTATTTATTTTGGTAAAAAGCAATAAATAATGTCACTTTTCTTTTTCTGGTCGTATATATGTCACAGTTATAACTTATATTTGATAAAAATAATTAATAAGTTAATTATACGTTAACAATTTAAAAGTTTAATCTTAATATATTGATAGTATAAAAGTTTGTACAGTGTTAATTAATTAAAAATCATCTTAAATATGATTTTTAAAGTAATTTTTTATATAACAATTCATGATTGTGTAAAAACCCTTTACACTATTGGTTTATTCCAACTAAATTTTAAAAACCAATAACTTTTAACTTTAATTTAACTTATTAAATTAAAAATATTTAATATAATTAATAAATAAATATAAAAGACATATTTATATAATTTTCGAATGATTATGATTTCATGATTTTTAATTAATTTAAAACTCTTATGATATTTATTTAAAGATTAAATATTTATTAAAATCAAAATAAATAATGTAACATTAAAAGGGATGCTAAATGAGAATTTTTGTTATAGAGGGTTAAAGTAGAAAAATATTAATAAGTTATAAGTTGAAACATTATTTCAAATAATGTATAAAAAATCATTATAAACTAATAATATCGAACACATCTATTTTAATTCAATAATTTTATAAACTAATTAATTATAAATTAGTGAAAGGAGTTACTATTTTCTTGAGTATACCTACGATAGTTCGAATCCTTTAAATAAAATCTTGAATTTAAATTTTGTGAATAAAAAATATAAAAAAAAAAACTTCACTAAAAATTAGTCTATTTTTCCAGTTACAATGAGTCTGGGACTATTACTAATTTTAGTTTTGAATCGGTCTAAGAGGCCCTACGATGTAACCCGACCCAAGTTTTGAGTTTTTCTGATTTTTGAATCACACATGGCAGATGATAATAGAATGAAATGGGCCACGTCAAAGAAGAAAGGGCCTTCCTTTGATCGCATCTGAAATCCAATTTCTGTCCCTTAAGCAAAACATATAGGTCATGGACCCAAAACAATATCGATGACACTGCTGAAATAATATCCATAAATTTTTATTGACCAGTCTTTCTCCCTGAACCATTTGTATAGTTTGTTGCCATAAAATAAAACTGGAGACTTAAACAGCAATCAATCATTAGAATGCCACAATTGAGTGACCTAATTAATTACAAACAGATATTCGAAGCAAAAACAAAGTAGTAATTAAAACTTAGTGCCACTCCCATGTCAACAAATACACTTAACGTAGAAATAAATCCGTTAAATTAACGCATTAAACAAAGAACATATGTTCTTCTAGTTACTTATTGATCAAACATCTGAGTCTGACAAGTAGTATTTGAGCAGTTTCTTGCATTGAGGCAAGGGCTGGTCCTTCAAGTAACCCATAGCATTAGCATAGTGAAGATGGTTGACTATGCCATTTTGGTAGTGGGTTAGTACTATGCTGGATCTGTCACGTCCAGAGTCTGGGATACTACACCATTTGATAGGGCTTTTAACAAGCAGGCATTGGCAAATATGGTCGCGGTACTCATTTTCAACCTCAATGTGATATGTCCCCGTCGAGTCTGTCACACCTTCGGTGTAGAAAACTACCTTCATACTCCTCCTCTCTTTGCACTCAATTCCGACCCTTGCACCTAATTAATTACAACCGTCACATGCATGCACCGACAAATTAGTTAGCCTATATAATTGAATTTATTAATTTATAAAATTTGATTATATATCATGTAATAATTTAAAAGCATACAAAATTTAAGCATGAAAGGATTTATTTGGGATATGTATATATATGTATGTACCTTGAATGTAAAAGGTGGCATTGGTTTCAAAACCAGCACGGCAGGTATCACAGTAAACGGAACCTTTGACATGGAATGTTGGTGTAGCAATGGGGAAGATAGAGAGGGTGAGGGCCATGAAGAACAGCACCCTGGTTGGCATGACTGTTGAATAATTGTAAGCAATGAATATAGAGAGAGAGATTAAAGAGAGTGGAATAAGAGGAGATGCATGCAAGGGTTTCTTATACTAGTTATCTTTTTGGGTGCACGCGTCTAGTGCGCCATAACAAGTGAATCTTGTCTCCAAGTCTCAAGTTTCTACTTGGGATCGGTGCTATTCATTCCACATGCTCCCTCCGGCCCCGTGGCTTCCGTTCTTATCTATCATTAACATTATATTTGCTTAATTACAAGTTGAAACAAAAACATTAGTCACCACATGCATGCCCCAAAGAAAAAAGGGACCTAGGGAGGAACATGATATTTTTCCTGTGCCATTTTGATCTCCAAAATATTACTATTTTGCTAACCTTTCTTATTCAACCATTTTCTTATACAAAGGAGGAAATTAAAAACTAAAAGCAAGCTTGGGAAGAACAATTAATGCTACGTAGTGACAATATATACAAGTCATGGATCCCAATAAAAGTCAAAATCCAACCATGGCTGAATATTACTGAACTTAATTCGCGGGACAGAAAGGATTCATAGCCAAGCATTAAGCAAACACAAAATCTTCTTGACCTGTTTGGGAAGTTAGCCATGTGACAATGATATCTAAACATTGGTTTTCCACCTCTATTCAAATTCTCTCATTTATGTCGTGTTTTTCAAGAGGCAGCACAAAAAATTTAAATTTAACCACACTTTTAATATTTATTTTATTTTACAATATATGCAATTTTAATCTCTATAATTCCAATTACCTAAATTTAGTCCTCGTATCTTTTCATACATATATTTCCCTCGGTTAATTCCTGTCTATTTTTAATGACAAACAAACAGATTAATCTGACTTGGCATTAAAATATAATAAATTAACGTAATTAACTAAAATATAATAATATCATAAGGAATGTTGTTTGTGATTCTAAGGCTATTGACTCCTTTTCAGAACAGTATTGAATGATGTGTTGTGAGTGACTGAATGGCGTTGGTTTGGTCTTCCCACCAAAGATTCATGGCAGGTGCAACTGAGTTTGCAGAGCATGGGTTCGTACAGTATGGTTTACCAGACATGTTTTTTTAATTGATACTAATTAATTAAAATGAATTTTTACGTTTATTCATTAAACAATGCATAGTTAGAGTAATCTGTTAGTTTGCCGTTAAAAATTAGACGGAAATGGACGGACCCAGGGTCCTTATTTTAACATCTCAGAAGCCATGGAGATCTAATTTACATGGAAAAGAAAAGAAAAACAATTATTCTCCCAAAAATACTTAAGTCCAAATCATAAACTTATTGTTTGGATCATATTCTAAGCGAGTCTTGATAAATCTCCAACCATTAATCTTGCGGGACCTGCCTTTGGCCCAATAACGTCTCATTACCAATCACATCCTTATAGGCCTTCGCGGCCCATAAAGTATTCAGTCCGTTTGTTTTTTCTTGTCTCCATTAATTTGTACTGCATTTTAGTCCCATTAATTTGTACTATATGTAATTTTGTTATATTTTCTAGTCTTATTTTTAAAATAAAGTAAATTTAGTCTCTCTATCGATTTTATTCTAGCTAAAACTCTTAAATTCCCATTTTTACTCAAAATTTTCATGAATTCAATCGGTTAAATTGTTTTTTAAAAAAATTGTTAAAATTCAGCAATTAAAACATCAAATTTCTCTCAATAATAATAAAAAAGCTCAAATTTCATCTTCTTCAAATCCTAATTTTAAATTTTATAAAATCCTTCAAAATTTTTATCATTTTTTTACTTCTAAACTTTTAAAATTATTTTATATTTCATATTTATTATAAGCCCCAAAATATGTTAATAGAATATAAAAAATTAATAATTTTAAATAAAAATTTATAGCAAGACCAAACTTGCATAATTTAAAAAAGGAAAATGCTTCATTTTAAGAACTCGTACAACTCGAAAATTATAGAAGTACAACTGTGGGTTCTACCATTTTCTCACCATTTGTCATCTCCAGTCTGACTCCTCTATTTTATTTTATTTTTGTATATATACACCTTAATAGAGTGTGGGTTAAAATGTACTCAAGAGTGTATTGCTAATTTTATGTTCTCCCCACCCCCCAAAAAAAAAAAAACTTATAGTTCTCATATATAAATGTCAGTTCTTCATCATTATCATTACTCGTGAATGATTTGGAGAACTGAAAGTATCCAAATAGATGTTGCCAAAGTTACGTAGGCCATGATCGCAGTAGCCAGTGTCTTCACGGATCACGGCCCTCACGGATTTTGTTTTTTAGTTGTTTGAAGGTAGCTTCCAAATGACATGATTTATGATGTTTAGGGACAAATAAAGCTAAGATGAAGAGGGGCAACTGAACATAGCAAGTTGGAAAAGTTTGTACTGTTTGATAATGCATTCATTCTTTAGTAATTAGAGTTTCATTTCTTTTGCTTAGACAAGTATTTTAAGGACTAAAATACCATTTTTTTGTGATTTAAACAAAATAAATTTACTGGTCCTTGTAATTGTAGAGAATAATTTTTACTAGAATGTCATTGTCAGTGTGAAGCATTTCTTGGTCATGTAGTATAATTCAATTATAAAAGATTTATGATTGGTAGCATAGTTTTGAAATTTTGGATTGGATCGGACAAATTGTTCTAGTAACTAGAAAATTGGATTAAGAGTGGCAAAAATTAATGCAGATAATTAGTTTGAACCAATGATATTAAATTTTTTTAATATTAAATAAAATCATATTTTTAATATTATTTTATTTGTAATTTAATTATTCTTACTATTTTATTAATACCAGTTAAACAAGATTAAATTATTAAACCTTAAAGTATACTTTAATCGATTCAATGCCCTGTACAATTTTAAAAATATTTAATAGCAATTTAAAATAAAAGGATGATTTAGATAAAAGGATGTCTTAAACTTGTGTACACACTACAATAAAACGTACTTTATATATGTACAGTAAAGTTAAATTAATTCTTTGATTCTCTTATTTATTTATTTATTTTTAATTTAACTCTTCTATTTTTAAAATATTTTTTTAATCATTTAATTCAAAAATGTTTTAATGTTATCATTTTGATCCAATTGAAGAAAACTATTAGCGAATTCAATGTTATTGGATGTTTATAATAGTTATTATTAAAATAAAAATAAGAATAATTTTATTTATAATTACAGCTGGTAGTTTTTCACTGGCAGAATAAATCCTAAATGAACAAAATATTTATACTAAATGGAGGTAGCCTGAACTTGTTATTCCTTGTGGATGAGATGCATATATGTACCTTAGGATTGGTGCGAATCAGATGAAAATGGTGGCAACTTTTGTCATCCTCTCAAGCGACCACTTTAAACCCCGTTTGGCTCAAACAAGGTTCGGATTTGGGATTGACAAAGGGAAAAATTAGAGATTCCTTGGAAAAACATTATTTAAATAAAGAAAGGAGTTCCTCCATATGTAAATTAAAATAGCTATGTTACTTTAATTGGGAAAAAATGTTAATATTGAGTGTTTTTAAAAAATAAATAATTAAATTATTTTTTTAATAATAGAAGGAAAAATTTTAAATAGATAAAGATATCAAAGAATTAATTTAGATAGATATTCATTTGCAAGTTGTAACACTAACCTACGTCTGTTAATCGAATCTAGTGTAGGAACTTGGAAGTATTTGAAATTTTTGTTATTTCAAAGGAGCAAGTATCTTATTATCTGGGAAATTAGTCTTTTTTATTTTAGTATATAAATTGACACTTACTTTGATGAGTTTGTGAAAGGATTTGAACCATGTTCCGAATTTGAGTACACAAGTCCAATGTTTATGTACGGCTTACGTATTAAATTAGTTGAGGAAAGAAAAAATTTTACTTTTTATTTTTAAAATTAATAATCAACATTAGATATAATAAAAAAATATATAAATACCAATTAATCTATCAAACAAACTAATTTTAAAATTTAAAATTAAATGTTTTAAATATCTATATTATATAATTTATTTTATTTTTATGGAATAATTTTAATTTATTAATTCAATTATTTTTGAAAATTTTCATTTATATTTTAGGTTAGATTTTTCCTGGAAATGTCATTTTCTTAAATCAATTATTATTTAAATTTCATATATCTTTAATCCTTAGAAATTAAAAAATATTATATATAATTTTTTAGTCCTTAACAACATACTAAATATATCTCTATTAAATATAGTCTATGTTTATTTTATTTAAAAAGTATATCATATATTAAATTAAATTTATAAAAAAAATTATGGACTTGATGTATTATAAAAAATTTTAATTTATCTGATAGATGGTTAAAGTTTTCATATATAGACAGGGTTTTTAAAATAAATAACTTCACTAAAAAATACTCTTAAAATAACTTGTACGGCAGTGATGGTTTCCAACTATAAAATACAAATGAAAAACACTGGTGGCTTCTATTTGTGCCCAGAAACCCATTCATTTTTCACTCTCCTCAAATACACGCATTTTCTTAAAGGAGGCATTGCTTTTGTCTTCGTTGGCCCTTTTTGAATTCGTGTTCCAGAAAGTAGAAACTCTGTGTACTAAAAAAAATGGGAAAGAGAAGAAGGAAGCATCAAATGCATGCATTGCAAACAAATTTTGTGGTGGATACAACATCTCCCTTTATTTTAAATAAACTTTTGTTGGCACTTCTAATAAAATGAAAATATGCGTATCTTTGCAAAATCAATTTTTCCTTCCTCAAACTTTTCAGCAAGGTTCTATAATAGACTAATAGTTAAAATAACTTCCCACTATAGTTAATAGGTATTTATACCATAAATAATTAAACAGAAATATCTCGGCAACTGTGGATCAATCATTTTCTAAGGGAACTCATGCACCATTAGTCGTGAACTGACAATATACAATATATAAATACTGACATTATATAATGAGTTATAAAATTATTATAAAACTAAACAAATTTAATTACAATGTAATGTTAAAAAATTACACTATAATTCAATTATAGATAGTCATGTATAGTAAAATTGTTAATTTTTATAATAATTATTTTAAAATTTATATTTAAAGTGATTTATGAAACATTGGTAGTATAATTGTATAAACTTTTTTTATACTAACAATATATCAAAATTAAATTTTAAAATTGTTTTAAAATTTAATTTATTATAAAAAATTTATAATGTCAATTAATTAGAAATCACTTTGTATATAACTTTTAAAAGTAATTATTATAAAATTTAGCCAATTTTGTGCATGTATAGTTTGAATTTATGTTCCTATTTAAATATTTTCACATAAAGTCCACACGAAAAAACGCAAAAGGTAATATATTAGCTTATGTGTGATGTGTGTCAATCACCCTTGATGTGTAGCCAAACACGTAGTTTATCATGCATGGAATTTATCACTGCATGACAATGCAAAAAATAGAACATCAATTCTAAATTTCTAATTAAATTTTATGTTTTATAAATTTAACTTATGTCCACTTTTAGTGTAATATTTTTTACACAAATATTCAATATGATTTATCATTTTACTATGTCATCTTACTTATTAATATGATATTATGATAAACTGAATTTCCATTAAAGATATGTGTAAAAACAATGTATATTTTGACATTTTACTATTGTGTACAAAAAAGTGTAAAAACAACGTATATAAACTAAATTTATGTTCTATGATATTTATTTTTAAAAATATTGTATTATAGAAAAAAGAATGCTAGTAATATATTTTTTTAATATTCTCTCTGATATTAAGTAAAATTTGTTAAAATTTATAAACTTTAACAGTCTCACTTTTAGATAAAGAGTGTTAATAACTTATGTTACAAAAATACGATGGAATCATGATATTTCAGTTTAGTTATTGTATTGTTATAGTTTTTTTTTTGTGATAATTGTTTCTTTAGTTATCGATTAATCACCCATGCACCTTTTCTCAACCATCATTTATGGGGTTACTTGAAAAGATAAAAGTTGAAATTTGAAAAATGTCCAGTCTGAATGTTATAAAATTAATCTTGAAGAGTAATCTAAAAGATTCATACCTGAGATGTAAAAGTGGATGCAGCATTATCTCGAAATGTGCTAAATGCGGTTAGTTGAGTAAAAAAGATTCATACTAAGCATTGAAGAAACCTTACAAGACGTTACATACAGGGGGAGAGAGAGAACCAACAATTTTACAATGTCAGAAGGGGGAAAAAAAAAACGTTACAAATGAAACATTATTGTTTATAGATATTACGCAGATTTAGCAAAAGAACGTAATTCCAAAAGAGTGAAAAGAGGTTTACACAAGTTTGGTTGGGTTTTGATTTGCATCCGTGTGGTTGGGATTGTCAAGTTAAGATTCCACGATTTGGAGCAGCTTGCGGACACTCATTGCGTTAATTAACATAAACACCATATCAATTAATTTATTCTGTAAAATTTTCCTTCTTTGTCTTATTGCATTACACATTAAAATTAATAAATTCTGTACGTTTCACTATCTTCCAGTTTTTCCCATCTCACACTAGTTTCACTATTAAAATAAATTTCATTTTTTTTATAATATCACTAACAAGATTTAAACTTACGATTTCATATAAATTATTCAAATTTTTTTTATCTTTAGGTAGAACTTAGTGAGTAATAAATAAATTATATATGAAGGTATATATTAAACTTTTAATGAATACTTTTTAAATTAACCATTATTACTCTAAAATGTATCTTGTAAATTAGTGTATCTCCTAAACTAAAAGAGTTATATCAATAAATGAAATAATAGGTTATTGTATAATTTTAGGAGTTAGGACCTTAAAAAGCCTAACCATGAAAGTTATTAAACTTCTTGATTTAGGTTTTCAAAAATATTAATTATTTTTAATATTTTATTCTTATAAATAAAATTTTAAAAATATTAATTAATTAGTAGGTGATATTAAAAGTTTTTTTTAATCTATCATTAGTAATTACATTACTTATCTCATTAATTGACTTTTTAAAATCTTATCAATTTTATTATTGTTAATATTTTAACAGTTAAAATAAAATAAAGTCATTAAATAATCACTTATTACATGATGATAAACAAAATTTTTGTATATTAATAATGAGAATTTTTTTTTGTACAAATGCATTTTTATTATTAAATTATACAAAGTTCACCATTTTTCTTTAAGATTGACACAATCACAAGTCCAAAAGAAAGAAAAATGACTGGAACTCAAATTTTTAAACCTAAAAGACAAAGCTCAAAGTAAAAGAAGCATAAACATATTTAAGTTTAGCATGAATATGCTTAGAATTTTAGCATGAGCATGTTTAGATTGTTCAAGTTTAGCATGAGACTTGCTCAAGATATGTTCAAGTTTCAACACAAACCTACTATCTTATTGGAATGCTTATTCCCCCAACTATAAAAAAGAGGTGATTAGGGAGCAAAGAAATCATCCTAGAGATCTTGAAACACTCAGTTCTCTCTTTCTTTCTTTCTCCTCCGCTTTCTTAGTTTTTAGAACTCTTTAGAGCACCTAAGGACTATTTAGCAAGGCTAAGACATAATGTAGGGTGAAGAAACAGAGTCTCTAGGTAATAAGTGTTTTACTTTCTTCTATTCTCTAATGTATTTCTTATCTTGTTTTAGTTGCACCATGTATATGAGTGTAGTTTATGTTTGAAACCTCAATTTTGATTAAATGTGAATTTTCCTTTCTTTTCCTTCTTTATTGAATTGTTTTGCATATTTTTACTAATAGAAACTATAACTCTTATATTTAATTCACTAAGAAAGCAATTTTGATTAAATGCGAAATTCCCTTTATATTTTTCCTAATAGAAACCATTACCCTTGTCTTTAATCAATAATTAAGGAAAAGAAAGGAAAGTTTACATTTAATTAAAATTGAGGTTTCAAACATAAATTACATCATAAACCATTAAAAGGGGTTTGACTACTTATATACATGATGCAAATAAAATAAGTTAATAAATACATGAAAGAAGAGAAGAAAGTAAAACCCTTATTAACCATAAGCTCTATTTCTTTGACTCACACTATGCCTTGGCCTTATTAAATAGCCCTTAGGTGCTTCGAAGAACTCTAAAAAACAAGAAAAATGAGAGAAAAAGATAGAACTAGATGTTCCAAGATCTTTGACATGATTCTTTTCGTGCCTCGATCACTCCTTTTTATTAGGTGTTTGGTAGATGATAAGTTTTTAGTTTCGTGATAATTTGAAATTGGAAATATTAGTTTCTCATGTTTGATATACTATCATAAAGAAAAACAAATGAGAGAGAAAGAGAAAACTAGATGTTTCAACATCTTTGAGATGATTCCTTCTGCTCCTTTATCAATTCCTTTTAGAGGGTGTTTGGTTTAGGATGAGAATAGGTCAGATTGTTAACGTGGACCTATGCCCTATCCTTTTTAAAGACTTTTTTAAAGTATGATTTTTTTAATAAAAATGTTAGGTTTAGACTTTTGAAAAAGTATATTTATTTAAATAGGTTAAGCTTGAACTTATAAAAAAATATTAAATCTAACAAACTAGTCTATTTATCTCTCTCTATATAATTAAAATTTTAATATAATATTATATTTGTATATTTAATATTTTAATATTCTCGTACCAAAATAAAATAAATTTTTATTCTTAAAAACAAATTATTATTGTTTGTCTATTTAAAAATAAGATTATTGATCTGTTTAAAAATGAACCTACTGGTCTATTTAACTTGTTAACTTATTTAAAAATTAGTTTTATAGACTTATTTAAATGCCTTGATATAAAATAAGTTTTTAAGTAGGCTAATAGATTATACCAAACTTTTAAAAAAGTTAAGTCAGACTTTAAAAAAAATCCTCAATAGATAATAGGCTAGGCTTAGACGTAAGTTTTATAAGATAAGTCAAACTTATATGTACGAAACTTAGTCTAGTCTAGCCTATTCTCATCCCTATATTTAGTAAACAATAAATTTTTTGTTTCTCCAGAATCTGAAGACAAGAAAGTTGATTTTCTATATTTGGTATACTATCATAAGAAAAACATTGCCAGGAATTATTATTTCCCATAAATGATTTTTATGTAAGTTTTTCATAAATGCATTTTTATGGGAAGGTAAGAATCTAACTTTCTTGAATTGATAAAAAGTTTCAATTATGCAAAAAATACTATGATATCCTTGTTAATTCATTTAATATAATTATAAAAATAGAAATAATATGTAATTAAATATGATAAATAACTATATTTAAAAATAATAGATACTAATAAATATTCTTAGTATACTTATTATAATTTAAAAAATAAAATTATTTTATAAAATACATTATTTTAATCTTCTTAATATATTAAACATTATACATTTTTTTTAAGTTTTTAAAATTGTCAAGGTATTAGTTAACAAATTGTTAGAGAATATTATTACTACAACATTTAAGATTATATAAAAAAATTAAGTAGAGAGAATAAAAAATTATATTATATTAAAAGTTAAATAAAAATTATTAAAAATTACATTAACATATTTAAAATTAAAAAATTTTAAAAATATCTTTACCATAAATTTTTATATAAGTCTATTTAATGAAGTTTTTTTTTCTCTACAGTGAGCTAGCACGTTAGTTTAAAAGTTTATCACTATGCTGGTAGTTTGCATTCCACTTCATTTTTTTACTTCAAAAAGTTTAAAAGAAAAGTTTTACAGAATATATAATAACTTTAACATATTCTAATTGATTTAAAAATCTCATCTTCAATTTTATTTTAAGTCTAAATATACATTTATGTTAAAAACAAGAGAGAAGTGTTATTTACATAATTATATAATAAAGAGAGAAAATATAGAAAAAAAATAGTATAATTAATAATGAGATAAAAAGAAATGATAAGAAAATTATTATATGAATGAAATAATTAATTTGTATAGAATCTTGCATACGGGCCATTCCGTAAAAGATAAAGGAGTGATGACATTTTTTTTATTAATCGTTTTATACCAAACTAAAAATTTCCCTGCCACTTATTTCTTTCTATGTAAAGATGTTTTCTTTTAAAAATTTCTTAGTTTTTATTTAAAAAGAACTTTTTTTTTTAATTTATACCAAACTTAAATTTTCTCTGCCACTTACCCTTTATATTATAAGTTATTATCCTTTTTAACTTTATTCTTATTAATTAATTTTAAAAAATAAATAATTAAATGTTTTTTTTTTGTCTATTCTGCCATTCTCTATATCTGTGGTGTCACGTTTTTTCTCTGACCTTTAGCTCTCACACCTCACATAGGAGTGTACACCCTCAACAGCATCTAGCTCAATTGCTATAATTTATAATATAAATAGTAAAATCTTCAACTTTATTTCTAATATAAAACTCAAATATTATTCTCTTAATTTTGAAAATGATAAATTATTAGAAACAAGTTTAAAAATTTTAAATGATAATTATATATAATCAAATAATTAAATATATTATTTTATATAATTTTATATTTATTAATTAATTTTACTAAATATTTTGTAATTCAATAAACTAGTTGTTGATTTTTCAGTTTATAAGTTAGTTTTGTGCAACAAATCCTCGATAGGACTTTACATTAATTTTATTTATGGCATTAAATATTTAAATTCTAGAATAATCATTTTAGCGATCTGAAAATTAGTGCATATTTAATTTGTTGTTGAGAAAGTTGTGAATTACAGTTGAAGTAAAAGTTTATCCTTTTATAATTTTGTTCTGAAATCATACTTAATCTTTTATGTGAGTGAAATGAAAAAAGAGAAATAGCAAAATGTCGAAAATCGAAAAAAGAGGGACCACTTAGTGAAGAGTAACATGCAGGATTTTCTTTTAGCATGACGCAAATGCCAATTTTAATTTGACTCCTATAAATCCAAGTCCAACAGACACAAACCACAGAACCATTATAGCCATTTCATAATGCGCCAAGTTTCGTACTTTGGATATATATATCACATGACTCTGACACTTTTAGGCCCCATCTACACCTAAGCTTACTATTCATTGTCTTTATTCCACATTTAAGCTCTACTATTCACGTGCTTCCCTAAGACACTTCCTATCCACTCCCCTGCTACATATAAACAATTTTTTAACATTTCATTAATTATTTTAAATTTTAATTTTAAATATGTCAAATAGTTAGATAAACTTTTTATAATTAATAATAATTCTACTAGATTTGAACTGAGAAAATAAATCAGTCATGCAAGTGAACTCAAATCTTTTTCGATTTTATTATATCAAGTGAAGTCAAATCGTACATGCAAGTTGAACTAAATCTGACACGTCAAATACAATCAGCTTTCGCTAACTACGAATTTGAAAGTGACTTTAGCTTGCATAAATTTGGGCCTTTTGATCTCACGATAATTAATCATTTATTGATAAAGTTGGTTTATATTTAAAAAGACAGTAAGATTCACGTTATTAATGTGATGATTTTGTTAATAAATAATTTATAAATATTTATTGAGTTTTAAGACCTGTTTCCATTACGATGAGTTTTCAAAACTTAATTTACTCAATTAAAAAAATTAAGAATTCAATAGAGGATGAATAACTATTAGTCTATTACATAGTAATATTTATAAAAAAATATTTATTAAATATAATATTTATTAAAATATTACTAAAATTAATAGGTAATATTTTAAATATTAAAAAAAAATATATATTTAGTAGTGGATGCCTGCTTGGCTGTGGAAGGAAATTCCAAAAAAGGTGAAGCATGCATGAACTGTATTTCAAATGCCACTATTCTCTTATAAGTATTATTATAATTATAAGTATTATTATTACAAATTGCAGTTACCTTTTATAAAAGAGTGATTGGAAATGAAGAGTGCCAGCTAATTCATTTACCTCTTTATCATTTGCTTTGCTGGATCCGACGCACCAATCTGGACCATTCACTAATCAATCAACTACTGATTAAGCATTAGTTGTGTAATAGATATAAAACTTACCTCAAGTTTGTTAAATTTTTGTCATTAAATTTTCCACGATTTTTTTAATGAATCCGTGAATGTTTTTTCTAATGAAAAATAATTTCTATTATATATGTGCTATAAAATTTTAAATAAACATTAAAATCTCCATTTACTTACAATTATGTAAGTTACTTGATTTAAGTATTGACTATTGACCCCCTGTAACTATTACTTAATTAGTGTTAAACTTTTTTAATTAATATGTAAAGTTATGTCTTATTAAAATACTTATAACTAATTGTACCACTCTACCTAAGACAACTGGACGAGAGAGAATAAACTTTCTGGTTTATAAAAAGAAATTCTTATAACTCATTGTAAGATGAGTTTTTATAAGGTAATACGTGATTAAATAACCATGACTAATATTTTCGTTTGTTGAATAGGTAATGAAAACTGACTTCATTAAACATTGCTCTACAACACAGCTTCATAAAAAATTACTGTTTCAGGTGTAAACTGTATTAAGAAATAAGATCTTACTTTCGAATGCTTTTAGAATATTATTTAATAAGTGTATTTTTTTCTTTAAATATTTTTAGGATTTAGGGTTTAAAATTTTAAATTATAACTTTTGAAATTTCATATATTAAATACTTCAATTTATTTATTTTTAGTTTTAGTAAGTGTCTTAAAGACAAAAAAAAATTGTGAATACTATGTGTGGTGATACATGCGACATATAAAAATATATCATTTATATATATTACTTTTAATAATATTTTATTAATTATATTTATAAAAATGTTACCAATAATGCTATTAGCAATATTTTATATTTATTATATGTTACTAAAAAATATAAAAAATATTACTAATAATATTTTGTGATATAGTTCAAATATAATATTTTTAAAAATATTATAAAATTAATAGGTAATATTTTTTTTATATTTTAAGAGTGTGGATAACTTTTATAGGCAGTAGGATATTAAACTTAGCAAACTATGTTAAACTATGATAATGGATTTAACTATGTAGTTTGCTTATAGGATTCATTTTAATATGAAATGAAATTGTGGGAAAGATAAATTAATGTCATGAAAATATTAGTTCCATATTATTGAAATGTACAAAAAGTAGTTATGATCATGGTTTTTTTTTTTATTACAAGAGAGAAAGAGATAAAAGACAAAAAGACATGAAACAAAATATTCTACTATCTAGAAAGAATAACTCCCATCTCATATCGCTTGCAGCTGCAACATGCCTATAGGAAGATATGTAATAACAACTAATGGTTGGAACTCTTTGGCACCCATTTTTGCTAAAAATTTCCCTTCATGGAAAGTATGATATATAGCAAACTGCAAGTTCCTCTCCCATATATATTTTGAATTTATTCCATGAGTTAAAAAAAAATATTGCCAATTCCTCGCCATGTATAGCTTCCTTATATTTTAATTACTTTATGATGACAGGAAGCCATGAGTTTAAATGAAGCACATTTCTTCCGAGTAAATTATATTATAGCCTAATTTTATAATTATATATGCACCATCTCATGATTTCACTTTATGATGAAGCATGAAGTTAAACGAAGAAAGAAAATTATATTATAGCCTAATTTTATTATTATATGCACCATCTCATGATTTCACTTTAAATGATAACTTTTACTTTCTAAAAATGAACTATAAATTTGGATATAATTTTTTATACCATTTTATAAGAACTGAAATTACTAAATAAATAAGGTGGAATTAAAGGATTTTGTCTTGATCTAGCAGAGAACGATATGATGAGATAGAAAAAGAAAATTCAGAAAAATAATCCCTTCAATGTGGTACTCCACAATTCATATTTATGTAATAAACTCTTGTGTGTGTACACAATAAGAAGGGAGGGAGAGATCGAGAATTCTACTAACCAGTGTTCTTATAATACTGATTAAGGGATTAATAAATAAAACGTTTTATGGAAGATTTTATTGAAAGTTGCATTGAAAATTATAGAAAAATATTCTGGTATATTTTTCACTATTTTTTTTAATTATTTAACCAGTGTTCTATCCGACCAGAGTTTAAAATAGGTATAATTAAAGATCAAGGGGTCACGACTTCTAATATAATTACCATATCCCCATCTAGCAACTAGTGATGATAGCTCATGAGTTCAGTGCCAATAGAGGAAGTTGTGTAAATTAACTCTAAAACCAGTAAAACCATATCACTACTCTAACACATAAATGTTACAGAGATGTCCTATTACTTAAATATAGTGCAACTCATGTCAAACAAGCTCCAATAAATTCAAGAGCTTTCTTAAGTAAAGCTAGCATATTCTCTTTCATTTGTGTGTCATAATTAATTTAAATATAAAGTTTGAAATAATTTTATCTAGCAAATTACCACGGACTTGTGTAACTGGGACATTGACTTATGTATGTCGCCTCCTATTTACCGACTACCTTTTTTTCTAAATTTTATATACAATCTTATTGATACTAAAATTTCTATATCCTCTTGCATGACGCCTTTCCCTTTTTAGCCAATGTGTAGATATGATAAAACATACAGAAAACTTAGCAAGTGTACACTTGTGTAGTCTAATAATAATACATAGTTTAGATTTCCAATTCTGTAATAGTATAAATATAGTTTGTACTCATTATATAACAAAGTATCCATTTTATGTGTAGGCATGATAGAACATACAAAAACTTAACCAATATACAAGCATGTTAAAACATTCAGAAAACTTAGAGAATGTGCAGTCTAATAATAATACAAATTTTAGGTTTTCAGTTCTATAATAGTATAAATATAGCTGTTTGTACCAGTCTCGTATATAAATGCTCAATTTTCCCTTGTGGTTCTCCTCTTATGTGCATATATGATAAAACATACAAAAACATAGCCAATGTGGAAGCATGCTGAAACGTACAAAAAACTTAAGTCTAACAATAGCGTGGCTCGTTGTAACATAGGATGGACTCCCTAGGATTAAAAACTCAAATATCATTATGGTCCATAATTTATTTAAAAGAAAAAACAAAACAAAACAAATAAGCAAAAGACTATAAAGAAAAATTTACTAACTAACAATTAGTTAGACTTGTTTCTAGTTGTAACGTATAGGCTTAGCAATTAGTATAAGTATATCTCCTTGTACACAGTTTAATAATGATACAAATTTTTAGATCTGAAACTGTCTCTCCAATCTTTCTTTTAGATTACCACAAACTTCTACAATTATAAAGAATGTATATATACAAAAGGAAAAATAAAAACAATATAAAAAGAATAATACTTGTAACCCAAATAATAATAATAATAATACTAAATGCAACAGGTTCCCACATAAGAGAATTTGCTCCACCACCATTTGATCATTGTCGAGTTCCATCGTGTGGTTCGTTGCAATAGAGGATGGACTCCTAGGATTAAAAAACCCAAATATCATAATGATAAGAATCTATAATTTTTTAAAAGAAAAAATAAGTGAAAAGCTAAAAGAAACAATTATACCAATATTTTTTTTTTTTACTAAAGGCAGCTTAAAACTTCGGGTGAATTGAGATTTGGAGGAACCAGAACCAGAATAGGCCACGGCTCTACAAAAACTTACAAAGGTAAACATTACTTATCAACAAATCTTCACTTACAAATTAAATTTATAGCTGCTACAAAGTTTAATAAAATTTAAAACTATGAAAACATATTAAAAATGTAAGTAATGTGGTAAACTGTAATATACATATATATATATATATATATATATATATATATATATATATATATATATATATATATATATATATATATATTATAAACTTTAATAAATTTTAAAAATGAAAATAAATATATTAAAATTATGAACACATATATAACTAATATAAATAAAAATACAAGCATCTTAGATTTAAATAGAAAACAAAAATTAGAAAATAAAAATACAAAATTTTAAACAAATAAATAATATAAGTAACCAGAATTTAAATGAACAACATTTTAATATAAAAATTAATTAATTAATTAATGATAATTAAAATTTGATTATTTTTTAATTACGAGATAAAAAAATTTCCAAATTCAATAATTACACAAGAATAATAAAGTATTAAATAATTATAAAATTATATATCATAAGGAAAATAAAAGTATAATAAAAGGAATTTTTATGTTAAAATTGAAGGACAATTTGAGATTTGAGAAATTATATTAAGACTACTAAGAAAAACTCTGTTGTCTTTAATAATTTTAGGTGGATAAATTTTGAATAGTGAGTTAAACACACAAAAGCAGCATTATAAAAAATAATTTCAACAAGAAAGTGACATATACTGAACTAGTTAATAGTTTAGTTACATTCTCTATAAATATGTATTAAATAATTCATCTAGAATTATCAGAAATTAAATATTTTATATGTTTATGTATATATAATTTGAATATATAAAATATTATTTATTTAATTTTCATTTTTTTATTTTAGAAAATATTAAACATATTAAAAAATATAATCAATATCATCGTTTATATTATAGTTATTTTAAATTTTTAACATGACTTCTAATATTATTTTAAATTTAATTTTTATACACAATTATGTTAAGAATTTTTAAATTATCAACTAATTAAAAATAATTTTATATATAACTTTTAAAATAATTTTTTTTATTAAAATTTAACAAATTTCCCTTACATGTTAATATATAATTAAATGATAATATATAAATCTTACACCATTAACATATTATAATATATAACTTTCCTTCATTTTATTGGAGAGGTGGAGTATGTAATATTTTTAATTAAATTTCATTAATAAATATTGTTAAAATAAGATGTAATAATTATATCATGTTTTACACTGTAATCTAATGATAAATTAAGATATCTATTATAAATTAATAAATATACTAGGCATAGTAAATTGTTATTGAATGGTTGTATAAAATTATTTTACATTATTAATGTATCATATTTTTTTAAAAATATTAATTAAAAATATGGTGAGAAAGTATTAAACATTATATTGGTATTCCATTAGTAATTTGTTGTATAAAAAATAATTTTATTAATATTTTAAAGATATTAATTAATATTCTCCTTTTGCAATTAATAATTATAAAAGCTCTTGTGAAAAATAAAAACTATTTAAAAAAGAGTTTCTTGAATTTATTTTAAAATAATTATTATTTTTAATTTTTAACAAATATTATTTCTGATTCTCTATATACTAAACAAATTAGTATATTTCTTTTGTCTAATTATAAAAAGTATAGACATATTTCAATTGTTTTAGTTGATAATTTTATTTTTATATTTTTAATTTATTATGAAGCCTATTAATGAAATATTTATTATTTTTTATGTAAGTTTTTTGGTTAAATTTTCTATGTAAGTTGAGGTATTTATTGACCTATTAACAATATAATTTATATTTATTGAGTAAAATATATTTCTTAAATTATAAGTAGTATCATTAAATATAATTATTGCCTAAATTATTTAATTTTATAAAAAAATATATAATTTAAATTTATAATATTATTAATTAAAATTAATTAATTATATTATTTTTATTGAACATAACCATTAATCATTTGTTTCTTATAAAAAGACAAGAGATACTAATAAAGATGCAATTACAATGTCTTAAAATTATTATGTATTTATGGTCGAAAATAATTTTAATATTATATATAATTAATTTTTTAATTTTAGAAAAAGTGAATAATTACGTGGTATGTAAAAAACCAAAATCCTAAAAAAAAGAAAAAAAAAGAAAAAGAAAGTTCCTGTGTTAATTTCTGGTGTGAGTGAGGTCCTAGTTGGCGTCTGAGATTTGATTCACCCAAGGCGTAGCTTTCACCGAGTCACCTTCGCGAACTTATTATAATCGCACCACGTGTACGTGTGGGACACTTGTGAGATCTGAAGCGACCTTAATTAGAGCGTGAAAATAAACTAGTTAAGAATGGAGAAGTAATCGAAATTCCCAGAATCTGGTTCACGTAAACGGTGCTGAGTCACAATGTCATTCAACTCAACATTGTTCTTCCACTTTCTTCTTTTCCTTTCTCAAATATTTCGCCACCTTCTCCTCCCTTCCTCGCACCTACCTCTTTAAATTCTATTATTACTACTATTTTACTATATTATAAATATTTCTTTTATTTTAAAAGTTTTAGCAGCTATTTTTTTATAAAGTATTTTTATAAGTTTTTAATTTTTAATTTATTATTTTTAGCTTTATTTTAAAAAAATTACTAATAATTGTTTTTTAGGGAGAGAATACTTAATTTTATATATTTTTAATAAATTTATATTACTAACTAGTATTTTAACTTGTATGATACACATGACAAATGTTTATTTTATACAATTAAAATTTATAATAAATAAATATTTTTAAATATATAAATTATTTATAATAAATTTGTAATAAATAAATATTTTAAAATTATAAATTATGTTTTTGAATTATAATAAATAATTTATTTTGTGATATAAAATTGTTTTTAATTAATTGATTTTTTTAAAAATATTAAAGTTTAGTTTAAAAACAACAATACAGATAAATTAAAAGAGATAAAAAAATTATTTTTTATACAGATTTTATTGAAGAATAATTTTTAAAATCGATCTTGTTAAAAAATAGTTTTCGAAAACATTCTTACTTAAAATAGTTATTTTAATTATATATATATAATTATTTATCAAATAACTTATTTTTATTATTATAATTCCACTAATAATTATTGATGAACTGTGGAGAGTGATTGAAGGTGCAGGTTGATTCCGAAGAGTTTAGCAGGAAATGATGTTGGGTGTGGTTCAGGAAACTGACAAACTATGTTTGTCATATGGAACCACATTTACTCATGTTTCCGCAACCACCACCTCTTTTGAGCCACTTGATTCTTTTTCTCATGTAACGTTCTTTTTGCCTTTGGCTTTGCACCGTTTTTTTTTTAATGAATCATTATTTTATTTTAAAATTTAATAGGTGAATAAAAAAAGGAGGAAGGGAAAATTTGTAATTTTTTTAAAAAAATATTATTTTGTTGAAAGGAAAAAAGGTTGACTTTAATAAATAAAAAACATTTTAAAAATTTTCTTTTCAATTTAAATTTTAATACTTTGTTCATTTGAATAAAAGGGTAGAATTCGACTAATTTAATCAAGTAAGATAAATTTATTTTAAAAGGAAAAATACTTTCAGCGTTATTTTTTTAGAGATTTGAATTTGAGAAATGTCGAGCCTTATGCCCCAACAGGATCGTTATTTTGTAAGATTTGACTCATTTAAATTGTATAATATTTTTTAAAAGGTAAGATATAGAATAATAATATGAAAAAGTTTCTTTTTTCTTGTGAGAATAAAAATCAATACATTTATTTTTTAAACCTCGTTAGACGAGAGTCTCGTGTATTAAATGACTTTTTACAATACTTAAATACGAAAAAAGTAAAATTTTTTTACTACTTATTTATTGAAGAATGTAGCATTTTTGTCTGTTTGTACATAAAATATTTTATTAGAAAAAGATTACACCCATCTCCAAGGCATAATTTTCTTTTGTGGTGTGAGGAATCAAAATTTGGATAGCAGTTATGTGATATTATTGCTTAAAGAAAGTGTTAATTTGATGGTTGTTCAATAAAGAGATACGGAGAGGTGAATTTAATTTGAAAGATGAGGTGGAGTTGAAAGTTTCCCAAAATAATTTGTTTATAGGCAAATGTTGTACATATATGAAGTCTGATATAAGATTAATTAATAAATTGACATGAGAATGATCTTGAAAGAAAAATAAAGAAGATTAAAAATGATAGTACATAAGTAGTAACAAACTAATTGAGATTGAGAATGAGAATGAGAATGAAAAGGAGGGTGGTGATGATAATGCGAAAGGCAAGGGCTGCTGTGCTTAGAAATAGAAATAGAGGATTTAAGAATCAATAATAAAACCCACAATCCACTCAAATGGTGACACGTGTATAGTCACAGTCTCTTGTTCATCTCTATATATAGGACCCTCTTCCCATGTATTCAGGGGCATCAAGCATTCTGCAACCTTGAAGAGAGGGACAGCGCATACCCTTTTCTTCTTCAGTCCTTCTGTAATAGTTCCTTTTTTTTTTTTTGTTATCGTTTGTAGGAAAATGTTCATCGACAATTTCAAAGTTGAGAGTCCTAATGTGAAGTACACAGAGACCGAGATTCAGTCCGTGTACAACTACGAAACCACCGAACTTGTTCACGAGAACAGGAATGGCACCTATCAGTGGATTGTCAAGCCCAAATCCGTCAAATACGAATTTAAAACCAACACTCGTGTCCCTAAATTGGGGTTAGCTACCTCTCACATCACATCACCCTCCTTTTTTTTTTTAATTAATTTCATTTCATTCAAAATCAAAGCCCTCTTTATTTTTATTTTGTTTCTAATTTTATGATTTGTTTATTTGATGATTAATTATCAGGGTAATGCTTGTGGGGTGGGGTGGAAACAACGGTTCGACCCTCACCGGCGGTGTTATTGCTAATCGAGAGTTAGTTTCCATTTCTTTGCATGTCTGGTATATTTATGAGAAATCTTATGTTATGCTAACATTTATGGGTCATTTTTTTTTTATCTTATGATTCTTAGGGGCATTTCATGGGCAACAAAGGACAAGATTCAACAAGCCAATTACTTTGGCTCCCTCACTCAAGCCTCAGCTATCCGAGTTGGGTCCTTCCAGGGAGAGGAAATCTATGCCCCTTTCAAGAGCCTGCTTCCAATGGTATCATTATTACAAATTTTCATTTTAATTGATTTTATAAGATGTAGTCTAAGAAAAACGAAAAAACTTTGGTGGGAAGAGACCCATTCAAGATGATCGGCTAAGTTTTCAACAAATATTTGTAATTAGTAAAGTCGATAGATACTTTTCATCCATAACATGCATACCATAAAAAAAATCAGATGTAGTCTAAGGAGAATTGATTGAGGTTTTGCTCACTTTGTTGTTGTTTTTGTTTTTGAATTATGTGCGGGAATTAATTTAGCTTGTAATGTTGAAATCTGTTGGTAGGTTAACCCTGACGACATTGTGTTTGGGGGATGGGATATCAGTAAGATGAACCTGGCTGATGCCATGGCCAGGGCCAAGGTGTTTGACATCGATCTGCAGAAGCAGTTGAGGCCTTACATGGAATCTATGGTTCCACTCCCTGGAATCTATGACCCAGATTTCATTGCTGCCAACCAAGAAGACCGTGCCAACAACGTGATCAAGGGCACAAAGAAAGAGCAAGTTCAACAGATCATCAAAGACATTAAGTATGTCCTACTTCAATCTACATGCTCTGTGGCTTATATAGTTATTTTCATGTACGCCTATTCAGCTCTAACTGTTGACATGACGTGACATGCACTCAGGGAGTTTAAGGAAGCGACCAAAGTGGAGAAGGTGGTTGTCCTATGGACTGCCAACACAGAGAGGTATAGTAATTTGGTTGTGGGGCTTAATGACACCATGGACAACCTCTTGGCTGCCCTCGACAGAAATGAGGCTGAGATTTCTCCTTCCACCTTGTATGCCATTGCTTGTGTTATGGAAAATGTTCCTTTCGTTAATGGAAGCCCTCAGAACACTTTTGTTCCAGGTTGGATGCTTGCCTTTTTTGTTCCCCCACATCTCTCCATGCTCTTCCACTTATATTGATGCAATTATATTAACCTTGTTTGTGTTGCCTTCAGGGCTGATTGATCTTGCCATCAAGAATAACAGTTTGATTGGTGGAGATGACTTCAAGAGTGGTCAGACCAAAATGAAATCTGTGTTGGTAGATTTCCTTGTGGGGGCTGGTATCAAGGTAGGTACATTGTTTTTATACTAATGACATGTCATGGGTGTTATTTTTACTGAGATAGTCCATCCTTTGTATGTTTTGTTTAAAATTTATGTATTGTGCCAATTTTATATGGCAAAAAAGGATAAATGAATTGATCTTTTCAAGTGTTCTGTTGATGATTGACAGCCAACATCAATAGTTAGTTACAACCATCTGGGAAACAATGATGGAATGAATCTCTCGGCTCCACAAACATTCCGCTCCAAGGAAATCTCCAAGAGCAACGTTGTTGATGATATGGTCAACAGCAATGCCATCCTCTATGAACCTGGTGAACATCCAGACCATGTAGTTGTTATTAAGGTAAATTTTGTTTCAACCACTTTTCACTATTTCTATCTATTGTTGTCAGGTCTTTTATTCTATCTATTTTGTGCCTTTGCAGTATGTGCCTTATGTAGCGGACAGCAAGAGAGCCATGGATGAGTACACTTCGGAGATATTCATGGGAGGAAAGAACACCATTGTTTTGCACAACACATGCGAGGATTCCCTCTTAGCGGCTCCTATTATCTTGGACTTGGTCCTTCTTGCTGAGCTTAGCACTCGAATCCAGTTCAAATCTGAAAAAGAGGTCTGTATGCATTGCTAATTTCATTGCTTGATTGGTATTAGTCATTTTATTTTTTTAGCCTTTTGAGGTCACTATGTTGTGGTGGTTGCTGCAGGGAAAATTCCACTCATTCCACCCAGTTGCTGCCATCCTCAGTTATCTGACCAAGGCTCCTCTGGTGAGTTTTATCTATAATCCAATTCAATTTTTAGTTCATATGCTTATTTTCACAAAGAAATAAAGTTCAAAGGAACATATCCGGTAAGCTTAGTATTGAGATACAATTGCTCCAATTGTGAAGTTAAATGATTATTGTTCAGTGAATTTCCCTTTTCCCTCCCTTATCCTTTTTCTCTCAAAAGTTAACAAGGTGACTCACAAGATAACTCTGACAGGTCCCACCGGGTACGCCAGTGGTGAATGCATTGTCGAAGCAGCGAGCAATGCTGGAAAACATCCTGAGAGCCTGTGTTGGATTGGCCCCAGAGAATAACATGATTCTCGAGTACAAGTGAAGCTTGGGATATAATCATATATAGTTGGGATAGCCTAGTTTAATGTTTTCTGTTAATAATATGTTTGCTTATGTTTTTGCAAGTGTAATTGATTGCATCCAGCTCATGTTTGCGTTAGAGCAGGGCATAATCTGTTTTCTAGGAACCTGAATGAATATATAAATTTGTGTACTTCATCCTTAATTGGTGTTTATCGTCCTTCCCCTTCTCCATCTTCAGTATTTTTCAGAGGCAACCCCAATATAGTTAAAGTATAAAGTTACAATAGTTCTTCACATGGCCAAAATCAAATATGAATCCTCATGCGAGTAAACTTTATGCAATAAGCATCTTTTTGAAGCCAATTGTCACTGGCTCTGAATGGCCCAACACCTTAGTTAAAACCATTTTGTCACATGCCACATGCAGTCACTATTTTCGGTTCATAAGGACAGGAAGGAATCATTTTGAGATATTGTAGTCGCTATTTTTGGTGCTTAGATTTTCCTATATACCTATAGTATAGACGTGCGGTTATAATGAAACAATATCTCAATCAACCATACCAAAGCTGAATTATTAGGTGCAAATGAGCCTATCAACATGCTTTTAATGTGAGGACGACTATGATTTTTCTGTGATATTGGCAATAAACAGCAATATTGCAATCAACCGTACCTAAGCTGAATTATTTAGTGAAAATGAACCACGTCGTACAGACAGCAATAATATTGAGACCATTTTGGCTCTAACCCTTGTTTCAACATCACTAGTCACTACCGTCAAAGTCCAAAGCACACGAACTTGGGTGATAAATTAATGCTCCCTGATGCTCACTTGTAAGGCACCGCATGGACATCTTTTTCAATTTTCAATTTTCAATCAAAATTTGGACCCAAAATTAAAGGTTTCAATCGCAATTGTGTTGTATAGTTATCAGCTCCCTTGTGGACAATTTTCGTACTTTTGTTCTCTTTTAAGGGTTAAAAACGGACATCTCGCATGTCTACAAGTCCTATTTTCTTTTTGTAACCAAAAACAAGTTTAAGGCGTTATTGGATTAGTGCTTTTGGGCCTTATATAGGAGACGGACTTGGCATGAGAACTTGTAACAAGTCCAAAAAATTAGCAAGGTTCCATTAGCCTTCGGGGTAACGCGTTATTAGAACGAGTTGGATCTAACCCTATGCCCAAGAGAAAAGAAAACAAGCAGAAGCAGGAAAGGAATGGATAGTATACTCTGTCTTTTACAGATGCCAATTTTTTTTTTTATTAATTTCTCATATGACTATTACACTGTAGTATATCATATCTATCTTTTGTGTAGAGATAAAATCAAGAAAAGAAGATTGTTCCTTTGCTTGAAGAATATTCTCTCTCTAATTACATTATGCTTGAATATTTGGAGCTCAAGATTTCAAGGCTTTCTGTCTTTTTTTTTTTTTAATCTAACACAATTAAGATGAAATCATATTGTTTGAATTATGGTAGTTAAGCAACCCACATTATGTTATTGAGAAGATACAATCATCGTTTTGTTTGTACGTGTTCCATTACATTAAAAAAAATCCTTCATTACTTACTAGTTGAGAACTTAAATAGTTATAAATACTTTCTTTCCTTAATTGATTAAGATGTCTTATAAAAATAAAATCATAATAACGTATGGTAGTTAAAACTCCCCCATACTAAGGGACAAAAGTGACATATACCTTTTAACAATCTTCTTTTTATTTAGTAATTATAAAGTCTTCGGCGAAATTTATATTTAAAGTTTAAGTTAATATAATTTGTAAATTTTCAATTTATTTATTTCTACCACAAAATTGTTTATCAAGTTTTATAATCAAGTATTTCTAACTTTTCATCCAATAATGACAAATTCATAAATCTATCCTTTAACATGGTTCATATTAACTAAGATTTTAGTAATTATTAATCAAAAAATAATTTCAATAATAAGAATAGTTACAAGTATTAACGCATGTACTTGTAAAAGAATACAGTCTGCTAATATAATTTAACACTTTTATGGAGTATTCCACTGCTTGCAATATTTTTATTTTTAAAAATAAATCAAGATCTTCAATATTATAATACTTATCGGAACTTAAAATCTTTTCAAAATTATTCAATATTTTTTGAATTTATTTCCATCAAACTTTTCAAATTTTAGGGTTCAAATAAAAAAATCAAACATGATTTTATGTTCTAAAATTTTTTCAAATTGATTTTCAATGGAAAATATAAATTAATATAATAGAAATGTTAGAAACATGTACTCTAACACATTTTTATTAAATATTTATTATTAGTTAAAATTTAATATAAATTACAAAAATTGATAGATCTCACTTCTTATTTAATCAGCTACATTCATAATTTTGTAATTTTTAATAAGTAGACAATTAATGTTAGATGAAGTGTAATAAAGAATGTAATACCAAAATATAATTTTTTATTAGTAATTCATCTATTCATAAAATTTAAGATTCATGCTAATTTTAATAAAATAATTTTTTTAAGGGAAAAGAGGCGGAGAAATAAACTCCAAACCACATACAAAACTATTTTCTCAACTTTTTAAAATAAATAACATATAAGATTATACTTAAATAAGTTAAAATAATACTTACACACTAATTGGTTCTAGCTTAATTGATTGAGGACAAGTGTCGTAAAACCTTAATATTGTATTCGATTTCAACGGATAAAAAGGAATATAAATCGATAAACCTTCCTTTAACGAAGTTTCAGTAAGTTAATTTAAGAAATTAAATAACAAAAATATAAGAAATCACACGAGATTAGTTAGAAATCATTAAAATTCAGCAAGCATTATAATTATGCTTAAAAATTAAAAATAATGTAAATAATTACATGCATGACAGGATGAAACATTCAACATAATTTTTTTGGCTTAGTGAGGCTAATATATTGTTATAATTTTTATAATTGATTCAATTACAAGGACACCCAGGGATTGAAGCAACACCGAACAATAAGACCAAAAAGTAGGTATCTCCATGCTCCCAAGTTCCAACAATGAGCGATGACTCAAATCCTAAAACAGCAAATAAGGATTAATATTCTCTGTTTTTTCATTCTTTGTGTGTTCTTAGTGCGAGTAGAAGATGTGAGTTTTAATTCTTAGTTGTTTTCCAATGGAAGTATACTTTAGGAATGAATGTTGAGCTTCATGAATTGCACTCATAGATCTATTTCATGCTTTAATCTTGTGATAAGACTTTAATGTCGTTTTTAAGTCTTTTGTAGTGATTGATACTGTGTTCTTAACTTTAATTCATTTAATTGTATCTTGATTTTATATATTATAATACGAACTTCTCTCTATGTTTAATGCCTTTGATAGGATAGAAGTCAATTAATTGATATTAGCTTGATGTTGCATTTAGAAAAGTAGATCGATATTAGGATGAATCAAGAAATAACACATAATTATACGGATTCTGGGAATGGAGTGTAGTTGAGGTAAATTATAGTAGTATCATTTAATATATATATAGATGACGGTGACATCAACTACCCTTGATAAGCAAGAAGCATTTTGTTTTGTTTATTACAACTTAGGAGACAAAGAAAAAAAGATGAATGAGAATTAGCAATTGCGTGTTGACAATGACATGATTTACGCTTTTATTAGTCAATCACTTATTTATATTTGAATAGTTAGTTACCTCAAAAATATGAAATGTAAGTTGAAGGAAGAAGTTGTTTATATGAATTGCAATTGCAGCTTGTAAAGAGCAAGGTGTTGAGGAGATAATTGTGTATTTGGCATTCCCATTCTGAAACAGCAGAGCTAAGAGTATTATTCTGTTACCAGTGGCAAATCTGAATTGGATTGTCATAAAATCATAATAGCGAGATAAAGACAGAGCGATGAAGAAAGGGTCCAAAGAGAATCTGAAGATACGTTGAAATTACAGATTTCCCAATCTACATCTGCCTGAATATAATGAGATTGTGTCTGTGATTCAAGTATCAGATGATTGGACCGCAGTTTAAAATCAGATCATGGGGTTTTTGAACTAGGTATCTCCTCGTGTGGGCCTCTTAAAAGTGTACCTTAATTTATTATTACCACATCTAGTGCGTTTCATACTCACACCTTTTCCTTTCTTGCTTCGTTTTATTTTTTCACTTTCCAGCCAAAATACAAAGAATCACTGCATTATTGATGCACATAAACTCTATCATCTCAATTAACCAACAAACTCCATATGGGGGGACCTCATACAAACAATGGCCAATTAATGTGACAAAAAGAGCTGTGACTTTATGCACCCTCCTATGTCCCTACGCCCATACCTTTCACCACAAAACCCCAACTAAGTCCGTTTCACTTATAATCATAATTGGAGACATCTTGTCCTATTCTCAAATTTCTAAGTTCAAATCCACCGGCGACTTACATGAATTATATTTCCTTGCCCAAACTACATAATTAACTATACATAATACCTAAGTACATTAATATGGCCCGTCAACAATATTGAGACTATGATCTATAATATAATATAATACTTCACATCTCTCAGAGTGTCCAAGCAGAGATATTAACTATTCGAAGATTGATTATAGGGTGGGGACCACGGAGATTCCAAAATGTAATGTCCATATTTCGGGGCACTAATTAGGAGTAAGAGAGTGATACTTTGAAGGGTGATGAGTTTATGTACCATTAATTGAACTGTTTAATAATTTTCGGGAAGGGAATGTAATGTGCCATCATATCTACCATTCAATAAGAGGCCGATAAAGTACTGGAGTATATAAATTAAACTTGTACACCCAAAAAAATTAATTAACTAATTAATATTTCAGATTCTTATTTTCTTTCGGTAGCTCATTTCCATAGCTTTTATGATTTTAATGTGGGTCCAACAACATTTATGTTACTATTGTTGCATTTAATTCTGTCAACTGCTTCTCTATTACGCTTACCACTTCGCAAAAGTACCCCACTAAGTTTAGACCGTCATTAACTTAGTACGTCAGAGAACTCATAAATATATCGTGATGTATGATTTTTATTTTAAAGCAAAGCAGTATATAGTTTTTTTTCAACTATAAATATAATAATAATATTAACATTTATGAACTATTATAATAAAAAGAGAGTTTAATTCTTATGTAATTTTTCTACCGTGAACTAAATAGAAATTGTTATAAATATAACTTTCGAAGTAATTATTATAAAAATAAATAATATTATAATAAACATGGTTAAATAGCAACTTAATAGATCTGTACATGTACACTGCTAGTTTATTTAAATTAAGTTTTTAAAAGAGAGCTAAATATTTTTAATTATTATTTCTGCGGAAAAAGGTTAGCTTCCCTCATTATCAGATATGCGAGGCCTTGATTATCAAATTTTCACAACAGAAAAATTCAAACTACAAAGCATATATTAACAGCGTTTTAATTTACTAATATTATTACTTGTAATAATTATGGTTTTTTCTGTACTCTAATTAATTTGAGTTGAATTAGGTGATTTTTTTTACAATAAGATTACGTAAATTCTGGTAAAATAATTTTATTTGAATCGAGTTGAATTATTATAAGTGTCAAATTATTTTTATGAGTATTTATTAGAATCATATATACATTATTCCAATTCAAAACAATTAAATTAGAATAATTTTGTATCATGCATCCCTTATGAAAGCAGTTAAATTTGTTATTAATATACTTTTTGAACAAATAGTACAAGATAGAGTCTTAACCTTTCCATTTGCAAATCGCGAAGCAGAAACTAGATACGCAAACCCTTGTTTATGGTTTGAGCTAAATAGAGGAACACGCAAAAGGAAAGGACAGCATATGATATATAGATAGACAGATTTAAGATTTAAGATTTGAGATTAAAATTGACATAGGCGATACAAGAAGCACACCTTTTGTACAATTTCCTAGCAGAATTAAGTCAATAAAAATGAGTAGCGTAGGTGTGAAATTAAGAACCATATATTTGGAGGGATAGCCTTGTCGCAGGTGCACACGAGGCACGAATTAGCTAGCTTGGCCTTTTTCTTTCTTAATATTTTCCTCAAATATATACTATTTGATGACCTTAATTATAATTATGCAAAGATCCTTCAATTACAAGCAGCCGTTTCGCTTTTCGTGGAAGCATTCGCGGTGGCGCCAGGCGGGGATTCACGGTGGCGCTCCTTGCTAGACCCCGCCTTCCACTTTTCTTTTCTCTGGTCTTGCTTCATCTGCTTCTCCCTACACTCCAAACTGCAAAATGCCGTATCCCCCCTGAAATAAATAAATAATTTTGTTTCCATCAGAAAATTACCCAATTCAATTACGCTAATCATCAACCAAAATTTGATGCATATAAAATTCAAACAAAAATCAACCTTTAATTTAGAGGGTAGGATGAAAGAATACATACTAAAAAAATAAAATTATAAAATAAAGAAACAATTTTAATGACTAAAATTTATAGATACCTATACATATAGATGTCTCGACCAGGTGGCAAAGCAGAGTTACAGAGGCCGCAAGTCCGAAGAAAGTGAGGAGTGTGTATGTTAGTGTTTGTATGGTTGTGAGTGTGAGTGTGACGATGATAATTTGTGGTTGTGGGGGAAGGGGGCATGGCCATGAAACGTTGATATGATCCTTTGACCTCAAAAACATTTATGGTTTGGTCAGACAAGGCAACATCATTTTGAGGGTTTAGGGAATCAGAGATGAGTTCGTCGTTGGTTGTTTGCGTGTCTACGGCCATGCCACCACTCATGCTCGTAGTTCTTTTCATAATCGGTGGCCGAGGACGCTTTCCAAGCAACATATCTTCTATCTTCTTGCCCTTCCTCTTTCTCTCCTCTTTATTGTTTTCTTTTACAAGCTCTTCACTTCATCAGAAAGAGGGAGAGGAGAGTTTCCAGATGAGTTCACACTTTACACAAACTGTGTGACTGAGAAGGAAAGGTGGGAACTCAGCGTGGAAGATAAACGGGATGTGTCAACCTTCACACCCAATCTCAGCCATTGATATAGCCAACCCCACGTCACTTTTTTATTTTTTTTATTTTTTTCTCTCTAATTAGACCCACCCACACATGTTTTATTTTAGGTTTTATACCATCCTACTTCCTTCCCAATCAAATATCAAATATAAGAACCTTTATTTGCCAAATCATGGCATATATTAATTAGGAATATACTCCTTTGGACTCTTACCGCTAATGCTGTTAATAAAGTAATATTCTAGCATTGCCAACTTCTGCGGAAAAAGAAATACTACTCAAATCTCACTGAATTAATTAACAATTAATAAATCTGTCAAGATATATATTATACCACGGAATGTCATCTTCAATTCTAGAATTTTAACCTTTTAAATGACTAAAATTCTTGAAAATTACTATATTTATTTCATGGGTCTTATTTCACAAGTCTTGAAAATTAGTATATTAAATATTTTTCATTATTTTTCAAAGTAATTATAAAAGAAATATTTTTTTTAATATAATAAATGAATTTTTTATCTAATCTTTTTAATTGGTATTTTAGAAATAATTGTTAGTATATTTTTAATAAATTTAATTAAAATACTTTGACGGAACATTTTTTATATTATTGTTTAATCATAATTTATTATATATAATAAATTTGTTGATTTTTATAATAATTATTTTAAAAATTATACTTAAAATTATATATGATTAATTGATTTTTTTAATCTAAAATACATGAAAATAATTTTTTATTTTATATAATCTAAATAATAGAATTTTATTCACGGGTGGATATTTTTCATACAGTTAAAGTTACGTACTTATGTAATATAAATGGTGTGACCTTAATAAAGTGCTGCATATAATTATTTTATTTTTTATTTAAATTATTTCATTTTTAGGATTATTTAAATTATTTATGGGATGTGTACGAATATTTTGGGGCTGGGTACCAAAACATTGAAACAAGTTACTATAGTACTTTACAATTTCTTCCACTTTTACACCTAGATCTTGTTCAAGATTTGCCGGTGACACTAATTAATGTAGTTGGACCTCACTTATTTTGCTTCTTTCTATACCTAAAAGTCAGTTAAATTTTGATAAACATGAAAAATGAAAGTTAAATTAATTTGATTGGACATAGGTAGATCAATGTTCTATGAAATCGAGATATTGGCATTCCAATCAAATTGACTCTTTGACTATTCTTTTTTAATACGCTTTTATTGTTGAGCCAAATATAACTGCCACTTGTCAAATCGTATATTCATATTCATCCTGTATAACGGTAGCGTCTGGTAAATAAATTAAAAAAGACATAAGCTAAAAAAAAAACAGATAAAAGTACAGTATACCATTTAAAAATTTTATGTTGTTTGTATATGTTAACTATAATATTAAAAATTTTAATTTTAATATTAGTTATAAAAAATTTATGTTGAAAGAATATAATGGATAAAAGAAATATAAATTTTATTTTATATTTAAGACTTTAATTTTTACATATTATTAATATAATTGTTTTACATTATAAATTATTTTATATATTATTTTTAAAAATAATCATTATAAAAGTTAATGAATTTATTAAATATAATTAGATGACATTGTATCTATTAGTGTATTTTAATTAAATTTTATTTATATTTAATATATATTTGAAAAAAAAAACACAATATATACAAGTTAATTAGAATCAAGTGAGAACTGATAATTATATAAAAACTACATAAGTTCAAATAAGATTACTTTAATTCTCCCAAATTTAATATTTATTTGGTATTCTTTAACTCTAATATTAGTATATAAGACTTTATTGTTATTTAAGATAGATGTAATAGTTTAGAGTAATTATAATTATTTTATGGTGTTATTTTAGTAATTATTAACTAATTAAAATATCTTTATTTATGACATATAAATATTATTTTCTGTCTTTGAAAAAGTGAAGATTTAATTTTCATAGTAAGTCATTTTCTTGTCTCTGATGACTTATTTAACACTCTTTCACATCATTTTTAATTTAAATAGAAATTGTGTCATAAAAGCCAAGAGATAATGAAGAGAAATAAAATAATCAAAAGTTATCCATGGTTAGAATTTGAAGAAACAAGGTTTTGAAAATTTTCTCTTAGATTCATTTTTTTTTTCTTTTTAATATGGTTAAGGAGTTCCCATCTTTTAATACTTAATTTTTATCTTTTAGAAAATTTAAAATTCTAGTAGGACTTGATGTTGATATTTGAAAATGTGATGTAATTAACGTCTTACTAATAATTCAAGTTTTTATTTATAATTTAACCTCCAAATCTATACTCTACTTGTATGAACTAGCTAATCATATATTAATTTGTTAGATTTTCATGAAATATAATCATATGATGGAGTGGGAGGTTGATAAGCCTAATAATGATCGTTATGAGAAATGACATGCTTTAAAAGGCGAGGATCTCTTCCTTACGTTGATGAATAAACATATTCAACGAGAAGTTTGTAAAACTGAACATTCACAAGTGATCCTATAATAGATCGATAGCGGATGACTTGATAGGGCAAACAACAATGGTTAAGATAGACTTTGCTATTATTTTAAGAAATTGGGTTTGCACCTAACTCAATTATATAAAATCAGTTTGTAAAGTGAAAATTATCCTCTTTTATATATATTGTTCAGGTCATCACATTAGATAATGTAAGATCTCCAATGCATTCCATCACGCTAAGGACTAGACATCTTGAGAGTGAAGTTTGTAGGATTGGATATATAAATTTGTTGAATTGGATATCTGCAAGTGATCTGATAACGGCCCGATGCGAGTGACCTGATAGGCCCAACAACAATAATTAGAATAAGCTTTGATACTATTTTAAAAAAGTGAGTTTGAGCCAAACTTAACCCTAAAAAACTAACTTATTAGGTGGAATTATCCCTACCTATATGCACTATTAAAGTCATCTCACTAGATAATATAAGATCTTTAACACACCTTTCACATAGAGAACTGAACATCTTAAGCGTGAAGTTTGCAGGACTGGACATCTGTAGGTAGTCTAATAGTGACCCAATATCGAATGATCTAATAAGTCCAACAACAATCATTCGGATAAATAAATTCTAATATCATATTAAGAAACTCAACATTATAAAATCGGCTTATAAAATGAAGATTATCTCTCATTTATATACACTATTTAAACCAATAACAATCATTAAGATAAATTCTGATACCATTTTAAATAAATGAATTTGAGACTGACCTTTAAAAAATTAACTTCCAATTATACATTCTATCATAATCATCATGGAGATTTTAAACACGTTGCAGGAATTTGATGTCTTGGCAGAGCACGGTCACACACATTGCACACCCGCCTAATGTTGACCCTACGGACTGACTCCTCATAGCAAGTGGGTGATTTACGCTAGATTGTCCACCAAACATGTGACATTTGCTTGTTTATATATACTCTAGCATATCCTCTCTTCTAACTATGTATTATTATATTCACCTTGTTACTCTATTGAGTTCCTACATAATGTCGAAGTCTTTACAAGTAATAGTCACCAGCTATTATAAAGATTTATACCTTTGTTGCTCTACATACCCAAACATAAAAAGACGGTTCCCCTTTCCCCTCCTCTTTTTGCTTCTAACTATTTTCCACCAAAATTAAGACTGTCTTTCAATTCTAAAAACATTCGCACCACACTCCTCTTTTTACTTCTAACTATTTTCCATCAAAATCAAGACTCTCTTTCAATTCTAAAAACATTCAATTCGTTCAATTTAATAAACCAAAATGTGTTAATATAATTTCTTACGGAAATAATATAAATCTGTTGAAAATGTAACAAACGGAATGAGACTATTGTTTCATTATGCTTTATTTGTGTGCCAAATGGAATAATTTCCACATATAATTTTTCTTTTCACATTTTTTTTTCATTTTATAACTTATCTCTCTTCTAAGACTTCAAATAAAATATTATTTTTAATTAAGTATTCATTCAAAAAGATTTTTTCTTAATTTTTTAATTAATAACTAATTCTTTCAATCAAAATTAACACAAGACATTTGCAGATGACCATATTAATTAAACTAGTTTTTAATATATATTTTAAATTAAAATTTTCATATGTTTACATTTTTAAATTTAATTTTTGTTGATGGTAAAATAATATTCCCTTAAATATTTTTAATGTATACTTTTAGTTATTTTATTTTCATTTAAAAATAATTATATAATGCATAAAATACTTACAAAGTAATTAATATATTTGAATATTTAAAATTGAAAAATATAAAATGAGAAAATAAAAATACTTTCATCTTTAATGATAATTAATGTCCAAATTTCCTGTTACACCGCTGGCATCCTGTTTTTTAAAGCGAAAAGAAGTGAAATTAACATCCAAGGGCGAAAGAGAAAGATAAAGATATAGAGTATTAATTATATTTTAGGAGGGATTTTCATGGCAAAGGATTAGCCAATAGATAATAATTAGGTTGCGTTAAGGTAAGGCTACATTATTTTATATATTTATATATATATATATATATACTGTAACCTTTTGATAGTGGTTGCGGTTATTCTCCAATCTTCATATCACGTACCACGTAGAAGCAAGTGTTGTAAAGTGTTTGTACAATAGGAGCAATTTTCTTTACGTTTCCTTGCTCAAATTAATCGGCATAAGTATTGAGGGGAATATAATAAAAGATTTGAATATATATGGCATAAGTATTGAGGGGAATATAATAAAAGATTTGAATATATATGTAAAGGAAAACGAAGAAATTTAAAGGGGCAGTATGATGTGGTGAAGAAAGATTGAGGCTTATGTGAAACATGAAGAGAGGTTGATGATTTAAAATTGATATATAAAAAAGAGGGTGATGATGGTGTTGGTTTGGCATAGGACAAGGTAAAAGGAAGAGGAGTGGGGCCTTGGCGGTGGTGAGGCAAGAATGTGGACAAAATGGAGCTCCCAGCAAAAGGGCAATGATTGAGTGAATGGTGCACAACAACACAACACAACACAACACAACTTCACCTTTCACAATCACCACAACCAAATCACTAATTGACACCTATTACTCTGTTTACCTAATGCTTGCCACCAAGTATCATGTCCCTCGTTTTACCCCGCATCGCCTGACAATTCATCTTTTCATAGTCTACACAAACTCCATATATTTTTCTTTTTCAAACATGTTAGTTCGGTTTTTTCTCCACTCTATTATTACACACAGAAATATATATATATATACCTTTCTTCAAAAATATAGATCGAATTATTCACTAATTATACATTAATAAATATTAAGAGAATCGTGTGCATAGATTCTATGACCATTTTTACTGAGTCAAAATATTACTTGACATATTGGTTCAAAATATATAATATTACTCGTATATAACAGACTTTAACTTTTTTTTAAGTACGTAATATAGAGGTTTTTTCTTAAATTTTTTTATTCTCATTCTTATTTTATATATATAAATATAAATATAAATATAAATATAAATAATTACGCTTTGTTTTTTTATATGACGATTAAAAATTATTATATTATTCTTTATTGGTTAGGTTATATCTGATAAGTGGATGTTTAATTTACCATTGTCACATCTAATGAGATGCGTAAAAATCAAAATAAGAAACAAAATTAAGAGATTAAAACGAAAACAATCACAGAGAAATTAAAAAGTTATTTAAATAAAAAATTATAAAAATAAACTCTCAAATACATTTGAACAAGAAAAAAAAACCCTACATCGAATATATATACTGTTGAGTAGCAAAAAGAAAATTATAAAAAATAAACTCTAAACCTACAACTTTATAAAAGTCGCACAAGGACACAACTATTCTTGCAGGCTAGTACTAAAAAGCAAATATAATAAATGGTAAGTGGCAAATATGAAACACAAAGCAAGAAAGTGATAACAGAATAAATTATAGCACGGGAGCGTGAAAAAGAGGTGAAATATGAGGAAGACGGAGAGTTGACTAGACGTGTTAAAATAAAAGATAAGGAGAGAGTGAGGTATGAGAAAAATTAGTTTGGATATGAAAGAATGATGTTATTGGTCTTTGATAAGGAGAAAACGGACATAAAGTGTATAAAAGGAAAAAAAGAAAATAGCTCATATGAGGTAAGAGGATCTATTCCATTGAGCTATTAAGAAATGCTATGTTAGTTAAGAAATTACATAGATCTCATGCATATTTAGGGTATACATAACGTATTGAGGACATGAAAGCCACATAACTTGCTCATATTTATACACTAAAATCTTTTAATTACATTTAGATATTCATAGTAGTGATTTAGAATTAATTTCTAAGGATATTATTTTTGAAAAAAAATTACAATGGCAGAAAGTGTTTTCTGATTAACTAATATGATAGTATATTTTTAGGATGTTACATTTTAATACCGGAGGAAACAATAATTTACCTACTCTTTGTTATTTGACTCAACTAGTGTATTTGTGATATTTGAGATTTTAATTTTTATAAAAAAATTATTAAATAAATTTTTAGTCCTTATAATATGAGGTTATTTTCTTTATGATTCTCTTAATTATTTTTACACTTTTTTTTTTAATTTAGTCCTTATAATTTTTTTTTATTTTAGTCCTAATCTTTATTTGCTGATCCAATTAAAATTATTCATATTAACATATGTGATAACGGTAAGATTGATCTCCATTAACCGCGTAAGGATTTAGCATATGTAATCTAGGTATGAAAATAAAAAATAGAAATGAATGAAAAATTAAAATGACCAAACTCAAAAGATCCATGTATTAATTATTTAAGCCTTTACAAAATTTGGGTACAATTTTTCAAAATTGTAAAGTAATTATATTTGTAAATGCTTTAATTTGGAGGGAAAAGTTCACTCCCAGAGCATTAACCAATTGCATACTCAGGGTTTAAGTTAAGCTGAAATAATTTTGTGTGAATTAATACACATGTTGGTTAAATTTTTAGTTAAATTGAAACAATATATTGTTGTGTCTAAGGGTATTTATTTTATTTTATTTTATTGTCAATTATTTTATGCTTGCATACAATAATTGAGAATAATGAATTTTTAATCAATGATATATATATATATAATATGTTAAGGCGATAAAATAATCGGGAGAAGAGACTAGTTTGGTGTTTTTAAATGATATATATATATATATATCTTTTCTTGTACAGCTGTTGGTTTCAAATGTTTAGAAGTTTATTAAATGCAACTAAAAATTAATTGACAATTCCTTATGTACCAATACTAGTGAAAAAAAAAATACTAGAATTATCTCTATGTTTGATTTCAGTCGACCTTAAAATCTTTAAGATGTTAATTATAAATGTCTCTATGAGTATTGTTATGCTGATCGAACTATATTTACTGGATCTACTTGATTGACTGCCTACTGGATAGTTCCTTCGATCATAATAAAAATGACATAGTTCAAAAAATAAAAAGAATTTGTGTGACTGTACTTTAATTTAATATTCATTCCATTTCAATTGAATATAAAATTCTATTTTTTCATAAATATTATACAATTTCATTAATTTATAAAAAAAATTAGCTTTTTTTTTTTTTTTTCAAAATCACACTATTAAACATAGTAATTATTTATTCACTTGGCTTGTGACACTCGCATTTATATTAGTTAAATGAGTTTAATAAATAAAATAATTTTATATTATTATTCAGTTATAAATTAGGATTGATATAAGTTTTAAACTTCTTATTATAAACATTAATAAACTTAGATTGTAATTGAATGATAAGTATTTTTTTACTTACACACCATAATTACTTATCTTAATTATTTCCTTATCATATATTTTCTTTGTCTAAAATATGAATTAATTTAAATTAAAATAATCACAATAATTTATATGGTGTATGATCAACAACACGACTCATCATGTTATATAATTTGTTCGGGATCTTTCTTCCTAATTCAAAATACTTTTTTTTTTTAATTTGGATTTAAATAATCGTTCACATATTCGGCAATAATTATTGGCCTATTAGACTCAATTATTGGGTGCATTGCTTATTTGTTTTAATTATAATATAAAAGTGAAAGAGAAAACGAAAAGTATAATATTTATAGAAAAGAATTATTGTCAAGCCTAGCACCAAAGATAGGATATGTGGTGTCGTCACGAGATGGACCCATCAACATCATTCCTGTCAATTATATTCACAGGTGTTCTTTTCTAATAGGTGATCGGTTCTTGTCTAACAATTTTTATTCTTAATTTTTTTTAATGGTAGCCTCAATTTATTCAACTATGTATTTCTTTATATTTTTCCATGAGGATACCAACAAAGCAATATAATTCCCTAACATTGACATCTTTGATGTCGTTCTCAATTCTGTCTACATTAATACACTAATTAACTTCACCATACCACAAGCGGCTCCTTAGAAGAAAAGGAATAATCTTAATTCTTATTAGCCTGATTTCTAAACACTTTCGAACGACCTAAATCTGAAGCCCAACGTTAGCTTTTGAATTGTGATAGAATTTTTGATACGATCTTAAAATTGGACCATTTTGAAATCAGACGAAAAAAGGAATTTGACCCTAGCTGCCTGTCGGTAGAATTAAAGTTATCAAAAATGCGACCCTAACCGCGACCTGCCAGCAGAACCAACACTATAAAAGTTCTTTAACCTAAGAACCAAAGGAAAAATGCTCACAAAGAAACACAAATATTATTCAAATTATTAATTCTGTCCTCTTGGACGGTTACAAGAATTTATTTATAGGTTTAACTAGACAACCCTGAAATCAATGCCCATTAATATTTTAATTGGCATAAAATCTCATAGATTTAATGTTCATTAATACATTAATTGGCATAAAATCCCGTCCACTGGATCTCCCGACTAACCTTTTATTTCCATCATTAATGACCTTCCTATTTTTCAACCAACTATCCAACTTTTCCTTTTTCTACCTGCTATAAAAAAAGTAATTTATGTGAAAATACATGTAAATAAATCTTAATCCCAAATTACATGACAATAACTTTGGGCTTCATATATGTTATTCCAACATGGGCTCCAATCTTCATCAACTTGTAATAACATGACCCATTTTGGTGCAGCCTCTGATTCACTTTACTCTAAACTTTCCATAATTCCCAACCTTAGGCCTGACAATGATTGCTTCATTATTTGGGTTTTTGGCCTAGTCATGAGACATCTCACGCCAATTATCTTTGACTTTGTTGGTTGAGTTTCTATCACTTTTTGTTTTTGGAAAAAGTAAAATAATAATAATAATTTGGAATACAAAGGGGTATAGCACATCAACAAATTTCAATGTAATTACCTCGAGAGATTTTGATATATAGTAAGAGGAGATACAGAAAATAGGATTCAATCACCACTCATAAAATTTCATAGATGCATGATCAAATCTAACTTCAATCCATAATCAACTTCTAATTTAATCATTTATATTACTTTTGAGACATTAAGTTAAGAAGAATTATTGAAAGAAATTTGATTCCCATGTAACCATATTGATCTGATAACACAAAGTTAAATCAGTTTTCAAATCTCTTTGAAATTCTTATTGATGGCCAGACTCAAATTGGACCAAAAATTTATTTTCTTGCGACAAGATAATGCATGTGATATGAAACTGGACATATAAAGAATAGATGTTCTGTTGATTCCAATACATATTGCTTTGCAGAAAACATAAAGTAATTATTGATTGTAATAAAATAAAATTCGTCTCCTAAATAAATTGTCTTTGTTGGGATTCAATTGATAAGGGTCTGCCAATTAGCTAGAGCAAAGCATTTTGGGGAGTTTGATGTTGAAAACGTTTATCCACTGACTTCATTGAGTAACTTCCTAATGTCTTGTTCATCCACATCTAGTGGTCTGGTTTGGCTTCAATCAAAATTGCATTGTTAATGAGGTTAGTCAAATTATTCATTATATCCTTCTCCCATTCCTACAATTTTTCCAAGATTCATGTTTCCAATAACTCATTACAACAATATCACCCCCTACATGCTGATATCGAAAACACTACTAAACATCTATCAACTTAACTTCACCTACCTATCTATCATACCATAATAATGTATTATCTTCATTGCCTAGTTCTTTACTTACTACCTTTTGAAACCAATTTTCTTTCATTGTTCCCTTTCTTTCTTTCTTTATTTTTTTATCAGTCCTATGTTCCTCCACTGTATTGGACATCTAAAACAAAATGATTCTCAATGTCTCCCACTCTTTTACTCTACTTTTCGTATTTTGAAACTAGTACCCTATTCAATCAAGCTTCTTCCTCCATTAATAAATAAATTATTTTAAACATATAAACTACATTTTAAATTTGTGATAAATAATTTATACTGTAATATAATATTATTTTAATATATGATAATTTTATTTTTAAAATATTAAAATTTAATTTAAAAATAATAATAATAAATTGAAAGAGATAAGAGATTAAGAAAAATTTATAAAAAAAATTTCATTGAATAAACACTCTTAAAAATACTCTCATTTAATATAACTATTATAGTTTATATATAGAGAAAATTGCTTCTTTTGTTTATCATGTTGAGTTTGCTAGTTTTTGTTCACTTGTTTCTAGAGTTATTTTTTTCTTCCTTCTTATTTACCTTTTGATTTGGTTTTATGTGCCTTTTTCATTAGGGATATATCATAAATTTTCGGTTCTAAATTATTAATTAATTTAGATATACATATATTATTATTATTATTATTCAAAATTCATTTTCAAATTTTTTATACAAAAAAATGTATGATTTTTGTTGTAAAAAATGGTTTTATCAAACAAATTTTCAATATCTACGAAAATTAATTTTACTAAACACATCAAATTAGTATGAAGTTACCAACCTAGAGATAATCTAACAGAAAAGACTAATCTCCTGTAACGTAGGAAACCAATAATCAAATTTTTGCATTCATATATATTATTCAACTATTTAACCATATCTCGAACAATATTATCTTGAAAAAATGTAAAAATAAAAAATAAAAGAAATAGTGTGAAGTACATCACCCAAAACACTGCTTCAAAAACTAAAGTGGACAAAGAGAACGTAGTTATGGATCATTCACTTGAGACTCCACTGATTGGGCTCAAATTTGTAGGCCCAATAAGCCCCATCCAAAAGTGGTCCTATCTTGTGCCATTGTTGGAAATAATACAATATTGCTTAGGTGCAGCCTGTATCGTACATTCTTTCTCGATAAAATGCCACAATTTATTTTTACATATATACACTTATTCTTTACATTTATTATTTGTAGAAAAGAAATTTTCTAATCAAACTCATTTCCCTCAACTTTTCTCTATTTTTTATTTTGTATAAAAGTATTTTTCATGAAATATTATTAATGGCTTCTTATGAACGAAAATATATAAAAGAAGTTAATGACAACAAAGAGAGTAAGAGACAATAAATTTATAAAATAAATTATTTCAACTAATTTATATAAATTTATTTGATGAAAGTATGTGCTGTCCTTCCAGGATACAACCCACTTAAATTTTATGTGAAAATATTATTTGATGAAAATATAGATATTTAGAAAGTAAATTTATTTCTTTGGTTTATAATATATATTTTCATTTGTAACATTTTAACTAACAATTATAATTTATCATTATTATTTTATTTTTATTTTAAAAAAAATTTCATTACCGTGTCTATTGATATTACATAATTTATTTTAATAAAATTCTTCATTTCATATTATATTATCTATTTCAATTTTTAAGAAAATATCTTATTTTTAAAAAATATCTTATTTTTAAAAAATATCTTATTTTTAAAAAATATCTTATTTTTAAAAAGTATCTTATTTTTAAAAAATATCTTATTTTTAAAATATATTATTTTTAAAAATATATTATTTTTTAAAAATATATTATTTTTTAAAAATATATTATTTTTTAAAAATATATTATTTTTTAAAAATATATTATTTTTTAAAAATATATTATTTTTTTAAAATATCTTATTTTTTTAAAATATCTTATTTTTAAAAAATATCTTATTTTTAAAAAATATCTTATTTTTAAAAAATATCTTATTTTAAAAAAATATCTTATTTTAAAAAAATATCTTATTTTTAAAAAATATCTTATTTTAAAAATATCTTATTTTTAAAAAATATCTTATTTTTAAAAAATATCTTATTTTTAAAAAATATCTTATTTTTAAATAAAATATTATGATAGTTCTAAATTAATTAAAAAATATATAAAATTATAAGATTTAACTGAAATACAAAGACAATGTAAATGTTTTCAATATTCTCATTTAATAATTATTGTCAGCAAAAATAAATATTGATAAAAATTTTCTTATAATTATGATTCTTAAAATTTTAATTCTTAATGGTATTTTTTCAACCTTATAAAATTATAATTTTTATATTTATATTAGATGATATTTATTTTAATCTCTATTATTTAAGAAAGATTAGACTTATTCTCAAAAAATCGTAAAATAAAATTTTATAAAGACTAAATTCATAAAACATATATATTATTAAAAATTATAAAAATATTTAAAACTAATTAATAATTATTTTAAAAATAATTAATTAATAGTGTAAAAAACTAAAAATCAATCTTTATACTCATGTTATATCAAAATTAAATTCAACTAATAATTATCTATAAATGTTTTTTTTTTTTTTATAAAATCAGTGGGACTTTCAAAAGTAAGCTTAATAAATTTTAAATTAATTTTTTAACTTTTAATTGATTTATCAAGCATTATTAATGCACCAAACACAAAGGAATTAAAAGAAATAATAAATAAGTGACAAAAAATTGTTTTTAGCACGTAGTGTCTCCTTAATTGCTTAAGCAGACAGATTCACGGCCCGCAAATTGTAATATAGATTAATTATTTAATGGACCTTTTTTCTTTCAGCATCAAGAACAGACCATTTTTTTTTACTGCTGATAGCAATATATATATATAGATTAATAATAAACAATATACAAAATCATATTTTTTTTAAAAATTAACTGATATTCACAAATATTGATTAATTTTTTATTTTGATTTGTTAATATTAATTTAATTCGTAATGGCTTGTCAATGTGTGAGAAGGAGAGTAAGTTTAATTTAATATGATGGGCATTTTCTTATTATGAGATTTTTTTTATTTGTTGTTAGGTCACACTGAATTATCAAACTGCATATTTAACTACTCATTTACGTACAGTTTGCACTCACTTTAAACATTTTAATGAATCTTGTTGTTTATAAAAAAAAAATTTACTCATTTACTTATGATTAATCATTTATCCTATGTAAGAGTAGTATAGAATATCTCTTAGTTTTTTCTTTTCGTGTTTTTTTTTAGCTTGCAATCAACTCGTTTGAATGCTTTATTTTGAATAATTGTTTTACTAAATTTTTAAAAAAAAATTGAGCATATTTAGATGGTGTAATTTTTTTTCCCAAAAATAAGCGCAAGAAAATTACTATTAATTATAATTTTTAATATAAAAATTTAAAAACGTTAAAAAGTATTATTCTAATTAGGAAGCGGTAAGCCGTAAGTGCCTGTATAGTCTCTAGAACTCTATATTGAGTAATATAAATAAATGAATTTATTTTGTAATCGTCCTTAACATTTAATTTAGAGACAAATATCAATTCAAGTTTTAAAATAACCGCTCCAACTGGATCAGTTAACTAATTAGATTCTTTTACGGTGATTCCTCTTTGCATATTTTTTTCACTTTTTTTATTAGCTCAATAACAGCTAGCCTGTAAATATACCAGAAGAAAATATAGCACACCTTTAACATATCTTTTATTATAAATAAATAATATAAATATATTATATTATTATTTAACTATAAATTATTATGTATAATATATTTATTAATTTTTATAATAACTATCTTAAAAATTACACTAAAAATAATTTTTAATTAATTAATAGAGTGAATCACCAATTTAATCATGAAAATTATAATGAATTTTTAAATTAGTCCTTAAAATTAATAAAACAACCAAATAATTCTTGAATTCGAATACTATCTATCAATTTAGTTCTTGAAATTATGATAGATGATTAAATTAGTATTAGTTATTGAAATTATAATAGTCAATTAAATTGATTTTTAAAATTAACAAGATTTAATTATAATTTTTATCTCATAAATTATAAAATCGTAATTTTTTCATTTATTTTTTTAACATATTTTAACTCTAAGTATATATAATTTTGTAATATTTCTCCCTTATTTTTAAATTTTCATCCATTTTATCCCATAAATACAATTAAACGATTAACATGGTCAAGTGTTATAGTTAATACTTGAACTGTTGGTTTCTATTAAAGTCACTAAATCATTTACCATATTTTGTTTATTATACTTTTGATCTCCTAAGTATATATTTATGTTTGTATGAAAAAATATTAAAGGTTGAGATAATAAATTTATTTATTAAATATTTTTATTTTAGTTATACAAACTTATTTATTCAATTATATAAAATTATTTTTACATTTTTCACTTGTTTATTTGAAGGACAGTTATTCAAAAAAAAAAATAAACAAAATAATTTATAAGATATTGTATAATTTAACTAATAATTAATTTTATATGGTTTAATAAATAAATTTATATATTTATAAATTTAAGTAATTTAAATAAAAATATTTAAAAATAAATTCAAATATTTTCATATAATAGATAGAGAAGCAATAACAAGGTTATATATTTAAATTAAACAAGTGAAATAGTTTAGTAGATTTGGTGGTTACAGAGAATAAATAAATCAAAGGTTCAAATCTAATTCCAAAATTTTTACTCTGCTTTAGAGGCTTAATTGTAATTATAATTACAATATGTGAAAATAAAAAGTAAAAAATATAATTTATGAAATTATATAAATTTAAGGTAAAATTGTGTAAAAAAAAATTAGTGATAAATTTTGTAAAAATTTAAAGTTATGTGACACGAAGTGTTAATAAAAGTTTTTAATTTTAAGGACCAGTTTAATTGACTATTATAATTTTAAAGATTAAATTAATTGATAATTTATAATTTCATAAACTATTTTGTTATTTTATTATTTTAAAAGATTAGTTTCACTATTCCTTATAATTTAATAGACTAAAATAAAAATTTCAAGAATCAATTTACTTGTAAATTAATTTTAAAGATCAATTTAATTGGTTATTATAATTTTATTATAATTTTAGAGACTAATTTGATGAATCACTCTCATTAATCATATAAATTTTTATAGTAACAGTGAGTGATTCTTAAACACCTTTTATTATTTACTAAAATTATTTAAGTTTTGTTAATAAATTAAATTGTATTAAATATATTTTTTAGTTTTTTAAAATCATTTAAAAATTATAAATTTTATATAAAGTATTTTTTGCTTAGTTATAATTATAGAAAATCATTTTTAATTTTAAAATTTTATATATAATTTTGATTTATTTTTAAGAAACTATTCAAATTAAATTCTCAAAATAGTAAAAGGAATCTTATTTTCTTGTATATTTTGATTTTATAAAAAGAATTAAATAAACACATTAAAAATGACTAGAAGTGACTTTTTTTTAGAATTTGACTAAAATAATTTAACAGTGTAAATATAGTTTAAATGGTTAACTTTTAATTACTTTAAAATAATAATTTTATAATTTTAAAAAAAATTTAACTTAAAAAATATATTGAAAGGAGTGCATGTGACTGAAGAAAGAGTACGAGTATATGTATCCAATTTGTTGATTAATCAATAGGAAACAATTGAACCTCAATCCCTAGGTTGTCAAACACGTACTTGTCGTTGCGTGTATAACTAGAATGTCCTAAAGAAGCTAGAAGGATCGGAATAACGAAGAAGCACCTTCTCTGCCAGCACTTGGTTCCTGCATGAACGTGATCAATGTGCAGGAGCTTTAGTAGTAATTCAGAGATGGTTGCGACTTCAAACAAAACCACGTTGGAAGAGGTTTTGGACATTGAGAATAACATGCCTCAGTGGGTGCTCAATCCTCCACACCCACCTTCCATGCTACGTCAGGTTGTTGACAACATCAAGGACACCCTCGTACTGCATCCAAATCCAAACACTTTCTCTTCTCTCAGGAATCAACCCTTTTCCAAACTCGCTTTCGCCTTGTTGCACCACTTGTTTCCCATTCTTACTTCATTCCAAAACTACAATGCCCAAAAGTTCAAGTGCGATTTCATGGCCGGTCTAACCCTTGCAATCTTTGCCATTCCTCAGGTACCTTCACCTACATCACAAAACATACAATATATATTTTCATATGAAATTCATTTTGAGAAAATATTCTAAAATTATTTTACATTACTGTATAATCATTTCCGACAATGTATGATAAATTTGTTAAGATTTTATTATAAATACTTTAAAAATCTTATCAACGATAATTTGTGATTAAATAATAGTATAAAATTATTTTATATATTTATTATGACACCATTAAAATTATTAATTTTATTTTTAATTCTTTTCATGATTTATATAATAAATATCTCATTTATCAACATTAAATTAATTCTAACTGAGTTCAAATGTCTTAAAATAAAAATTATTGAGTTTAAGTTATTTATAAATGAAAAAAATGTAATATAGAAAAAAAAAACTTAACTAAAGATGATAATTTTTAAAAAAATTAATTATTAATAAAATCGATAGATATTTCTTATTTATAACATTAAAAAAAAATCATTATTCCAAAGAATGAAAAGGAGGCTGAAATTATCGCTTAAAATTTTTAATTAAGAATACACAGGATATAATTATTGAGTGAATTAAAATTGATGGCTTTAATTGGTGTTGCAGTGCATGGGAAATGCGACACTGGCGCAGCTAAGTCCTGAATATGGCCTCTGTAAGTTGCATAATTAATAGCGAGAGATTTAATTAAAAAGTTAGGCACATTAATTCTAAAACTAATTGTTGATGATGATTTGGTCAGATACAGGAATTGTGCCACCTCTTATCTATGCGTTGCTGGCGAGTTCAAGGGAGATAGTGATAGGACCTGGATCTGTGGATTCACTGCTTCTTTCCTCAATGATTCAGACATTGAAAGTTCCAATTAATGATTCTATTACTTACACTCAGCTTGTTTTTACTGTAACTTTTTTTGCGGGGATCTTTCAAGTTGCTTTCGGGCTCTTTAGGTCAGTGCTATATATCCCTCTTATTTCTATTTACACTTATAATATCATATCATGAGGGTTTGATTTCGACATATGCTTTATGTATTGTGACAACCGCTAGCCAGTGCTCGTGGTCAACGACTAATATAATCATAAGTCGACCACCAACCTCAACAAAATCATATCAATACTTAAACTAAAATAATTAGCAAGCATTTTTGGTATTATTCAAATATCTTTTAATTTAAATAAAATTTAAAATAATTAAAATAGAGCTTGTTAAAGGTAAAATAATATTATTCTGGTAGCTACTGTATCTGTAACTATATAAAAACGAGATACAAGGATTTTTGGTGTACAAAGTTTTACATTTATTTTATTTTTATAATTTCTCCTATAAATTACTAATTCTCTTCTACTATTTTATTTTTCACTCATGTAATTTCTTTGCAAACTATTTATTATTGTTTAACTTCCAATATCTCTCTTTTATTTTATTTGTAATTAAAAAAACACCCTTTTCCCTCCTAGTATTAACTAAAACCCAATAAGTTTTGTGACTTCCATATACTCTTCTAAGGGTGGCCTGTCAGTAGATTCTCAAGAAACTACTTTATTAATCGACCCTACCATGTTAACAAAAAAAAAATAAAGTAAAAAAAAAACACATGAGTTATTTTGTATGACATCATGGATCAATTACAAAATTTTTGCAAATTAAAAACTTAATTCGAAAGAACAAGAGTCAGGTAAAATATGAAAGCACAAAATTAAACTATATGGAATAAAAGATTGCAATGGTGGTTTATCCCAGCCACATTTTCATCTTGTCATTGCCAAGTACAGTTAGTTACTGCTTAAATGCAAGTTTAGAAACTTGTTAGAAGTGAGAAATCTCATAAGTTATAAGTATTTTTTGTTTAAGTGTAAAAAATCATATCTGTGCGTAGAAGCAAATACGCGATAAGTATCATGGCATTGCTGAGTCTCTTTGTCACATTTTACAGGTTTGGTTTTCTGGTGGAATATCTTTCCCAAGCCACGATCGTGGGGTTCTTGGCAGCAGCTGCAGTGGGCATTGGGCTACAACAATTGAAAGGGTTATTTGGGATCGTTAACTTTACCAACAAAACTGGTTTATTTTCCGTGGTGAAAGCTGTTTGGACATCGTTCAAAAACAAAGTAAGAAAACGACAGTTCCTGCGGAAATTAAACAGAGCATTGAATTTGATTACAATTCCAACTTCATTATTATTACCTTAGCTAGTTGCTCAATTATTAATATTTCTTTCACCGACATTTTCAGTCAGAGTGGCATCCTTACAATTTCATCATTGGATTCTCATTTCTCTGTTTCATCTTATTTACCAGATTTCTGGTTAGTAATGTTGCCATTTTTATTTATTTATTTATTTTGTTTGGACTAACTAATTGTCACACTTGCGGTTCATTTTCTGTATATATGAATTGCCTGTACCACATTTAAACAATATTCTTGCATGTCCAATTAAATAGGGGAAAAGGAACAAGAAATTGATATGGTTGTCACACGTTGCTCCTCTCCTTTCGGTTATTGTATCCTCTGTTATTGCATACAAAATAAATGTTCACGAGCATCAAGTGAAGGACTACAGAGTTGAAGTATTGGGACCGATTAAAGGAGGTAGCTTCAATCCAAGCTCACTGTATCAGTTAACATTTGATGGCAGAGTAGTGGGTCATTTGATCAGAATAGGCTTGACCATTGCTGTTATTTCACTCGCGGTGGGGTATTCAAATTATTTTATATTTCCATTGATAAACATAGTGATAAATATTTAGTGAAGGGAATGTTTGTAATTATATAGGGATCTATTGCTGTTGGGCGATCATTTGCATCTCTAAGAGGACACAGTATTGATCCCAACAGAGAAGTGGTATCCTTGGGCATAATGAACATTGTTGGATCCCTCACTTCTTGCTATGTTGCATCAGGTAAATTGTTATCCAACATTATTGTAATCGATGTGGGACTAACCAAGCATGCGTTCTCTTCAATGCAGGGTCTTTGTCACGTACTGCTGTAAACTATAATGCAGGGTCTGAAACAATGGTGTCCAACATAGTAATGGCACTCACGGTCTTGGTGTCACTTAAATTTTTGACGGGGCTTTTATATTTCACTCCGAAAGCAATACTAGCAGCAATAATTCTCTCGGCAGTGCCAGGACTCATTGACCTAAACAAAGCATGTGAAATTTGGAAGGTTGATAAAATGGACTTCCTTGCTTGCGCTGGAGCCTTCTTCGGAGTCTTGTTTGCGTCTGCGGAAATAGGCCTTGTAATTGGGGTATATTTTACTTTTCTTTTTCTTTCAATTATTCTTTAACTTCAATTAAATCTTCAAAGTTAATTTACTGTCAAATGCCTGCCCATAATAATAATAATGACATGAATAATGGTCCTTAGCCACGTCCTTTTTAAACAAAATAATAAATATAGAGATAGAAAAATGAGCTGATATAGACAAAAAAGAAAAATGAATTAATGTAACTTGGCGCACTGATTGATAATTTTTTAACTAAGTTTTTACTAGTATAATTAGACTTTTCAAGCAAAGCCAAATAGAATCAACTGTTTTACCATTGCGTATTTAAGAATTCAATTTGTCCTAACCTATTGAATTGCCCATGAAATCAAACTTATTTTACTTGTTATAAATAAATATACCATTATTTATCTTAGGTTACAGAGGATTTTTTTTTTCTAATTACCTAATGTTTAACTTAATTTTTTAAGATTTCTTTTCTTCTTAAAATGACAAGTTATTTTAAATAATTTCTTTAAAAAATCTTTAAAATTAAGCAACTTAATTTTTATAAAAACAAAAAAAAAAGTGGCATAAGTAGTTTTTTTTTTAAAAACAAACTAGTTTAAAAATTCGTTTTTAAGCTAAAAAAATTAAAAATTATCAAATCAATTCTAATTTATATTTTAAATTTTAACTTAATAAAAACTTTTAACCTAAAAGAAGGTTGAGCCCAAAACACCCAGAGGATGTAGTTCATGTTTCTCTTTAGCCATCGCTGACAAGATGAGATTAATGTTTGTCTTCCTAGAGTTGTTCTCGTTGAATTAATTTTTCTTGGGCTTTCTAGCCGCATTCGTTATATATATAAAAAAGAAAACTTTTCTTGGTCATCATGCCTGTCTTAAGTTAAGTATATATTTGTTAAATCAAAATTTATTTGAAAAAAATATATATATTTAGCTAAAAGTGAAGGGTTTTGGCAATTCAAAATGCCTATTAAATCTAATAGAATGAGTTTTTTTATATAACAATAATAGTTAATATTTTCATTGTTATTGTATTAAAATTTCCTAATGTCTTAAAAATTTACATATCAACTTATTTAAAGATATTTAAGTTAATTGAAAATTTTAAAAGATCAAGTAAACCTTAAAGCAAAATTTATGTGAAATAAACAAGTCAAATTCAAGTATTAGACATGAAAAGATGAAGTCTAACCTAAAATAATTCATTTCTACCTTGAAAGAGGATAACTATATGTACATGATGACACTTATTTACATATTGGATATATTATTTTGAAGGTTGTAATTATAGTATTCGTACACTATTCTTAATATTATTTTTTTATATGCATTTTACATACTATCTTTATGATTAGTTAATCATTTTAAACTATTCTTCTCTTATTTTTATTTATATATTTAAAATTTTCAACTGTGTATGACCTATCATCTTTTATATCTAATTTTAAATTAAAATTTAAGATTTTTTATAAAAATTATTTGATTAATATAATTTTATATCATAATTTTAAGTATTCATTATAAATTCAAAATATAATTTATATATTAAAAATAATTATTTTTTATGAGTTTTAATTATATAAAAATAAAAATTTATCCTATATAATGTATAGATTAAAATGTTAGTTTTTATAAAATATATTGTCCTTCTCTAAAAAAAATTAATATATTAAACTTTAAGTCATTTTAACGTGAATTCTTTAGTGACATTTTTTCTCTATGATTTTCAGCCATCAACAGTAGTTAGTTTTAAGTGTTTGGTCTTCAGAAAATGAATAAAGATTTTTTTATGAAAATTCAGACTAGTCGCAGATAAAGAATGAAAAATATCTCTAACAGGACCAATCCTAATTTTTCATCATTTTAAGATGTTTGTTTGTGTTAAATCATATTATGTATATAGCATATTTCATTCTTCAAGAAAGGAGAATAACTTTAAAAATTAGAGAAGAAAACAATATAATTGATTATCTTTGAGAAGAACAAAGCATGTAATTTACCCTTTAATTATTATAATCAACAATTAATGGTATGTTATTTAGCCGTTTGGACTGCATTGCACACGTTATGAGATGCTAAACGTGAGAACCAATTAATTTTATTTTATTTTTACTTTTGCCATAATGACGATCGAGCCTTTTCAAATGCACACACAAACATGCATGTACTGTCTGATTTGAAATTTTTATGCACAAGTTAGTTATGATTAGAGAGAAAGAATACAATAAATTTAATAGTAAATGAAACTATTTATGTTTTCTAGGCTATTTTCTTGATTGTAATGGCAAAAGATGAGGACTTTTGTGATCCTCACACAGTATGTTTAATCTTACTTGATGTGACTACATAAATTCTAGTGCAGATCACGATATCATTCGCGAAGATAATTATAATCTCAATTCAACCTGCTATAGCGATTGTTGGAAGGCTTCCAGGAACCCATTCATTCGGCGATGTTGAGCAATATCCAATGGCTGTTAACATTCCTGGAGTTTTGATTGTCTCTTTAAAATCTGCTTGGCTTTGTTTTGCAAATGCAAATCTTGTTGAGGAAAGGTATCTCTTGTCTAGCACTACCCTTAATTGGCTCTTCATATTTTCTTGTTATATATGGTTCCTTGAATTTTGATGTAAATTAACTTGAGTGTACACATTATTGAAAAGGATTGAGAGATGGGTGATCAATGAAAAAGCTAAGGATGGCAAAGGAGGAGAAAGCACCTTCATACACGTCATTATTGATGCCTCAAGTGAGTCTCGCATTAAAGAATTAACCTAATTAAGTTATTGACATGAAATTTAACGTTGTCCTTAATTAATAACATGATAGGTCTTACGAATATTGACACCGCGGGAATTGCTTCTTTGGTGGAGCTCAATAAAAATCTGACTTCACGTGGAGTACAGGTGAGTTTTTCTTAATTGTTTTGTCTTACTTTTCTTTTCATCTAGCTTAGATCTATTTCACACCTTTTGTTTTTGCCCCGAATATTGCTATTAATTCATTCATTCATTCTATCCCTTAATTTATTTCAGTTAGCCATCGCTAACCCTAAGTGGCATGTAATTCACAAGCTAAGATTAGCTAACTTCGTGAGCATAATTGGAGGAAGGGTTTTCCTTTCTGTGGGAGAAGCAGTAGATGCATGTCTTGGCACTAAGATGATTGCAGTATAACCAACAACAATTGGCTTTCTATGGATTAATTGCTTTTTGTATTTGGAGCAAATTGTCAAACATTTCTTAGTTATTAATTTAATCATAAATATTTAAAAATTTAATAATGTTAACTAAAAAATATTTTATATTCATTTTTAATATTGATATATATATATATATATATATATATATATATATATATATATATATATATATATATAATTAAAGAAACTCAGAAAAGAGTATTGTACACCGATTTTATATATTAAGAAATTAATTTACACACTCTCAAAATTAAAAATAAATTTTATTTAATAATAAATAGTGTGTATTTAATTAATTGAATGTGCAATGTGATGTCTAAATTCGGGTATCCTAGACCGAAAAATCATGTGTTGCAAAAAAGCAACAAAATTGATACATATGTTTGGGAGTCACTTTTTAGGGAAATACTACCTTTGTTTTTTATTTTTTTCCACTTAAGTTAGTGGTACATACATTAAGACATAAAATTAATTAATGTCTTTGATTTATTTAAAATTATTTTAAAACTTCACGTTATAACTTTATTTATTTTACTTTTAGATTTAAATTGGTTGCTAGTTGTAGTAAATATAAAAGTACTTGTTTTTAGTTCTTCAAAGAAAAATAATCTCTTTTCAATTTTCTTTTTAAAAATTTATTAAATGTGATCTTTATTATTTAAAAAAAAATCTCTTTTTTGTCTCTCGCTTATGAAATTAAGTACACATGACACATTTATAAATGAAAGACTAAATTGAAGCAATTTTTTTAGTGACTAAAAATACATATTATCTGTTTAACTATAACATATTAATAAAAGATTTATAATTTAATCTTCGTTAAGGTTTTTTTTTTTTAAGCTTAGGAGTTGAACGTGTTTTTTCTGACCTAATTATTTTTAAAGTAAAAAGCACTCATTTAATTTACTTGTTTATGGACACAGTATCCAAATTAAAATCCCTAATGAGTGTAATTCACTTTATCATTCTCACCTATTGAAATGTTGAAAAACTTGTCTACATTCAATGTATCGGAAAGATATGGTGTCAGCGCATACGTTAGTGGACCAAAGACAACGTGCTCAGATGCTTGAGCTCATTAATAATTAATGACTTCTACTAGGTTTGATTCAAATTAGTGGCGTTGACAGAGTATAAAACTCTACGGAGAATGTTTTTTAATTTTACCTTTTTATGATCGTTCACGGATTGCCCTTTCATCGTGGTGCTTTGCTTTCTTTTCTTTTCTTTTTTATATATATAAAGTTGTATTACTAGAAAATTTAAAATTTATTATTAAATAATTTTGTGATTAATTTTAAAATCAATAATTATTTTATAGTTAATTTTTAGTAAAAATAATTAATAATAAAATTATTATAATATTAATAGTAGCATGAATAAGTAGTAAATTAGTTAAAAAATACTCTTAGTTAATTTATAATAAATTTTTAAATTTTATAGTTATTTTTTAACTAATTTGTAGTAATAAAAAGTATAAATGAATATAACTTAAATTTAATTAGAAAAAATAATATTTTAGTTAATTAATAGTTAATTAGTTAGAATTTAACTACTAATTTAAATGATAGTTAAAATTAATAAGAAAATAAAAAATCTTATAGTATCATATAATTGGAGATAAGTATATGTAATTTTCACAAACTTTGTGCTTGTTTGGGTTAACATTCATAATCACGTCTAATTCGGTTGTTTGGTTACATTTTGCAAATTTTCTAAATTAATTTAAAGTGAATCAAACTTTCTAATTTTGGTTGAATATGATTAATTTAAGGAAGAAAATTTACAAAAAAAATTAAAATACATTTTTGCTCACACTTATTTTAATTAATTTATCATTGAAATAAAGTTAATTTTTAAATTCGATCGTTTTTAAAATATAATTTATTAACACATTAATTTTTAAAAAGCATTTTTTTTTCAGTAACAAACATATAAACATGAGCTAGGGGGTTCATCTAAGCTGTTGTTCCTTTCTAGATGATTTCAAGTATCCGTCATGCCTGATGTGTATCAATATCTATCAATGTCCTAAGAAAAAAAAAACAAAAAAACACACTAGTGATCTGATGACGAAGATGAGACTCGTAATGACATGAGAGGGAAAGATATATAAGAGGGAAAACTGTGTTTGGGTCAACCATTACAAATTCAATTTTAAATTATTATAATTATAAAATTAATATATATTGATTAGAATAAATTTAAAATGTTTATCTTAATAATAAAGTTTAATATAAATTCTTATATAACTCATAATTTTTTTCTTATAAATAAAATAAAGTTAATTATGTGATGAGTACAAGAGATACAATTATCAACCTATGCTAAAAGTAAATGATGTTTTGTTGACAAAATCTAACTCTATCTGTATTCATGTTATGTGTTCTACAGCACACATTTCAGCCTATAAGTAGAGCGTGCAAAATCTACCTAATTTGGTGGGCTAATTTTCTGGGCTGCTCAAATAGAATTTGGTTAATTTAATTAAGTTTGTAGGGATCGATTAAATTCTAAAAAAATCTTTTAAAATAAATCAGACTTATTTTAATTTGATATTTTTCTAAAAAAAATTAATTCTTTTAAATTTTAGATATTTTTAAGAAAAAAATTATATCCAAACCCACCTAACACGACAGATCACTGAATCAAATTGGGTTATAAAAATGTTGACCCATATAATAATTAGGAACTGAACCATTTGTAAGTAGATCTATGGGTACAATAAAGAGAGACAGATATTGTCTTTAATCTAATTTAAAATAAAATTATAAATTAATTTAAAATTAATATTTGTTAATAATAAAAAATTAAAATATCAGTAAAAATATATTGATAAAAATTAAAATATACAATTTAATTTAAATTATATTTTATTAAATTTGATTGGATCGAATTTTTTTAAAAATAATTCAAATCAAATCAAATTATTTATGTATTATTTTAATCTTTGGATGAAATATTTTTTTTAATTATATGTAAAAAATCCTAAATATACCCTCAATCATTTTTTTTATTATACATCTCTAAATCTTCATATATCATTTTTGTTCTATGATTTTAATTTTTATTGATGTTCATTTAAACCTTAACCTTATGAACTAATGTTCTCTCTCATATTATCACATTAGTGTAGGTGGTGTGCGAAAGTAATGTACTCAGGCTAATGAAGGAAAAATAATAGCTGTTTTTTTTAATTACCTTGATATTTTAAATTTATAATCCACTTATATATATATAATTTAATTTTAACTCACCAACATGGGATTTGCTCTCTACATTCAATCTGAAGCACTGCTTTGCAACCTGTAAGCTCATGACAACGACAACACAAAAACACCTGCGCACTAAAAAATGTAGTGCCAACATTCGCAACTAGTATAGCGCACCAATTAGTAGATCCTCCATGTTCCAAAAATAACTCTAAGCTAGCGTAGGTAGAAGTTTAGACTTTAGACATGAGGTTGGATTTGAGAATCAGCTACAGAAATGGATTAGAAAATTTCACCACTTTTACATTAACTGCGATCAATTGTTTTTCATGGTCTCTCTCTGCGTTTAGCTAATGGTTTCTACTCAATTTAATGAGAATTTTAAATGTCTTCTCCACAAGTTCAAACTACCTAGGGAAAAATTCTAGCTACCATCTTTTTATAATAGGTGTTACTCCAACTTTTTCTTTAATACATTAATTTCCAAATAATTCTATCTTGTCTAGTATATTCACTCATTTAATGTAACATTTTCATTTCTACTACATTAAATTTATTCTCTCATTAAGTTTTTATCGCTCAACATTCAATTCCATACAATATTAAAATAAAATACACTTTTACTCATTAGTTTCACACTTTCTCAACTTACCACCTCCACCCTTTTTATATCGCTTATCCTTTTCTAATTTGAAACAGAGTAAAACCATTAACCTTTTTTGTCAAATTTAATGTCAATTTTTGTGTGTGTCACTTCTATGTTTTAGGCCAAAGTAAAATTGTTAAGTTTTCTATTAATATTATTAGTTACGTAAAATCCTAATTGTTAATTGGCAAAAAAAAAAAAAAAACCTTCATTGGCATCAATAAAAACATTTTATCTAAAAACACAAATTATGAAATTATGATGGTTGATGGGATTATGGTAAGTGTACCATATTCTTGTAAGTAATAATAAAGAGTTAAGTTTTAGTATCATTATTAGGAATCTAAAAGAGATATATGTAACGTGGATATTCACTGCTAATGGAGCGTGAATGGGTATGAACGTATTCATATCTGAATCTGAATGTAATTGCTATTCATTTAATTTTTAAATATAAGTATTTTAATTAGTATTATTGTGTAGAGTAGTTATATAAAATATTGAAATAATTTATTGTTTTGGCCTTTAAATTATTTTTGAAAAAAATGTTAAAATAATTAAATATTATAATTAAAATATTTTTAAATTATTTTATAATAAATATCCATGGATATTTTTTATACCCACAAATATTAACGAGTACCCATATAAATAGTGGGTGGACATAGGGTGGATATTTATCTATCAAGGTGGGTAGTGAAAGACTACTACCTTGGTGAAAGACTACTACCTTACTCACCCCAATCTACATCATGCTTATTATTAAAGATTGAAAGTGAATTTGTAATTTATAAAAGAAATTTCTAGTAGAAAACAAAAGAATGATTTGAAATTAAATTGTTTGAGAAAACAATAATTAAAAATGAAAGAAAAATAAAAAAATACTTTTGAAAATTTTCTTTTAGAAACAAGTAGAACACAGAAATGACTTTGATGTAAATGATGAAGATATTAGATTAGGTTTCATTCAATTTCATATAAGATTTCTAATACGATTTTTTTAATTTATTTAAATTTAAACATTTATTTTTAATTAAAAACCATAATTTTTAAGTGAAATTAAAAATAAATAAACCTTTAAGAGTGAAAATTATTAACCATAGTAAACATCTAATATCTTAGAGTACATTCATAGAACAAAATTTTCATTCACAGTATAGATAAAAAAAATCATCTTAAAGTTTATCTAACAGTCATAAGTATATAAATTTATTACACCAGAACTTTAATCATAAGTAAAAAGAATTATTTTAATAAACTATTTTAAGAGAATTATAAACTACTTTTCATAAAATTCAAATTGATAAATTCTATATAAACTATTCTAAATAATCTCTTAATAAATAGAGACTTATTTCTTTTTTAAAAAATTACGAGCATGAAAACTTTGTTTAAAAAAATTTAATTATTGATATTTATTTAAATATTTAATAAAATTACAAGTACTTATAAAGTAACTTAACGTAAAATTATTTTAGTTCTCACTTAGCTGAATTAACCTCTTCAATAATTTAATCTTTTCTTTATTTTGTTTCCTGTAGCATTGACATTCTGGTAGCCTTATTAGGTCATCCGACCAATTGTAGGATAAATTCGGAACATATATATATATATATAAAGCATGATTCGGTAACTAATTAATCAACACTACATATGCAAGTGAGCTATTCACTAAAATATTGTTAAAATAAAATAGTTTAAAATTGTAAATATAATTAAAATCTAAATTGAATTAATTTCAAAAATATACTTATATAATAAATCACTACTTTTTTTTATCATTTTTAGTAATAAAAATGTTACTTTTAGTATTTTTTTTATATATTTAATAACATTTATTTAAAATAAAATATTATTAATTACATTTTACAACATGATTGAAATACATTTGCTAAAATGTTACTAAAAATAATAGATAATATATTTTTTATATTTTTATAATATTTTTCAATGTTACTAAAACCATATATGTTGTAGTGAATATATATGATTGTATAAAAAAAATCTACAGACATTAAATTACCGTATTGAAAGAATATATTTTAATTTAATATAGATTTAACTTTCTTTTACTAAAATATACTTATAATGTTTTTCCAATATAAATTAGAATAATTATTTTAAATATAGATTTTTAAGAATTATTCTTCAATAACAAATTTTTTTTAAAAATATTCTTAGATGAGAAGTGTAACACCCTTCGTTATAATAGTATCCCATAAAAAATGTGAAAGAAAGTTATTGAAGTTTGAAACACTACTTCGGTCGTAATAAAAATGACTAATAATAATAAATTTCTCACATAAAATAACAACATTGCACTCAAATATAATATTTTTTATATAAATCTAAGGTACACAAAAATATTAAACATCTAATAACATATTCGAATAATAAATGCATACACATATTCAGTCATAAACAATCTTCATTCAACTAACAGTTAATGAGTTTAAAGTCAAATTATATAAAGAAATACTAAGTCTTTTACGTTCCTTCAATTTCAACACACTGTGGTCAACGTATTTTGAAAACAACATTCTTAATGAGATATAATCCAGTGAATAAAAACAAGTTTAAAAATAGTTTGTAAATAGTATTTGTTATCAATCTGTGTGGAAATCGGAAACTTTGTCCATGATATCTGCGAATTAAAGTTATAAAAGAATCATTTACATACCAAGTAACACATTCTCTCATAGATGTACTAATAATAAAAGATTTTATAAGTAAGCAATCTCCCCCCAAAAAACATTTAATCAGAATCACTTAACTCGACTAATTAATTATTGAAACCAATGTGAATCTCATATTCACCTTCTCCATCCGAGATGTATCACACACCCATCTCAAATGCGAATATGTGACAAAGTAAGATATCTCATCCCAAATAATAACATCCTCCTTCTCTATCTGGAATGAAGGTATCTCATTTCTTAAAATGAACTTCAGAAATAACATTACTTTAAATCAAGTGTAAGACATACACTATACACATAATTACAACAAATCAATACTATTCATAACCATGTTTATATCTCAAAGACTTTTTGACTTATTGATTCCTAAAATAGATGTGAATCCCAAATTTACTTATCGTTTTGATTCCTAAAACCAGTGTGAGTCTCTGACTCACAATGAATCCCATATTTACTTATCTTTTTAGTTTCTAGAATCAGTGTAAGTCTTAAACTCACTAAGGTCTATGAGATCATATTCATGCAATGATGTCTCACTACTTCTCTATCCCAAATGAACATATTTCATATCCCAAATGAACATATTTCATATCCCAAATGAACATATTTCATATCCCAAATATAAGTATGTTTAATAAATTAGATGTTCCATCCTAGATGAAAATATATTTTATCCTATTCCCAGAATAGAATTTCTATTGTCATTCCCTTCGAAAAATAATGACCAACTCTAATAATAATAAAATCATCATTTGATGATAGATAATTGACTTCTCAAACCTCTATCACAATTAAACTATTAATTAAGAGAAACAACTCCAATTGAATTTTAACAAATAACTAGATTTCCTTAAAATACACACTTTTCTTATTAAAATTTCAAAGAAACTATATTTCCCAAAAAGTTACTTAATTAAACACAACAATTAGGTTGTAGAAAAATTCTTAAAACTTGTTAACAAGAACTTCAAAGAAATCTGACATATAAAAGTTGTATACCATGGAAGTTTAGAAAGATATTGTTCTTCTAATTTTGAACAAATGCTAAAGGATTGTCTTCTTTTAGTACAGTGGCGTCTCCTAAATTTTTTTAGTTCTCTTTTCCTTTTTCTTCTAAGCATGTGATAGGTTTTCTAATTGTAAAAGTAACTTCATTTTCTTTCCTTCTTTTCCCGGTCTCTATGCATGTAACCTAGTATTTTTCCTATTTACTATTATTTTTATTTTATTTTATCTTTTTAGAAACTATTTACTATTTACGTTCAAATACACTTACATTTGCAATTCTATCTCCTTGAATTTTATTGAGCATGGAGACATAGAATACCCTTATAAACCCTTTTTTTTTATTATATATTTTTATTAACTTTTTTTTATTTTTTATAATTATTAAATAATTTTAATATATCTTATTATAATCATTTTCTATTTCAAATTTCATAACAATCTAATCTTTTTACTAACTAAATAAAATATATAGCTAAATAATTATTTTTGAAATTTAGGATGTTATATTGAAAATATTTTAAAAATTTATCACCACTTTTCTTGAGATACATGTATTATTCCAATTTCGTGTATTGAATATTTAATTTAATTTTTCAATTGTTTTATACCTTTCAAATATATTTTTAATTTTAATTTAAATATAATTTGATTTAACAACTACCTTAGCAAAAATTTTTCTCAACTATCTCAAACAATTTTTTATTTATCATTGTATGTATATTTGATTTTCTCGACTGTTTATTATTTTTTTATCTATTTTTTATCTTTATTTTTAAATTAAATTTTAATATTTTTAAGAAAAGTATAAAATAATTAAAATAATTATGCATCACAATATAAACTATTTATTATAAATATAAAATACAATTTATATATATTTTAAAATATTTATATTTTATTATAATTTTTAATTATAATGTAGTTTATTTATTAAAAACTAATTATTTAGTACACATTTGAGGTATATAAAAATAAACATTGGTCTCGTACATTGCACAAAGTAAATCACTAGTATTAATTAAAAAAATTAAAAATTAATAAGATTGGTAATTATGATAAAATAAAGTAGAAAATTTATTTTTTTCCCTTTCTTTTTTCTAAAAAAAAGGTTAAATTAATACGTAGATCATTGTAATTTATAAAGTTGTTAATTACATCCATATAATTAAAAATGTTTTAAAAGATCTTTATAATTAAAAAAGTTTCGTAACTAAAACTCTTACTCCTAATTCCTTAATTTATATTTGGTTTAATTACTCTGGTGATGTTAATTACAACTTACTAACTTTATTTTACATAGGTTTCAATATGGTTTAAGTTCTTATAATATAACTTTGTTTGTTTGTAGTAAATTATAAAATATACTATAATAAGTTAAACTTAATAAATTGAAATGTAAAAATAATATAAATTAATATATTAAAATTAAATTATAAATATTTAAGTAAATTGGTTAATTGAAAAATAAGAAAAATATTAAATATTAAGAATAATAAAATCACTTTTCATAATTTATTTATATATAACCTTAATTTAAAATATTATTCATTATCTTAATTATTTTAATTAATACTATTTATTTTGTTAGTAAATATTAAACTAACTATAATTAACGATAAAAACTAAAAAAGAAAAAAGAGTAAATGTTAGAGATTTAGGAAGAACAAAATTTTTTATAAGGATTAAACCTAAATAGAATTATATTTGAATAGATTTCAAACATATTTAAATTTTTAAAATATCATAAGTTTATATATTTTTATATATAATATAATTTAATAATAATAATAATAATTATTATTATTATAATTATAATTTGTCCAATATTTTGTTACTTTTTATTTTTTATTCTTTTCATGACATCTCAATGTATCTCATGTTTTTGTCTAGTAAACACCACATTAACATATGTGAAATAACATGTTAGCTTCGATATCATAGAGGGATTTAGTTGCAATTTTTTAAAAGTATTTCTAATTGTAAAAACTTGATAAAACTACACGGACATGTAGGTTAATTTAACCAAAAGAAAAAAAAAAGTCTTGAACACGTGTTAATATAAGAATTAATTTGTTTCAAATACTTAAATAATCATCAATTAAATTTTAAAACAATCATCATTTTATAAAAAATCTCGACACACTAGAGTTCGTACACTAGAGTTCGTCTAATAACAAAAGATTTAAATAATTTATCTTGAAGTTCTGAGTTTAAATCTTGCCGAGCCTTTAGTAATATCCAACTTTACATGATGAATCCTCTAGTACATGTTTAGATTTTCTATGTAAATATTTTAGAAGTACATTCAGAATAAAAGATACAAAAAAAAAAAAAAGATATGCATCATTAAAAAAAAAAAAAGAAGAGGTAATCCAAAACCTAGCTTGAGTTGATCTGTTATATATTTTATTTGGTGTGAAATGTGAAGCAAGGGTTTTGGTTGGTCTATATAAGGTGCTTTGTAATAGCAAGTCCTTCAACTTAGTAGCTTGTTGAATCCACAGGTAAGTAAGTGTGATGAGAGTGTAGTGAGAAAATTTGGTGACGAGACAAAGTTCTCCCAAACACTTCAATATGGATTCTTCAGTGATGGAAACCTGCAAAAGAGACGATGTGCAGATGCAGGTGGACATTGAGAAGAACGCAGAGGACGTTATTAGGTCTCAGTGGGTGCTTAACGCTCCTGAGCCCCCAAGTCCCTGCCGTGTCCTTGCAGATTCTGTCATAAAAACTATTTCTCACTATCGACATAAGTTTTCCTCTCACACAGATCAACCCTTCACCACACTCCTCCTTTCACTTCTACACCTCATTTTTCCCATTCTTTCTTGGGGCAGAAACTACACTGCTACTAAGTTCAGGAAAGATCTTCTTGCAGGCCTCACTATTGCTAGTCTCTGTATTCCCCAGGTATATATATCTATTTCTAATTAATTTATAAGCTATGCTAACACTTGCAATTTATATAACACTATTTTGAATGCAGAGCATTGGGTATGCCACCTTAGCACATCTTGAACCTCAATATGGCCTTTGTAAGCCACTTTTTTCCAGTCTTTTATTTTTTAATAGTAATCACATAACATTAGGATTGGACTCGATATTAATTAGTTTATTACTAATTTGTGTAATTAATATATAAAATGAATTAGATACAAGTGTGGTACCACCGCTTATCTATGCTGTAATGGGAAGTTCTAGAGAGATAGCAATTGGTCCTGTGGCCGTTGTTTCTCTGCTGTTATCTTCAATGGTCCAGAAATTAGTAGACCCTTCTGCTGATCCGGTGGGTTATACAAAGCTCATTTTACTTGCTACTCTCTTTTCTGGTATCTTTCAGACTTCCTTTGGACTCTTCAGGTGATCCATATACTATATATATCCTCATGTTCCTTTTATTATTGAGAGAGTTTAGCAATTAAGATGCATGATTTAAGTGCAGGCTGGGGTTCCTTGTGGATTTCCTATCCCATGCTGCAATCGTTGGATTTGTGGCAGGAGCAGCCATTGTCATTGGCCTTCAACAGTTTAAGGGACTTTTTGGAATCTCACATTTTACGACCAAAACCGACATTGTCTCTGTCATCAAAGCTGTCTGGGAAGCACTTCACAATCCCGTATGCTACTTTCCCTATAAATTTGGAACTAAAACATTATAAATAGTATATATATATATATATACACACACAAGACAAGACTCGTACGTTAAAATTTTATAAATCATTCGCTCTTATTTTTCATTTTCTTCTCTTTCCAATTTAGAACTTGTAAGTACAAACACTCATCGATCTGCTTCCACTTATTAAAAATAAAGTTAAAATATATGATAACAATAATTAATAAACATTCTCTCATTATAATTTCATCTCCCCAAGCTTCCAATTTAAGAGGCATAAGAAATGCAATGATTAAAATTAATTTCCAAGAACTAATTAAATATAATTTCATCATGCATATTAACGGTAGCATTTGTTGAATTACAGTGGAACCCTCGAAATTTTATCCTCGGATGCTCGTTCTTGGCCTTCATCCTAACGATGAGATTTCTGGTGAGCTAGCTCTAACTAAGTCCTTATTAAATTTGCTTTTCCAATTTATAGTTCATTTGAAATTTGTGGTAATTTCCGGGCAGGGTAAAAGGAAGAAGAAGCTGTTCTGGTTGGCATCAATCTCTCCTCTTGTATCTGTTATTGTGTCAACTCTACTTGTGTTTCTGACAAGAGCAGATAAAAATGGAGTTAAAATTGTGAAACATGTCAAAGGGGGATTGAATCCAAGCTCCATCCATCAGTTAGACTTCAACAACCCCTACATTGGAGAAGTCGCCAAAATTGCACTAGTGGTGGCTGTCGTTGCCCTTACTGTGAGTACCCAATTATTATTATATGGCATAATTCTACTTTTAATTCTCTTATTATATATTCTCATTTCACAAATTTACTCTTGCTATTTTTTTAATGAATTTAATCCCTCCACTGTATCAATTGTATAATTTTAATCTGTTAACTTAATATTTAATATTTAATAAAAATATGTCATATCAATATTTCAATTAAATATTAAATATAAAATTTAGCTAATTATATATGCCACACTAAACTTCATTAATTATGATGATGAAGTTAAAGTTACCATATTCCTTTCTTTTTGTTTATTTGTTTATTTTCCTTTTCATGATGATAAAAGTTGGTGCCTTACCCATTATAGGAATCTATTGCTGTTGGACGATCTTTTGCATCCATCAAAGGATACCAACTTGATGGAAACAAGGAGATGATGTCAATAGGTTTCACAAACATCATAGGATCTTTCACCTCCTGCTACGTTGCAACTGGTATAATTTTTTTTATCAAAGCATACCTAATTCTCAACTAATACAGAGACGAATATAACAAAATTGGAGTTGTGAGATTATTTTTGTTAATTAAGTTATTTTCAAATGCTGCTCTGAATTGTTATAATGATAAAGTAACGTGGAAGTTGAAACAAATCAATACGCGAGTGACATTTGATTATACTTTCAAGAACAACTTTAAGTACATGTGTTTGAAGGACAAAAGGTGCAAGTAGTTTAGAAGCATCGATCTTCTAATTAACATATATTTTTCTCGTTCTCTTCTTAATTTATGCAAACGAAAAAGTATATATAAAAGATTTTATTAGGCTTCAAAGTAAAGATACACTGCAGAATTTATATATGCTTTTATATTCTTATTGCATTTCTCACAATTTTACCAATTAAACTGTCTTGAAAGACAATAATATATATTCGACAGATTTTTAAAATCACGATGAAATGCTAGTACGAACAAGTGTATTAAATTTTACTCTTTATTTCGGTATCTTTCGAGTCTTTTATTACCACTTTTGTAAAATTACTTTCGGAAAGCATAAGAGCAATATTCCAACCTAAAAAGAAAAAATATTCCAAAATCATCAAATAATTTAATTAATCAATCCATGACGTTCTCTCCTTTGACCTCTTCTTATTGGAAAAAATAAATTATGAATACTTTTTGAAAGTTAACTAGGTAAAATGATTTTATCCGGCGACCGATGAAGGTGGTTGAGCAAGTAGCAGCAAAACAGAAAATTATTTTAATGTTGTTTTTGTTTAAGAATATTATAGTGAAGAATATTATTATGGCAGGTTCGTTCTCTCGCACTGCTGTTAATTATGCGGCTGGCTGTGAAACTTTAGTGTCAAACATTGTTATGGCCATCACTGTGTTGCTATCACTTCAATTTTTGACAAAGCTCTTGTATTATACTCCAACCGCTATTCTCGCTTCTGTGATCCTCTCTGCTCTCCCAGGACTCATTGATGTTACTGAAGCTTATAAAATTTGGAAGGTTGATAAGATTGACTTTCTTGCTTGCACTGGAGCCTTCTTTGGAGTACTCTTTGCTTCTGTCGAGATTGGTCTTCTAGTGGCGGTAATTATTCACACTTTTTCATCACTTCTCACTCCTATTTTTACTTTAATTCATACATAACAACATATTCAATTTTATTATAAATTTTACATTATTGTAGGACTCATTTTTATTTATTTTTTAATAAAATTTTACTAAAAACCAAAATTACATTTAAAAGAATGCGTCAGAAATGCTTTGTTAACTTTCCTCTTACTATAAAACAATAAAGAGCATTCGATGTTTTTAATTAAACGCAATTTGTTATTCAAAATAAAATAATATCAATAACCCACAAAAAAACATATTTTTTATATAAAAATTATATATAATTTTTAAAATAAAAAATTAAAGAGGAGGAAACAATATATATATATATATATATATTGTCAGCTTTTGCTGATGTCCTTGTTATAATGGGGTTACTGTTTTACAGTATGGTGCAACTGTTACTGTTTTAAGAACGTCATAAAATATGGCTAGCGATAAGCACCACTATACTATATATAATGTAGTATATATATATTTTCATTGAAAGAACTCTCAATTAAGTTAATTTCTGTATTAATTCTGGAAGAATATATCAACGTACCTTAGCATCGTTACCCCACTCACCCTGAATTTCTAATGTTTGTCACTAAAAGATTTTTTTATTTTCTTACTAATTTTGGTTATTATTTAAATAAATAGTTAAATCTTAACTAATTAATTATTAATTAATTAAGAAATTATTTTTCCTAATTAAATTTAAGTTATATTTATTTATACTTCTTATTATTACAAATTAATTAGAAAATAACTACAAATTTTAAAAATTTATTACAAATTAACTTAGATTATTTTCTTAACTAATTTGTTACTTATTTTATGCTACCATCAATATTATAGTAATTTTGTAGTTAATTATTTTTACTAGAAATTAACTACAAAATAACTATTGATTTTAAAATTAATTACAAAATTATTTTATAATAAATTTTAAATTTTCTAGTAGTGTGTGCCACATCAAATAATAAATTATATATGAATGATATTAAGTATATATAAATTAATGTATAGTTGTGAAGGCACCCAAACTCAGATTTACTGTTGAAATTATGAAACGCAATTATCTGTCAACAGTTCTATGTGTGAAGGCAATGACACTATGAGCGGACATCCATTAGCTTGTTGCCTAGTTGTACTGTTTAAGAGTAATATGGTTTTTATCCAAAATAACAAATTTTAGTATTCATAATAATATATCGGTGATGGCATGGGCCAAAGCCTAACTTCTCCATTATATAATAAGCAAGCTCCACCACTTCACTGGACCCACATATTTGGCACTAAGTGTGATGAGGAATGAACGTGCACCGTTGAAAACTGCATAAGTGCATATTGTCTCTGGTTGGGACAAATTTATATCTTGAAAATTAAAGCCACCTAATAAATTCTCTATATGGAATGATATTCCTTTCTAGGGTTGCAATCACTTGACTGAGATCTTTAATATAAGAAGTTATTAACAAATCATTAACACTTAAAGGTATTAGGTCAAATTGTCTCTTTGTTCTAAATGGCACAGATCGAATAGTCCTTTTCTCTTTTGGAAGTGACAGATATATACAAAAATTCGTCGACAAATTATTAATTAACATTGTTTTATAGCAGAAACGACCTCCACACTTGCTTTGGCATAGATGTTAGATACTATGATTAAAGAGTCCATTAATTAATTAATTAATTAAAATTTGGATTCTCTTAATTGGCAGGTGGTAATATCTTTTTCAAAGATCATTCTGATCTCAATTCGACCAGGCACAGAAACTCTAGGAAAACTTCCGGGAACTGATTTGTTCTGCGATGTGTATCAGTATCCTATGGCAATTAAGATTCCCGGGGTTATGATAATACGAGTCAAGTCTGCGTTGCTTTGCTTTGCAAATGCCAATTTCGTTAGGGAAAGGTATTTGCTACATATATATACACAATTATAAGTAGCTTAGCTTCCACATATAGTGGGAAGGATCAACTGAGAAATTAATGTAAAAAATATTAATAATTTAATCTTCTATTTTGTTTCAAGGATCATCAAATGGGTCACTGAGGAAGAAGCAGAAGATGACAAGGGAAATTCAAGAAGCACCATTCAACTCGTAATTCTTGACACCTCCAGTAAGACTTTCTCACTCTCGTTAAAATAAGAGGCCAGGCTATTGATCTCTCCACAAAAAAGGAAAAGAAAATAAAATTAATTGAATTTATTGCACCTTTTACTTTTACTAAAATACATATAACTGATTAAGTAAAAAAAAAAACAGTACACTATATTATTGGATTTGACCAGAATTCGTTTTGGGAAAAAAGGATCATGTGGCACTCCTTAAAGTATGTCTCAAGTGGGAACTGAGATAAGAATATAAGAGAAAATAGTAATAATAAATATGGCATAGTTATTAATTATGATGAAAAAGGAAAAAAGAAATAAAGACGAGTTTACGTACGTCCTCTCAGAGATTGTTTATTTTATACTCTATTAATAAAAAAGTCAATCTTTTTTACTTGCTTTTAAAAAACCATACCGAATCATAAATTAATTCTACAAAAAAAAAAAACAATTCTTTCAAAATTGGTTCCACCTAAGTATCTTAGAATATAAGACTGTAAGTTGGTGCCATAGTTATGTGATTAAAAATTGTACAATCTCAGTTGTTCTTTCTTTGACTGAATCATGATGTTCACTTGCGATAGATTTGGTGAACATTGACACCTCTGGAATTGCTGCTCTAGAGGATCTGCATAAGAGTTTGTCTTCACATGGAAAACAGGTAACTTCTTTTTGTTTTAGACATTAAGGTATGTAGGGGTTGCTTCTATGGCTCACCTAAAATAATCTCAACTAATGGGAGTTGTTACATGCTTTTTATATTAGTATATATAGATATTATAAATTTATGATAAAATTATAATATATATCACGTTAAAATATAATTTTATTGATATAAAAATTGAGATATATATTATTGATGCATCATAATATTTACGCATGAGAATTCTATTTTTAATGTAGATTAATCATGTTTATACTGATTTTTTAATTTCTATAAAATAAGGTTTATATTAATAAATAGAAACCAATCAATTGTTAGTATATAAACTTTTTTTATAACGTATGGCACCATTAAAGTGAAAAATGATAATCAAGGGAAACGATCACAGCCTTTCTTATATTTTTAAGATATAGTAATTGCATGATAAACCCACTATTAAACTTTTTACTATTTCCAAGAAATGTAACAATGTAATAGGGAATATCATAAAATTAAACCTAATTATACATCATTTCTATTCTCATCTATGTACCGTGGGTAAGAAATTATGATATTGCTGAGGATTATTATAATTTTGATCATATCTATTTAATATATAATTAAATGTTATTAATTTAAAAAAAATCAATATTATAACATGTTAAGATTGATAAAACGATGAATACACAGTGATTTAAGACTATTAATTTCCTATATATTGGGACCTGTTGACCTAGTGGTTTTTGTGTTGTTGTCAGTTAGCGATTGCAAATCCTAGGTGGCAAGTGATACACAAGCTAAAGGTGTCTAACTTTGTCGACAAAATCGGTGGCAGAGTCTTTCTGACTGTTGAAGAAGCTGTTGGGTGCAAGAGCCGGTGCTAGCTTGGATAAATAGCTATATACACAGGGCATGCATGTGTGGGAAAATAAAAACAGTGTTTAATAATATCTATTTGTCTTTGTGGAAAATCATAACAGTGCTTATGAAGTTAGCTTGTATTTCCAGTCCCAACAAGTGCGTTATGTACGAAACGGGACATTAGAATAAGTCATCTCATAATTCATGTTGGAGATGCTGTCTGTAAAATACCAATATCAAGTGCCATCTGTAAAATAGCTGGATAATCTTTTGGTCAGTGTTGCTGGAAGATTTTTAGATTGAAATTTCAAGCTGCTGAGTGTAATTTCATTAGTTAGCTTTTTATTTTAACGTGAATAGGTTAGCAGCATGCACTGAAAATCGTTTTTAATAAAAAAACTATAAATGGTGCAAATATACTTTTATAAAATAGTTATGAAAATTATAAAAGTAAAAAAAAAATATATGGTTTGTCAATTATGTTGGTGCAAAATTTTCGTAGTAAAAAATACTGCTGCTTTACTGACTCAGACCGGAATGGTTTGTCAATTATTATTGTTGTTGTTGGGTTGATAGCAGAGTTGAAAATTGGATAAAAGTTTAGTGCGTTTGATGTTCTAAGACAGAATTACGTCTAGATTCATACAGTAAGATATGTTCATTAATACTATGTTTAGTGTCCTGACTCTAAAGCCACTAAGCACTAACTTTATGCCCTTTTTGTCTCTCTGAACATTGATTATTACAGTGTACAGCTCCACGCCTGCACAATGTACATTTTGCTAACTTGTTATCGTATTTCTGTAAAAACTTGTCTAGATTCAATGTATATTAACTTTTTTCTTCTGACATTTCCTGTTTTTCTTTTACCCAGTATAAGAAAGTTCACAAAGGAGAGAAGAAAAGATAATAGTACGACATAGTTTATAAATAATTGATTTTTTAAATATACTGTCAGAATTTAACTCAAAATATTTCTTTGGGACAAAACTTATTTTGTAATTTTTAAATCTTTAAAATAATTAGTTTCAGTTGAGAAATATTCCCGTGAAAAAAATTTAACTTTTAGTTATAATAAAAATTATTTCCTTAAAATATTAATTCATGATCATAAATATTTTAATTATCTAACTCAATCTTACAAAATTAACTCTATATATTATATATAGTAGAGAAGTTAAATTTTTTTAATATACTTTCATGTCTAATATTATTGTATTTGATATGTGTGAATAATATAATGATTAATTTGTTAATAAATTTATAATATATTTTAATATTATCTTACATAATAAGTTTAAAATTAACTCAATTAGGTAAAACAAATTTTTAAAGTAAAAATTATTTTTACTTATATACTCCTTTCCAACTTTATCAGCCTATTGAAATTTAGATTTTTTTCAATAGAATTATGTATTATTCATTTTTATTTAATTTTGTCCAAGGAGATGTTGGAGATACATCACTAAGCATGCTTGAGAGGAGATGCCCAACAGCAATCTTGCTTTATTGCTTCCACACTTTTGCTATGCATCCCAATGAACACCCAAGGCATGTGTACCTCGCGCTTGACACATAGGTCATATATTCTACAGTTATCTAACAATTATATTTTTTGCAAAAAAAACCACTATACAAACTTTTTTTTGCAAAAAAAAAATCACTATATAAACATGTTTCACGTCGAAGTACGTAACTACTGTTCATTCATTTATCTTCTCTCTCCTATTCTTGAATTGAGCGTTGGAATCAGTAACTACCACCACAGTTTCTCAATCGCTATTGTTATTATGGTAGCAGTTGTGCGCTTAGATATTCTCATGATTTCTCCTGAAAATATATACATATATATAATATTTATCAAAATCATTTTTCATACTAATTTTTGTTTATTTGTGACATTAAACTAAAACGCAACTTGCCCACACAGATATATATCGAAAGAAATCATATATAATTAACACGATTGAAAATATTATACAATTAAAAAAACACTGTTAAATCCATTCATTATATATTTATCTCTTGTATTAGTGCCATGAACTTATTCATTATGAGTATTGTTACCCAGCTTTATCATTTACACCTTTGTTCTTTTTTTTTTTAAGTTTGGTTAATACTTTTTAGAGTGTATATTCTTTTGAAAGATAAGAGGAATAAAAAGAGGAAAAATAGAAAAAACTAATAATAAATAAGATAAATAATATAATAAAAAGATATAAAAAAATAATTTTATACTTCTCGTTACTTCAACCTCAACAAGGTCATAGAAAGTCCTTCTCTAATAGCAAATCAGAGTTAAATAGGAAGGCCAATGTTATAACCCGCAACTTGGGCTTAATATCTCGTAACTTAGATTTTGATAACGTTTAAATTTAAAGAAATAATTATACACTTTTCAATAAAAATATTAACATTTGTTCTTAAATATTAATCATATATATAATATTAATTTTAAATAATTAAAAAGATCAAATTTTATTGAAAACAATAATTTATTACATCTTTTTATTTCTGATATATAATAAATGTTTTTTAATAAAAGCTTATTACTCTTAAATATTTAAAATGAATCATAAGAATATTGGCGAAAATCGGTTTTTAAGATTTTTTCAAGTGTTGAAAAATTAAATAATTATGTTTTAAAAAATAGGTTAAAAAAAATCACACATAATATAAGAAGCACGTTGCTCTTTCACTACTAGGTTATTTTTCAAGTTGGCAATTGTAATAATTTCTTGATGTTTTCTTCTCAGCAGATCATATGTTTAAGTACCCAAAATATTAATTCCTTCCGGTTACCCATAATATTTTGTTTTACCTACAAATATTAAAAAAAAAAAAAACGCTATATGTGGTAAGGGATTTACAAGTCAAAAGAACTGGATGAAAGGTCTTCTTAGGTACTTTGATTACCAATGTAATATTAATTGAGTAGTACAGAGTTGGATATTTTAAATAAAATTATAAGTTTAAATTTTATGAATGAAAAAATACGATTTAAATGAAATATTTTATTAAAGATGATTAGTTAAGTTTTTTTTTTAAATTAATCATCAGAAAATTCGATAAATACTTTTTGCATTATGTGGTTAAAAAAAAAATTGAATTGGATTAAGCTGTTGACTAAAGGAATTGAGCAATGAAGAAGCTACAGACAAGAAGCCACATTGCTGCGTTGGAATTGGACGGCAACTAACTCAGTCACTCGTCCTCTGTCTATATTATAGAGGACATTTGTGTGGGTCTAGGACCTTTGCTATTTTTGTTGGTTTCACAGCTAACTATTGCGATTTGTACAAATAGTACAATAAAAATACAAGTATCGTTACATGATGAGTGGATTCTATTCATATTGATTTACTAAATTGATCTAATTGAAGAGATTCAGATTCAAGGAGATTCTAGAAATTTAAAAAGTATACAATTAATTTAAAACTAAAAATTTAAAAGACAAGGAACACAAAAACTTGAAATCAAACTTTACAAAATATTCAATGACAAGAATATTAGGGTTTAGATTCACCGATTATTACGTGATAAATTAACTTTTCTACTAATTCAAGCAATCTCTTATGATGTTTAGGATAATTTCTGCTAAATTAATTCATACCCAATTCCATAATATATAATTTTTCCTAAACTCGTATACAAAGATTAATTTATTAATTCAGAATATGAGAATTGAGAATAGCGTGTTAAAGCACAAGAAAAATCAAAACACACACATTCAACGGTCTCTATATTCCTAGAAAATCAAAGGATGAGGCTCGGTAATTAAAAGGCACAACTTATCATTCATTTTGCAATGTCAAGAAGGTTTACTAAAACAAAATATGAGTAATTAGTCCTTACTAAGCATTAAAAACAAACTTATAAGCTAAACATAAAAAGAAAAATCTAAACTGGAATGAAGGAGTTAGTTACGTCATAATCACGAGGATTCGTTAATCCCTAACTATAAAAATTTAGCCATCTATTATAAAGACAGAAAATATAATAATAGAGAAAGAAACTCCCTTAGTCATCCTCTTATCAAAGAAAATCAGTTCAGGAACCATCACCCTTAGCAATGAATGAGAATGGGTGAGTGGTTGGTTAAGAGGTTGTGGCCCATGGGCTTTACACAAGAAGCCCTTGCTCTTTCTACAATCCGGGTTTAAAGGATTTAAAAGGGCACTGTTACTAATAACAAAAAAAATAAAATAAAAATAGGGCACTATTACTCCATTTTTAGTGGCCCCATCAATACCACCTAAAGAGAAAATGTTGCAATTCGATCTGTCTATTTGCGAGTGATTTTAGATTTTATCTTAGGGTGCTCAAAGTGTGTACATAAAATAATCATTGACCTTTGATACTTAATTTTTTATTTTTGAAACAAAATAACTTTGAATCTGTTCAATACAGAGATGGATGACATGAAAAACTAGATTTCCAGCACTACTACTAAACTGGTAATGTTTAAACATACACGAGGCTATGGTATTTAGCTGTGGAGTCAATCACAATCCATTATTTTCATAAAATAATTTCTAAATCATCGAACAATGTTTTATTACATTTTTTCTTACTTATTAAATAAAAACAATTGAACGTATTTTATATTTTTCAAGATATTAAATGCAATTACTTTTTCATGTAATAAAATATCAAGATTCATAGAAAGATATAGTTAGAGAATTCAGCATTATTCATTTTCATAACAAACATATTACATACCTATTTAGTTTTTCATGCAGTAAACATGTTTGGTATAAAATCATATCAAATACTACACAAAAACAACTATTAGTTACATCGAAGATTCAGATCTAGTATTGTCAAAGGTGTTTTCAAACGCACTATACATATTGCAAATAAAACATAGAATAGTACAATTGATAAAATATGAATTAAACAAGCGCAGCAGAGCAAAGAGGGAGAAGTGCTTTCTTAATTCTCTCTACGGCTGTCTTTAAAGTAGGAAGGGATTCTGCATAAGAGATGCGGATGCAACTATCATCTCCAAATGCACTCCCTGGCACCAGGGCAACCTGTTGTAAGTCAAAACAGCAAAACACCAAGTTATGACTTAGGCTACTATGTACTGAATTTAAACTTCATACACATAGTTAGATGATGATGATCAATGCTTCATTGAAAAGCAACATGGATGAAGCCTTACGGAGATATTTCAGTCTTATAGTTATGTGCACATATATAATAAATCATGAATTCATGACTACTTTTTAGAGAATATGGTGGGAAAAATAAATCACTTAAAATCTAGAACTAAAATCTTGAAGGCCATTAAATGAGTATACCAGGCCCTTGTCTAGCAGGTATCGACAGAGGGAGTCAGAATTCTCAATTATACCGAACCCTTCAGCTTCTCTTCCATAATAAGAGCTGAAATCAATGAACAGATAAAATGCCCCCTGAAAGTGAAAACAATAGTACATTTTTTGAGAAAGGAAGAAACTAAAAATAGAGAGGATAAGGGCCAAGCAACAGGCTAATAAGTTCGCACCTGTGGTTCCGATATTTTCACACCATCTATTTCTCTAAAGCTTTCAACCAAGAAATCCCTTCTTTCCCTGAATGCTTTAACCATGGTAGATACAGCTTCCCCACCTGCATAGCCTAGTCCTAATGCAGCAACCCCAGCTTTCTGAGATATACTACTTGCCCCTGAAGTGAACTGTTCAATAATATGTTAGATATCCCCAAATATTAATAGTTAGTTAGTTACAAGTCATAATATAAATAGCAACACTGGTCCAACCCTCCAAACGAATGGTAGAATTTTTCTTAAAAATTTCCTCTCTATTGCCAAATATGGTAACTTAAGCGTTTATTAGATGTCTTGGAGCAGAAGGAATCAAGAGAAGTTTGATATTGCGTCATGCACAATTCACAAAACTGGAAATAAAAAAGAATCCAGCTAAACGGTTAAAGAATTAATAAATAAAAAGTTTTTATTAAAAATTACATTAGGGTTGCATTGAAAATCATATAAGAGTGCACTGTTATACTTTCAATAAAAAAATAACCACTTTTGATTCCTTACTCTTAGGACACTGATTAGCATTTTCTAATAAAAAATACAGCATACCTGGCTTTGAATTTTTCCACATGCTGCAACAAAATGTTTTGGACCAGCAATATACCCAAGCCGCCAACCAGTCATTGCAAATGTCTACAAGAACACAGTTGAAAAGCATCACAATTCAGATCTGAGGCTTTCTACATTGTCATAATTTACAAACATTCTAAGAAATACAGAATTTGCATTGAGTAGAAAACAAAAACAAGGAATTAACAACGCAAACACCAACATGCCCAAAAGAAAATTTATACTAATTAGAAATTACATTTTATCAGTAAGAGCACATAGCAATACAGACCAACCTTAGAAAATCCATTTACAGTTAGAGTTCTGTCCCACATTCCAGGTAAAGATGCAAAGCTTGTATGAGTTGCTGGTGCATAAATTATGTGTTCATAAATTTCATCTGACAGAACCTGTATAAAACAGCCATAGAGATCTTGAAAGGAACTATCATTGAGGAGTACACATTGAAGCATCATGGATGTATGTCTGTACCAGAAGCCTGGGGTGCTTTGCTACAATTTGGGCTATCTCTTCAAGTAATTTCTTACAGTAGACAGATCCTGTTGGGTTACATGGTGAACAAAGAATAAGTAATCTTGATCTTTCGGTAAGGTTGGCTTCGAGCAGTTTGGGATCCAAAAGAAAATTATTAGATATGTGGGTTGGAAGAATCACAGGTGTTGCATCAGCCAGTCTTGCCATTTCTGGGTAACTCACATAGAATGGACCTGGAATAATAACCTGAAAAATTCACAAGGTAAATGAAACCACCACAGCTTGCAAAAGGGAAAATAACATTTATGTAATAAGTTTTCTAAAACCATAAAAAATGCAATTTTATAAATGGAAACAAGTGCACAATATGGAGTAAATTTTGAATTGCATAATGGTCAGAGCAAAGCTTGCTGGACCTGGAATATATGATAATCGTATTTAGTAAGTAAAACGGAGAAATAAAACAAGGAGGATAAAAATATTATAGATGTAAGGAAATGAATGCCTAGTTGCAGAATATTTTGGACAAAAGAAGCCATGTCAATAAGTTTGGACTGATTAGAGAATGATATTAATTACAATTTGCAAGTATGTGCACACATACAAGAAGGCATTAAAAGGAGAGCAATTCTGAAGCTGCATGTTATTGAACTAATTTTTTTTCTCCTGCTATTGGCAGCAGAGATTTTAGATGCACTGGACAATTTTCTTTGACTTCTTAATAACTCGGCAGCATAAGTAATTTTATGCTTAAGGTATAGATAAGAGTATAAGGCTTTTTCATACCTCATCTCCTGGGGAACAAACTGCAAGCACTGCTTGAACAACACTTTGCTTGGCTCCATTACTGACCACAATCTCATCAGGAGTATATGTAATTCCATTCTCCTCTGCAGAAACAGTTGTGTCACATTGTCAAACTCCCAATCTCTCATAATATAATAATAAAAATAAATAAAAAATCAAACTCGCAAAGCATCTGAATTCTGATGTAACCTTTTAGCTTATGACAAATTGCTTGGCGCAATTCTAATGTTCCAGCATTTGGGGTATATCTCGTGTAGCCTTCACGAATTGCATTCATCCCAGCCTACCATCCCCATACATGTCATGACATGATCATGAATTCACGATACACACAAAAAGAAAAGGGACAAAAAAAAAAGGAACATACACTTCTATTGACCACTTAGCAAACAAAGAATTCACCTCGGCTATAACAGCAGGTGTGTCAAAATCAGGTTCTCCTGCAGCTAAGCGAATAACAGGAACTCCAGCTTGTAAAAGAGCAGTGGCATGATCACTTATGGCCACAGTTTTGGAAGGCTTCACAGCATTAACTCTCTGGCTCAAAGAAATATCAACGTCTGTGTCATCAAAATCACTCTTAGTCTTTGCCTTTACCACCATAACCGTTCTTTTCAGCTCAACGTGTTTTCCTTTGTGCATGGCTCTACAAAGGCAATATAAGCATAAGCAACAAATAATTGAGGCTGAAGCGGAATGACACAAGGGAATTGAAGTCACCTGAGAGGAAGAGTGGATACGGATGGAAAAACGCAACCTGAAATGGAATATTGGTCTCTAAATGTGATTGTGGAGATGGCGGCGTTATGCAGTGCATTGGCCATTGAATCACAAGGATGAAATGCGTGGTTGAATAGGTAAATTAGAAGAAGCTATGCCACGTTCAAACACCAAGAAACGACGGAGAGTGCATTATATAAAAAGTAAGAAGAGGTAGAGGAAGATGGGGTTGGTGGGAGAGAGTTGGTGCGTGGTAAGTGCAACGTAAGTACTGGAAAGAAGCAAAACTAAGGGGAACTTCTCTTTTTTTCTTAGTCTTCGTAAACGTAAACAAATAGTTAATGTTGAATTCAACTTCACGAATGTAGACGGAGAAGGTTATAATATAAAAATAAACTGCAGTAGTTCGTATAGGTGCAATAGTATTTTTTTTTTAAATCACATTTTAAAAAAGCTTTAAATTTTCTCTAAAAAATCTTAGAATGTGCTAACCTGCACTTATAAGCATTGACAAATTTGATCAAGGTGCAGGTTACCTCCGCTCTCAACATGTAGAAATTGTTGATTTCTTTTGTTTTCTCCTTTTGGGCTTGAGAAGAGAAGAAAAAATATTTGAAGTGAATGATGCTGTTTTAAATTATTGATCATGAATTCTTCGGAATCTGTCTAGTAAAAGAATGTTACTTTTATACCTTGTATTTTTCCTAATACAAGTATACTTGAGTGAATACAATGGCAGGTAGAGATTTGAAATTCGGATACAAATACAATGATTGTGATCGACGAACTTTATTATTACTTTTTCTTTTGCTTCAAAGATTATATCTTCTTTTCTTAAACATTCAATCAGTTTTTTCCATTTCACTTTATTATGACATTACTTCTTTATTTGCTTCATGCATCTTGCACAAGAAAGACTAACTTGCTGAGACATGCTCAAACATTAACTGTAAACATCTCTTTTAACAGAAATTCAAACAGTGATTCGCTACTTTGTAAGAGACAAACCACTTGTGCTACACCCATAATTCGCCTTAGTAACATTTTGACTTTATTGCATACCACACCACTCGATTCCACTCCGCCCAAATGACCAAATCCATTCTTAAAAACATACAATAGCCTAAAAAACAGTACACGTTCAATCAAATGAGAACACACGAAAAATTGCAGCTCCTTCACAGTAAATGGAATCGTCAGTTGCATAAGAATTTGATATTACATTTTATCTAATTTTCTACGAATCAATCATACTCAATAAACAGAAGTGAGGTCTGATGAGGAAATAAAAGCAATATGCAAATATCAATTTGCAATCTTGCAGTAGAGTCAAAACGAATAAGCCAACTAAAATAGTAAGATCTTCCCTTTTGTGGCAGGATAATGTCATAAAGAATCCATTTTTGTACCTCTTCTCCAGGCATCATACTGGATGCCCCATAGGGTGACCAGCTGTGTGTACGAGGCCTGGAATGAACATAATGTAGAATGGTTGACCGGCAATTTCAGGTGACTGTTCCTTCTTCATGCTGGCGAGTTGCATCTCTAGATGTTTTAAGCACCCACAAAAGCCACAAACACCACATCTCCACTAATTCTGCATATAAATAGATTAATAGAATAACAGGGATTTTAGATATGAAATATATCTTCCAAATGTTCAAAAAATAAATTTTCAAATTGATTTCCCTAGCAATTTCAGAAGATTTTATTACAATTATCTTCCAGCCATAAAGTATGAGTGAAGGATATTGCAACTTTCACTATAATTAAAAAAGGCAGGCACAATCCTTTCCCAACCCCCTTTTCAACACAAAATAAAGTCGACCACCACCATTCTTGTCTTGCAAGAAGAAAAATGTATTTTTTACTCACAACTAAGTCCTGACAGGCTAATACCCCTATTATTCGCAAAACAAAAACAAGTTGATCAATTCTGAATGTAGCATCAGAAAAATGAAGATTGTTCCATCTTCCAAGTGCATCTCCGAAGCAATTAAAGATAGAGGTGGGGGGATACCCTGATGCAGGCTTTAGTGGCTTAGGCAAAAAAAGTCTAGATTCAATTCAGGTTTCTAAAATAAAGTCAAGCCTGTGAAAGCCCAATTTTTTTGGGCTTTTAGTGGGCTAAACCCATATCGAACCATAATTTAATCGGGCTAAAAAGGTCTGCATTTAATTCGAACTCAAAATTTAAAGCTCAAGTCCTACGTTTCTTCAGGAGGGTTCAAACCAAATCTACTAGACTGACCCATTTTACCAGTTTTAATTAAAGGCATATTACAAATCAAGACAAATATTTTCAAATCAAATCACCAATCCAAAAGATGTGACTTGCTCTAACAGGATCACACAAGAGGGACAGAAAGTACTTTAGCATAGAAGCCAACCCATCATCAACAGAAGTGACCTATTTGCTGCATGAAAGTTCCCCCAACAAGACAATAGCCACAAATCAAAAGATTCCATGGCGTTATATATCCAAAGGCCCGCTTCCTAGCAGTGATATTATAGAAACCTTTGCCTCATACAAACTACCAGACAAAATCAGGATTCTAGGACGCTCAAAGTTTACCTGCACTACCCTCCATACTCAGATATCTTATTTTTTTTTGAAGCTGAGACAGTTATTTTGCATCCCTCACGAACCAAAAGGAAAAATTAAGTGAAATCAAACTTATATTAGGCTACAGCAGCTCAGTACAGCATGTTTCACGTATTACAGGATGAAATGAAGCACGAACACCATATTCCACCAATAAGCCACATAGACAGGCCAAAGAAGTGATTAAAAGGACAAAGAACTGAAAAATAACATATATGCAAAATAACAAAAGCAGCATCCTATATGCATATCCTATAAAGAAACAAAGCACAAAGTGGTGATACATTTGGAAGAATGCGAGTTACAAGCAAACTAAAAAATAAGAAGGTAACTAACTACCCACCTCATGTACGAGTACAGGCTGCATCAAAGTCATCAGGGGCAACACGAGCGATCCAACTACTAAGCGTCCTCTTAATATCAGAGTGATTAACATACGCCAACTCGTACATACTACACAAATTGACAACAAGAGTCTCGTTGAGAGCCACAGTGGGAACTCTCTCAAGCGCACTCTCCAACACCTTAATAGAATCTGACAAGTCCCTAAGATACATCAAACACAGAGCCTTGTTGTTCACAGCCACAACATCCGCACTGTCCCTCTCAATGCACTCCTCGTACTCCCTCACCGCAGATACATAGTCCTTCCCAACCATATACACCAAAGCCTTGTTCCTATTCACAAGGTTCTTCAACTCAACCTCGCTCAACGACCCACTATTCTTCCCCTCACCCTCCACCTTCAAAAAGGACACTTTCGCACCCTCCAAGTCCCCAACCTGCAACTGCATGTACCCGAGTTGGGAAACCAGCAAAGGGTCCGAAGAGTCGCGAGAGAGAAGCCCCTTCATCAAGCTCAAACACACGCCAAACTCTTTCTGACTCAAATGGTGCCCTATGATGCAATTGACGACGAAAACCTCTCGTTTTCTCCACAAAGCAAGGGAGACGCCGAGGTTGTTGTTCTTTTCCTTTTCCCTAATCTTACCGCGCACGAAATCAAGGAGAGTGTAGAAGCGATCCATGCCGTGCTGACGTTGCCCTAATTTGATAGGAATTAGGGCGTGGAGCCAGCGGAGGGAGAAGGGGACCATGGATCCGAAACGATTGGGGTAGATCTTGGGGTAGGTTTCGTATTGGTAGTGGGAGCTATCGAGGTCTTCCAGGGAATCCAGTTCCGCGGAGGCTTCGTTGAAACGACGCAGTTTTGTGAAGGCCAGGGCGTTGAAGGCGAGGTACGTCAGGTGGTCGTGGGGCTTGTGGAGGAGAGAGAGGGCGCGGGCGCGTGAGACCTTGTCGATGATGGACCGCCACGCGCCGCGGTTCGCGAGGTCTTCCAGGGAACTCATGTCATGGCACGCGTCGTCGGATTCGTTAGAGTTAGACAGCGGGTGCACTTCGGAATCGGAGATTGCAGAGTCTGACTCCATCGCCACGCCGGAGGAGGAGGAGTTACGCCAATCTTGCCGGAGTCCGCCAAAAATACTTCACACTCCACAACCCCTCGCCTTTAGCTGCCTTTCTCACTACTTACAATATTTCTTTTTTATTACTGCAATACTTTTTATACAAACATATTATAAATCTTATTTCTACTAAAAATATTTTTTGAAATAAAAATATATTTTTCCAAACCAAAAATGTATATATATCCTAAAATATACATTCAGGAATTATGTAATTTTTATTACAGCATTATTCTAGAAAATATTTTTCAAAATAAGTATATTTTTATTTAAAAAAAATACTTGAACATGTTCTTACCATGTTGCAAAACACTGGAAACAAAAACCTGGAAAACAAAGTACTACATCCAAGTTCTAAGGGAAACGGACCAGAGGAACCCTTGCTATTAGGGCTTTCATTCACACTCGTTCTAGGCAAGGCAATGAACCCAAAAATGGGGTGGCAAAAGTAAAAGACGCGGTGCTCAAAACAATTAGCTTAGCGCCAAGTATTGTTAAGTTTATCACATACTCGCGCTTTATAAACTGCCATCAAATATATTCACATCGTCGCCTCATCAACCAACGCCAATCATTTATATTAAGGGCAGTTTTAATTAACCCCACCATTTTACCCCCACTAAAAATTATTGGAAAATAATATATAAAAAAAAACATAACTGTTAGCCTTGGAAAGACTTATTCTCTAAAAAAAAAAAATAAACACTTTGGAAAGACTTGCATATGATGCAACTTAACGGTGGACAAACATGCTATATTTATCTATGTTACAATTTAATTTACAAAACGATAACACTTTGAATGTAAAATTGATTGAGGAATCACTTTTTTATGGTAAAAAATCATACACTGCGTTTTATAATTATCTTGCTTTTAAAATAAAAACATCCAAAAATAAATTATTTTAATATAAAATTAATTGTAACTAAAAATGAATTTCTTTCTAAATCAATTTTAGTAATGCTTACCAAACACGTAATATTTTACAAATAATCTCTTTTGCTGGCGAATAAAAAGCTAGTTTAGAAAAAAAAAAACTTCATAAACATTAAACATGCACTATAAATTTAAGATATAATCTATACAACAATTTTTATAATATTATTTTGTATGTTTATTATTTTATTAAATCATTAATTACTTCAAACACTTTTCTTTCTTTCTCTTTTTGATTATACAATTTATTTTATAAATAATATTTCTCCAAATTTAATAATACTCAAATTTAGAATTTTTTGCTTGCCTTAAGTAGGCGAGTTTCTATTTGCTCTGAGCAATGAAATGCAACAGGAATTATTAACCATACTGAACAATAAAAAAATTCAAATATATGTGGCTGATGTGTTGTCTTGATAATTGATATTTCAACCATTATTTTCGTGAATTCATCCATAATTATTAATATTGTAATTAATTGTCCGAAATGCAAATTTGTGTTTCTATGATTCAAGGCATCTGGGCAAGGAAAAGTGTACCTACACACTACACTAAGGAAAACAAAGAAGGCCACAAATCATACTCTGAAAGAAGAGAATAATCACATCAAAGGTTGCCTCCCTAAACAAGTAACAACCAAACCCAATTTCAACGTCACTCAACACTACACACTGCAAAAGTACCACAAAAAAAACAAAGGATCACAACAACGTCTCTTCCCACACTAAAGCAAAACAAATACCTTAAAACACACAACCTGTTTTATTCTTTTAATAATAATGTGTCTAGTGTCTACATGACCGAACATGCATTGGGGTTTTCATCACTGAACATGGTTGTGTAAGGGTCTTCGTATGCTGTCACGGTTCCAGTGGTGGCAGAGTTTTCCACTCTCCTCACATATCCCGGAGGAGCCTTCTTGTCATAAGCTTGAACAGTGTAAGCATGAGCCACCATGTTGTAAGGCACGTAAGGCCAAATCTCAGCCTTCTTCCCCGTTGACTTTGCCTTCTTTAGGACTTTGCTTGCTTCCACATAACCACTTACTGTCACTTTCTGTTGTTTCCTGTTTATCTCCACCGATTTTACTCCTGCACTAACACCACCATTTTTTAGTCATGTTGAATGCTATATAGTATATTATCATGAGTAGTAACAAACAACATATTCACTACGTGATATATGATTTTAACCGATCTATACCCACATGTAAATAAATTCTTTAACCTACAAATTACAAAATGAATTAATAATGTGTTACATGGAAATAGATCAAAATTACATAGTTTCATATTAGTAATAATTTTTCTTGAGTTTTTTTTCTGTAAGTATTTATAAATAAGTATTTATATATAAGTTTATTCAAACACAGAGTAAAAGTAAGAAAAAAAGTATCTTACCATCTAACGAAGAGAGAGTTTTCTTGACCTTGAGTTCACAGCCGTCACAATCCATCATCACCTTCAGCTCTACGGTCTGTAATTGCTTCTTCTTCTTGACCTTATTGTGTTGGTGGTTGCCACTGCCCATTAAATCAGACAAGTAATCTCCAACTCCCATTTTTTTGTATTTAAAATCAGAACCAACAAAATGGTTTGTGCTTTAGAGAAAGACCATGTGCCAATGGATATGTGGCAAGTTCTTGAGTAGAGAAAATTTAAGATGAGAAGTTGGAGATGAATATATGTATATATATATATAGAAAGCAAGGTCCAAAACCAAAAGAAGTTGCGAGGAACTTTCTTGCAAAATAGAAAAAGATTCCTTTCTTACCTTCTAATTACCTAAAACCAATGCTGCTCTTTGAAGAACTTTTATACTTACCTTGAGATATTTTTACCACACATGAAAGCCAACTTATATATAGAACTTTCATCAGATTGAACCGGATGAATGGAAAGGTAGTGACCCTACCTATGCCAAGAGCCTTTAGGTACGTACCTTGAAATGAGTTGTAACTTCTTAACGGAGAAATTTTATACGTGGGGTTCAAGAAAGTAGATAAGAAGGAACACGTTCCTGTAACATCTTTCATTCGCAAATAAATAGTAAAAATTTATGGTACTGCTTGTGATTCAGATGACACTTGACAAAGTTATTTATTATTATATATTAAAAGATATTGACATATCAAATGACAGCTAATGAGAAGTCTCTGATTGAGGTTCAATTCAGATTGAAGAGCAATAATTTATGAAGGACGAAAGTGAATGCAGCCACCGACTCCCATATCCGAATGAACAACATAATGTATATCAGATAATGACGGGGTTTGTATTTCACCGCTGCAAGTGCAAGCATTTTAGCACCACCAATGAGACAAAGGTCACTATCCTTCACATTGCAACGGCTATGACCCTTTTATATTACTCTGAATTGAAATTTCCTTCAAATTGAAGCCAATAAACTGTAAAGTTTATACTTTATAGTAACAAAAAAGTTTGTGTAAATAAATACTACGCCACTGCTTTGCAAAAAGAGAGTGGTCGATCACTTCAACACTGGGACTCAACGTTCTGAGATTTTTTTTTTTTTTATGGGTCTGCAATAAAATTTTCATTGATATTTTTTTTACTTTTACTTTATGGGGGTATTAGTTGTTTGTGTACGAGATAATACTCATTGTGCATCCATTAGCGTTGATTTGCGGAGTAGGAATACAGACATTAGGAAAGAAAAAAAAAAAAGAGACAGAAAGAAAGAAAGTCATAAATTGATAAGTGATATAAGAAGAAAAAGTGAGAGAGAGAAGAAAATGAGATAAAAAATTATACGAAAGAAAAAGTGAAGATATATTTATAATAAATCTTTTGTACATAATTCAACAAATAATTTGAGTTAGGCTTTTGGTTAATAGAAATTTTTTATATATGAATAAGATATGAGAATATAAATTAAAAATAATAATTTTTTTGGTATAAATGAGTACAACTTTGATGATTTTTTTCACACCTAAAGATAAGGGTTAAAAGGAGCTATTATTTATGCTAACCAAATTTAGTTATCATTTTTAATATTTTTTATTTAAAATTAAATTTTAATATTTTAAAACAAAGTATTAATAATTAAAAATAATATTGTATCACAATATAAATTATTTATTATAAATTTAAAATATAATATAAATATTAAATTTATTTAATATAAATATTAAATTTATTTATTATAAATATTAAATTTATTTATTATAAATTTTAATTATAGTTATATATTAAAATATTTTTATTATAAATTTTAGTTATATAAAATAAACATTTATTCTTTGTTATGCACATGCTAAAATAATAATAAAATAAGTGATAAAAATAAAAGTAATTATTTTTTTATATGCATATTTGACTTTTTATTACAATCATGTATATTGTTTGATGTTGCGTTTTTTTTTCTTGCTAAAAATATTACTCAAACATATACAATATTCAACCTTATTTTAATAAAATAAATATTATATGTATTTCCTAATTTAAATTAATGAATTTATTTAGTTAACCCAGTTAGTGAGCTCTTGCTTTTAAAAAATGACACTTTAATTGAAACTGTTTGATGAATATTTTTTTATAAATTTTTTATTTATCATATTTAAGAAATTGATTTAGCTGAGATAGCAATGTTTATCATATTTAAATAAAAATTACTGGCAACTCTCTATTTATTAATAAATTTCAATCGTCTCTCGTTACTATATCCTTAATTTGAACACGTTGCGACAATATTCATAACACTTTCTCATAAAATCTTTTTACATTTAATTCTTTAAACAATTTCCCAAAAGTGCCGTTTTTTTTATTTTTTAGGATAAAATACTTGTTAGTGTTATCTACTATAAAAGTATAAAGCATTATTTTGCATATTATTTCTTCTAGCTTAGTCATGAAGAAGTGTTGAAGTGTCATAATTTTATCATGCATGTCATGGTTCGAGAATTTTTATCAGCCAAAAAAAAATGCCTCATTTGTGGTCATCCATAATATCACAAACTACTTGACCTAATGACTCCTTTTCCCCTTCAGAAGAAGATTCTTTACAGTGTTTAGTTTCCAAAACTACATAATATCTAAGCCGTTGTTTAATTTTAATATATAAAAGATAAAAAAATATATTTATGAATGGTGAGATTTGTAATCTGGACACTCCAATTTTTTTCAACTAGAGTGCTCCTCTTTTTTTGAACATAGTTACTTTTAGGACAAAATTTAAATATATTTTCATACATATTATCTGTGTTGTTTGCTAATTAGATTTAAAATTTTATTTTGTTAATTTACATAACTTTTTAATATAAATTATTTTGTTCTGTAAATTATCCAAATAAAATTTTAAATTTGATTGGAAAGTCACACAAACAGTATGTACGAAATTGTGTCCAAATTTTATCCTTACTTTTATTATATATATACTCAGCATAAAATGAGTCTCTTTCAAAGTTCTTTTCCCATCTTGTTTGAATTTGGGATATTTGATTCTCAATTATACTTGTTTCGGTAAAGCTTAACATTTTAGCTTCTGTTTCTAAGATATTTCTATAAAGAGCTAGAACCAAAAGAAGCAGTTTGAATCATTTAAGTAACGTACTGCATAATCTTTTTGCAATCAACGGCAAAACTGCAGAAAGCTCAGTCTCACTTTTGGACAACAAAAGTAGAGTCATAAGGAAAAGATAAAAATAAAAATGCAACGAAAACTGGGTCAGAACAGAAAAGAGAAGCATGCATATCTGGATACCACCTTAAAATGTGTTTAAGCTTTAAAGTACCGCAAGTATATCAAAGGCATAGTTTAATTTGCATAAATATATTAATAAAAATTCAAAAGAAAATAATTAAAATAAAATAAAACAAAACAAATTTTCTCACAAACTAAAATTAATTCATGTATTTTAACCTTTTTTTTGGTAAATTTTCCTAAAAGATAAGGTGCATAAATTAAAATTTGTGGATGAAGTTTAAATTTTTTTTTTCTTATAACTAAGTGCCTTGTTGAGAAAATTTTTTGAAGGTGACCCAAAATCAATTAAAGGTGGATTTAAACACTTTGAAGCTCGTTGAAACTGAAAGCATTCCATTCCATCCAATATATTTGTACGTGGACATGAATTGTACTAATTTATAACCTTGAGATCAAAGAGTGCAAAAGATTTAATCATACTATGTATTCATTATTCAATATCAGGATCGTGTCATGTTATATTTACACTGAAAAAAAAGATGATAAATAAGTGTAGTACTAGTACAGATGTGAGCCCTAGAATAAAACTTTGATTAGTAATTAATTGCTCGTTGTTGCTTTTTGAAACTTGCTGTGGACACACATGAGAATTGGGATTTCTATTTTAATGAAGCTCGATCATCTCGTGTTTAATCTTTAATTTGGACGGAAAAGCATCTCATTGATATATTGGTGTGCTTTCTTCTTGCTTTTGGATTCTAGATACTCTTTGTTTATCATAAAAGGAACAACTTTAATTAGGAAATGGGGAGCCAAGTTACAATAAAAGTCGTAACACGTCTTGTCTAGTTTGCATGTTGTTTCCTTTTGGGTTTAAAGGAGGACCAAATATTGAGGTGAGTCATAATAGATATATATTGAAAAGGGATCTCACGAATTAACAAGGGGGAAAGTGTTTAGTATAGTTTAATGTTTAAAGTCATACACTCACGAATCATACGTGCTTAGTTTCTCCATTATATTGAACCCAAAGCCAACATCACATTAATTGCATAAATAAACACATACACATGTTTATTAATATATCAACCCTATGAAATTGGTGTAATATATGCTGAGAAGAAGTTGGTAGGAGCCAACGTGTTGTGTTGTTTGGTTCAAAGTACAATTTCTATTGGTGTTGTAAATTGAGGACAAAACTTAAGTATTTTTTATTTTTTAATTAAAATTAAAGTTTATTTTAATAATTTGTGTAATTTTAATACAAATTTTTATTATACATATTATTGAAATAAAACTCAAATTTTGATTAAAAATAATATAAATCATTCTTTTTTAATTCCATTTTTATTCGCTTGCAACATCACTTTTGTTTTATTTATTAAATAGTATAAATATTGATAGTATAAATATTTTTGTATTAAAATTAATAATAAATTTTCGTTAATGATAATTTTGTTGATTATTATAATAATTATTTTAAAATTTATATTTATTATAATTTTTAATTAATTGACCGCGTAAAAAAGTTTACAATAATAATATATAAATATTAATAAAAAAATTATAAACATTTAGATTATCTTAGGATGGATTGAAGTAGAGGAAGAGAGATAGGGCGAGAAAAAAAAATCGAGAGAGTAAGTAATAAATATGATAAGTAATATGATCACAAAAATAAATAAATGAAATGAGAGTGCGATGACTTGCAAGACAAGAGATTAATGTTTTATTTTTATTTTTTTTCAAGAAATCATGAAGAATAAGTAATTGACAGACATGTACACGAAATATTATTTAACTGAAATGGCAAGATGTGATACTAACTGCCTTAGAGCTTGTTTGGTTGGAGACACGGGTGTGCAAAAAAAATCAAACTAACTCAATTGAACCAATTCAAACAAACAAACTGTTTCTAGAAAAATCAAAATAAACCGCTTTTCAGAAACTGGCTCGATTACTTAAACTGTTTTTAAAATCCAATTCAGTTAACCAAATTGTTTTTTAAAAAAGTAGTTCGGTTCAGATCAATTTTTGAAAAAATAAATTATACATGAAAAAATAAATAAATAACCAAACAGAACCGATAAAAAAAAAAAGTTGTTTTTAAACGAACCGAACCAAATCACTTTTTAAAACTAGTTCAATTAACCAAACTATTTTTAAAAAAGAGATTTAATTAATCGAATTGGTTTTACAAATTCAGTTTGGTCCATTTTTTTTTAAAAGAAATCGATTTTTGTACACCCTAGTTGGAGAAGAGAGGAAAAAAGGAATTTTATAAAAAAATAATATTTAATTCAATTTTTAGGAGGATAGCAAAACTCATTTTAGTCTTTTTTTTTTTCGTTCGTTTTGCTCTTCTCAAATATTGAGAGACTTGGATGGAAAGATAGGAGTTTTAAAATATTTTAAATATAAAAACTAAAATATCTTTATTTTTTGTTTTAAAATTCAAAATTATAAAATACAAAAATAAGTTAATTTTTAAAATTTTTCCTCTCCACTTATTAACAAAACAAGAAAAAGACTGTTTCTCCTTTCCTTTCCTCTTAACTATTATTTAATAAAAACTTATCTTTTTCCTTTTCCTCCTTTAAACCAAACAACTCTTATTCTATTGAGGATTTTATTTTTTTTTTATATTCATATCATTAAAAAAATATGTAATTATCAAATTAAACTTGAGGACAACACATGAAAAAGTTTCATTGTAAAAGATAAAATTAACTATTAATTTTTATGCCACAAAAGAATTAGCCTTCGGTTACAATTACTGATTAAGAGATATTTTTGGTATGTATAAAAAAGAAAAAACACATTTTCACGGGGAAAGGTAAAAATTTTGAATTGCAAAAAGTTTCTGATTATTTAGCATATTTCATTCTATAATGTTGCTATGTATCAATTTGTACTTAAAGTATCTTATCAAATCGTCGGCATCTCATTCTTCATTTATTTCATGATCACTCTTGGCTACCTTGAAAGTAGAAAGAAAGACCTTGGCAGCAAAACAACATCATTGGTGAAGGTGGAATGATACAAGGTAACATCACATAGTAACATAGTGGCATTAATAATTAATACAAGTCCAATACATTTTATTTTGTCAACTAGTAGTCCGATGAATTATTTTGTTGTTGGCTTAATAATGAATAGAAGTCAAATTTCAGCTGGCTTTCGGTCATCATAGTGGCATGCAATATTTAACTCAGCTGCGTAAAAAAACAATGATAATGACAACAGGACTAAGTACAATGAATGAATGATATCGTTTTGTTTTTTTGTATATATCGTTTTATATTTGAGTAACAATTTACTTTTTAAAGATCTCTCAAGAAATTTTAAAATTAAAAAATAGACTTAATTAATAGTGTAAAATAATTTTTCACATATAATCAATCACAAACCATCGCATACTATAAGTTTATTGATTTTTTTATAATATTTATCTTTAAATATTTTAGCATTAATTTATGATTAAACAATAATGTAAAATTATTATCAATTAATGACTATTAAATTCATAAACTTTACGTATATAATTACAAGTGTTAATTTTTTCTCTCGCCTTATATACAATTACTTATTTCTCTGAGAGGGCATTTCATAAATTGAAAGTTTTTTCATACTTAGACATTATGATTTCTGAAAATTATAAATTTTAGAAATTATAATTACTATGAACAATAAAAATTTGTTTGATTAGTCATAAATATTCTTGAAAATATTTGAATATATTTTCTAGAAATTAAAGTTTTCATATTTTGTTTTAATAAAACTTTTTCGGGTTCATAGTTAATAATTCTTCCAAAAATATATTTATAAAGAAATAGCTTTGTTAGATAGACTTAGGTAAAACTTTATTATAAAAATATTTTTATAAATTTTAAAATTATAAATATGTTTATATAAATTTTAATATTTTTTATTTAACTTTAACACAATAAAAATTTTCATTCTCTCTACTTTAATTTTTTTTTTACATTTTTTATTAAAATAATTCTTGAATGTTACAATAATAATATTTTAAAACAATTTATTTACTAATATCTTGATAATTTTAAAGACTTAAAAAATAAAAAAATATTTAAAAATATAATATTTAATATATTAAATAAATTAAATAATATATTTTATAAATTTTTATTTTTAAATATAATTATTTATCATATTTAATAAGATATTATTTCTAAATTTATAATTGTATTAAATAAGTTATCAAGGATATATACAGCGAATTCAAGAAATGTAGATTCTCACTTCTACAAAAATGTTTTTTTTGAGAAACTTAGTTAAAAATTATTTCTAAAAAACAATATTTTCTAGAAATATTTTTTTTTCTATAATAATTTACTAAACATGAAAATCTAATTTTTTTATTTTTTTATTTTTTACTTCAAATTCACAAGAAACTAAAGACTTTTCGTACACAAACGGTCCCTAAAAATAAAATAAACAGAATATGCACTTCCTCTGATTAAAATATAACCTTCTGCAGTCAGGCATCGTGGATTTGCTATGAACTCCTGACCCAGCCTAGTAATTTGCTTTCTTAGCTAGAACCATTAGCCCTTGATTATCAATCTGATGTTCGTGCACTAAACGACAAAATGATTTCAAGATTTTTGGATAAATAAGTCCAGGGTTCTTAATTATTCAGAGTATTTCATTTAACGTAATTGTGAGGCAGCAAATGCAAACAGCTTGCTTCACAGGAGGCTATTGGCTATTTAAAATTTCACTTTGAAACCTATTTATAATTAATTTTGTCTCAATAATTCGCATTAACATTAATTGTTACAGTCGTAAAAATAATCTGAGAAACATGATTTAAGTTTTGTCGTTGTATCAGATATAAAAACAAACTTGCATTCTTCAAATATACGCAGATTCTGAATTTTTTATAGAAAATATTTGGAAATTAAAAGTCGCCTTACTCAACACGATATTTCACAGTCCCCTAGAATTTCAAACAAAATCAACAAAGTAACATATAAATTAGTTGATTGAAAAAAAAAATGAATTAAATTAAAAGGCATTCTTTAGGATAACACCAGGCAAATTAATTTACATAATCTCACCCGACCAAAAGCGGGGTTAACCGATAAATGGTCCAGTAGTACAAGTGTTGAGAATCTAAGATGCCGGCAAGGTTAAAAAATAACTGCAATGGATGGTGTAAGATCTAAAATACTTACAAAGCTAGGAGGGAAAATGGATACAGATTTGGATATACACGTAACGCTATCTAGACAGGCTACTTAACATACATAAGAATAAGAAAGCGAGGGTCTCAGTAAAAGGCAGATACAAGTTGAAATAGAAGAAACAAATAGCAGTGCCAATGTACCCGGCATGACGAAACCATCCGAGATGAAGCAGCCGAAGGTTTGTGGGGAGCTCTTCCAGCAACAGCTGGAGCAACTGCATGCCCGTTAGTTCTTTGCTGCTCATCTGTAGGCAATGGGTTTGATGAAGTCTCATTTGGAGAAAGGGGGATCCTCTTACCTAGACTCAGATCTTGACCTACAGATGCATGTAGACAGTGTATAAGCAAAAGGAATAAAGAGGGAGATGGGACGGTCAGAGTTAAGGTAGAATAGTTAGCCTTTGCATCAAGCATCACTGCATCAGGCAAATGGCTAAGACCAAGAAATCAGCTTCATTGCCTAAGTAGAATGATTAGAAGTTTAGAACTAAAGCTAAAACATATTAGCTCATCAACACAGTAATATGACTCACAATTTGAGCGTGACCACGCTAGCTTCTTGTTTTCTCTATCAAATACCAAACGATATCCTGTCATGAAGTTCTCTGCCAAAAGATTTTATTAGTTTTAAGATCAAAGTATGCTTTAATTCCATATTCCAGAGTATGGATAATCAGTAGACTTTGACAAGGAAAATATGTAAGCTTACGTCCAATTGTTCCCATATCCCCTTCAGTTGGCTGTATGGCTAAACAAAATCCAATGACTCCTGCACAAAAAAGGATCGGTATACCTAATTTAGCTACAACTATTACAGGAGAAATTACCAATTTTTTTAATTTCCTTCTTTTGAAAGCAGTTCTGGCTAAAAACTGAATTTTTTTTGCAGAGAACAATCTCTATTAAAACGTTAAATGGATGCAGTGCATCCCCGAAAAACATAATATTTACTAGAAAACATTTTCACAAGGCAAACAAACTAACTCTTGCACCACTTATGCATTTGTTGAGAGTGGAAAGTTGGTTCACCACCTAAGAAAATAATATAACCAAAATTTTTTACAATTCAATTTTCCAAGAAATTCATGCACTGCAGCATTAGAAAACTTGGAGATAGAGGTGAAGATTGAAAGCAGTTCAGACTGGTTTAGCCCCAGTAATGATCATGGATGTCAGATAAAAAAAATGTGAGTTGCAAGTTGGGACAGAATGGTAGTAAAAGAAATCAGTATAAATATAAGTATATGTTTGATACAAAATATAAGTTGAGAATATATTCATTCAGTGTCCACATACTAAATATAAGTTCAAACAGTTGGTACTTCTTTCCTCATGGGTTACACAAAAGGGCAGTACTTCGCGACTGAATTGGTTTCATATAATTAGTTGATATTTACAATAAGAGTAATGATATGTCCTCTTTTATTAATCGTTCTAATACCTTAAAAAGAAAGCAATAAATGAAAAAAATCAATGCATTTAATTTCTTAAAAACATAGAAAACATTCAGTACCTTCTTTATTTAATAAGTAGGAAGATTAGCAAGAAAATGTTATAGGAAGATTTAGAATTATTCTTATATGAAGCCTCTCATAACATAGTTAATTATAATGTCAAAATTTTAGTGCAGGATCACTTAATTCACACCCACCTGATTGCCATAGAATACAAACACAGGATCATAGACCACAAAACTGTTATTCTGTTGGAACACGAGAGTTAAGCTGGGAACCTTTGGCAACTCTTGCGAACTGTAAAAAAGAACAATAAATAAGTAAAGCCATCAAAGAGATCAGAAAATTCTAGCAATTAGGAAATCATGCACCAAAGAGACACAAGTAGAGGGAAGAGAGACAGACAGATCTATCAAGAAAACTCACCCAGGTACATAACAATACTCCCAAGGAGATCCTTCAATGCTAGATCTTGAACCATTTACTTGTTGATCAAACTATTACAAATAAAATCATATTAAAAGACTGAGAAGAAACTTACAATCATGGAGTTCAAAAAACTTAAGTACCTCCTCAGCTATTGCTCCATATGCATGGCCAGGAAGAAATGTAAATGACGTCCCACTATCAACCTGTGCTTTAAAACTTGTCATTTTAAGACAAGAATTCCCAACACAACATGACTCCACTCCAATAATGTAGGTTGAACTGATCAGGAGATTTATCATAATTAGCATGATTTTCTTAAGTATTTTAGAACAGTGAAACATTGTAAACTAATTTAAAGTACAGAATTCATACAATAATCCATCCAAAGGCAAGAATGAAGTCGACTGTTGGACGGTTGGTCCCTGGTCCCCAAAAAACAATCTACCAGAATCATCTTCATTAAAGCACAAGGAAAAAGAATCATGGATTAATCCTGATTTAGCAAGAAAACTTGGAACTGAACTCTCCCCAGGTCCCAAACCTAATAGGCCATCTGGAGCAACCCCATCCAAATAACCACCACTTTGCTTCATACCACACCTGTATTCAACAAAACTGACATCAGAGAAAAAACCAGGAAACTTGCTTTTGAAAAAAAATAAATAAATCATCAAGCAAAGTAATATTGAAGTGACAAGGACAGGGCAGTCAGCCACACCCAAGAACAACTGGAGCCTGAACAGAAGAGTCTGATAAACCACTGCCCGACTGGAGATGCAGTATGTCCTCAACTAACAATCCAGAACTTGAAGTATTCTCCGACAAGTAACTGACCATGTACGGACACTGCTGCTGGGAACTTTTACAATTCGAACCCATATCACACAACTGATGATTGCAAGATAAATGCTTACTGGACAACGACCGAGACGGACTATACTCATTCAGATCTCTATCCTGCATAATAGATGCCCCATATGTGAAGGAGCACCTGCCAATCAATTACTGGAAATAAGTGCTAAACCTGTTACCAAGTCTTAGCTTAGATAATAGACTCTAAAACGTAAAACCTCATTGAATTGAACCATTGCACCAGAAAGGTGATATGTCCTGTGTTAGTGTCACATTACACTCGAATTAATACTTTATTCAATCAAGGTTTCGCAATTGGCATATAAGGTTTTAAATTCAAATTGCGGTTGCAGGCGCAGTTTCAAGAAATTCCAGACAGATGCAGTCAATGTGACTGCAATTGCAATCACGTTGACTTCAAAAATCTTGATGTTGCGGCCGAAATTGCAGTAGCCTACCGTTTTCTAAAACTTTATGATTAACTATTTTTTAAAAAAACAACAGAATAAGTTAATCCAATCAGATATCGTATTATCACACAGTAAGAGAAATCAAAGAAGAGATATATTAGGAATTATATTCAATTATGCATACCAGGTTGGAATAGTAACTCGATGACAATGGAGCACACTGTACGCAATTACACGGAACCCAAAGGAGATCACTCCCTGCGTCCAACGCCACGAGAAACGAAGTACTCGGAGTTCCTATATCAATCCACGTGTAATGTAACCTAATCAACACAGACGCATTATCAGATTCAAAACTACGTCGTTTCTTACGATGAAGAGAGCGGAATTAGGATTAGTATTACCAGCCGAAGTCGTTGCCAAGCGACATCGTTTTGCTACCGTGAGAAGGAAACAGTAGCTGGTATCGAGCGCCTCCGAGTTTGATCTTGCGTCTGAGAATGTCGCCGGCGAGAAGCATCTGGTAGTAGCGCATACTCCGCCGGTTCGGCCAGTCGCCGGCCGGAGCCCGAACCGGTTTCATTTCTTCGGCGAACCGGTGAACAAGGCTCGCGGAAAACGTGAGCGGAACCGGCATTGTGCGAGCCGTTAGCTCCAACAAGAACAACAAAAGCAAGAACCGCCACCGCATCGAGATCGAGATCTGGCACTGGCACTTCTTCCGATGCCTCGCTCTAACTGATTAAGTAACGATTAGCGTTAATTAGTGGAGTAACGGCGGGTTTTGAGTGTGCGCAATGTGCACCATCATCGATCGTCCCTGTGTGGCTGTGAGTGAAAGTGTGAGTGGATAAAACACACTAGTGCATTTTGTTGGGGATGGAATTAACTGTTAAGTGCTTAATTAATGGGGAAAGTGATTTTGAAGTGATATGATTATTGTTTGTAATAAATGATTATGATTATAAATGATTATTAGGATTTAGGAGTGGAGTGGAGGTGTAAGGGCCGCGACGAAGCGGAACGTCACGCGCGGTGGGCCCACGTGTCTTTACTTTACGTGTTTGAGAATTAACGGGCTTTTGTTGCCGGTGTCGATTTGTCTTTGCCACCGTGGGCTCCCCGCATTTAATTTCATTCCTTTCCTTTTACGAAATAAAAAAAACAAACAAATAAGGCAAAAAGGTTTCTTATTTAATTTCATTATGTAAATAAAATAAAATAATTACCTAAATAGTAAATAATCACAATGTGTGGCGTGGGTCAGGAATAAACTATAGTCTCACACAGGAAAAGAAAATCTTGAAAAGTAAACAGATGAACATTTTTTTTTTTAAATCTAAAATTATTGAAGAAAACAACTATGAGACGTGATAATTTTGTTTGACGAATTTAACTCTTTCAGTGAAGGAGACGTATTTTAAACGATAAAGTACAGTTATAATAATTAATAAAAAATAACGATTAAAATTTTAATATTATTATGATCTCAACTGATTCTTTTCAAAATAATAGTTATAATTGTACTCTATTGTTTAAAGTATATTTGTCACTTTAGAAGAATCTTTATTTTCAAATTGATTTTGTCATTAGACATTATTTTACTTGACTGTTTGACACTTAGTCCACTTCTACTGTTAGAATTATTCAACTTCTATAGTCTATACTATAAACTAAAGTCCCCATTCTCGGAATAATAGCGTACTATCTTCTATTATATTGTCTTTCTCTTTAAACATGTTACAGTACTTCATTTAGAGATTTTATAAAATAATTCTCAAATTAAGTATTAATTATTTTTAATTTTTATTTTATATTAATTTTCCCTCTTATATCTCAAATTTTTTTTTTTGTTAAATATTTTTTCATTTTCATCTCAAATCTTACTTATAGTCTCGAATTAATTTTTTTAAATCTACTCTTTTTTTCTAAATCTAAAATACTTATATTTTTCTCTTAAAAAATTACTTATATTCTTAGTTATTTAAATTGATTGTACACATTTTTTTTATAAGTTTAAATGTTTTTATTTATGTATATAAATTATATTCAAATTAAAAATATAATTGTACACATTTTATACACTTGCTAGCTTAAATTAATTTTTCTCCAAAGAAAACAATGTTGTCAAGGATATATAGAACACTAAACAGCATGTATTTTTTCTTCCCCCCTATGTTCTCTTATTCTGTTCACAAATATTGTTAGGTCGTGCCTCCAAATCCAATGGCAATGATGAGTAGTGGTACAAGATCAAATGCGTATGCAATGCATGAATTGGGATGGCAGAAACAACCAACCAATAGACAATAGGTGAAGTGAATGAAGCTAACTAAAGCAGAAGTGCTCCAATCAATAAATCAGGTCCTACAAGAGAAGTGGTGGGGTGGTCCAAGATGTGAATGCAAGTTTAAGAACTAATGTATGGAATCTATGAATGGTACTTTTCTATAAAAAAAAAAAATACAATAATCAAATTTAGGACATTGAGCATGCTATTCCAACCCCAATACTAAGTCACCTTTAATAGTTCTGGTTAACAATACTTTAGTATTTATGTTATGTTCTTTCTAACACTTTTTTTAGATTTGTTTATAAATAATTACTCACACTCACAGTTAAACTCGTGATAGATTTATATATTACGAATAACTTTTATGAATAATCTTTAGATCTAACTCTATTTGTAATCTTGATTGTATACTTCCAAAACTTATAAGAATCTAAATAGATCATATTTTTTATGGGTTCGAGCAAGAGTTATATAATCTCGTTTTATTATGTTATGGTTCCAAAGATTGGACTTAAAAGATTGAGTCACATTTAGGCATTACCACATTTTTTTTTAAGCTTTTAGAGATAGTTATAATAAATATAATTAACTATCTCTGAAAACATTTATTGACCATCCTAAAACTATTATATAAGTATAAATATATTAATATTTTTTTTTCAACTTTTCAATTTTATAATTCAACTATTTTAATAATTCTATTTAAGAATGAAAATATACTAAGTCTGGTCAAGCTTTACTAAATATAACATTTCTTAAAAATATATGACATGAACTTAATTTGTTTATATATAGTAGGTCTTTTTAAAAGTATAAATAAAAGTTTAATCTAACTTATAAACTTGTTTAAGAATCTATTTTACAATCATTTAATATCAAGAAAAAGATAAAAATAAGAATATTAAATTTTATAAAAAAAATAGAGTAAAACTTGTTTATATGATATAAACATAATTTTAAGGTCTAATATGATATTTGTGATCTCTTATTTAAAAATATATTTTATAATAATATTTTTAATTAAAACATAAAATTTATTCTTTAATAAATTTATCGATTTGACTTTTTATGTAGGTAAATAAGTTTAATATTTAAAAGAATAAATAAATATATAATTTTAATATATTATAATAAATTTAATATAATAATAATAATAACACATGATTATTATTTATATTTATTTAAATAGGTTAATTTAATACTTTTTAACAGACCTTAGACTTTTTAACTAAATAGGTTTTAATAAAAGACCTAACCTAGTTTATTTTTTAAAAAAGCTTGGCATGGTTTGATCCATATATAAGATAGATCACAAATTATTGTTGGACAATCTAATCTATCTCCACCCTTAACTCATAAGCACTCCTATTGTTTGATTTTTATTTTGTGTGTGTGATTACCAAATAAAAGAAAATCAATGGCTTAGTTTAACGTGAATAGATTTTATTTTAATAAAATTTAAGTGCAGCTCTGTTAAGTATTTTTTAGTATTAGTCTTTAATCAATATTAAAATTGCATCTCAATAAATTACATAATAAAAGTCAAAATGACCTAACTTTGATTTAAAAATAAGACTAAAAATATCTAACAAAAACTACAACTAAATTTTATCCTTTAAATCTTATAATAAAGGTTAGCTCATCACATCAATTGAGTTACACGACATGCATATGGTTGGTTACAAACAAATACAGGAAAATTTTGGATGCTCAACTTAAACACAGGTTGAATTTCACTTTTATAAGTAACACCAGAATTTAGTAATAATTGAAAAATACAGTGACAGAAGTCAAAATTAAATCTATGTAAGAAAACATGACAATTTGTTTGGAGTGTTTATTGTCACTTTTTTAATTATTTATTATCTCTGTTTTCTTTTTCTTTCTGAAATACCGTTACTTTAAATAGTTATATCATACTCAGTTTTTTACCACTCGTATTTTTTAAATTTCTAATTAATAGTAATACGATTAATATTAAACACAAAATAATTGTATTTGACTATAAAATACCATTTTCTTATGGGTTCATAAGAGGCTTGGTTTCTTTATTTTTATATATAATAATTACAATTCATTTTAACTTGTTACTTAATATTGAGTGTATTTAGTGTAAAAACTCAATGAACTTTTTTACTTTATTTCACTTTACGCGCATGTCACAAATAAAGTTAATTAAGATATATATGTAATAAAAGAAGCGCATGTCACAAATAAAGTTAATTAAGATATATATGTAATAAAAGAAAAGCGCGCATTAACATAAACATATTGTTATCTAGAGGCTTGATTATTGTTTTGTAAACAATATACACGGAAATTTTAATAATCATTTCCCTTTTGTTAACTGGTGGGATTAAAATCTCAAATTAGAAACAAATATTAAAATTAAAAAAAGTCTCCATATGAGGACAAAGCCAAGCAAGACAGAATGGGCTTAGTTAGACCCAAAAGGAGTGTTCAGAAATCTAACTGACGAACATTATTTTTAGTTTCTTTTATTGGGTATTATTTGGTTGTTCATTTGCTAGGGGATGATTGTTCTTCATCCATTGGCAGCAATTAGGTTATTTTAAATGTATTTCAGTTCATGAGAACGTATGAAAAAAATTAATTCCAGTGAAAATTTCCATGTTTCTCCTCTTGCTTTAGCTTTAAGCCCTAATTCATGTTTCCTATATCCGCCACTTCCCTTGTCAAATATGCGAACCACAACAATAAGAGTGTCTAATTAACATAACTATGCTGGCTTCCCTTTACCCATTCGTGGTCATAATAGATTATTTCTATTAAGTAACTGTGTAGTTGCAATAAAAATAGTTGTGCATGAGTGAGAAACACTATAGCCTTAAAGAATCAAATGAGTAGGAAGACTTAAAAAACCACTCGAGGATTTATAATCGCTTACATTTTGAAACCTACAAAACTTACTTAAAAATAATCTCATTTAAACACCCAACAATCAAATCAATTAGCAATTGGTAAAATAATTTTATTTTCTCAATTTTTACATTACTTCATATTTAAATTAATGTTTTTAAAAATATTTTTCAGCATTTTATTAAAAGACTAATTTTTTATCTTTTAAACAAAATTCACTTAATATAAAACAATAAGTTGAAATAAAGTATAATTATATATAAAATAAAGCAATTAAAGCCTACTGTAGTTTCTTTTTGTGCTGTATTTTTTTTGGTGCTAAGCCTATTCTAGTTCAAGGAAATTAAATAAATAAATTCAATTATAAATTATCTTTATTTTATAAATTAATTAATATAATTTTTAATTAAAAATTTAGAGTATATAAGAGTAATAATAGACTATTATAACTTTTTAGTCAAGGATATTTTAGCAAGACAAATAAAGAACGTTGTTAAAGTAGTGGTAACAGACAAATATATCCGGGTTTAATTACTCATGTATATATATATATATATATATATATACCCAGAAGCATAAAACAAGACCCACCTTAAAAATACAGAACGTGCAAAAATCATATGACTCGAAGCAGGCCTAATCTTCGTGCCCCTAGCATTTAACCTAGGAAACGAAGGATCAAGTTACAAAAGAATATTATTTTAAAAGAATTTGTTTGGGACTATAGACGAAAAAACAAATAACTGTGACTATGTACACTAGCAAGATAAATAATACAAAATGTAAACAAAAATTTCTTTTCAACCATGTCCTGTGTTCCAATTTCAAAGCTTGAAACTGAAGACAGAAACGAGTATCACTTGTTTGACCACTGAAATTCTATTTCTAAATTCCTCGAGGGGCCACTTTTACTTTCCGGCAACAGAGTGTACTCTCCAGATACGACTCCTAGCATTACTACCCGATCAATCTGGATTGTCACTTTCCCAAATGAACTCTGTCATCAGATAAAAAAATTGAGGGGTCAAGTGCATGCAAGTTTTAAAGCAAAAAAAATTAGAGATGAATAGACTGCATTTAGTAGTTTAATTTTCCAAAATTACCTTCCCCATTTTGCTCTTGTTTTTGCAAGAAATGTGAAGCTTCTGGCCTTTTGGAGGACTCTCAAAGGCCCATGAAAAGCTCTCATCCCACTCCGGATTAGGGCCAGTTGAGACCACCTGATCAGCACATTCTCATGATAATTAGCACATTCACTTTCCAAGGAGGAAATCAAATCAACAATAAAATTTGTATCTATTCAGCAGAAAACATGATGTTCCCCGAGTTGTATAATATAATGACAACCACATATTAAGGCTGCAAATCCTCGTCCCTTGCGTTTAAAACTGGAAACAGAATAGAAATTGAAGTGGACATGGCTCTTGAAAAGATGAAAAGTGACAACCAAATACTTCCATATCAACATTGTAGCAAACCATCGCTCAAGTCAAAAGCTACTTTTTAAAAGGAAAGAAAAAATCAATTTGGGTGAATCTGGATTCTGAAGTCTGACAACAGAACATGTAAATAGTCAACTGGAATTTTTTCTAGGAAGCAATTATAGAAATCTATATCCAAATAGGGCATTTTCTAATATTGGCATAATTTCCGTACGGCCATAGCAGATGAAGAAATATCTTAACTGGGCAATTGTGCAAGATTGACACGGACATATAATCATATATTAGTCTCGCATAAACAAACAAGTCACCCATGTCGACTAATCCCAGTACATTAGAGGAGAAGATTACAAGACAAGCTAATATATATGAAATTATTAATTAAAATACCTTGGTTTGCCTTGGAGGAGTGTTTCCAAGTGTAAGCTTGCAATAAACACTTGGGTTTCCAACAGACTGCTTCATATTGTTACCTCGCTTGATGATCACCACCAATGTTCCTGGCAAACACTGCAATAAAAATTCTGCCTTCTCCTGAAAGCCAGGTGGGCCAGACTGGATTAAGTACTGCAGCAAAGGAATAGCATCTGCAGCTGCAATGGACTGAGCTCTTGAAACCTCTGCTGGGCATGCTGACCAAGCTTGCCTAAGTAGGAAAAGTGCATCCAAGGCAGCTTCCTGAGTAGCTTCGGAGCCTGTCTTTAAGGATGTAACCAGATGGGGAATGCTAAGTGTTGCCGGTTCGGTTGCTCTCAGTCTTGGGAAGTTGCTAAATAGAGAATTTAAGGCTTTAAGATACTCATCGTTCACAGTTCCAGTAGCCCATAAGTCCTTTTCAATAGCAGCTAACACAAAAAAATAAAAATTGTTAGGCCATATTTATATACTGAAGAGAGAGGTTAGCATGGTGAAGCAACTAATTGTGAGCCACGTATAATCACCATTGCTCACCATGAATTCAGATTACAAACAGCACTTCTATCTGCAGACAACTTAGACTTTCAAATTCAACCTATATTTTTTCAGTTAAAAATTAATGGATATTTAACAGAAGAGCAGGTAACTATTTTGGCTAGTAGAGGTTATATAGTATGAATAAAAGCCAAGCTGTTCAAATTATGAAGCAATTAAGAGTACAAGCCACAAGTTGTATTTTCATTTGTTCCTTCCCCAAAATTTGGGTTTCATGACCAATAATCAACAAAAAAAAAATTAGCTCTGCTATTTTTTCAAAAGATATATTAAATTCACATGTAATTTATTTGGTTTTCTTAATTGAAAAATATTTTGAAAATCAAATTATGCCTCTCCTTCTAAAAGTAAAGAAAAATGCTTTACTGTTAGAATCAAATAATTGATGCAAGAACAAGAAAGCCTGCATCATAAATGGCCATGTGAAAAGTAACAAATATACCCATTCTATATGTGGGGAAAATGAAGATAAGATATACCACAGTGGTTCAGAATAAAAATAACAAGTATTTAACACTGCATAATAGGAAAATAACTCACCAGTTATTGCTCTGACTGTTTCACTTGAAGCATACTCTTGAATAGTATGATTTGAAAATAGAAGTTTAATAAACATTGCAGCCTGAACAGATGTTTCAGGATCACTTGAACCTATCAGATCCAGTATGACCTGAACCCCACTGGCCTCTGCAACTGCTCTTTTATTTGATCGACTATACATCACGAGGTTTTGCAGAGCACATATGGCTACAACTTTCATTTCTTCAGTTGGTTGGTCTTCAAGCACATTCACTAAAGCACGACAAGCTGAAACTGCATCACTTGTCCGAGCAAGACCCTCATTCTGGAATAGATCACCAAGAGCCAAAGTTGCCAATAACCTTGCTTGTTGTGCTTGGGTTTGTGGGTCCAAGAGATAATGAGATAATGGTAAGATGGCTGACTTGGTAACTTTGGTTTCTCTGATCTTTACATTGTTCAGCAATACTTCCAAGAGTCTTGCAGCAGTTTCCTCACACTGATGAGATCTTAGGAGCTCCAAGAGAGCCTCTATAGCACCACTTTCAGCCATTGCTTCAGCACTAGTTCCATCATCACTTTCCAACACAAGAAGAGCATTTAGTGCCCCAATAACTGTGCTTTCTAAGCCAGATCGAAGCAGCCTTACCAATACAGCAACTGGCACTTCCAAGTAGTATTCAGAACTAAATTGCAGAATACTTGCCAAAACAGAGGCAGCAGACTCCCATAAAGCATGAGGAATGGAAGGATCGGCTTGCAATATAACTTTTGAAATTTCAATAACACCACCCTCTTTTGCAATTTCATTTGGCCATATCAGTGCAATACTGACCAGGGCCTTTACAGCTCTCTGCTGCAATATATGTATACCAGAACCAAGAACTCGAATAAGAGGGCCAATTACCTGTTGCGTCACTGGATCTTTCTGAAGGTGTTCTTCTAAAAGTAGATGTGAGAGAAGCTCGGCAGCCAACTGTTGCACTGTTGATATTGGAGAATCAAGCAAAGGGATAAGAGGTTCAATAGCTTGGTGAGAAGTCAATGTGTAATCAGCACGACACTGCGGATGTTCTAAGATATTAACCAAAACCTGCAATGCACTATGCTGTCCATCTGGCCCAAATTCTTGTCTTGTCAGCAACATAAACAGGGGTTCAACTACTTTAGCAGCTGATGGTCCTTTAGCTATGCTAGCATTATTGGTCAATATACGCAACAATTCTGCAAAAGCTGCACATAAATAATCAGGCGCTTCATGAAGAATGTCAAGTATGCTTTCAACAACTCCAGCTTTTACCATTTCCATTTTACAAGCTGGCCTGTCTTTTCCTAACTTGACCAGAGCTCTGGAAATGGCCTCATGAAGTACATAATTCCTACCATACAGTAGGCCAACAAGAGGAATAACTGCACCATGTGCAGCAACTAATTCAGCCAGTTGTTCATCATCAACAAGCCTATCCAATGCCCGGACAACAGAATGGTGAGCAGGACTAAACTCACTTACAAGGAGAGTGACCAGAGGTTCAACACAACGTGCAGCAGCCATTGTGGACCGAATCCTTGTATTTCCAAAAAGAACAGAACACAATTCAGCAGCATCCCCTTTGAGGTCCATTGAACAGTCTGACGAAAGAATCCTGCAAAGAACATCCACTGCATTCATCTCAACATCTGCAACAGCAAGTGCTCTTGAAGGGTTTTCACTCAGTAGCCTAACTAATGCAGCAATTGCAGCATGCTGCTCTCTCTCTAAACCAGTATTAAGAATCTCCACCAAGGGTTGAACAGCTTGTCGAGCAGTCTCTGCATTTCTAATATGGTCAGCAGAGAATAAACTTTCCAAAGCTTTTGCAGCCCTATACCTTGCAGCTCTTCCACCTAAACGCAGGACAGCTACAAGTTGAGTAACAGCTCCAAATGCTGACTCATGTCTTCGTATTTCTGCACTGCTAAACAGAATTCCTAACAGATCTGTAGCTGCTTCTTCCGTTGCATCTTGTGGACCTAATGAAAGATACTTAGAAAGTGCCTCTAGGGCCCCTGCCTCAACCATAACAATCTTATTTGATGGGCAATCTATAGCAAGCTGAGTCAAAAGCCCAAGTGCTAAAAATGGTGCTCCGGGGCGTTCTGGAATTGGTTTGAGCAGATCAACTAGAGCAGGTATTGCCTTCCGAGAAGTGGCACCAACTCTTATGTCATCAACTCTAAACAACCTCTCAAGAGCAACTTGATCAGGATAATGCACCAAAGAAAATTCCTCTGACAATTCCAGAAGATCCTGTATATCAGTATCAGCACAGCCAAGCAAGGAAATAAGTCCACCTGCTGCCCCAGAATTTGCCACAGACAGAAGGGTTCCCCTGCTACCATTACAGACTAGGCTAGCTATTGATTGCGCAGCAAAATATCTGTTGGCTGATTCCTCTGACTTCAATAAATTGGCAAGGGCTGGTATAGATTTCATGGTTGCATGTGCTCGTATGATATCCCTATCTTGAAATAATATTGCCAACAACAAAGCACAAATCCACATGCTGCTATCTTCTTTATAGTCAATCTGCATATCACCATAAAGGAGAAAAGGTTGATACCCAGAAATAATAGTTATATACCGATCTGTTATCCAACTACTATGTCAATGAGGAGGGGTATTTATGAACAACTTTGACAGCTAAGGATGCATTTATGCAAATAAGTAAATATTTACTATGGAAAGAATCAGATACCACATTCTAATTATTTCAAATTGACTGAAAACTTGGCTCTTGAATACCTGACTATATTGTGAGAAACAATTTGCAATCCTGTCAGTCAGAACCTCAATAGCTCCAGCCTCCATTATTGCAATTTTACTTTTTTCATCATGGCAAGCAAGAACAGACAGTAACCATATAGCTAAGTTGGCACCGGAAATAATAGCGGTGCCAGTGTTTGATTTACCATCGTTGGCTTCTTTTGTATGCCTGCAAATGCTGATAACTTCCCTGCTGTTATCACCCTGAATATCCAAAGCAGCCTGTGAAGAAATAAGCATATCAACAAGAGACTGAACAAGATTAGCACACAAGTTAGATGAATTGAGATCCTCCACCAGCCTCTGATGATTTACTTTAGCAGCACAAATAAGAACAGCAGCTCCTCCAAATTTGACCTTTACATTTTTAGAAGTGGAATTGATTATCCTCTTAGCTATAGAAGATATACATCCAGAGGCAGTAACAACAGTGTCTCCCAGAACAAAAGGCTGATCCTTACATAATCGAGACAATATTTCAATAGCTTTATCCTGCAACACTGGTGTTGAATCAGCAATAGAAAGAACTATTGGGCTTATGCTTTTAGGAAATTCAGCCAAAACTGCCCAAGCAGGTTTACTGTGTACACCTGCCTCTTCTGACCTGGACAGCACGGCAAGTGCTTCTAGAGCTTCTGATGTGGAACTAGGTTCATTGATAGCAAAGTCTAAGAAAGAAACTAATGCTAGAATAGTACCAGCACGATTCACACAATCAGTTACTGTATAATCAACTTGCCTCTTAGAATGTAAGAGGCAAGCAATTGCAGCAGCAGCATGTGTTTTTCCAGAAATTGTGCCTTCTCGTAATACTCTGGTAGCAGCCATGATGACTTCTTCTGCAACAGCTTTCTCAGCAATTTCACTATCCAAAATAAGATTTGCCACAGCACATGTTGCCAGCTCTGCCACTTCCAAAACTGAAGAGTTAGCTAGTGCAACTAGGGAGGGTAATGCATCTCTAGCAATAGCAGCCACATCCCTGTTCTCTTTGATGGAAAGAAATATTGCAGCCAAGCAGCGTGAGGACTCCATTAAGATACTTTCAGATTCAACATTAAGCAACTTCATTGCTGACCAGAGAGTTTTGACAGCAATGCTGCTTTCACGCACATCTTTCCTCGTTTCAAAAATTCCCGCCAGAGCAGATGCAGACTTTGCCCGAGTTTCTTCCTTTGTTGAGCTCAATAATTTTATCATTGTATCAATTGCATCACTGGCAGCACTACCTTCACGTAGAAGATCAGTAAGAGTAACAACTGAAAGCATACTTCTCAAAGCATCTAAAACAAAAACCTTAGATTCCGGTAAATCACTGGTCAATAATGCGGTAAGCTGACTGATAGTTGCTGTATCAGATTTATGAATTAAGTGATTCAAGGTCTTAGCTGCAATCTCCTTCCCATTCGGGCTTCCATTTTTCAACAGCCACAGCAATGCAGGAACGGCATCAGCACTTTCAACACAAGCACGTATATCCTCACTGTGATCGCACAAGTTCCTAAGGATTGTTGCTGAGTCTTCCTTTGCTTTTGCAGATCCTGACTCCAAAATTTGAACAAGAGGAGGTATACCACCAGCAGCAGTAATGGCCCATTTACTTTCATCATTTTCATTAGATAGAAGGCAAAGGAGGGCAACAGCACATTCTTGCTGCTGTTCTGATGAAAGCCCCAGAAGAGATATCAACAGCTGAACTCCTTCACGGCCTTGAAGTGCACGCCATAAACTGCATTCAGTATTGCACAATGTCAAGAGAGATTTCAGAAGCTCATCTTGCACTTCATTGGCAGCCATTGTTATTAAACCAACAAGCAAACGCTTTGCATCAGAATTTGCAAGTTTAATTGACAGTATAGAATTGCTATACAAACTAGCTAGGGCTTCAATTGTCCGTTCTTGCACAAGGAATGGCGTGCGTGGTTTAAATTGTTCAAGTAATGTCTGCTCAACTACCAAAGGATCTGATGCCCTGGTAGATTCCGCCTTGTCGTCATATATCATAAGAGCTGAAGCTAAAGCCCCCAATGTGTCAGCAGCTTGGGTAGGTGAGGAGCATGATTCAAGGCTTTGACCAAGACTGGAGATGACATATGACAAACCACCAGAGATGTTTGCTAAAGCACACATAGCATTCTCCTGTAATGCTTGAGCATACTCACCCTGCATGAACTCTTTGGAAGGAGCTATGGTAGCATTTATTAAAGCAGGAATGCCATTGGAATTGGCTATCTCTTTCCTTGCATCTTTGCACTGGGCAGATAGAGATTTAAGAGCACTGGCTGCTTCAGCCCTGACAGGGGCATCATTACCAGTGCCTAAAAGTTTGAGGAGTTGTTTTGTTGCCTCTGCTGTCAACACCTTTGAACAAACAGATGCATCCTCCATCATCATACAAGCAAGTAAAAAGCACACATTTGCCAAAGTGCTGGACTGCCCAGTTGTCAGTAACTTAATTAATATGTCCACTCCTCCAGCCTGTACTGTGGCATTCCAGAATCTCTCAGTGCTGCTGGAGAGATTTTTCAATGCCCCAGTCAATAAATTATCAACTACATTTCCAGTCTTCAGGCCCTTTTGCAGCTGCTCCCATAGCACTGGAACAACTCCTTCAGTTGAAAAAATTTTTGATCCTACATGATCTTTGGCACCACCTTGAGAGACAGCAAAAATAGTCTTTGCAGCAGCTACTTGACCTTCAGCAGAACTAGACTTGAGTAGACCAAGCAAAGGAGGAATGCATCCTCCAAGCAAGACTTTCACCCTCAGCTCATTTTCTTTACATAGTGAGCCCAAGACAGTTGCTGCCTGTATCTTCACATTCAATGACCCTGACCGGAGAAGGGAAACAAGTACTGGAACTGCCTGAGAATGAGATCCAACAGCACTGAAAGCATTTTCTCGCATATCAATAAGCTCCAATAACTGCTTCAAAGAATACTCTTTCTCTTGCATAGAAGATGAGCTTTGACGCAGCTTCTCAATGCATTGGGCAACACTTGCTAATGTCCCATCTGGATCCTCCATGCTGCTGCTGCTGCTACGTTCTCTGCAAACAATTAGGAATGTAATATTACATTTTATGCCCAAATTCAAATTTCCATAGACAATATATCAAACCTTCAAGTTAGATAGTTCTCAGATTATATTCTATGAGACTCTGAGGAGGTGAAAGGAGAACATTTTTTTTCTCTCCTAGAACTGTTGACACAGATGACAAGCTATAACACAACAAGTGGGATTCACTAGTCTTAGCTTACTTAGCTGCAAGCAGAAGTACGAATGTAACTGAATGGATTTTAGCAGCACTACAAGCAATTGATTCGATGATTTTATAGGCCATAAAATATTCTTTTTTGACATAATTTACAGGCATAATCTAAGTTGTAACCAACCTCAATCCCATCTTCAGAACAGAATGGGGAGGTAGAGGCTCTGAATCTTGAGGTTTCCCATCACCATTTCTTTCCTGCAATGAAAAGAATGACAATCAATAAGTTTAAATGGAATGTCTACATATCTCTAAATGTTGGAAGTAACAAAAATTAACACAAACATAGGAACAATATATTAGATTCAGTACATTATGGATAAAGATTGATCTTGAAGTTCTATAAGAGGAGAAATGGAAGATCAAGTTGAGAAGGGGCATAGCTAATCCATAATAAATCACAACTTGATTTTATTTTGTATCAAGAAATTGAAGATTTTCAAAGCATTTTAATGTACATGATTGCTGCTTCTGTTACAGTTGACTAACTATCATTAAGGATAGCATCTTATTGCTCAAAACAGAGGGGAGATATAAAAGGAAGTAAAAACTATACAGCATTATGTAGTGTAGCAGAAAGCATGTGTATATTACACTCCAGTGTAGAATAAACACCACAACTAACCCATCAAGATATCTGGTAATGAATGCTATATCTAAACAGAGAATCTAATGATGCCACCTTTTTTTCATTTTCTAGTATTACCCTGCACTTCCATTCTAGTGCCAAGGATATGTAGCAGCATGTAGTAAATGAAGGTAGAGTTCATAATTAAAATAATGCTTGCTATCTAAAATAGAATATTCTCATCAACTTCAATTTATTTATAAAAGCATAAACTTCCCAATTTGAAGAACAGTGATAGATATGTTCCATCGGGAGATAAGAAACAGATAGCAAAATGAAATCAGAGTCTTTTTAGATTTCCACGGTTCTTAATGATACTTTCTACAATTGTTTGGTACAAAAAAGGGCAAATCAGGGGCAAGTTTTGTAGAGCGGTTCGCAACCGCAATTGTGGCTACCGTATTGCAGTTATAGAGACTGCCGTCACGTCTTTCTTCCACTGTCTGCAATTTCTATAATCACAGCATAACCACAACCGAAATTACAAACATAGACAACCACCAAGCAATAAGAAGAAATGATATATCATTATATCCAATATGTACAAGGCCGGGCTTGGGATCCATAAAATTACACGTTTATACTAATACAGATACTCAAAGTCTCAATTCTGAAACATTCTTTCCTCTACCAGTACCAACTCATAATCCTATAAGACAATGATGATGTGATGACATAAAATAGATAAAAAATAAAAGGAAAAATAATGAAAACGTGAAGAAGTACCATATCATTAGCAGCAAGGGTGCTGCCATTATTGGCAGCAAACCTCCAAGTCAGTGTAGTCGCCAGCTTCGCTTCGCCTCACTCGAACTCTCCCAAGCAGATCAGTCCAGGACACCGCTACCTCTCCAGATCTAAACCGGAGAGACGGTCAGAACATCAAAGCCTCCCTGTCCACACCGAAATTCAGATTCAATCACCAATCTCAAACAGCAATTGCACCATCGCAAGCGCAAATTTCGAAAGTTAAAAACAACAACAATAAATTAATAATAATAACTACACGGTGACCTAACCAAAACACTGTAAAATCAAGCTAACAAAAGAATCGCGCTAGACAGTTAGAGTGAGTGTGGAAGAGTTTTGGAGTCGAAGGTAGCAGATCAAGAAACAAGGAATGATGGAAGTGAGAAGCAAGCGTGCGTGCGAGCGAGTCAACGGAAAAAGTCAAAGCAGGAAAGGAATGAATGAGTGAAAATTAAAAAATGGACGGAGACGGTGTTATTGAAAAAATGCGAAGAGGCGAGAGAGAATGAAAAAGACCTTCAGAGACTGAGAAGCGAAACAAGCGTGTGAACGCGACACTGACGCATGGAATGGTTTTTCGTTTAGATAGATTTGATTTGAGGGTTCGTTATTAAGAGGAGAGTGAAGAGGGTGCTATGTGTGTTTTTCGGTTTTAAATGGGCGCCTTGAATTGTTGATTTTGGTGGACGGGGGAGTGCCTGTGACTGACAGTGAGGGGAAGAGGCTTTGGGTGTTTTCACAGTCACATAAATTATGAGCACCGACACGCTCGTAGCTTCGCCTCGTTGTTTAACGGCTAGGCTCAGCCTTAGCATTCCTTGAGCCAACGGTTTAGAATCACGTGGAATTAATGTACCTCTTCTATACATTTATCCTATGGAATAATTTGTATCTCTTTTTTTTATTTGATTGTTTTAGTAAAAATGGTTAATCTTCTGCTATGTGACGAATAAAGTTCAAATTCACGTCCAAAAAAAATTCATTTTAGTGTCCCGAAAATATCTAATAACAAATTGTCTTAAAACAAAAGATACATATAAAAAAATGTTTATTGCTTTCTTTTTCTATATTTTTTTTTCTTTGTCTCTTTATCCACTTTCCTTCTGTCTATTTTTTTTTTTAGATAAACAATAATCAGGACTTTATTTTACAGCACACACGTTTGTTTTGTTTTATTTTTCTTTTAAAAATTTAGCTAAGTTAGGTTTTGAATTTATCAAAATTTGAACATGCCTCGAGATATTATGAGAGTTTATAAAGATATTTATAGATTATTTACCAATAAAATTTAAACATATTTTTAAAAGATATGAATCTTTCTTATTTAACAATGACAAAATTAACTTAAAAGTTAGTTAAAAATTGAAAAATTAGGTGATAATTCATTGAGTAAGTTTATTAAAAATATTTGATAAAATTATATGTTGAAGTACGTAAAATGACATAAATTAACATGTTTATATAATATTGTTTTTAAATATTAATTTATTTTATTGATCAAAATACATTTTAGGTATTTATAATTTTAGATTTTTAATTCATTTTAAATTTTTATAATTTATATTTATAGATCAATTATTTTAAGTACATTTTATAATTTTAATTTTTTTCATATTGTGTATTCTATTATTAATCATGTATTATATCTTGAAATATTTTTAATTAAATTTAAAATAAAGTAAAAAATAACATATACTTAAGCAAATGTCATATTTTTATTATGTTAATTAGTCTAATGGTTAAAAATATATTAAAGTATAATATTAAAAATAATAGAATAAATAATTTAAATAGTATAATAGTTAAAATAAATAGTATAATATAAAAAATATTTAAAAATAATTAAATAATAAAATAAACCTATCATCTATCATTATCAATATTTTGAAATATAATATTAAATTAATAAAATAAATATTATAAATAATACAGTAATTAAGATAAATAGTATAATATAAAATATATCTAAAATATAATAACAAAAATAAAATAAAATAAATTTATTATTTATCATTATCAATATCTTGAAGTATAGTGCTAAAATAATAAAATAAATATTGTAATACTTCAATTAACCAATATAATAAAAACATACCTTATTTTAAAATAAAATCAAATCTTATTTAAAAATAAAATTAGACCTTATTCTTTAAAACTAACTTATTTAGAAAGATAAAAATAAAATTTTAATAAATATTTTAAAAATAAGGGGGAATAAATATAAAGAGTTAGAAGCTGAAAAATGCTACAAGTTACTAGAATAATATTATAAACTACTAAACAAAATTTATTTACTCAACCTTATTAATAAAGTCAAACAAGTTAAAAAATATAAAAAAAAAAAAAACTATAAACTAGCTATAAGCAAACCGAGCATATCTATCATATTTTAGATAAACAATAATCAAGACTCTTTTTCTTGAATGAATATCTTCATTATACAAATCATGTACAATTTTATTTTTTTTTAAGTTTAGCTAAGTTGGGTTTCAAATTTACCAATATTATAACAAATTTCAAAAATTTTCGAAAATTTATAGAGATATTATAAATTATTTATCAATAAAGTTCTCACGTTAATAATAAATTTTAAATTTACATTTGATATGAATATAGTTCTTATCAACTTTTGATGTTTTTATTTAATTATTTATTTCGATATTATTTGTAGAATTCTTATGTTTAACTAAAATAATTTTTTTAGTTAAGTGTTTATTCAAATGAAATCTTCAATTTTTTTATTTTCATGAATTAATATTTTTTTATCAATATTAAACATGAAGAATCAGTTACACATTATCAACAAATTAACATTTTATCAATTAAATTAATATTTTATTAATTAAATTAATTTTAAAGATTTTTATTTATACTTTATGTTTTACATACATTTAAAAGACTTAAATATATTTTTAGTTTTTGTAAAATAAACAAATTTTGATTTTAGTCTCTGTAAATTTTTTTGATCGATTTTCACTATCTAAAATTTATAATTACTGATTTTTGTCCCCATAAAATGAATAATTTTTTATTTTGATTTCTATATAACATTTTTATTTGATTTCAATTCCTTTATAATTTAAAATAATAATTTCTTAATTTTCATTTTAAGATGGATAAATATTATTTATTTTAAGAATCTAATTTTTTAATATATTATAAATTAACATAATGTCACATACACTGGTGTATGTAACATGTGATAGTTACTTGATCTTTCATTGAACATATACATAACTAATCAATGTCATATAATAATAAAAACCATAAACAATTATTTAAATTTTAGATGAATGAAAATTGATAAAAAAATTATAAAAACTAAAATAAAAAATTATTTATTTTATGGTGATTAAAAATATATTTAAGTTTATTTTAAAATACTTGCATAATATACAAGATATTTGCTAGTTCTACCTTAATAAAAAAATAAAATTTTTTGTGTATCTTAAATATTCAAATTTGCAAATGGTATATATGTCTAAAATTATTTATATAATTTCATATATAATATTATTCTTTTCACGGTTAGTGAAATGCAGATTAGACTTACTAGCTGGGGAACAGGAAAAAAAATCACTAATTAGAAAAACACGATTAATATTATATATACATGTTTAGTAAATTATGAATTTGTTGAATTTCACTCTCTTAAGATTTCCATAGGTGAATGGATTTTTTTTTTCTTTGAAGAATCTGTTCCTCTTCTCTTGAAAATACAAAATTAGACGATTAAAGTTATTAATTTTGGAATACACGTAATTATACTTTTTTATTTATTGCGAAACATAAGTACCGAGTGTCATTTTTATATATTAATGTTTTTTAATTTCACAAATAAGTAGTTACTTATATTTTTAGTATTTATAATTTTAAATTAGATTCTGCGTGTTATTCTGAACATTGCACGTGTTTTAAAATTATGGTTCTTTGAGAATAGCTATATTTTTAACATGGCTTGCATAACATTGCAAATATTAGCTGGTGAAGGAATTAATGTATACAAAAAATAATGTTTGCCTAAGAATTCCTTTTTAAATACGTGAACCAACCTTTTCAATTAAACTTTTAATGTTCCAACTAAGGTTGTATAAACTAACGATACGAAAGCACTTGAGAATTTTGTTGACCGTATGTAGCTTTATGAAATCAATAATGATACCAGTGCAAACATTATTTTCACCAATTTCTTATAGACTACAAGACAAATACCCACTTTGTTCAAATTTTATCAAATTAAAGTTTATGTAAATATTATTAATTTCCTTATTTTAAGTATTTTGTGATATAAAATATTACTATATTTAAGTATTAACTATTATTTTTTGGCAAATATATTAACTATTATTATTTATTTGTAACTATACTCAATTTGAATACAAGCATTAATTCTTAATTAACGTTTGATTCAATTAACACAAATTGAACAACATTAAAAAAAATTATAAATTAGATTCTAGCCGTGATCTTAAAGTAAGATAGTATAACGTAGATAGCAAAAAAAAGTAAGATAGTATAATGCTATATATTCTTAAACTTTACAGTACCTCTCCCCCAATCATCCATCCATGAATTTTAAGCTGTGCAGTAACACTCACATATATAAATTTGTAAGAATAATATTTATATTATGAATTACTTTTTTATTATATTTTAAATTATTTATAATTATACACACATATTATATTAAAAATATTTTTTTTTGTAAAGACAGTTTACATGACAATGTATATGCCCACCCCCCACCCCCCAGTAAAAAGCATACATGCGTTTATTATTTGAAGTCAATTAAATACATTTTGTGATTTCTTTTCTAAATTTGAGGATTTTAATTTTTTTTCAATAAAAATGTTGCTATATTTTTATAGCCTTTTTTTATAATAATCATTATATTATTGAATATAAAAATAGTAAATAAAATAAATATTTAATATCTTTATACATATATATAGGAACGGATCTAGGAATTCATTAAGGAAGGGGCTGAAATATTTTTCTTATTTTATAATTATTTAAATATTATTATTATTATTATTATTATTATTATTATTATTATTATTATTATTATTATTATTATTATTATTAAAAAAAATCCAGGGAGGGGGCTGACGCCCCTGCTTGTCTCTCTAAATCCGTCCATGTATAGATATTTCGTGTTGTGTGATAACTAGCATAGTCACTATAGAGAAGTTGTTGGAAAATTTAAAATACTTTCGACAATACTAATTCTGATTTCAATGTAAGAACAATTACACTTAAAAAATATATTAATAGGAATAAAATGTTAAGCGTTAGGATTAATTTTATTGGTACAATTTAAGGAATATTAATTTGTTAGTAATTTAGTGTAAATGTTGTAAACCTAATATACTAATAATATAATCATTCGTTGGCTCTTTTGCTTGAAGAATCAACCCAGAGGGATGAAAAGAGATTACAAGCTTTAGGTGGATGAGTATTTAAATTGTTTTCTAATGGCGGAGGTTTATAGTTGTCTAGCAAGGGATGAGGGGTTTACCTACAAGAATTTTAATACCCAAGTAAGTTACGTGTTTAATAAAAAATATAAAGATTTGAAGGAGATAACATATCTTGAAGGAGGAGACTCCTCGTGTTATATAATGGCTGAAGAATGAAAAAAATATAGATACGAGTTTATCACCCAATTAATAAAGTACAAATTTATCGAGATATATGACCAACAAGAAATATTCATCTAGCAAAAAAAAAAATAATTGGTAGGGAGGTATCCAGACCAAAATTTATGGATTGATATTGATAATTATGAATTTGTTTGGATATTTTTTTTTTATATAAGAAGAAAATAAAAATAAAAATAAAATAAGTTTTTTCATAAATTAAAAATATTTTAGTTTATATATAAGTTAAAAATTATTTTTAGAAAAATTAATATGAAATAATTTTTATAAATTAATTTATGCATAAGTTAAATTTAGTTTATGGAAAAAATTTTTTTTTTTTAATTTTTTTTCTCATATAAATACTAATATAAACCTAAAAATTTTTTTTCTGGCTCAATCCAACATACTAATAATATAATATATTAGTATTATATATATTTTTTATGCTATTAAAATATTTTGTTAGTATAACATATTATTATTAATAGAAAACCCATGATGATTATGTTATTAATGTAATTTTTGTAGATAAAAATTATATTAAAGAAAACAAACACAATGTCTAGTTATTATTACATGATAAAAAATTTATTACTGTTATCGTGATCATGCTTCATGTTTAGAAAAAACATTGGCACAGCTAAAAGCCTGTCGAAGACGTCTAACATGTTTTTTTTAAATAAAAATAAAAATTATGTACATGTTTAGACAAATAAGCAGAACAAATTTTGGACTAAAAATTATGATTTTGATAAAATTAATGCTTTGTTGTTTTTGTGTTGTATGAGAATTAGTTAAATATATTTATAATTTATAATTTCATATTACAATATTGATTTGTCCGTAATTACATGTTTTTACTAACCAATTATGTATTTAAAAGTGATTTTATCACCAACAAATAGTAATATATTTATCAAAACAACTTCACTTTAATTTGAACTCATTTTTTATTAAAGTTAATTTGTAAAATTAAAATGATCTAAAATAATATTTACGAAATGTTGACCAAACTCAGAATTGAATTTTGCATAACCAAAAAACACATGCTTAGACATAATAATTAACAATAACCAAACTCCAATTATTCCTTACATTATATGCCCACATGGTTTTGATTTGAGCTGAGCTGAGCTCTTGATGTGGCCAAGCCATAGTCTACACCCAAAAAAGCTAAAAGTCATCTCAATTATGTCCATTTTCTTTGTGCCTAGTTGGCCAAAGTATATATATTTTCTCTCTCCATGAACACAGTGGAGTAGTCGATGGCAATGGAATCCTTCAAATTTTCAAAGGTAATAATAAAGGCATATAAGAATAGTCTTATATTATAAGCTGCTAGAGGTGGGGGCGCTGAAGTTAAAGACAAGGTACCAAGCTACATTCATGTTCAAACCCTATTACATTACTAGCATATTATTTGCACCAGCTGGAACGGCAACTGGCAAGTCATAAGGTTAGATTATCATGCAATAAAATCAAAGTGGGTCATGTTATTTGCACTTGTGCTCCGTAAGCATTTGCTGTTAACATGCAATTATTATTGATTGGGTCCTCCTTCGACCAGCTCGCTAAAACACCCATAGCGTTTTTTTTTTTAAATTAAACTAACAGCATTTCTGTTGCATGTTAATGTTAATTTCCTTCCATTTGTCCAATGTTCAGTCCCTTGCTCATTATTTACACACTCTTATCCCCTTTTTATTTTATTTTTTTCAAGCAGGTTCATATCACCAAGTGGCTTTTGTTATTTCATTTCATTTCATCTCTCAAACAAAAAAAAATCATAGAAGTTGGTATTTCACCAGCTCTGTTGGTTGAGATTCTGTCGCTATTTTATTACTTTGTATTCTTTCTTTTCTTTCTTTTTTTATTATAACCAAAAATATTAAAAACATTAATGATTATACATGAAAACAAATGAGAAAAGAAACCAAATAAAACATATACTAAACAAGGTTAAATACTTTGTATGAATGACATTGAAATTAGTGATTAGTCTCTTTAATGTGAGGAATTAATTTTTTGTTTTTTTTTAAATACCTACCATATATTTTAAATAAGATTACTTTTAAAGAAAATATATATTATTAAACTAATTTATAAATTATATAATATGATTATATATATATATAACGAATGATCAATTATTAAGAATTATTCTTGAATTATGAATATATTATTTGTGATCAATAATAATTTTTATGTTACTTAATAAATATTGTATTATGACTTAATAAATATTGTATTATGATGTTGTTTTAAGAGTGATACCGAAATGAATTGGGTTTTTATTGTGTAACTTGAGAATAAGTTTGTACATGTTTCCTAGCGAATTAGAAAATTAATCATTTAACCTCTTAAATTCATATAAATGTAAAACACTATCTAAAAATCAATTAATTTGTTTTTAATACAATAATTTAGTTTTCTCATTGCTGAAAATTTCACTCGTTATTTGACAATTTTTTAATGTTGGAAAAGGTTTTGCTAAGATATGGCTTTGCTAATGGTGTTGCCACTTGTATTGTTTGAATTTTTTGTTGCATCTTTCAATCAAAAGACTACGAATGCGTTTTAAACATACTACACCAGCAAAATTTGACATTTTTTTATATCTTCGTGGCAAACTAATTCAAATGAATCACTTTTTGGTATACCTCGTTAATTACCGACACATCCTTCTGTCTTGAGTTTTGGCATCCCATGAAGAATGGTTGAGGGGAAAAACAAGGAGCTAATGATGTTGTTCAAAAGGAAGGACCAGTTGGCGCTATCCCAAATTCACCAAGGTGTAGATTATTTAATTTTTGGCAAAATAGCAGATGCCAAGACAGTCAAAGAAGAGTGAGACATTTTGAAACTATCATACAAAGGAGTAGAAAATGCCCAGAAATCCAAACTGGAATCCATGCGTCAAGAATATGAAAGATATGAAATGTTCAATTCAAAAACCATGGAATAATATTTTTCACGAGTAATAAATCTTGTCAATAAGATGAGGGTGCATGGAGAAGACATCCCTCAAAGCAAGGTAGTTGAGAAAATTCTACGCACTATGTCAATGAAGTTTGATCATGTGGTGACTACAATAGTTGAATCTCACGACACAGACACCATGACAGTTGCAAAATTGTAAGATAGCATTGAAAACCATGTGAGCAAAATCTTGGAGAAAACTAAAAAAGCAAATGAACAAGCCTTGAAGAGCCGGGTATATTTTACCAACATAGCAAAATCCAACTGAAGTGAAGATAGGAGAGCTCGTGAAGGTCGAAATAGAAATTTCATAGGTAGAGGTCGTGAAAATTTCAAAGGAAGAGGTCATTATAATTTCAATCAACAATGGAGAGACAACAATTTTAGACCACCTAATCAAGGAAGAGGTGGACACTGGATTAGGTGGACACAATTTCACATCTTCCAACTGTGGAAGAGGGAGAAACAACTACTCCCAAAAAATGACAAATTTTAACTGCTATCACTGTGGAAAGTTCAGACATATAGCTGCTAATTATAGATTCAAACAATAGGCAAATATAGCAGAAAATCAATATCAACATACCAGTGAGAGTTCTGATAATCTACAAACTTTACTTCTAGCAACAAACAATTTTGCAGGCGATGGAGATATTTGGTATCTAGATACAGGCTACAGCAACCACATGTGTGGAGAAAATGAGTTATTTTTCTCACTAAATGAAATGGTAAAATCTACTGTGAAATTCGGAAATAATACAAATATTCTAATTTTGGGAAAAGGCAAAATTGCTATCAAACTAAAGGATGGTTCTCAAAATTTCATCTTTGATGTTTTCCATGCTCCTGGTCTTCATCACAACCTGTTGAGCATGGGACAATTATGAGAAAAAGGCTACAACATGCATATTCTTGATGGTTGTTGTACTTTAATTGACAAAAATGGGAGATTCATTGTCAAGGTAAAAATAACTTCTAATCGCCTGTTCCCTTTAAAAGTTGATCACAAAGAATTATCCTGCTTGAGTTCTTTTATACCAAATGATGATTGGTTATGATACATGCGCTTTGGACATTATCACTTTTCTGGATTGAATTATTTATCTAAAAAAGAGTATGTATCTAGTTTGCCTGTTATAAATATTCTTGAGGGCGTATGTGAGACTTGTGAAATTCCAAAGAAGCATTGCAACTGAAAAGTCTTTGAGAGCAAAAAAGCCATTGAAAATAGTTCATTCAGATTTATGCATGATTGAGATACCAACACGTGGTGATAGCAGGTATTTCATTATCTTTATTGATGATTTTAATAGAAAAACCTAGGTGTATTTTTTGAAACAGAAATCAGAAGCCTATGATGCCTTTAAGTCATTTAAGGCATTTGTAGAAAAACAAAATGGTTGTAGAATTAAAACACTAAGGAAAGACAGAGGTCAAGAGTACTTTGCTTGTGCATATTTTTTTGACCAACATGGAATTCAACATCAACTAACAACAAGATACACTCCTCAACAAAATGGAGTAGCAGAAAGGAAGAATAGGACGATCATGGACATAGTGAGATGCATGCTGAAGGCTAAACAATTACCAAGAGAATTTTGGGCAAAAGTTGTTGTTACTTCTGTGTATATTTTGAGCAGGTGTCCAACAAAAAGTGTTTATGATAAAACACCAGAAGAAGCTTGGAGTGGAAGGAGGCCTTCAATCAAACATCTCAGAAATTTTGGGTGTATAGCATATGCCCACGTACCTGATCAACTTAGAAAGAAGCTTGATGACAAAGGAGAGAGGTGTATCTTCATTAGTTACAACACAAAGTCAAAGGCGTACAAGCTCTATAATTCAATGACAAAGAAGGTAATTATAAGCAGAGATGTGATCTTTGATGAAGAAAGAATGTGGAATTGGTCTTCCAGAGCTCAAAAAGAGTCTGTAGTAATTCCAAAAATTATGAAGAAGAAAATTGACATGTAGATCCAACACTTGATAAGCTAGAAATATCAAGCAGACTACAAAGGCAACGGAGACTACCAACCAGATTGGAGGACTATGTTATGGGTAATGACAATGACTCATCTAATGAGAAAATTATCAATTTTGTTTTGTTTGCAAATTGTGAACCAGTTACATTTGAAGAAGCTACAAGTGATTAAAATTGGAGAAAAGCAATAGATGAAGAAATTCATGCCATTGAGAAAAATCAGACGTGAGAGCTGACAGACTTACCAGGAGATAAAATGCCAATTGGAGTGAAGTGGGTGTACAAGACTAAGTACAAGCCCGATAAAGAAATAGATCGTTTCAAAGCAAGGTTAGTAGCAAAAGGATACAAGCAGAAGCCAAGTATTGATTATTTTTGAGGTATTTGCTCCTGTAGCGAGACTATATACAATTCACATGCTTATCTCTCTATCAGCTCAAAATAAATGGAAAATTCATCAAATGAATGTTAAGTCTGATTTTCTAAATGGTACTTTGGAAGAAGAAGTGTATGTTGAACAACCTGCTGGATATGAGATTGAAGGCAAAGGCAAAGAAGATAAAGTCTACAAGTTGAAGAAAGCATTGTATGGCTTGAAGCAGGCACCCAGAGTGTGGTACAAGAAAATTGATTCTTACTTTGTGCAAAATGATTTTCAAAGATGCTCGTTTGAACATACTCTATATATTAAATTTGTTGATCCTGGTGACATTCTTATCGTGTGTCTTTATGTTGAGGATTTAATCTTTATTGGCAATAATTCAAAGATGATTGCAAATATTCAGGGAGGCCATGATTAGATGCTTTGAAATGATAGATTTGGGCCTGATGTCTTATTTTCTTGGTATTGAGGTCATTCAGCAGGCAGATGAAATTTTCATTTCTCAAAAGAAGTATACTATAGACATTTTGAAGAAATTCAAAATGGAGAATTCAAAGCCGATCTCAACAGCTATTGAAGAAAAGTTGAAGTTGAAAAGAGATAGCGATGAAAGAAGAATAACATACTACAAGAGCTTGATTGGAAGCCTCAAATATCTGGCAGCTACTAGACCAAATATTGTCTTTGGAGTAGGATTGCTCAGTAGATTCATAGAAGAGCCACGTGTATGTCATTTACAGGGAGCAAAAAGAATCCTTAGATATATCAAAGGTACTCTGATTCTAATATAAAGTTAGTTGGATACACAGACAATGATTGGGCAAGAGATATTGAGACAAGAAAAAGCACGTTAGGGTATGCATTTCATCTAGGCACTGGAGTAGTAGCATGGTCCTCGAAGAAACAACCAATAATTGCTCTCTCAACAACGGAGGCAAAATATATAGCTATAATAAGTTGTGCTACACAAGCAATATGGATAAGAAGAATGCTTGAAGCAGTGCGTTATACTTTTAGTGCGTCACGTAGTTTCCTATTTTCTAGGTCAATAGTTGTAGAGTCAAGCCTATAAATTTGGTCTTTCTATTTTATTGATATAGATAACAAAAAAATCAAGTTTGAGATAAAAAAAATATATTGAGTAGATATCCTCTCTTCCACTAATTGCTCTAAATTGATGACACCCTCGACCTCATCCAAAATCAATAAATACTTCTTGGTCTCTAGCTATTTGTATATTCTTCTTGCAACATCGTCACTATGCTCCTTCTTGTTGGTTCCTGTGTCCAGCATCAACCATTTAACAATTTTCTCTTGAAGCTTACGATCATCAATTGTGACTTCAGCACAAAGCCAGTCATCAATCTCAAGATCCTCACATAGATGTCTTCCAACAAAATCCCAGGTGCCAATTGTTACCCTCACTTCCTTCGTATTTATGTACTGAGCATGCTGGTTTCTGATTTTCCTCTTTTGTGGTTTTGGCCAAGGTTTCTCGACCACAAACTCAAGGTTTAATAATCATTGTGGCTGAAACCTCTATCACTTCATGTGTTTCTAAAGATAGAACCGAGACCTTTACATCGAAAACAAGTCAAACAAAAGGATTTAATCTAGTCTGAAAGCAAAGGAACAAGAGGAGTAGCTACTCGTCAAACGGCTCCACACTCTAGAGTCATATTGACGAAAGAGTTTAACTCGGTTATGGAATATTAGCTAACACAAAAGAGGAAAGGGGAAACACTAAATTCACAAGCAGAAAGGATTAAGGGAAACTAAAAGAGTTGAGCAGAGTATCCTTCGTCTTGCTGTTGTATAACGCTTGACTCTCTTTTCTTCTTCCTTGTTCTGCGTTTACTTGTGGGTACCCGTACTCCAATCCCCTTACTTTTTCCTCCCCAATTTTTCAGTTCTCCTTTTTAAAGTTTCCAGCCCCTATTTCTCCAGCCCTTGATTTTCGTTCTCTTTTCTCTTTTATAGGCGACCCGATACTGCTCTTTGCAGAGCTCATGCCATAGTGACGTTGGAGTTGTTGGTGGGGAGCTCGTCCCATCCCTGTAGGAAGCTAAAGTTGCGGAGAAGAAGGTTGAGTGTAGAGAAAAGTGCCAGGTTGCAGAGTAGTAGAATAGAGTTATTGAAGGAGAAGTGAAGAGTGAAGTAGTTAGAAAAGAAGGGGTTGTTGGTGGGGAAGCAAAAGCAGAGAAGTTGTTCTGTTCTACTCTCCTTCTTCCTCCTCAGCTTTCGTTTTCGTTTTTTTTTTTTGAATTGGTATTTTCAATGGACACACTTTCTTAATCCATCTTTATCGTTAATTGATGATTAATATGATGTAATTTATATTTATGTATTATTTGAATATTTGGTATGAGAGTCACACTAAAATATAATTTATAATTATTATCTTTCATTACAACATTGAGGAAATGCAAGTTTTTTTTTATTCTTATTTGTTCTTTGAAATTATTTTATAAAATCATAAAATCAATATTTTATGCGCAAATTACAAAATTGTGTTTAAGGACTTTTGTTTTGTGTCATGTACATAGCAACATATTAAAATTTTACGTCATTTCATGAACTAATTATTACGAACTCTAAACATTTCCAACCAAATTACTCAAAATATTTTTTATTTAAAATTGATCAAGGTTTCCCCCGTAGAAAACTAAATTTGGAATAAAACTTATCTTCAAAGTCATTTTTGAGTTCCTAAACACGAGAGAATTTTGAAAACCTTTTTTTAATCCTTAGAATTTAAAAATAAAATGTGTCAATTGACTTAAATTTTTATGTATTTTTACTAGTTGTGAATTAGTTATTAAATATTTTTAATGCAATTTGATATTATTAAAAATTATGTCTAAATATTTTTTTATTTTTTAAATATTATTGAACAACAATGCATAATAAATATTTTATCTTTTATATTTAATATTTAAATTTCCTTTATTAATATTAATATTATATATCATTTCAAATCATCATAAAAATAAAATTTTATTAATCAAAGTAATTTTTTATCCTTTTTAAATTAAATGTTTTCAATATTTGTATTTTAGTATTTATTCATTTTTTATTACCATTAAAAAATAAATTTATGTAAATTAAATTAAATTTACACAATATCTTTTATTTATAAATATAATCTTTCATTAGATGAGATAATTAAATTTAAATGAAAATATTTTAAAAAATACTAAACAACTTATAGTTTAAAAGAAGCTTTTACGTTAAAAAAATAAAAAAATAAATTTTTTTTTAACATTAGTATAAAAGTAACTTTTAAATAAATAAATAAAAGTTAGATCAAAGTACCCGTATTGTATAATTACATATATAGAAAAATTTGTTAATAATTTTTTTTACCCTTTTGAGATTATAAGTACGTAATTATAAATGAGTATGGTAAACTCTTAGTACTGTGTTAAAAAATGAATATAATTGTTTTCAATTTTATTATAAAATTACATACCTCCACAATCAATTTGTTGGTTTCTCGTAACAATACTCTATTTTTGCAATTATATTGTGATTCTAATTTATAGTGGGAATATTTTACATCTTATTAATTTGAGAGTTTATTTTATGATAAATTTAAAATTATTTCATCTATTTTTTAATGTTTGACTCAGTCAAAACATAAACAATAACTTTGTTATTGTACTGTTTTCAACAGAAAATATATCAACCTTGCAATTTATGCCTATTTAAAATGTAAATTTTCTTATCATCATTTAATGTAAATTTATAAACCATTTGACATATATATATATATATATATCAAAGATATTATGTCATGCAATTTTAATACACTGTGGATGAACCAGTATATTAGGCACGATTACTAATAATTTATATAATTGTTAACTCACTTATCAAAGATACAGTTATGAAATTTTTGTGAGTTACATAACTAATTTTTTATTTGGTTATAATTTACATTATATTAATAATAGTTATATCTTTGATGTATTGTTATTGATATATGTTTTTAAAATTATATTATAATAATCATAATCGTGCGTTATTATATAATATAATATATTGTTATACATTTATACTGCTAATCTCGTGTTTATGTCAATTATTTACGTGAGTTTTGTACATTGTAATTATGTCCGTATAAGTTTTGTACATTATAATATTATATTTTTTAATTGTTGTGGTTCATGATCCTTGGGCAGATCATAAAGTAAGAAATTATTTATCCTAAAAACATGTTTTCACTATATACGAAAATAGTTTACTGTAATTATGTGATAACTTGTGCACATGATTTACTTGTTATTTTAATATCGGTCTCATTGCCCAACTCTTAATCAAACATATTTTATTTTAGTTCAATTTATACAATCTACTACTATTCTAAATATTTGCATTTTATTGTAAACAATTCTATATTTAATAATTTTTTTTATTGAAATACAAACCTGTAATATGTAAGCAATTAAGCATAGAAATAAGATATGCTATATTAGAATTTTAATAAATAGGTTTAGCTTATTTTATAAAATTAAAGTTTAAATTTAAATTTTTTATATATAGTTTAATTTTTTTAAGTTTGACATTTAAAGTCTATTTTATATTAAACTTTTAAATAAGTTAACAAAACTAATTTTTAAAAGTTAAATAAACTTGCTAACCTATCTTTAAACATATCAACAAGTTAAATAGGAGAACAAACTCCATTTATCCTTTTATAGTATTACGATTAAGAAAGAATTTTTTCATCTTTAAAGATTATAAATTGCAACTAAATAGATCTCAAACCTTAAATTACCAAATAAAAATAATAATAATTATGAGAATAGATTTTAAGCCTTAACAACACAATAAAAAAAGACCTCACACCTTATATGGAATATTATATTAAAATTTTATTATATAAAGAGATAAATATATTAATTCTGTTAGACCTTTTAAAACTCAAACTAACCTATTTACATAAATAGAATTTAATAGTCTAAACCTAGTATTTTCACTAAAGAGATTAGGCTATGATAAGTATGATAGGCTTGAAACAAGTCGGACCATAGACTCCTTGTTGGTAGTCTAACCTATTTTCATCTCTATAAGCTATAGACATACCTTATCAATATTTGTCATAATTATTGTATAATAGAAGAAAAATAATTAATGTTTATTTTGAGTATTTTGAATATTTAATTTTTTAATTCAACAATTTTTCTTTATTAAGTGTGAGAGTTTTGCACGTCCTATAAATGAGACTATATTGATACAAAATATTTACCTCAATCAAATTATCAATTAATTAAATATAAGAAAGTAAATATAATTATATGGAAAAGTAGATGAACAAAAGCATGAAGTAATGTTGTGTGGACATAAAAGACATAGAGGTTATGGATTTTTTTTCATAGAAGAAGCAATAACAATAAATGAGGAATAGGTATTGGCTAAGTTTGTGTCGGCAGCTACAGTAAGACAAACTATGCAAATTTTATCAAGAATGTATAGACGTAAAGTGTTTGTAAGTAACTTTTTAAGTTAACTATCAAATATGAGAGATTAAACTTAGGCATGAAAACTATCAAGTTGAAGTACAATAGGGTCAAAGGAAATTTTTGGAAGAAGAAAATTTTTGGAGGAACTATCAAATGAATAGAGGTAAAAAAAACACCAATAACAAAACACTTTATTGGCTTGATATTGTCACCAAGAGATAAAAACTAGAGGAACAAACGAGATTAGATACCCTAATAGTTGTAGATATAAACAATGAATGTTGGGCATTGTGTGTATTGACTCATGTAATGTCGTAGCTAACACGTTAAATATATAGCCTTATAATTACATTCACAATAATGAAAATCACATGAATTGATGGGACTCCATACAAGCGGAGGAAAATGTGGTTCAATTTGATGCAAAGTAATGAACCTTACCACGACTTAACATGTTGCACATCCTTTTGAAAGATAAGGGTGCCTTTGGGAATGCGGACACAAGTGGCACATGGTTATGAGGTGTTGGGTTACGTACTGCAACAAGCACTTCCTCGTGTTTAGTTGTTAATGTTGAGTTTGAAATCTTGAGTAAATTATTATTAAAAAGTCAAAGGAAGGTGATGATGACACTAAGTCATCATGCCCCTTGTGCCCCGAGCAGCACATGTGTTACAATGGATGAGACAAAGGATTGTGATCCCACCACTACGAGCTAACTCCAAAAACCCATTCTCATTTCATATTATAGGTTGTAACTTGCTTGGGACTATCTCCCATTTTCTTATCATGCCTTGATTAATGATTTTGTTACTATAAATGGGGTTGAGATAACTCTTACTTTACGAATATACTTCCTAGACATATTGTCAATTAAAAAATGTGTCATGCACCCTCCTTCAAAGTGTTGCTACGAGGACACCATTGCTCGAAAGGAGTCCAATAATGATTCTATCTCTTAAAAGACATTTAGTAAAAGAAAAATTATGATTATTGAGAATTATGAAATTTGTGAATAACTAAAAGCTGCTTGATTAGTTATAAATTTATTAGGGATGTTTATATATTCTTATTAGAAATTAAAGTTTTTATGTTTAGTTTGAATTGAACTTTTTCAATTATATAAGGGATTTTTCAAAAAACATTCATTTCAAGAAATAACTTCATTAGCTAAATTTATTTAAATATTTATTATAAAAGTATTTTTTATAAAATTTAAAATTATAAATATATTGGTATAATTTTTAATTTATTTTAACATAATAAATTTTTTCATTCTCTCTACTTTAAATATATTTTTTTATAGTTTTTACTAAAATATTTTTTTGAATTTTGCAATAATAATATTCAAAAACAATTTATTAACCTTGACAATTTTTAGAGCATTATAAAATAAAATATTTAAAAATATAATGCTTAATAAATTAAAAAGATTAAAACAATATAATTTTATTTTAAAAATTATAATAAATATAGAGAGAATATTTATTACTCTTAAATATAATTATTTATTACATTTAATAAAATTATTTCAAAATTTATAATTATATTAAGCAAATTAACTAAAAAAATTTGATATTTTTATATTATTTAACTTTTTTCTTAACTTGATAAAGTTAAATGTTTTTATTAGAATTGAGAAACCTAAATAAAAAGAATATACTTTTTACAATAATATATCAAATATAAAAAACTAGCATTCCCAACTTTATATTTTTTGAAAAGTAAAAACTTACTTTTTATCCAACAACCATTTATCTCTTTCTGCGCGTTCGAAGAGTTTTGCTAATCAGTCACAAGGCACAACTGACGAGCATACTGATGAAGAAATGAATAAATATATTTTTTATATTAAAAATTACGATGAGATTACGTTGAAAATCACGAGAAAATACATTATTACATGTCTAAAAAAATTTATTTTTTAATTCTTTACAAGTGGTATACACTAATTAACGTTTTCCTTTTCCAAATTATGACCCAACGTGGAAATGGGTTGACCCTCGAAGAATCAGTGTTTCATATTATGCTTACCGAAGTTTATTTTCTAAAGAAAAAGTGTTTCGGTTCGATGTTTGCCCTCTCTGTTTGGTAACTCCCGAAACCACTTTGCATGCATGAGACTGTAATTCGGTAAAGCCAATGTGGATTGGTGTGATTGGGGGCAATTTGGATTCAATTTTTTTTCCTCTTTCAACCAAACTTGGAGTGGTTTTCCAATAAAATTATTCAACAAGCAGATGCACTAGCTAAATTCGGCTTCTCTCAATCTGTTCCTTTTCATGTCTTTCATTTGTTTCAGGTTTTTTTATTTTAGTTTCAGCTAAGGCTAACGCTAAGGCTAAGGCCTTATGAATAAAAAAGAATGGTCATACACGGGTTGGGCTTGGATTTGGCCCAAATTTAACAGGAGCCCGGACACCGTGTGATATAAATTTTCGATTACTTTGAAGCCACGTGTCAGGGGTATTATCGGCATTGCAATGGCCAAATCTTAATGTTACCAACCGCTGTGGAAACGAGACCCACTCCGGTATTACTTCAGGGTTCCTCACGGAACGGAACAAAAGGCGCACACAATCGTCACAGAGAAAAGAACCCTCAACCAAACAAAAAAAAAAGCCCTAGAAAAGATTTAGAGAAGCAATTTCTCACTTCCGAAAATCTCATCCTCTTTTTTTTATATTTGTTTTGGATAAAACATTTTCTCATACTGATTTTTAATTTTTCTTGTTTTGGTTTCTTTTCGGACATTTTTTTTCTGCTTGGGTGTTTTCAGGAGGAAAAAGATAGGAGTAATTAAAGGAGAGTGAGTGCATTCGTTTTGGTTCTTCCGCTCGGGACTCTATCCTTCCATGCCTTTGTTTTCTCTTATCTGGTGCCCCTTTTCTTTTCTCAAATTAGGGTTTTCGTAAGCGTGCCTCTTTCTCGATTCTCTCCACAAACTATCATCATTGTGAGTAATCCTCTGTTATCTTTCTTTCTCTCGAGATATGAATCTTTTTTTTTTTTTTATGTAAATTATTTTTCATTTCAATATTATAGATTATTGTTTCAAATTGCGTGGTTCTCTTGGATCTTGCCGCTATCAATTTGAGGTTCATTTCTCTTTCTGTGTACCAAAATCTTTTGGGCGAGGTTGCAATTTTAACTAATAATTTGTATTTGTATGCTTAGGTTTTCTTTCTTCTTTCCTTTTTTTTTTTCCTCACTCAGTTTAGTTTACAGTGTTTTTAGGACGAACCAACCTTGTGGTTATTTGAATTGATAGGTTGCTTGTTTCTTTGTTAGGGTGAATTTAATTGCTGGCTCCAGGTTAAGGAAGGTGATTTGTATTAGGACATAATGCCGCCAAAATATCAGATTCTTGACAATCGGCCTGTTCAGCAGTGGAAGGTTACGGAGCTGAGAGATGAGCTGAAGAGAAGGAAGCTAAGTACCAAAGGCTTGAAAGATGAGTTGGTCAAGCGTTTGGATGAAGTCCTTCGTCTTGAAAGGGGGGTTGATGAGACTTCTGAGAAGGACGAGGCTTCTGAGAAGGAGGCTTCTGAGAAAAACAAGGCTTCTGTGAAAAACGAGGCTTCTGAGAAGAACGACGCTTCTGAGAAGAATGAGGCTAATGGCTTCGACGGTTATATAGATGGCAAAAAAGATTTGGAGGCTGTTACTGTGGATGCTGAAGTGGTTGATACAACTGACAGGGAAAGTGCCAAAGCATTTGAAGCTGCTGAAAAGGGGAAGAGTGATGTAGTCAAACCAATTGAAACAGAAAATGTGGAAAAGATTCTGGAGGTTGTGGGTCACGACAGCAATAAGAATGACAAGCAGTATGGTGTTCCCATCCAAGTTGACATTAATAATAGTGTGTCAGCAATGGATCAAGATGTTGAACATAAGGGCTTGCCAGCTGGTGGAGATTCTGCAAATGTGGGAGAGGAGGCAATTGCCCATGCTTCTACTGTGGAGACCTCCATTACAGTCACTGAGAGTGTACTAACAGAAGTAGTAGCCAGTGGTCAGGATTCTTATCGTGCAGAAAAGAATAGTGAGGATTCAGCAGCAAAGCTGGAGAATGAGGAGTCAAAGGTGCAGCTGGATGATGAGGACACAAAGCCCCAACTGGATTGTGACACAAAGCCCTTGCACAAGGATCCTGTGCCCGATTCTTCTGTTCCAGAATACCAGGTATCTGAGGTCAACCCTAGTTTAGGGTCTCAAGTAAAATCTGATTCTATTTCTACTGATTCTGTGTCAATTAATCAAAAGAATGAACTAAAGGATACTATAATTACTGATAATGTCAAAATAGAACAAGATATTGTTAGGCCGGAGATGGTGGAAGAACCATCATCCAGAAATGATGTACCTGTATATGATGAATCACATTCAATGGATGTCGGAGGACTGCATGAGAAAAAGGCATCTGTTGAAGAAAATATCAATAATGTTTCAAGTCCAGACTTGAACAAGATCAATAGCAGTGATGATGTGGGGTATCCAGAAAAGTTGAACTTGGACAGAAGTTCTGGTGATGATTCCATGGAAGAGGATTTGCCTGAGACTAAGCAAATTGATTCTAAGTTTGATGTTGATGAACTTAGAGACAAAGTAGAGAGTGTTGAAGGGCCTATTGTGAAGGAGGAAAGTAGTACTATAGTTGTGGGAGATGGTCCTTCTGCAGGAAAAATTGATACCCACCAAGATATTGACATTAGTCCTGTTGCCCTGGCTGAGAAACGAAAATTTCATGGTAAGCAACATATTGTCTGCAAAGGACACTTTTTTTAATGGTTGTGCACCTGAAGGGCAACCAAGAACTATATGTGCACTATATATGTTGCATTGTTGACATGCTGTTATTATTTTTTCTTCATGTATTTTTAATCACCCTGTATATTTGGAACATTTTGTTACAGAACAAGCATCAGTTGGGAACAATGAGCCTGCAAAAAGGCAACGAAGGTGGAACACTGAAACAGTTAAAGGTCCAGATCCACAAAGCACTACCCCCAGACCTGCTACTACACCTAAAGATGAGCCAGTTGCTCTGAAACGCAACTTCTCCAGGTCTGATTCCTTTGCAACTGATGACACACCTAAAGAACGCATTGGTAAGTCAACATTGTTCTGATTAGGGTAAATCTATGAAGAACTGATGCTCCTGTTTTCTGGTGTAACTGGGTCATATTAATGGAGATCAAATTTCAATTCCTAGCTTGTAGCTCAAATAAATAAATTCCTGGCACTTCAGATTTTAATCCTGGACACTTCTCGAAACACAATTTGCATATATCTTATATTCTTAAATGCATTTGTGAAGCTTTTTAACTTTTTATTTGAAGATGGATAATGATCTGTTGGTTGATTTTTCATGCACGTATGCATTTACTGAGATAAGGCTTGGTTGTTGTCTTGTGCTTTTACGCTGGGGTATTTTGTCTATGTTGTACAGCATCTATATTTCATGGATTACGGATTACTTTGTTGTCATATACTGGCTTGTGTTGCATCTTCTGTTTCTCTTTTCAAGTTTAAATAGTGTCTTCTTTTAATCTTTGACAGTTCCACCATCTCAAAGGCCCCCAACTAATTCCCTCAGGATTGATCGTTTCCTCCGTCCATTTACCCTAAAAGCAGTGCAAGAACTTCTTGGTAAGACTGGGAATGTCAGCAGTTTCTGGATGGACCAAATAAAAACCCATTGCTATGTTACTGTAAGACAATTCTTATCTGTCTTCCTGCAACTGTAAATTCCCATGTGATGTTATTATATTCACTGCACAGTTCAAAGTAATTTTTTGTTGATTTCTTGGTGATATAGTACTCATCTGTTGAAGAAGCCATTGAGACACGAAATGCTGTGTATAATTTGCAATGGCCTCCAAATGGTGGACGTCTCTTAGTTGCTGAGCATGTCGATCCTGAAGAAGTGAAAATGAAGTTAGAACCTCCTCCTCCTCCTCCTCAGGCTGCCTCTGTCAGCACTGCTCCAACAGTTCCTCCTGCAGCCCCCTCCTCACAGCCAGAGCCTTCCCCCCGTCTGCACAGGGAGCAGCATCCAGTTCCAGCTACTCTCCCACCTCCACCACCATTGTCAAAACCCCCACCAGTAGTGCGAGAACGGCTTCCATCTCCACCACCCCTTCCTGAGAAAGTTGATCCACCTATTGTTACTCTGGATGATCTCTTCCGCAAAACCACATCAACTCCTCGGATCTACTATTTGCCTTTGTCTGAAGAGCAAGTTGCCGCAAAACTTGCAGCACAGGGTAAAAGTATGAGGCATTAGGCCATTAGCCTTCAATTCTTCCCTGACAGCTTTTACTGATTTTGTTATTTTTGTGCATCGTGCTAATTAGTGGTATGGAATTATTGTGAATGCATCTTGGCAGATCTGGTGGTGTTTTGTCTCGGGAAGAAATTGTCATTGCTAATGCATCTTGAGACTTAAATTTATTTAGTTTTAGAACATTATGGACTAAGAGCTACAGGGGTTGATAGATTTTACCCCACTGTTTGAACTAGGATAAGCGAACTTTTTTCAACTATTATGGAAAAATTTGACGTTAGATTATGTTTCTTCTCCCAGCCATGTAATTTGTTTTCGGTACCTGACTTCTTTCTGATCCGCGTATTTTTATTCTAGTCTGTTGATTGAGCATCCTGTATTTCATCTAGCCTCGTCATTTTAACATACAGCAGGTCTAGCAGCGTAGGAAGCCTGATTAACAAATTTATCTATCATTTCGGACAATGTATTTCATCATTAAAATCACGGTGTATGACATGTACTTTTTTTTAAAAAAAAATTTATAATTGATAATTGATATAGATAAAAAGTAACAAAAAATTGGTAGTATGATAGACAATAATTGTCTTACAGAAAATTTCTGTTTTGTCTGTCAGTCTTGTAGATAGTTTGTATCTTTAATATCAACTTTAAAGACTACAAAAGATAAAGTATTAACTTTGAAAATTTAAAAGATAAAATAAAAATTGATTGAAGTATTAAAATGGACAGTATAAGTGTTAAAAACTTTTATCGCCATTTTTTTGGGTTTTACAATTATTAATGAGGTGTTCAATATTGTTGAATAATTTGTTCATATTTACTTGTCACCGTTAACAGTATTTTATATTAAAATGAATTTGAATTTATCATATTTTATCTCTTAACAAAAGGATAGCTATAATTTTTGAAATCTAAAATAATATAATTTGAATATTTTGTAAAGGAAGGTTAGAAATTTAAAGAAACATGGGAAAAGGGAGGGAGGCGTTAAAATAGGTCAAACACAATTTTGTTGTCGGCAAAGGAGGACTAAAAAGAGTTTATATATATATATATGAAGGCAAAAAAAATATAAATTGCATAATTCAGCAAACATTTTTTTAATTCGAATAACATGTGCTTCTTTCTTTTTTCTTTTGGGTTTATAAAAGGTGAAAATCATAAAATAAAAAATGTTACTATTTCACTCCTAAATAACTTCTCAAATTTAAGAACATCACAACTAAAGGCTTATATTATCATGGAATTTTTAATAATAATAAAATAAAGTATTTGAAAAATAAAAAATGTTACTACGGAGTATCGTATTCGTATGTATCACTGTATCATCTGCCTGCGCTGATTTTCAAGGTTTGCGTCAAATAGCTCAACCCGCGCCAAATAGCTCAACCCCAAACTTAAACCTCTTAAAGTAACGCATCTTTCTTTCTTCTTTCTTCTTCAACTAATTTGTGCCTTCGTTCTCTATTCCCCCCTCTTTTTTATCTGCAAAATTTTGTGTACCGCTTTTAGGGTTTTTCGAAATCCACGACACCACGAATCCTTCTTCACTAATTCCCCGCGAAACGTCTCTCTCCCTTTGTTTCTTTATCTCTCTGTGAATTCTGGTTCGCCCAAAACGTGATCGTTTTAATTAGTCCCGATTCCCCAACATTGTTGCTCCTACAATAGTTCTATCTCTGCTCAATTTCTTCTTCTTTATGCTTCGCATTCGCTTGCTATTCGAATTTTCAATTGAACCTTCTCTTGTCACATTTTTTTTAGCGAATTGGGCACTGGTATTGCTATTGAAGCTTGTTTCGGTTCCAATTCTGTTATAGGATTTTAGTATTCGAAAATTGAGATGTTCCCTGTTTTGTTTTCGATATATTGGTTCAACAGGGGCATAGTGTTTTGCTTCAATGACTTCTGGTGAGGGAAAAGAGTTGAAGAACATGAATAGCGTTTTCAGCGAGCAGATACTCGCAGACAAGCTGTTCAAGCTTAATAACACCCAACAATGCATTGAAAGTATCCTTTTTTGTTTTTTTATAGCACTTGGTTAATTTTTTTTTCTTTATAAATAATTTGTTCTGTTTGAATATTGACTCTTGGGGCTGTATTTACTGCATTGTTTTTGTTTGGTTGCTGATTGAATGCTATTTGCCTAATTCTTTGCATTGTTTAGCTGAATCCAGTATATGTCTGTTGGAATTTTACTTGATTCAGCTATAAATTTGCATTGAAAGTATCCTTAAGTAAGCAAGAAAGCAATCAAGTAAGTAAGAAAGGAAGCAATCAAGGAAGAAAGCTTCTTGATATAACAATGTTGCACTTGCTTTAGTATGTAATTTGGTAAACAATTTAGGGGTAATTGGCATTGCTCTATTTGGAATTACTGTGTCAGGTTGATAATCTTTGGATTACATAAGGATTTAATTACGTTTTCAGGTGCTTGTGGGAATTGTTATCACTGTTAATTTTTTCAGTTTGTCCTGTATTCATTAATTGCAAAAAATCATTGAACTAGAAGTTTTAATTGGTGGAGTCAGCTAATAATTGTAGGGATAAGCTGCGTAGCAATTCCACTTTTAATCTTGTCCAAACATAATATTATGGGATGTTATGATCTTTATTATGTTTGAATGACTTGAACTTCTCACAGACAAACAAACATTTTTGCCTTGGCACAATTTTAGTTGACTTTTAGTGTTCTTTTAGGATAGGAACACTGCAGGAAGAGAAACAAATACATTCTAGGAACAAAAACCTTGGACTAATTCTTGTTACCAGGTCAGATTTTTGGTGCATCGAAATTCTGTTGTTGGTCACATTTAATTCTTAAGATGAATTTGAATTGCCTGGCTAATGTACACAGAGTGCGACTTTTTTTAGTTAGTGTTGAGACATGAATTTTATTTAATTCTTCAAAATAGTTTGGTTTATGGCATACATAGCTTCAGTTAATCTCATGAAAGTTGAATTTATTAGTTGCTAACAGAATACAGTGACATTATTTTATCCATGTAGCTGATCTTACCTAGTGGAAAAGGCGTCTGTTGTTTTTGTTGTGTGTATTAGTAATTAATGCAATGTAAGTTGTTGTCGTTAACTTTTGATATAGCTTTATCACATTGGTGTATATTTCACCGGAGCAAAGCAGAACTGGTTGTTGGCACATGGAAAAAACAATTTGACAAATCAGAGATGGTTCAAAGGGTCCCCCTTTTGTATCTTGCAAATGACATCCTGCAGAATAGTAAGCGTAAAGGGAATGAATTTGTGACAGAGTTTTGGAAGGTTCTTCCTGCAGCACTTAAAGATGTTATCAAGAAAGGTGATGATCATGGAAAGAATGTGGTATTTAGATTGGTAAGCCCTTTTTACAGTATTTGATGCAAGTATTTCAAGTGAATACAACCATGCCAATCAATAAATGGGAAAAGGGGTGTGAAAGAGTTGAATATAAAATCATTGCATATGGTTCTTCATGCATGGGCTGAAACTCTAGATATGGCATATAAATGCTGATCATATGATTTGCATAATATTGATCTTTTAACTTGGTTCTTACCTAACTTTAGATTGAAATATGGGAGCAAAGGAGAGTGTTTGGATCTCGGGCTAGGAACCTTAAAGATCTGATGCTTGGAGAAGATGCACCTCCACCATTGGAGTTTGGCAAAAAGCGATTACGTTCTGTAAGAATTGTGAAAAGGGATTCTCACTCCATCAAATCGGTGAGACTAAGTTACTGAGGCCATTTCTGATTACACTCCGTCCTCTCCTCATTTTATACTTAAATTGTTTTATTGATGCTAGATAATTACATCCTTCATAGAGGTTTGCTATGGTTCTTTCATATCTCACTTCCATGATATTGTATTGATGCCAGAAACTATTCATAGGAGGTACAGCAGAAAAAATAGTATCTGCATTTCATTTGGTGCTCAGTGAACAATCTGTTGAAGATGCGGAGATGAATAAATGCAAGTCTGCTGTTCAACGTGTGAGGAAGATGGAAAAAATTGTTGATACTGTGTGCACCGATGGTAAGCAGACAGCGAAACAGAAGTAAGACCTGAATTATGGGAGTTAGGATTCTAATATTGTCTTATTTTTCAGCCAAAGATCCTAAGAGAAAAACTTTGGCAAAGGAATTAGAGGAGGAGGAAAATCTTCTTGAAAAATGCATAGAAAAACTTAAATTAGTTGAAGCAAGTAGAGTAGCTCTTGTGGCTCAGTTAAAAGAAGCTTTGCATGAACAGGTAAGTCATTCGCTTGTCTTCAATATTTTCTGTATTTGTACTGCATTTGTTGAGTTTTTGGTTGTTCCTAACTGCGTCTTTCTATTGTTTGTATTAGGAATCTGAACTAGAGAATGTTCGTACACAGATGCAGGTGTGTACTATTCATGATTCTTTTCCATAGAAGGCTCTCATATTTTGATTAGTTTCTTATCATATGTGATTGGGATATGTTTTGGTCATTTATCTAGGTTTCTTGCCATTTAATTACTTCTCTAATGGCACCTCTTCTACATATATCTCTGGGAAGTAATTCGGTTATGGTGAAGTCACTGCAGTGCTAATAGTTAGTGTGGTAGTTGTAAAACATGTAATAGAAGAAATTACACTGATTCAACCTCCCTTGGAGTTTATGAAACCTACATGAACACCTCCTTATGGTTTATTTTCAAGGGATTAGTTGTGTTGGAAGAAGTTTAAATAGGAGGGGATGCTTTGCCTGATGAAAATTTAAATGGGAAGATTAGTGTAATTTCTGAAACTAGATTTGCTGAAGTTTCATAAATCTTGAGGGAGGTTAGTGCAATAATCTAGATTTATATATAAGAGAAAAAAGTTTCTGTTGGAGAATTACTTAGTGAAAGCACTGTCACACAGTTCTAGAGTAAACAAGTTCTTGTTAATCTTTTAATGCAACTTATTACTTGTTGAGTCTGCTAGGCATTTGGATATGTTTGCGGCCTTTTAGCTAACCACAATTACAAATTTGAACTTTATGCTTATATGTTTGTTTAATGATATTTAGGTTGCACAAGCACAAGTAGAAGAGGCTTGCAACATGCGGAAGGTACTTGATAATGAAGAATCTTCTGAGAGAGCATCGAGTGCAAAGTCAGCTGCAGCAATTGCTGCTGAGGTTGCAGATAAGCTTGCGGCATCTTCGTCCTCACAACTGATCATGACTTCTGTTCTCTCAACATTTGCAGCAGAGGAGGCAAAAAATGCCGGTTTAATTTCTGAGTCCACATCAAAACAAGAAATTTCAATGGCTAGCTCAGATCCCCATGTATTTATGTCCCCACAACAGTTGATTGCCACACCAAACCATTCATATCCTTCTTTTTTGGTAGCCCAACCACCCTTGCAGAGTGCTGCCCCTTCATCACAAGGTCAATATCACATGCCTGGTAATGGTAGCATCCCACCACCACCATCCCATCATCAATACGTGCAGTCAACAGGAGGGATCATCTCTCCATATGGTTATAGTAGCATCCCACCATTACCACCACCCCCACCCCCACCTCATGTGGGGCCAATGCTGCCTTTGACACATCAACAAATAACACAGCAAGCCCCAACACCTCCTACTTTCCGGCCACTTCAACCACCAGGAATGGTGTACTATACCAATCATCAACATTCGATTTGAAACCTAGAGTAAGTACACTAGTTAACATTAACTTTATTGAAACAAGCGATTTCTTGGAATTTAATTTTGTGCCAGTGCTACATTGGGACTGGAGCTGGCAAATGTTGGAAGCGAGATTATCACATATCCCTAGGACGTGAAAGGAAACCAACCTGCCCTAGATTCTAAATGAGTTACAAATTCACTCGACCCTAAAGCGAACAGAGATCTCATGAACCAGGCACTGATTCCATCCAAAATAAATAAAAATTGAACATGATAAGAATCAAGTAAACAAGTCTTCTGATGGAAAACTTTTTAATGTAATGTCCTTGTAATTGGCCAATCAAATAATTCATCGTTCACATTCCTGGGGACAAGATTGGCAATCATAAAAATCATTCAAACTAGCCGTGCGTTTCTGTAGCCAGTCCCCAAATTTTGCAAGGGAAATTTCTTTAAGAATTAGGAGTATTGACGGGTTAAATTTATTCCAGTTTAGGATACAATAAAGTTTAATCTAATCATATTTAATTTAGTTCGATGGGTTTTTTAATTTTTCAGTTTAAACCAATATGATGAGGACTAAGTTATTTTAGTTTGGGTTATAATATAAAAAAAGTTATATATTTTTTAAAGTTTTTATCTTTATTTATTATCTATTTTATAAGTAAGTTTTTATATTAATGCAAGGTAAAAGTAATTTGTTTTTTTAATGATTATTATTTATTTTATATACTTTTTATTTTTTTTTCTATAGTTATAATTTTATATATTTCAATACTTTTTATATAAAATATGATAAAAAAATTGCATAATAAATATGTTCAAATCAAGACACTTGGTATTATTAGATAAATTTATAAAAAGATGAAATGAATGAAAAAAAAAGAAAAGACAAAAATAAATACTAAAAATCTAGAATGTATTTATATAAAAAAAAATAGTTGATGGAATAAGTTGGTTAAAATTGAAAAAAATCAATTTGAAAACTAAACTAATTTAGTTTGATTTAGCTTTGAATTGAATAAAACAAGTTAACCAAACCATTCATCCGAACTAATATAATGTGGAATTCATCATGTCAATGTTATCCAAAGAACATCTTTGTAAAAAACTTTTTATTTGTGGTTATCACTGTTTATAAGTCATATAAGATGACAGAGGCCACGACTTGTGAACCGGCTAGTATATCCTGGAGAGTGGAGAGGAGAGAAAGTCTTCGCACTATTTTATAAATGGGCTGAAACTCCAAGTTCAACTTGGCACTTTTCTGTGCTTATAAAACATCGTCCAAATTGACCGAAAGCAAATCGACACAGAGCAGGTGGCAGTATATTAAAGATTCTGTTTCATACTGAATCTGTTCGTATGTTGTCATCGTCATCGCTACCCTCGAGGTTTCAGAAAGAGGAAGCTTAGTGAAGCAATAAACAAGACTGCATAACTTTGCATTTGTATTATTGTTTTGAAACAGTGTTAAGAAATAAATAATAATAATAATTTTTAATGTTAATAAAAACTAACATTTGCAGAAAGAAATAGCTGATCCATGTTCAAAGGATGGGAAAGTTTCAGATACACTCAAGAAACCATATCCTCAGTTGGGTTAATTTTTATTGAAAAACTTTGTTGACTAGAGTATGATAAACTGTAATTAAATACCATTTAGCCCTAACATGACGTCCCCTAATGATATCTCTTCTCTTGCTATATAGAGTGTCCAGTCCATGTCCATCAAATTACATATGGACTGATCGATGCAGCACCCATCACTATAGTTCAGCCTTTCATTGCTTTCTTCAAAAGAAAATCTCTAACAGAGATCGGTAAATGGTACATGATAGCCATGACAGTAGAGTAATGTCCATAGGAGAACCACGCAGGTGGTTTCTCCTTTAGGACAGCAGCTACAGTATGCTTAGCAAACTCATCCGTAGGGGTGGATTTGGACCTCTGAGAAAAATAAGCTCTGTCTCGGATTGCTGCTTCAAAAGGCTTGAATAATTTCCATTCAGGCATGCGGTTGTAGCTAGCTATGGCAGAATCTCCAATATTTGATTTTATAGCTCCAGGGACAACATTCACAACATCAATTCCAAAATGTCCAAGTTCCAATCTGTATACCACATGCTCATGTTGAAGATGACAACAATTACACAGGGTATAAAATGTAAATAATTGAGACAAAGTCTAGCCTATTGTTGCATTTGCATCCACTAAAATTTGACATCATAGTGCATAATATATAGTGTTCAACAAAGTCCACCATATTAATCCAGTTTCCATGAAATCACCATATTGATTCGGACCAACAGAAGCATCAATTTGTATAAAAACAAGGTGAATTTATGTTGCATCTAGTTGATTTGATGCAGGGACAAGTGTAGTAGGGTAAGGGAAGTTTGAAGAGGAAGAAAAAGACCTTAATGTATCAGTCAAAGCATGAAGAGCAGCTTTAGAAGCAGTATAAGTGCCAGACCAAGGTCCAGAGGCCAAGGCAGCAACACTACCAATGTTGACAATCTTTCCCCTTTTCCTAGTTGCCATATGAGGAACAACGGCCTGAACCATTCTCAGGGAACCTGCGTAATGAAACAATAATTGAGAAATTGGAGGCTCACAAAAAGCCCTAAATCTAATAAAAGGGAAGGGAAGGGCAGCAGTAGTGACCGAAGACATTGGTGTCAAAAGTGTTTTGGATGACCGAAAGAGGAACCTCGGCAAGTGGGCCCACGCACTGAACACCAGCATTGTTGACGAGCACGTCGATGCGACCATACTTGTGGACAACAGCATCAACCACTCTGCGCACACTCTCGTCGGACTGAACATCCAGCTCTTCCAAAAACAAGCCGTGCTGATGATCCAGCTCCGCCATGCTCGACCGCGACCTGCTGGTGGCCACCACCCTGCACTTGTTTTCCGCGAACGCGCGGGCAAGCGCGTGGCCTATCCCTCCTGTGGAGCATCCCGTGATGAGGACCACAGGTTTGGGTGGATCCTCCTCCATAAAGATAATTATGGCAGTATTGTGGATTCTCCTACATCCAATGTTTATGCATTTTCCATTTCTCAAAACGGCTGCTCCTTTTGAGGCCACCCAACGCTGGATTTGTGGAAACAAGCTTTTATGGTTTGGACCATTAGTAACTACTTCTCGCCTTTCTGGGCTCCACCGATTATACCTGCCCAGCTTAACATTATTTTTTAGGTCGCCGCTAATGTATTACAATGCCAATAAAGGAAAATATAAATTAAACCCATTTTCCACAATCACTGTCTTAGTTCTTTATTTGTTTTTACTGCCCAATACAACCTAAAATTATTTCACCTTCATCGTAACTATTGAATATACAAATTATGTTAAATATTCGAAGAAATTGTTTTTGGGTACAAGATACACAAGGTTTCATAAAAATAAACTGTTTATTTCTATTTTTTTTTATACAAGTGGTAAAGGAAAAGAAAGAGTAAAAAAAAATTGTTTATTTCTATGCGTGAATATTATTTGAGTTTTTATTTAATTTTTTTTATTTGCATGTTGATTTGTTATTTTTTTTTGTCTTATTCTATTTTATATTATATATTTTCTTAATCAAAAGTCAAATACTTCTCTAATAAATTACTGATCGGATCACTAGTTTAGTCAATAAAATTGTAATAATATGTTAAGTTGGTTTCTAAATGAATAAAATAATAAAATAATCTTTTAAAATTATATATTATTGTTTAATTTAATTTTTAAAATTGTAATAGATGGATAAATTAGTCATTGAAATAAATAAAATGTCAAAATTTTATTTAAATTATAATTTATTATTATTTTAGTTTCTTAAAAATGTAATGATCAATTAAATTAGTCTCTAAAATTAAAAATATTAATTACACATTTTGTCTCATAATTTTGTAAATTTTATTCGTTTTTTTTTTTTTTTGCATATTTTGATCTCTAAACTTATAATTTTATGAATTATATATATATATATATATATATATATATATAATTTTCAAAGATTAATTTAATTGGTTTGAAATAAAAGATATAATTAATTATTTTTTTATTTTAAAAACTAATTTTATTACCTGTAACCATTTGAAGGATAAATTGATAAATAATTATAATTTCATGAATATTTTGACATTTTATTTATTTTAGAGACCAACATAATTAAGTGTGGAACTAAATTAAATATTAATATATAATTTGAGAAACTATTTTACTATTTTATTAATTTTAGATATCAATTTAATGATTAATTATAATTTCAAATTCTAAATCAATCATTCAATTTAACCACAAGTCTCATTATGAAAATAAAATTATTCGTGTAAGTAACGGGTAAATTAAATAAATTGAATATACACAACTCTAATCAAAATTAATTATTATATTATTAGCTTTGAATTGATTGAATAATCCTTTTTATTTATATAACATATTATCTTATTAAATTTAAATTCTTCTCTGTAATAATTTCGAATCTATATGTTTGTTATTATGAAAATTTTAAATTATGCATGTGATAATTATTTTTAATCTACATCTTCTTATTTGATTACTACGAACACTTTGTCTAAAATAAAATATTTCTAATAAAAAAAAATTTAATGACCATCATTTCGAATCCACTTTTAGTTAGTTATTACCAAAACCTTAAGGTTGTTATTAATAATTATTTTGGATTTGCTAATATGATGTGATATTATGATAACTTTGTCCCTTAGTTAAAACATGTAGTCAAATATTCAATAGTCCGACGTGTGTATGGAAAAAAAAATTATGGAAAGAGATATGATCTCAAAATTTTTGAAGAATTAATTTTTAGCTCTCAACAAAGGAATTCTTGGGTTCAAAAAAAATTTATTTTAATCTACTTCTTATTATATTATTGTGAGAACTTTATCTAAAATAAAATATTTTCATAAAGAATATCTTAATTTAAAATAAATTTTTTTGTTTAATTATTAAAAAAACTAGTTTTAAAATATGTTTAATAAAGTGACACTCACATTAGAAATATTAAAATTTAGAGTGATAATACATGACTATAGTTATTTTATAAACATTTCATCGATACTTATTATTATCTTTCTATTACATCATATAACTCTTAATAACTATATTTATGTGACATTCTCTCCAAAGTGTAGAATAGCATGGAGGGTACTTGTAATATTTTCCTAATTTTATTTAAAATTTTGTCTGTTACAATAAAGTAAAGTGGAAGTGAATACAATTGAAGTCTTAATAAGATGAAATGACGTGCTTAACACGAATAGAACGTCCATCAACATACATGGGAAAAGATGAATACACCCAATTGTAGTTCAACATCTCATCAACTTCTTCAAAATAAAGTCTCTAAGAAAGAGTGGTAAATGATACATAGCATACATTACAGAGGGAGTCACAAAAGATGTTTTGTGTCTCCTTGTTAGTTATAACTACGCCAACAATAATGACAACCAAATCAAATTAAACAAACACTACAGAATTTGCTCCTAAAAGAAAGAAATGACATAATGGTTTCCTAATCTATAGATCACTAGTTAATCAATTTGCTCTATTCAATTTAACATCATAAAATAGATTGAATCGACAATTATGTTCAATTAGATTTACACGAACCTAATTGAAAATCAAAGGTAAGAAGACAAAAATAAAAAATTTTAGGAACCTCATTTCATCAAAGTGAAATTTTCTTGCGTGTATCTAAGATTTGGAGATCAAAGTGAATCTTTTTTGTATCGGTCGGCCATATGGCCTAGGTCCAATAAAAGGAGCATCCTAACCCAATAAGGCACCATGATCCAGAAGAGGAGGGGGGAGGGAACTTTGAGCTAGCCAACCTCCCCGCAGTTGGGCCAGTCCAATGGACCAATCTATTCCAAGAGACATAATAAGCTAATAAAGAATTCGTTAAAATAGTTACAAGTTGGTTAGAAGGCGGCTTGCAGTGCAAGCAACCCACCCGCATATACCAGATTAGGCCAGATTTAGAGGCTGATTTAGAATTAGTGACCTGTACTCTAGGATAATAACACTCTTTAATTGGCATTAAATTAGATAAGGGCACATCTCCGATCATAAAACTCAATTTTTTTAGGTTCACGAGACACATCACATTTTAAGAACTCTGCCTATTTTTTCTCCAAAGTTAAATTATTAACTTAGTTTTTATTTATTTCTTTAAATCTTTATTTAATAAAAATTAACTAAAATAATAAACACGTGATTATCTTATTTCATTTAATAATTTTTCATGAGTGACTCATAATAAGAAAAAAAATATAGATATAGTAAATAATATAATTTGATATATAACAGAAGAGATATAGATAAATGAAAATTAACACCTACACACTTTTTATTTATGACTTTTTTTTTAACTTGTATCTAAAGCATAGTTCTAAAAACACCAAACATAATAAACAACGTAGCGGATTGGCCCGCAAACTATTCTTTCTCCCAGCCTTATGAGATTAGTGGGATTAATGTATGATGTTCCACCGAGTGCGATTTATTTCTTATGAGATTAGCTAGAAGAGTTAGATTATCAATTTTCTTTTGGGCTAGGTTCTTCTCAATAAAAAATAATAATAACATTTGGATAAATGCCATGACAGTTATGTTTTTGTTTAAAGCATGACCTTATGATTTTCAATAATAAAAAAACACATATTAATACTGTGTTTGATATAGGTAAAAGAAGAAAGAAAAAAAATTTAAAAGAGAGAAATTGGAAAGACAGAACCATATCTGATTAAGAGTTAAATTACAAACAGAGAATAGTAATGCAAATCTTACTACATTTTTTACTCTTCCCATTTTTTACTAGAGAGATATTTTTTTTTCGCTATTTCATTAATATGCATGTTTCTAACCCAAAAATAAATTGAAGTTTACAATATAAACATAATTGTTAATTTTTTAAAAAATAATTTTTCCATTCAATCAACTTTTTATCCAATATATCAAATAATCAAAGAGAGAAAAAAATTCACTTATTTTTTTTATTATATTTCTTCTATACAAGGTGGTATCTCAACCTAATTTTACTTATTACTATTAATTTTTTAAAATATTAATTATTTATCCATAATTAATGTTTTTTTGTATATACCAAGGATATTTATTATGTTGATAGTTAGATATTAATTTCTTCAAAATATACAAATTGATCACCGAAATGAATTTTATTTTCTTAACAAAACTTTTTTCATAATTGACATTTTAATACTATTAATCTTAATTAAAATACATGCTTTTACTTATTAAGCATTTTAAATTGATAATAAATTGAGTAAATATTTTTACGCCTTTCTTTTGGCATTTCAAAAATTTCCAAATTTTATTTATTAAGATAATACCATAGTATTCGGTAATTTTTTTTTTTTACTTCTCAACACTCTATTTATTCTTTTGAATTAATAGCACAATATTGTTGTTGTTGTGACTGAGATTAAATGAGAAATTTTTTAATTAGAAATTGTAGACTTCTTAATAGTGGAAAACTTATATTTATATTTAAATTTAGAAGTTTTAAATAAAATTATATAAGTAAAAAATGATACACTGATTGAAAAACTCAAATACATAGAATAACCTGATTCTTTTAAAAATTACATATATTTCTTATAAAACAATGTTAATAATTTTATGTAATTACTAGTCTTTAGTGGAAAGAAGATTTTCGAAACTAAGAGTAACAATATCTTATGATCAAGAATGTCTCGAAAAATTAAATAAACAAATTTTATATCAAATGAAAAAGAAATAGAAATAAATTCTGATAATTTAATAAGTAATTTTTCATTTTAAAAAGCTTGAAAAAATAAGATTCAAATAAAACTATAATAATTTTAATACTCTTAAAAGGGTCCTATGTTAACGTTCGTTTTAGGCTTACATAACTATTGAATCGTCCCTAGCTACATATTTAATGACTTAAGAATTTACTTATTTTCCATTCATTTTATTTCTACCTACTTTTTGTTTATTTATTTCTCAAATCAAATTATAAAGCGTCTACTCTGTGTAAATTTGGTTATCATTACATTCATGACCTCCCATCAGTCTAGCCTTATTTCATTTTCAAACATTATAAAATGTATGAGTATTTTTTAAAACCACATTAATCTAGGATTATCACTAGTGGTAGTTTTTAGGGAGGTTAAGTTAAGAATAGTTCTTAACTTGATTCATTACTGGAAAAAGATGACGTGGATGTCGTTCTTATAAAGGAACTAATTCTCATCTATTAAAGAAATAATTTATGAGATACATTTCAAAAAATTAAAATTATATGAGATAACATGTGCCATTCATTTTAAAGTTACACTATTGAAATATTAAAAAGTTATTAAAGTTCTAAAAATTAATTGATAAGAACCATAAAAAAAGAGTTAAAAATCTCCGGACCGATTCTCTCTTTGAAATGCTCAAAATATTCAAAATTCCAATATAAAACCCAATTATTTTTATAAATTACAGCTCCAATGGCAAAGCAATACCATTTAGTGAACATCCAAACAAGTGCTTGATCATTAGAATATGGTAAAACGGAACTGCATACATTGTCTTAACAAGACATCATCCAAAGAAGTCTCATGTCCATCCATTAACATATAACATATTACATATATTAAAATATACATGGCAAAAGATGCACACACCCAATTGTAGCTCAGCATTTCATCCATTTCTTGAAAATAAAGTCCCTAAGAAAGAGGGGTAAATGATACATGATGGCCATCAAAGTAGAGTAATGTCCATAGGAAAACCATGCAGGTGGATTCTTCTTAAGGATAGCTGCTACTGTGTTTTTAGCAAACTCCTCCGAAGGGGTGGACTTAGGTCCCTGAGACAAAGAAGCCCTCGCTCGTATTGCTGCTTCAAAAGGCTTGAATAAGTTCCATTCAGGCATTCGGTTGTAGTTGGCAAGGGCAGAATTGGCAATATTTGAAATGATAGCTCCAGGAACCACATTCACAACATCAATTCCGAAGTGTCCAAGTTCCAATCTGTATATGACATGTGCATATAGAAAATAAATACAATTATACAGACAATATCAAATGTAAATATTTACCTTAATGTATCTGTCAAAGCATGAAGAGCAGCTTTGGAAGCATTATAAGTGCCAGACCAAGGTCCAGAGGCCAAGGCAGCAGCACTTCCAATGTTGACAATCTTCCCCTGTTTCCTAGTTGACATATGAGGAACAACAGCCTGAACCATTCTCATGGAACCTGCGCATGTATCCAATGAAACATAAAAATAAAATAGAGTTAAACATGCAACTCATGCTCTTGAATACTAGCCTCAGTGGAGAGAAAACCCGGATGATCTTTTAGTCTTTTTTTTTTTATGAAAAATTTTAGTCTTTTACTCTTAGTGGCTTGATTTTGTTCTATTTTAATTTTAGTTTCATACGTAAATTAGTTAACTTAATTTTATAAATTTTATCGTTAACTTAATTTTTAATGACTATGATAATATGATAAAATGATAAAATTAGTTAATTATTTTTTAAAATTGAAAATTTTATGATACATAAATATTTAAATATTAATTATTTTAATTTTATAAATTTAATTATTTAATATGTAAATAAAAATTACTCATTTATATTTATATATATATATATATATATATATATATATATATATATATATATATATATATATATATATATATATATATATATATATATAATCCATCAATTAAAATTATCAAAACTAAAAATGACTATTTTTTAATTATATAAAATAAAATCAAGCAATTAAAATTATAATAATAAAATTTATCGATACACCAAACAAAAGGACAAAAATACAATTAAATTTATTTTCAGTTATCGTGTAAATGAAGAGAGGTTAAAATATTTTCAAAACATTAATTACTTATTTTAATTAAAATAATTACAATTTAATTTAAAATATATATTTTAATTAGTTAAGAACTAAATTAAAATAAATAATTTTTGCTAAATAGCAAAGTAAATAATATGATAATAATTTATATTTTATTAACTTAAAAGAATAAATATTCTAAAACGATTCTATTTATCATAGAACCGCATAACTTTCTTTTTTTGTATTTAAAGCAAAACTTTTGAGGCGCCTGAGATCATTAAAAAAATTGTCATATATAATGTTGTATTAACTTTTGTTAGTATAACTTTGACTAATAAAAATTAAATTAATATAGATATTATGAAATTATACTAATAATACGATATATTATATTAATAAATAATTTTATTAGTATAGAAAAATTATATATATATATATATATATTAACTATTAGTATAATATATTATACATCTAATATAAATTCATGATATTTATATTAATAATTTAATTTAAAATAAAATTTATATTAATAAGACAATCCTAATACTTAATATATTTTGTATGCTAATAAATGCTTTTTTTTTAAGCATATAGTATCCATATATCTTGCTAGGAGTATATATAGTCTAGCTGACACAAATTCAGCAGGATTGAAAATTCACAGTCTAAAGCTCATTTCATTAATCTAATCTAACGTAATAGATTAACAACGAACATCAATAATAAACTTCTATCTTAGGAATTTGGAAATTTCAACTTGGACCAAAACACAAGGAATTTGCAACTTAAACCCGTAATGAGAAAATGTATTTATATACATAGACATACAAGAAAAATATGATAAATACGATTGAGAAATAAAAATACAATATTATATAAATAATAAAGTATAAGAAGAATAAAGATGAAAAAAAAAAAGTAAAACAGCAATAATACTGACCAAAGACGTTGGTGTCAAAAGTGTTTTGGACGGCAGAAAGAGGAACCTCAGGAAGTGGGCCCACGCACTGAACACCAGCGTTGTTGACGAGCACGTCGATGCGACCGTACTTCTGAACGACAGCGTCAACCACTCTCCGGACGCTCTCGTCGGACTGAACATCCAACTCTTGCAGGAAGAACCTGTGGTCGTGTTCCAGATCCGCCATGCTTGATCGCGACCTGCTGGTCGCCACCACGCTGCACTTGTTCGCCGCGAAGGCGCGTGCGAGCGCGTGCCCTATCCCTCCCGTTGAGCATCCTGTGATGAGTACCACAGGTTTGGGTTGCTCTTCATCATGCCCGTGCTTCTCCATAACACACACACACTCACCCCAGATGTTTACAAATATAGCGTTTCCTTTAATGTATAAATTAAAATACTAAATATTTTTTTAAAAATTAATCTAGTACTTTCAAAAAATTTAAAATAAAAATGTCTTTTTGTTTAACCTGCACATATTCTAAATTTATTCTATGCATATAAATCAGAGTGTACAATTTAAAAAGTAAAATTCTAGCTTTCTTTCATCTTTTAATTAGTTGATTATTTATATTGTCTTTTTCCAACTTATTATGTGTGATTCTTTCGGTCTTAGTCAGTTTTCGAGAATAAAAAACTTTTCCCTCACTTCATTATCTCAGCATTGGTTTATATATATATATATATATTACATTAGTGAGTGTTTTAATGTGGTAAAAAAGATTTACATAACTAATCATTATTCAATAGTGAGAAAAACTGTTTTAAAATTTTTGAAATATAATACAAAACTTAGATTCAATTTTGAGTATTTTTGGTGCCTTGATCGAATCATAATTAAAGTTACACCTTTGATCTATAATATTGTAAACTTTTTATTACATAAATTATTGAGATAAAATTTTAATTTTAATTAAAAATTAATATTAAAAATCCTTAAAGAATTGCATACAAGTTTTGTGCAAAAAAAATATCCTATAAAAAATTTCAAACTCTCCAACTTTAAACTTGATTTTTCAGATTATATCGACTCTTGCTAAAATTTTCAAAATTAAACTAAAGATTCTTCCTGCGGAGGCCATCAACTTTTGCTTATCTTACTTTTCGCCTCTTGGTGATCGACGTAAAAAACGTTACCTCTTCGGCTTCATAATATATTTTCTTGTCTTCCAGGTTAAACCAAAAAACACTACAAGATTTATATCTACGTCGAAATTTTATTTTATTTATGAAATCAATAGTTCTTTTTTTAATAATTTCCTCTAGATCGGTATTTCGCCTTAATTCATTTCATAATATTTGTGAAACAAAAACAGTTATACATCTTCTAGGGACCAAACAATAGTTAATATTATAATGCAAGTAAATATTAACTATATATACAAGCAAATTTTATTGAATTTAATTGAAATATACTAATGAGGCAAATGTTGTTCACATTATCATTTAAATAAAAATAAAAATGATCGTATACATGTTAAGTTCGTTTAGTTTCATAAATAATTACTTAAAAATTATATATAAAAATCATATAAGTTTAATTAAAATAATGCTATTTATATAGTATATTATTATTAAAATTTATAAATCAATGATTATTTAATAACCATTTTAAAATTAAAATATTAAAAATATTTTTTCAAATTAAAGTGAAAATTATTGAATAAATGAATAGATAAAATGAGATCCAGTAAATATAAATTAAGCATTTAAGTTGGATTTTACTATTAAAATAAAATGAATGAGTATTTTTAAATTTTGTAACAATTAAAAATCTATTAAAATAGTTAATGTAGAATTTTAAGAGTAGAATTATTTTCTCCTTACATAATCATGAAAAAGAATTACACATATAGAAGATTAAAAATAAAAATATAAAATTCATTAAATTTAAAATTTCATTAATCAACTGATTTTTAGAATAAAAAAAAATCTCAATAAAATTTAAAATAATAATTTTAGATATTTCTTATCTTATAATTTATTCTTTACTAAAATTCAAAATAACAAATATTCCTCTTTGAAATCCAATGATTAGAATTAAGAACCCATTGAGATGTTACGTTAGAGTCATTGTTAAACAAAAATTACACAATTAAAGATAGACTTGACACCAAATAACCCTTCATAAGTGACATCTGTTTTTGTATAATGATTACTATATTTCCTTTTCATTTTTATATGTGAAACAAACTAAAAGACCGTGTTATATTATATCGATGATAGATGGGGCATAAGCGGAAGACTATATTTAAAGAAGCAGAAGCATCCTTGTACTCTAGCCTAATAAAATATTTGTTCTATAGCAGAAAATATGGATGTGTTATGCACTAAATAGACATGTAAATGAGATTTGGAATACATACACAATGACGCTTTTATTCTGAATGTAGATACAAAGCGCTCTTTTGACATAATAACACATTCTATTTTGAGACATGTTACAAACTGCTAAAAGCCCACGCCATTAACAACAGTCTTTAATCACTTCAACATAGTAATAACTAAACAAGATTTTCTTCGGTGAGCTAGTCAAACAAACGTACGTATCAAACTTAATCACATAAAACAGGTAGAGGGAAAAAAAAAAGGTTAATGGTGGAAAAACCATAGTTTTGAGAAAGTCGAAAACCATTACGCCCTAAAAACATCATCGGTTGTGACACCTTGTTCACAACCTGGATGCACCTTGTTCTTACCCACACTAGAACTAGCCACCTTTCTCTCTTCAGCACTCACCTCACCTCTTCGTACTCTTTCCTCTTCTATTCTCTTCATCTTCTCCTTCTGCCTCTTCTCCATAACATAAATTTCAGCTGAACGTGCCCCAATGGAAGACATGATGTTATTGTCTGCAAAAACAACAAACTAATTGCAAAAATTAAGGTTGACTAGTTATAGACTTGGCTAGCTACTAAGAAATAAATGCTTGTGAAATTAGCGTTGCCAATGATGGAATTTATAGAAGTTTGAATTGGATGTGAGAGCATGTGGAACAAACAGTCACGTTCATTTCTCTAATGCCCTTGTGGTTGTGGCTTTGCTTTACAACCAACCATAATGAGATAATTATGTTAATCGCACATACACACAAAAAAATAGAATGTCATGTTGTCATCATACTTTGCATGGAAATTTACATTTTGGTCCCCGCACCATCTTTATGTGTTCTAAACTTTCTAAATATAAGATAGACAATCCCACGGTTTCCAATGCAACAATTTGTAATAGTATATTATTGAAAATACACTTGGTGGTTCGGAGCACACAGGAAGTGGATTAAATATAAAATGACCGAAGTGGGCTTCTTAGTTTAATTAGTGTTTTTTATAAACAAAGAAATATTATCAATAACATTCCAACCTTAGCACAAGATGTGCAAGGAGTGGAAACATAATGTAAAATACAGAGTTCTCTTTTTATCACAACCCCACCCACATATAAAACCAGTAAACCCCATAGTTTAATTAGTGTGCCCTCACAACATTAACCACTATTGACGCACATATGACATGTCAGCTTGAGATAATAATGTATTGAGTGGGAGGAGTAGGAGGCTGCACAATGGGACCTATATTGCTTGCCGCGCTGACTGCTCCGTAAGTTACCTTCGAAATAACTGATTGCAGAATACATTTTCTTTTATAAACAAAACTTTATTAATAAGAGAGTAAAAGAAATACCTTAATCCGAGTCTACATTAGTATTAATTAAGAAGCCAAAACAAATAGATGTATAAAGGCAAACTACATGTCAATATTTCAATCAATAAATATTTATATAAACAAAGATTGATCATTGTCTATTTTAGTCTTAAACCATGTTTACCATCTAATTTTTATAAAGTTTAAACTGCCGTTGAAGTCAAACAAAAAATCCTCAAGCGCAATATTGTTATGAAAAATCATATCATAACATGTCAAAAGATACGTTGAACATAATACAATTTTTTCTTTCCGACAAGAGAGCTAAACAAAATACAAAAGAGTGGCAATGTCTCTAGGCAAGACCCCAAGTCTAGCAAAAATTAAATACCATAGCTTATTACAAGCAAGATAAAAATAAGTGATTATTATTTTTCTTATATAAGAGACACAACACACAAAATATGTCTTAATCTAAATAACATTTTTTTTTTATAAATTAACTTGAGTTACCACCTTATTCAAAATAATTTTTCAACAAAATACAAACAGCTTAAGTGGGCTTAACTCTTCCAAAAGTAATTAAAAATAGTCTCACTTCCAAAACATTCACCAACTCTTTCAATAGTCTCTCTTCCCGTACAAAAAGATACCTTCTCCCTCTCATACCTAACTCCGATTATTATCAAACCATCCATGCATCTATTTTTGTCACATATACATCTCTATTAATGAGACTTGGTCCACGCGAGGAAAAGAATGTTTTGTGCTAACATTACCCATTCAAATATCATGTTAAAATTGAGTCTGTTTTATATTTCTAACCTTTTTGAGAAAACCATAAGAATGGCACACGATTAACATTTTCAATCGAGCATAACTCCCTCCACCAGTAAGATTCAAGTGTTTAAAGCATACAGTCACCTAATTAAAACAGGTTTAATGAATATATAATTTGTGATCATATGTAGGGCAAAAGACGTATAGAAGCGAAGGTAAGAATCTTTGGTACTTAATGTGAACTTGTTTAGTGTTGGATGACATTTATATCAAAGGACAAGCGAAACGATTTAGGCAGACAACTTTTTTTTTTTTTTTGTACATTGAAAACTTTACATTATTACTAATATTAGTTCATGCACGGACACTTTAATTAATGACCACTAATCGTGGATTATTATATTTTATACACACAACACCAACTAAGCTTTTAGACGTATATTATTAAATTTGCATCTTAAAAGCATAAGCCCATTAACTGACAGCTAGGTTGTCATGAAACCAGAAGTTGCATAATGGAATTAAGCCGAAAATTCTGTTTTTGCCAATCCTTGCAATTGCAAAACCATATTTTGGAACAAGCTAGAACTTATCTTTCAATCTAACACTTAATTGGATGTTATTCCTCGTCGTTCTAATTTAAGTTCTTCTTTTTCTTCGGTGACTATTAAATAAATTCTATTATAATTCATGCTCTCCATCAGGTCAACTAAGCAAAGATAAGATTGGATAATAATAATATATATGTTAGTGTACGTCTACTTAAAGGTTAAAGAGTAATATTATCTTTCGGTCATATATATATATATATATATATATATATATATATATATATATATATATATATATATATATATATATATATATATATATATATATATATATATTAATTTATCAAGATTAATAAAAACTCATAAAATTAAATAATGTGCGCAGTAATTATATTTAATAATATCACTTATAAGTTAAGAAATATTTTCTTTTTATCCATAAGTGTGACTTTTATTGTTAATAGACGAACAAATATGTATATTTGCATGTAAAATGAGTGGGTATCTTTTTAATAAATAAGTTTGGATTTAAAAAAAAAAAAAACTAAAGGTCAAGTATATTTTATACTTGTTCCAGGCTTTTATTAGGTTTAACTTAACTTATGAAATTTTTTAACTTGTACTTAAAATTTTATTTCATATATTAAAATTTTTACATAGGTTCAATGCATCTTTAAAGTTAATCAGTTAATAGGTTCATAAATTTTTTTATTTAAAATAAACTATAAAATATGAAAATAAATCATTGTTACCCCAAGCATGAGACAAATATGAAAATAGATATACTAGACTTTATAAAAACCAAATTTAACTTGTTTATATTATATAATATAAACTTATTTTTAAGATATAATCTAACATTCTTGATAATTTATTTTAAAGATTATTTTACTATAAAAACATCTAAATAGAATATAAAATTATAAGCTTAATTCTTTATGTATGTCATTGGGACTAATATTTAAAAAGATAAATAAATATATCATTTTAATATATTACAATAATTTTAATATAATAAAAATAATAACAAAATATATTTTTCATATTTATTTAAATAGGTCAATTTATTAAGTCTTTGAATGATTTAAAACTTGAACTTTTTAATTAAATATACTTTTATAAAAATCTTGTCCTAAAATTTATTTTTTAAAAAGTATGACTTGACTTAGATTTAATATAGACTAGGTCATACTTTTCAATTAGATTATCTAATCTATTTTCACTTCTACTTGTTAATAAACTTTATAATAAATTAAGTATATAAAAAGAAATTAACAATTAATATATATAAAAATAGGTCTATATTTTTTATAATTACGATAAAAAGTTCTTATTTATTTTTTATATAAAGCACTAGAGATAGTACTGTATTAATAGCATATTTTCAAATACATTTAACAATAAATAGAAAGAAAGGGACAGGAAAAAATACAATAAGATATTAAAATTAAAATCCAGTACAACAAGTTGTATACATAAATAAAATAGGTAACGTTCACCCATTCTGGAGTGGACGAAGTGCATAGAAGATAGAGATAGCGAAAAGAAAAAGGAGGAAAATGATATGTGTGATTTGATGTAATGAAAAAAAAAAAGAAAAATAAGATAAAAAAATAAAAGAAAACATAAATGTACGTTAATAATAATTTTAAAATAAATTATCATAAATATTGAAAAAAATGTAAATCTCACGTTGATAAAAGATAATATTTAAATAATATATATATATATATATATATATATATATATATATATATATATAAATAAAAAATTCAATTCTATTTTATGAAGTAGTTTGAAGATTAAATTAGCTCAATTTCAAAATTTAAGAGAACATCATAGTTTTATCATAAATTTATTATCAAATTATCTATCAGATTATTTATGCATGCTAGGCTTGTTGAGAATGTGTTAAAAAAAATCAAATATCATGTTAATTAAAAATAATATTTAAATAATAAATAAGTGAAGAGTAAAACTTTTTAAATTCAAACAAACTTCAATTTTAAAATTCATTAGACTTGGGCATGAACTAGTCGCTGCAGAGATAATATTTTCAATTTAGACTTTTCGTTATAAATAAAAACTAGAAAGCAGTGGAGGAACATATAGAGATGCAAAAGATGTTATATATATGATCGTTAACTACCTCGAAGAAATCAATGCACTAAATCATATAGCAAAGCTGTTCTCGTAACATCTCACGATATTATTTATAATAAGGAGAGAAATAGGGGGTAAATGATATAAAAATCATAAAATTGGTAATGTAATAAAAGAAAATAAAAATGTACTCTTTCTCGTATGGAATGGGAAGCAAGGACCTCCCAAGAAATTGATGATTGAACTGCAGCTGAGTTCTACTAGATTTTTTTTTATATGCGTTACGTATGTATCCAGCAAATAATACAAATCTGTGGAGATAGTTCTACTCTTGTTAACTATATTATTCTGTACCTGTACTGTATATCAATCAATATACTTCCCCATGCAGTTATATTTGTATAGTTCAGTTAAATTTAACAAATGAATCTTAAAAGGCAAAATACATTTAATTGAAGTTGGAAAATTTGGCCGGGCTGCAGGGTGCATGGGGCTGGGAATTAATTACGTGCCTGCAAGTGTAAATTATGTGGCCAATTTTACCAAATTAATGAAGTTCAATAAATAAATTTGTATAAATTTAAACTGGAACATTAAATTGCAATTTAAGTTGGGCATATATAATGTGTAGAAACCTTTAAAAGGGGAAGGGAATAGCGGAATAGCATGTAGATTATCCCTTTCTTAAAAAGAAAAAAAACAAACAACCTTGAAAAAAAGTAAGTTGGGAAAGTGGGTCTTGATAGGTTTACGCATCTCAATTTGTCTTGAATATGTTTTCATGAGATAAGGAGTTGCGTGTCTCAGACAAGTCATTTCAGACCTGTCATTTCGTGAAAAAAAGTAAAAAGTGAGAGGTGCGTTCTGCCACGAAGGTCAGGAGAAAAGGTGGAGAAGTCATCACCACATTGAATGCGAAGTCGTCACATTAATTAAAAGGAGTTTCGTGGAGGACATCGTGACATTTATAAGACCCTGCGAGGAGTCATCACATTAATAGTGGAAGATCTCTTGAAAAGATCATAGGAGCAGAAGCTAGCCTATAAAAAGGGTTGAACTTGAAAGAAATGGAGGTAAAAAAATTCAAAAGAAGAGGAGAACTAGTTGAAAGAGTTTTTTTTCTAGAGAGAGGAAGCATTAAGAAGAGGAAGAAAGAGTAAGATCGATCCTCTTCCAAACACAGTGATGAGACACTTGGATACCAGGTTAAACGCTCAAAGCTCTTTTTAAGCGTGCATACATTGTTTGAGGCATTTAGATCTAATCCATAGGCAAGTATTCTGCCAAAAAACTTAAAGCTCCATTCATACCTCAATTAGTAGGCCGATTCCAAATTGGTCGTGCCTTAAACCCCACCTAGTATCCAGGTCCCAATTGACTAATTATGAGTCGGCACTCCCTGATCGATTTTGAGTCAAATTCTCACTAACACTTAGTCATTACCTTTTGTCCTTCGAGTCCTAGTTGGCATTATATATTTGCTGAATCCCAGTCAGCACTTCCTTATAATCGATTTAGTGTCGACCTTTTTCACATAACCCTTTAAGTCTCAACCAGAAGAACTATGTAAACTTTGACTTCTTCATTGCATTAGGAAATACGTAGGAGTAAAAGGCGACTCTTGTAAAATTCATAAAATCCAAAAAATACTCATTCATCCCTTGTAAATAACCACTCTTCTCTGCATCCGAGAGGTGAAATCCATAGTATAGAAATCATTTCATATTTCATGCATCCAGTTAAGGTAACTATTTTAAGATGAACGCGATGGAATACCAATGCTTTCCTTACGTGTAACCAACTCCCGAATTTGAACCCTGGTTCCCAAGACTTGTCTTATCAAACCATAGGTTTTCTAGTATTTTTCTTGAAAATGTCGATGACGAGTTCAATTTCCATATTCTTTTCCCTGAAAGGAATGTGAACTTCAAATCTCTATTTATCGTCGACCTGGTTGTGGCCTAGCCTGTGACATATAACACAGTCAAATTTAAGTGTCCATCAAATACTAACTATATTACCTCGATTACTTGTATAATTTTTATCATAATTTAAAAAATTAATCAAATATTTTATATTTTATATATTTTTAAAATATATATTACATTAAATTTAATGTATATAAATAAGATATTAAATTTTTGTGAGAAGAATTTTTAATTCAAATGATAAAGTTTATATTGTATATAAAATTATTAAATAATGTAATAATTAATTTAACTTTCTCTCTTTCTATATATAAATAAATGAAAAAATAAATATGAATCATATAATTATATATAAATAGTTAAGATTAAAAATAATTACACATTATTTTTTAAGTGATCGTATAATCATTAACTAGCTTATAATATTGATTATTTATGTGTTATTGTATAATTCAAAATTATAATTCTTATTTTTTATAATAATAAATGTATTCTTAAGAGTTATTTCATACATGAGGATGTATCATATGAAAATAATTTTTTTAAAAAATAAGAATGATTAATCACGACCCTTAAATTAAAATAAAATATTTAGATTAGATGACTCCATCAAAATCACATTTTTATTGTCGTAATTTACTGACCATCATCGTCTCATAATTATAATCATTGTTATTATCTAATAATTTTAATAAATAATTTACTTAATATCATATTAAAAATAAAAAATAAGAATAAAAATAACTGTTTTAATTTATAGTTATTTTGTAATAACTTGATATATTGTGTTCATGTGAATGTTAATATATATAATATATATAAAAAGCCTTATTCACTCTTTATGCATTAGTTGTTGACTAACGCCACATACCACCAATCTCAAGTGCTTCCGACTAAGTCCAATTAACAAAGCCATCGTGTCGCGTGTCCCGCACAATTTAAGTTAAAAAAAATACAAATCGAAATTAGGGTTAACAGTAGGGTTGACGTAGTTTTCCGTTTCTGGCTGCGCAAAGACTCCAAGTAAGGATCGAGAATGGATGCAACTTCCCAAGTCAGAAATGTTCCATGAAAGCACCATTCTTCTCTCATTTTTCTTTTTTCTCTTTTAGATACCCTTTTTGGCTGCCTGAAGAAGCAAAGGCTACATATTTTGTGTATTTTATTTTTCTTGACCAAAAATATCACTCTAGCTCTTCAAGTTATAAAATTTTATTTTATCGTTTAATAACTCATAATCAGATCTCGATATTAATTCTTCCAGCATTTACACTGTTCTAATTCTTACCACGAGAAAGTATTTCGTCCACTTAATTTGACCAGCTACCCATTCCCATTCTTAGTTGGCTCAACCACCCTTCTGTTTTAATTAAGAAATGTTTTCCACGTCATTCCAATCATTTTATAATTCCATTTTTATTTTAATATATTATCATAATATTTTTTTTTCTTGGTTCACGAATACGAACAATGTATTCAACTCCAAATTGAAAAGACAGGTTTATCATGAGAAAAAAAAAATATCAATATTTGAACAAGTTGTTATCTATCATTTCATCGGATTTTTAGTAAATAAAATAAGCATATAATAAATAATTATGTGTTAATTATAGAAATATCTATAATATGTTTTTTCCATCTCTAATAATGTGTATAATTTAATCATCTCAAAATATATTTAACTTTTGAAAACTAAGAAAATATTTTGTATTAATATTTGTTAGTAAAACTTTTATTCAATAAAAATATTAAATCTACAAAGGATATATTATATTTGTTAGCATGAAATATTAATATTAATATAATACAAGATACTTTTGGGTGAAGAATGACAAAATTTAATATTAAATAATTGTGGTGAGGTGGTAGGAGTGAAGAAAGAAGATGATATGGTATATTAATATAAAAGAGGAAAAACGATTAGTGCATTTTAGAAAGCCATTAGTGGCGATAGCAGGAACCATGACATCTGTGTCTAAGGTCTTGAAAAAGGTTTGTGGCAAAATGATAATCCTATTGGCATGGTTGCTAATAGAAATAATCATTCTGGTTCAGAAACGAAGGTCATTGCGTCCAATTAGCACCCAGCAATACCTGAAATTCATCGAAAAGAAGAATCCAACGATTTGCTACAGCAAAAGAAGATTGAAGGCAGAGAACGCAGAGTGTAGGGTGTGTTTGTCGGAATTCGAGGAAGGGGAGAAAGTGAGGAAATTGAAATGCCAACACACATTTCATAGGGATTGCTTGGACAAGTGGTTGCAACAATACTGGGCAACGTGCCCACTTTGTAGGAAACAAGTGGTGCCGCATGATGTTGTGTTCAAACATCGTCAGCATCAAAATCAAACAGAGGCTGCTTTTAATGGGAACGATCAACAAATTCCCCTTCTTTTAACTGCGTTTCACGGTGGCAACACTTTGCACAGATATCTCTAATTATTTTTCTTTTTAGAATAGGGATTTATTATTTTTCACCTCTTATGATCCGAAGAATATTAATATTTATGTACACCCTGCTTTATGCTGATCTAAAAATTCATATCAAATATGTGTCGGTGTGTTTAAGTGTAAGTGGATATTTTCAATTTTGGGTTAGAAACCTCCACCGATTCTTTTGTCATCCAAGAATTGAATGGTCAAATGAGCTAGTGGAGTAGACACATATTTTCCAACACCCTTCTACAAGCAATTCATTTTGGACTTTCAAAAAATGTTATACCAGTAAACATCTTGTAAATTCTACGCCTGTATTTTTTTAATTTAAGTACAATTATAAATATAAATTAACGAATTCAAATTATAAAATAAAATATGTATGATTAATTTAAATAAACAACTTCAAAACAAAGTTAAAAAAGAAAATTATTATATTTGAAAAGAAAATTAAACTGAATTCATTTCAAAATATAAATAATGTAAATTTGAGGTAGAAAAAAGTCAGCATAAAAATATTTCAAAGTAATTAATTGGAGAAAGAGAATATATCAACTTGTAATAAAAATATCTTACTCTTTACCTAATCTACTCCTATATTCTTTTGTCTTATTACTTTTATCTTATTTTCTAATATAAAAATATTAAGTACTAAATTAATAAACTTATAAATACTTCGAGAATATATTTGATATAAAATAAATAAAGTAATTAAATTATAAACAAGTTAAATAAATTCAAGTTTCTTTTTTCTCAACAAATCAAATTGAAATATTGTAATATTTCTAAATTATAAAGCAGAATACACAATTTAGAAGAGGTGGCTCTCACTATCATTGCAATTATCCAAAAAAATTTATCTCCATCATTTCAAATTACCTTAATTTTACCTTTATATGCATACTTGATATCATTAACCACGTACTATTTCAGTTTACCTATTTTCATATTTGATTCTTGATTGAATTTCAACCATTTTTTTTAATAGAAATTGTCAATAATTAAACATTTATAATTATTTTAGAATATTATTCGTGTTTATTGAATTATTTTCTCAATCATCGTGTGTATGATGTGATAATTAATTTACGTTATAACTTACATCAATATTTATATTGTTTTTTTTTTATAAAAATCCACCATTAGAAGTTCTTGCCTTATATATTATATCTACAAACCGTACATTAATTTTAAAATATTTAATATTCCATTAATATACATCTATAATTCTATATTGACATAAAAATATATAAAAACAAGAATTATTTCACTAAAAAAAATATTTAATTATATATTTATATTTGTTTAATTTTGATAAAATTTTACATAAATAATTAAGGTAATATATAAGTTATAATTGAATAGTTACATCAATAAAAAAAATACAAGTATTTGTGTAATTTATAATGGTATAAATTGATTTCTCGTTACACAATTGCACATGGAAGCATAAATTTTTTTAAGTCACATGATCAATGATCAATCTTATATATTTTTATCTTGAACATTCATAAAAAAATCTTTTGTTTAATATTTATTCTCATTGCTCTTAGGAATAGCAAAGCAAACTAATCCAACAAAAGTGAGTTAAGATGGGTTGGCAGGATTGGCAAGTTAATAAGTTATAAAATAATTGAGTTTGTAAATTAATCTACCGTAACAAGTTGATATAAAATAACAAATTGATTAGTTGACCAGAAAAACCTGACAATAAAATAAAATAAAAATCATCTCAATACTTTAAGCATACATGAATATTGGTTCCACCTCCAAAGCCTTAGATATCAAAATTAAGAAATTTTATACTTATTACCTATAGAATAATAGGCTAAAATATTAAACGTAAAATAGAAGTAATTTTTCTATTATAGGTCAACGACTTAATTCAACAAATAAGTTAAATGCACTTTATCACACCGGGGAAACTATTAATCATTTAAATCAATAAAACATGTAATATTTAAAAAAAAATCATATTGACAAATAAATTTTAAGACAAGTCCTTCAAAATAATTCTCAATATAATTAACCACATTATTTTGGGCTAATCCGATAATTTAATTCGTCTTCGTATTTAACTTGCTGAGTTGACATGTTAGATGAAATAGGTTAAATATATAGCTAGATTGAATCTTATAACTTATTATATATATTTTTTAGATTAAGCAGATTAATCTCTTCTAATTACTCTCATATAAAATAAATACAATAAAAAAAGCCTCTAACATACATAGAGGGGGAGAGAGTCATTAGTTATCTTTCTTCTTTCTACCAAATTAATTACTTACACATGTTTTGTCTTAACAGAGGAAAGACCTCAATTTCATCGATCTCATCGGTGATCTAGGACAATTAATTAGGTTCTGGTATACTGATATTAATTATTCAACATGGATGAGAAGTAGCTGAACAAATTCAATATCATGGGACATAAAGGGTTGCATCAAACTGTTGAAATTAAAAAATGGGGCACTCGCACTGCAATTAGGTTCTTAACAATTGTGTCTGACTCTGACGTCTAAATTTCAACTTATTGCTTGGACGGTTTGGCAATTAACCAATAGGATTTTATGTAAAAACCAATGACAACAACTTGCATTAGGTTTACTCATCACTAACAAGCTATATATGATCGATACTATTATATTATTGATTATCAAATGCTATAAATTGGTCTATTAGCAGAAGAATAATCAAAGCAATTAGTAAAAATGTTTCTCAGTCATGAATTTAGCCAATACATATGGTGTTGTTTCCCAAATAATTGATAACGGATTTTCCCCTTCAAATTGTTCAAGGAAAATTAATTAGAAAAATTATAAATATACACTGATTCTTTATGTTTTGTATTTTTCTTTATAAAACCTATGGAGGAGCATGGGTACTCCACCAACAAACTTGCTCATTGTTTCAAACGAAAAAATAATAATAATGAGATCCGAAAATTTTAAATTTTGAATTAGTGGAATAAAAACAAAACTATGTTTAAAACCTGTATCTTTAAGTTTCTTCATCCTCCTTTGAACAAATTATAAGTATACTTTCCAAATAATTAAATTTTATTACATTTATGTTCCTCTAACTTGAATTATGTCATTTGTGATTTTGGTTTTCTCAGTGTTTTTTAGTTAACTAAGTTTTTTTTTTTAATTTTAAAATTAAGCAGATTTAGTCTTTATTTTCTTCTACAATTTTCAAATTATTATTTTCTATCCAAATATTTGGATATTTCTAATGCATCTAGGATATAAAATAAATTTAAAATTTTGGAAGTAAAAGATCCATTTAGTTCAAACTTGATGAAATTTAAAGAATTTTATAAAATGTAAGATTAAAGTTTGAAGAGAAAAATTTTCTAAAGGCATTTGGAAAGGCATCCTAACTCTTAATTAAGTCAATGAGAAATAAAGCTGATTAACAGTTTACTACATTGTGTGTTTTTCACTCAAAATATCATTATTTTCTCAAATTACAAAAATATTATTTAGTTTTAAAAAAATCCATTCTCATATAATTCTTATATTAGACTACCAACTTTTTATCCGTTGAACGTTTTATGACTATTAAACATGAGGGATTAAAACAAATATTTACGATATTTAGAGACAAAATAAAAAAAAATCATGAGATTTAGAAAAGGCGAATAAAAACAGCAATTAACTGATAAAATTAAAGGAAGACAAAAAAAAATGAGAAATAAACAATTTTACGATATATAAATTACAATTTTATATAAATAAGAGATAAACAAAAAAATGTGATATCGTTTAGACCAAAAACGTTTTTCTTATTTCGTTTTGGTCTGGTAACGTTAAGAATTTAAGCGTAGGAGAAATGAAGAAGAATATATGTAAGTCCACTAATGATAGGCAAGGTGGAAGAGAGGATGATGTATATATCTGGAACGGGCTAGAGAGTTAGGACTTGGGTTGGGTCACGTATCACGTGTGTGACCCAACCTAACTCATCAACTTAATTAGGCCTCTGATATTTATACTTTTCTGGCTAATAAGTATATTTTTTATTATTATTAAAATATTTTTCGTGTAAAAAATATTACAAAGCTCTATTTTTATATCTTTCATTATTATTATTCTTTAAATTTTATTTTTATATTTTATATTTTTATCATTATTTAAATTTTATTTTTCCATCTCACATTTTGTATTATCATCTTCTCATTTTTTAAACTTTATTTTTTTAAGTTATTTTTATTATTATTTAAATTTTATTTTTACATCTTATATTTTATATTCTCGTCTTCATCTTTTTTAAACTTTATATTTAAATCAATCATCTTTATTATATTTTAAATCTTATATGTATATATTCTTTCATCTCTTCTTTTTATAAAAACTAATAATATTTTACCACAAGTTCACTTTTTGTATTGAATATAAGATATAAACTGTATTAAAAAATATTTTTCATCAATTATAGCTTACAATTTATGTAATAAAATATAATTTATTATAATTATATTTTATATTGTTATAATTATTTATCTTGTAAAGGTAATTTTCTCAACGAATGATAGCAATTGTTTTTTCGAGTTTTATTTTAGTGGGTATTGTATTTTAAAATATAATTTAATTTTTATTTTTTATTTTTATCAAAAATATAGTATATTTCAAAATTATATGATTTTTGTTTAAATATGATTTAAAAAACACTTTTTAGAATAGGTATATATATTTTGTAAAAAGTATCTTTCAATAAATTTAAAAGATATTTTAAGAAATTTAAAAACAATAATATATCAATAATGTGAGGTGTATATAATATTTGTTTACTTAGTTATAGAAAAAAATTTTATGACTTGGGTTGGGTTAAGTGCTCAGCGTGTGTAGCACTAATATACTCAAAAATTGACCATTAAGTAAAGAAAACAAACAGAGCAAAACTCAAACTCAATGACAACATCATGTCTTAAGAAGCTATTATCTACATGTATATATGTAACCCAGTTTCTAGATGATTGTCATTGTGGTTGATCTTAAATTTGTGTGTTAAAAGGGGTAATTTTTAGATTTAATTATTGTCAGGAGAAAAATATTTTTACTTTTGTGATAATAATATCCTGCTTCAAACTTCAACCGGGATAGGAAAAAGAATAAACCCTGGTGCCAAGATGAAGTTACAAATGTTGACATATTTTAATATCTCACTTGAATGGAGTAATTATAATTAGCAGAAAATGTAGAGATGGTATTACATCAATATGCAGCTTAAGAGGCTGGCAGGGACAACACTTTGCAGAGAGGGGATATGATTATAGTATTAGTAACCCAGAAAAACATTAAATGTGGAAATTCAAACATTTTGACAAAAAAGCCAAATTACACTGCATAAAATTATATTACAGTTATCCATTTCATTGAGGGGATGGTAAGGTCCTCTTCCTAGGTAGTATGTTCTTTTTCTTTCCGCCTTTTAAAACAGATAATAAGTTGTAAGGTTCGCCAACGTAACAAGAATATAGAATAAGTTATCTTTTCTCTCGCTCAAGAAAAGAACAATAGCTAAATTCTAAAAGGACTCTTTATTTATATAAACTATTCAATCTATCTCATTAATTAAGATGAGATTTCCTAAATAAAATGCAATAAGTCAAAATTAAAGTGGTCAAATGAAGTATAACAAACAATGAAATAATTATAAAATTGTCGATTTATTTTATCTGAAAACAACACCAACAACTTACCACCTAATCTCCAGTTTTTTCTGTTTGATTGTTTATGGATTTTGGCATTTGACATGCTCAAAACTCGAGTTCACTTGTTGTGCGGTAAAATTCATCTTTGTGAGCAACACACAAAAATTGATTCTTTTGAAGTCAAAAACCAACACGAGACCAATTAAATAATCAGTGGAATACAGTTACTGCTAATCATCGTCACGATTATCAAAAAGGGGAAATTAGAAAAAAAAAAAAAAAACTCAGGGAGAGTGAGAAGAGGCACACCTATTGGCAGAGAATAGAAGGAACGCTGACGAGAACACCGGTGAGTATAGAGGAACAGAACACCAGAGAGAATGCTGGATTTTTTTTGTGTCCACACTTGGATCGTGTTGAAAAAAGCCTATGCTACCATTGAAGAAGTGATCGACCATACAAATTCTGGATTTCCATAACCCTCTCTGTCAAGGTCCAACAAAGAAAATAGGAAAAGAGGCGCCACATTTTATTTCAAGGCCCAAGCCCAAATAAGTGTTAAAGGACCTCGCACAGTAATATATGGTCTTTCCAAATTTCTTAGTGTTGGAATATTTCATCCTTATAGAGATTATTAAAATACTTAAATTTATAGGAATTAATTAAAACCGTGAGATTATAAAAATTAGATATCAAAGTAAAACAGCTCTTTAATTGGAAATATAACTATGCTGTACAGTAAGAGAGGGAACCATAGATTACAATAAAACAATCTGGAGCAAGCAAGCGTTGTTCAAGCAGAGAAGAAGCTGTTAGAAGCAGCAATTGCAAATTGGGTTTTGGGTTCCCAAACGAACTTGACAAGCTCCTTCTTCTGCACCTCAATCTTCGGAGCACAAGAAACCGTGCTAAGTTTCCCCTCTCCCTTCTTAAAATTCTTTATCCTCCTCTCATATTCTTCTGCTACCAACATAGCAATATCAGACATGCTTGATGCTTGATGCTTGATGCTATTGTATCTTTCTTGTGGTAAGTTTTGCTCTTAAAAGACTTGGTTCAAAGCAAAAGCTATTTATAGCGAGCTCAACACTTTCGGATAAGGCCTAAACCCAATTATGAAGTTGCTACGGTGCCGGTGTTAGGTTTGAATTATTAATATACTTTTTATTTTAGTGGGGTCGGTCGGTCATGTATGATATCATATGTATGCTTCCTTCTTTCTAAATTCCCAAGACTTACGCAGAAAATATAGAGAGGACCAATGTTCTTTCAACCTACCCAATATAGAGAGAGGACCAATGTTTCTAAATTGATTGCTGTAATAAAAAGAAAATTGATATTATAATATGAATTAATTGTATAATAATATAACTAAAAAATAATTTAATTGTTTAAGGCTAAAGATGATAAAAGTATAAAATTATATATGTTGACTAAAAAAATTAACAGATTAAATTTTAATAATTTTACAATTTGTCATATGTGTGTTTGTGTTTTATTATTTTTAATTAATAATTATAATTCCATTTTCAAAAGTATGTTTTTTACTTTAAAAAAGTAAAATATAGTTGTAATAATCCAAATAAGAGTTTAGCATGATTTGTAAAATATTTCATTCCTGTGGTCGGTCTCGATATACACGGAAAATGACGAAATATTAAAACGTGGGACACGTGTAATGGTTTCTCAATGTATACATGGTACAGAGACAATAAACACCGATGTCCAACATGCACGTGCCCAATCCTGTGCCTGTCCTTTTTTTCACAAGGGATAATTATCTTTGGAATCCTAAAATGGGATACCCTATCTTTAGATATACGTTTCTCAAAGTAGAAAAAAATGGAAAAAAATAATAAATATAATAAATAATATGATAAATAACAAAAATAGATGTATGCTGAATATTTTTTTTTAATTTTTTTCAACCTTATTTTCTTAGTCTACAAAATGAAACAAAAGAGAAAATAATATATATATATATATATATATATATATATATATATATATATATATATATATATATATATATATATAGTGTTGAGTTAATATTGGTTTAATTTTTCTTAGTTGTGCGTGCATTCGGATTTAAATTAAGAGTATGTATAATGTAAAAGCAGGAATATGTAAAAAAAAAAAACAAAATATGTGAATTAAAGGACAAATTTTATCTTTAATTTTACATATAAAAGTAATAATCTTAATTATATCTTTAATTTTAATTATATATAATTACTAACTTAAATTTACGTATAAAACTAGTAAATATTTTTGTGGAAATCATTATTTATTAAATAATTATTTGTTAAAAATTAAATATTTAAATAATTATAAATAAAAAAATCAACCCTCCCAAATTAATTTCTGGATCCATTCCCGTAATATATCATGTGATAACAACAAATTGTGTATAAGAGGAATTTTCATTTTCTTATTATGAATTATCAACGAATCCACATATACTGTTTAAAAACTACGTAGGAAATATGCATTATATATATAGATTTGGGTATCCTTTATACTTCTAGTTAATATATTTTGCCTTTACTGATAAAAAAATGTACGTAAATTTTTTTTATTATTATATTTTATTGTCTTCCACCTTTATAATAAACTTCGAGCTCTGTTTCTGTATATTATAAATACCAATCTAATTTCTTTTAAACAAGAATGATATGACAATGGAGCCAAACATAATGCCTAACATTATTTTATTTCATTACTAGATGACATTTCTTTTATAGTATATATATGTTAACGTTTACTTAATTTTAGTTCCTCTCCTCTATGTTTTATTTATTTTGAACATAAAATAAACTAACTTATATATGCACACTCAAAATATGCCAATAACCGTCACATTATAAATTTAAAATCTATCCTTAAATTACAAGTATATAATTTTATAATCTAAAATATCATTTTTTTTTCTATAATATACAATCTTTATAACCTAAGAAAGCAACAAAGTTTCATTAAGTTTTCATAATTTAAGTGGCCTAACGCACAAGTTAGGGTGTATTCAATCTACCAAATAAATATTTGGCCCAAAAAAACTTAAGAAAACTTAACAATTAATCATGAAATTTTGATTTAAAACACACAGTATTTAGAAGTTATATTAGAAATCGATTTATTTGAAAATAAAAAAGTCATTTAAAAAGGAAAACTTCTCCCAATGTCTATCTTCTTTCTCACGATTCAAATCCAAAATGTTAGATAGTAGTTTGAATCCACTTATTTTAAACTTCTATTTTCCTTAAAAAAGAAAAAAATTAGCCAAACAAAATTTTAAGGATTTTTTTTAATGAAGAAAATTTTGAAAAAATAAAATAAAAACTAGTTTTGGGTCGCATTTTACCTGACCTTTTTAGAGTTTAAAAACTATTTTAAAATTAAAAATAAAAGCTTTAAATTTGAAGTCAGTTATTTGTTAATTCTATAATCATTTTAGTCTTAAAAGTTATTTCAAATTTAATATTTCTTAGATTGTTTGTTCTTGAACTTTGGGAGTTGAAATAAAGAAGAAAAAAGTAGAAAAAAAAACTCCTACTTAAAAAAAAGACTCCTTTGTTTAAGTTTCTTTTTTAAAAAAGAAGTTACTTTCTTAAAAGTTCCTTTTTCTTAGAATTCTATTTAACTGAACTTATTTGATGGAAAAGAAAATCCCAAAATTAAACTCTATCAAACACTATCTTAGGCACTTTCAGTTTCTATTTTACCTTATCCATCTTTAATTCAAACCAAATATTACCTTAAAATAACCAAATTTTTCATTACTTCAAATATAAATTTAGTGCACTTTTTTTCATTATCAGGAAAAAAAAAAGTTAGATATATAATTTAATAGGAGAACCGTTGGAGCTAATGATGTGTGGGGGGTGATGAAACTAGTGTTGTGAAATTATTTAGTTAATTACGGAATGTAGCTAATGATGTGTGGGGGTGATGAAACTAGTGTTGTGAAATTATTTAGTTAATTACGGAATGTATAAACTAAATTGTTCGATTAAATAGTATTCTTGAATGGCATTCATGGGAAGATGTTCTACTTGGAAGGCAAAAATATAGGTTTCGCTTTTACCTTTTTATATCAAATCATGTTTTTAACTTATCTTTTCATTAGAATGATATTTTTTTACTATCAAATTTGCTACCTTGCTTAATAGAATTACATTGTGTGACATTTACACTGTTAGTTTTGTTTAAGTTAGTAATTAAACATCCTAAAACACTATCACTTTAAGAGAAGAGACTAAACTATAATAACTTAAAAGTAAACAGGGTCAATTGATAGTTTTGCACACGAGAAAAAAATTCTTTCGACCACATTTTGTTCTTCCAACTTTTCACAGCTTCGTCCCCACAAAGAACAATTAATGCCTTTGAAAGAGGCAACTGCCAAGCACTGATTCTCCAAGTCACATCATGATTCATCAACCACAGTTTACAACTGTCTTGTAATATTAAGTTAACGGTTAGTTTAAGTTAAAACCATTTCTCCCATGTGAAAAACAAAAAAAAAATGCATGAAATGGAAACCTTTCTCACTAGAATTTTAGTTTCTTTGCTCTAATGTTTAAAGCCACCACTAGACATTAATGGTGGTTTGCGGTGGCTAAAGCTGTGTGGAGGTAAAAGAAGAACAAAATGGGAAAGAATGAACTCTGTTGAAATAATGGAATTTTTAAGATATTAAAGAATTGCAATGTGCTTATTTGTTTATGAAAACATAAAGTACTATATCCTATTTATATTAATAAACCTTTTTTGTATTAAGAGAGGGGGCTAATTGTATTAATAATCCTAACTACATAAGAAAACAATTCATGAGATATTGAGAAATATAGAAACCAAGGAAATAGGGAAAACTAATAATCACTTCATCAGATATAATCTAAGATACTCTAAGAATATAATAAGGATCCTAAGAAGATAAGATATTCTAACAAACTCTACATTTCTTCTTTATGCAAAATTATCAACTTAATCCTCTTGTTCAAATCAACAGCATTTTGGGATGCTTAATTATCAACTCAAGACTCAGTTAATGACGTTAATGCCAGGTAGATGCACTTCCATTACGTGGGACAACAGATTTAACAGAAACACAAACGTTGTAATTAAAAAATAAGTTAATTTAATGGGATAGAGAGTGAAGACAAAACTACGACCTAGAAAAAACACACAGGACCAAACATATATTCTTCCTTAGTTCCTTACTCCAAATAAGATGCTTGTATCACGGGGCCACTGTACGAATGAAATTCGACCGCTAGTATTCTTTGATTAGTAAAGTATCCAAATCAAAATCAAAATTTAAAACAAATGCGACAAGCAACGAATGAAACATGACTAGCCAAACAGCATCATATCAAGGAAAAGAAATGGCCATGTACCTGTAACCTCTTATTGGGCATTAAAAGAATCCTCTTCCATTTTCTTTACATAAGTAGATGTGTCAGACATTCACAAGTTTCGACATATCAGTGGTTCAGCACAAGTGTACAACTCTAGCCAATCTGAATTGAGCGGCTATTACACAATTATCAATTATCTGCAGGTCTTCATGAAAAGGACCAGCTTATCAAAACATCTTGTCATCAAGTAGATGACTGATGACTCTTTCAAAGTTCAAACTCATAGTAGGCCCAATGCTTTCAACTGCTGAACATGATCAGGTGGGAGAGATGGGGGAGACCAATCAGATCCTGTCAGCTCTCCATCAACATCTTCAACCACATACTCCTATGATGAGAAGTGATAACAATTTCATGATCAACAATTCAAGATGATGTCAGAATATTTCAGAGCATCATCATGTTCGCATAAAACATGCAGTTAACCCCCCTCACCCCACATAAGAATAGACGACACTGGACACAGACATGATAAACACATTTAAAAAATAGTATGACAACACATACAGCTAGAAGACGTTATGTAAACATAATATATTACAATCCCATAACAAAATAACTAAAGCATAAAAACTCAAATCTTTATAATAAACATTTTGCTATTTTATATATATTATGTATGTATGATAAGTATGTATAATAAAATGTAACAATAAAGTCAAGGTTCATAACAAATATTCTGCTATTAAATTTATCATATATTAATTAAATATTTTTTATTTGAAATATAACATTAAGAGGCCCAAAAGCCAGCCATAAGGCATCAAAATACAAGACTCGAGTCTAAGCCCAATAACTAAAGCCACACACTCGGATCAGCAAATGAGGACTTGCAAAATCAAACCTAAAACACATGTTCTATCAGACAGATGAAAGGGCTAAGTAGACTCTTCAGAAAAAAACAAAAAAATAAAAAACAAAAACAAACAACCAAACAAACAAACTTGATGGCAGCACTGTTAGCAATGAATATGAAAAACCCAGATGGTAAACTCCACCACCTAATTGAATGCAACTCCCAAACAGTTTAAGACTTAAAACCAATCAAATCCAAATCTTGAAACTATGAGTCAAATATCATCCTCTCCAGCCAGTATGTGTGCAGCCAAAATCCAGTCAAACGGTTATTGTACAGTAATTAAGAGAGAAAATGTGATAAATGATCCAGATTTTGGCTGCATAGAACATCCTGCTGCAGAGGCAATAGAGGATCCTGGTCCACACTGACACATCTGAACATGTAGCCAGAATATCTGTCTGACACCGGTTTGGCAGCCTTTCTGTCACATCAATGCTTCCTAGCGCCCCACCCCAGCTAAATTATACAAGAAATGGAAGAGCAGCAGGGGAATGCATACTCGTGTACTCAGGAAGGGTGTGTGAGTGAGGATAAACTTGGGGAATTGTTTTGTGAAACAGCTGCACACACAGCAGGTGGGACAGAGGAGTTTGGGTTTGAAAGCAGAATTGGGGGAGGGAGGAGGAAGTGAAACAAGCATGTACTAACCGACAGTTTGGGAAGGAGAAAGTAGACCCCACAAAGAGTCTGCCATATTTCTACTTGATATTTTTGGCTGACTTTTTATCCAAAATTAAAAAACCTCGTCTATATAATGGTGTCATATCAGTAGCAAGGATGCATATTACAAGAGTTTGGCAGTACTTTCCATATTGTGATTCCAGTTTTCTGTCAATCATTTATTAGACTACAAAATCCTTTTGAAATTCATCATACATATACATAAAAAACAATGCTTGTTATATAAAGGTAACCTAGTAGCTGAAATACATTTACTTTCGCAAAACCATCAGAAAAATCCTCAGTCAATATGGTTCTAATGCAAGAGAATCTAAAAAACAAAGTCAATTACAAGTAAAAAAATTTACGGTTAAGATTCTTGGCTATTCCTTCCCTAGTGTAAACGAGCTAATTGCATATATCAGTAAGGAATTTAGCATGACTTGTCAGCTGAATTGCAACAAGAATTGACAGCTCGTAGCAATGCACCAAAAGCACAAAAGATGAGAGTAAATAAACCACACCTTTGTTAACATCCTCTTTGCAAGTATGTGATAATGACGTTGCCATATCCGTTGACCTACCATGGTAGCCACCAATACGCTGTAGAATATCCCAATTACAGTAAAAAGTCCCAGAACAATCAAAGCCATTATGAATAATAATGGTAGCCCTGCTTCCCCAGCACCCCCCAAACAACCACCACATTCAGTTGCCATTGTTCCACAACTCTCAAAGCATGTGGTGCAATCAGTCCACATACAAAGAGTGCCTGGCAAATGACAGTCCGCACAAACCCTGCAACAACATCATACAGAACAAAAATCAACCTCAGTCACAAATCACTGCCATTCTGAATCACAAACTTGTTGCTAATATAACCTACTTCATAAATAACATGACACAGCCTTCTTTCTCTGTTTCAAGCATGAACAATTTAACAACTGAATTTTATGTCTTTGAAAAAAAAGTTTGTTAAAAGAAGGGTCCCCAATATAGTGTAAATTAAATCTTATATATTATACTCCAAGCATGGTTTTTGGCATCCTACAATTAAGCAAGAAAACAACACCAATATAATGATGCCTCGTGCATAAGCTAAGAGTTTCATTATGTGTTCTAACAATGTCAAAGACTTGTGAACGCGTAAAATCAGGGTTATTACCCAGGTTGACAGCAACAAAGACATAATTCTCTACAAGGCTGAGCTAAATCATTGCGAACTCTTCGATCATAACAAGTAATGAAGCACCCAGAAAGGCCAAGCAAGGCGAAAAACAATAGAGCTCCTGCATTAGAAAATACCAACCAAAACTGGTATCTTTTTAAATGTGGAACAAGGAAACTTTCAACTCAAGGCAATGGAGGAAAAAAAGAATTTACAGAAAATAATATTGTATAAGCATTTTGATGACACAGTTTATCACAATTTACCACATATGTAGTAAAAGCTCAGTTCACTATCAAAAGCCCAGAGAAGACGTAGCCAATGCTGCTGGTAACCATCTATTAGATAAACCAAGTATGCCAATGAAGAAATGACCTGCATACAACATAATAAGGGGCTGAATCATATCACCTATATGCACTCATAAAGTACAAATGGATAAGTATATAGATGGCTAGATGAATGGAAACAATTCACCTACAAGCTGGACAGACAGAAAAATAAACAAAATGTCTCTGGTGACAAAAAACCGAAATTTCAGGGTACGCCATTTCCTATCAGCGGCAACATGAACACGCAAATGATATGGAGCCTTGCACGTAGTGCAGTGAGCAAAGGCAAACCCTTCCTGCAAAAAAAAGTTAAGTAATATCCATATGTTTATTAGGTAAAGCACTTCAAAGTACACCATTTTACACATGGAATTGTAGAGTACAGGAAAAAAGGTATCCTGCCACTCAAAATTGGGGCACACTTTAAAGACTAAGGTTTAGGTGGTTGCACATCATAAAAGTACAGATTATTGTTCTGATGCTTGTATATAACACAGAATATCCAGGTGTTTCTCTATCAGTGGTTATTTACTCAGTACTTTACACCCCACAATGCACCATGCACATTACAGGAGATTTTTTTCAAAGAAAGCTTAGCTAATGGTCTACACTACAGTTCTTTTCATCATTAGATAAAGTCACAAAAACTGATTTTAAAGATACCTAATTGGATGGTATCATATTATCATTAAAAAAAAAAAAAAGGAAGTATAGAAGACTAAAGATAGCAGCTAAAAAAAATGTTGTCAGTGGCAAGAGATCCAAGTGCAAGGAAAACATGTTAAAAGCCATGGAGAGTAAATCAAAACTGCAAAGCAAACACAAACTGCCTAAAAATATAGGCAAACATGTAAAAACCTTTTTATCACCGAAATGGGTAATGAGTAGCCAAGAGACAGAAATAACTGAAGGGTAAGAATCAACAGAAATCCTCTGAAATGGTATGAAATGCTACCAAGTCAATTACAATACAGGCTAATAGACACAAATTAGAAAATATTATGAGAACATACATAGATCATTGATTAACAGAACAAAAGGTTTACCAAACACCAAAACGGCCTTCAGTCAGTTTTTTACATATACAGTTAACAATTGCTGCTTGCCACCCTTACTACCAACCATGGAACTATCATCACTTATAATGTTGTTATGTTATCTTATAAATCACGAATTATTACCTTAACTGCTCGCCAATGATCCAAACATTCTCGATGTACATATTTTGATGTGCCTTTGCACTTACAAGGGGCTATGAAATCTCTACCTGAGTAAAAAAAAAATGGCAACTGATAAAAATATATCATGCTACATCCAAATATTGATGATCAATATTATAATGAAGCTTACATACATTTGCATCGTTCTCAACATAGCTGCAATACCCAACACATGGAATAATAACAATCCCAAGGGCAACTATACACATAATTGCTAAAAATAGGAAGTTCAAATTCCAATCAAATGATCCTTATAGTATCGAATTTATTCATTTACTTTCTCCGTATAATCGAAAACCAAAAATCAGTAAAGCTTGGCCAATAACGTGCTTCTCAACTTGACACGATTTAACTTTTTGAGGACTTGATAAATCAACAAATAAAAGGAATTAACGAAAGAGTAGAATTCAGAATTCAAGATGAATTAATCATGTCCATAGAATTAGGAATAGATTTTTCTCGGCACATGGAAGTGCAACTTGCCCTAACCTGAAAACGAAAATTGAAAAGAAAAAGAGAAGAAAAAGTGAAACTACCATCAGTTTCGAGACAAATTCGGCATTGGATTTGTTCGGAGGGACCGGCTTCGAGGTCGATCTCGGAAGGGTCAGAGAGGGGAAGGGGAGGAACGAGAGGAGAAGATTCTGAGTGATCGGCCATTGAAATTCAGAGGGTAGAATTGTCAAATGTAGAGTGAATCGAGTTAAGGGAAACCATGAATTCTAATTCATCTTCGTTAGCTTATATGAGAGGAGAAGAAGAAGAAGAATCTCACTGATCCTTCTCTCTCTCTCTAGAACTGCTAAGTGCGAATTGATTTTCAAGTTTTCGTTATCCCAACAAACAAGTTATGAAGAGAGCCGTGAAACCGGTGAATTCCCAAAACCAACCATGGCGAATAATAAAATGTGCGTTTTTACTTTTAAATTTCAAAATAAAACAATTTGACTCGTTTTTTTTTTTTTGTAAAAATAAGATAGATTACATTACCAAAAATAAAATAAAACATTTCAGGGCAAACCATTTTACTTGATTGATTGTTATGGTTATTCTTTTTTACTGTGTTTGGTTTTCGGAAGCATGAAGACAAAAATGTTGAATGAAGGTTCATCACTTAAATAAGATATAGACAAAATAAACTCACTAGTTGAGTTAGATGATTTGAATAATCTGATTAACTCAATTCGAATCAAATATTAAAAATGGGGTTAGATTCACTTTATGAGTTTAATCGGAATAGATATTTAAGAATATGGGGTGAGAGTGTTAAGGTTTTGAAATCAATTAATTCCAGCAAACTCGAATATTTATTTATTTATTATATTCTTATTAAATTATAATTTATGGATATTGATGGACAACGGTTTGTAAGTGTCGAGTTATAGTATGAAAAAATATGCGATAATATGACAATTATGAATATATATAGAAAGCGAATTATTACATATTTATTTTGACAATTATATTTGTCAATAAATAATAAAACAATAAATAAGGATGTTATTATCCATGAATTAGGATGAACACGTTGTATATATATTCAACATTAGTCATACTAATTGAAAGTTATGTTATCTGTATTTAGTTATTAGTTTGAAGTTAGTTTCAATTTAAGTTAGATTTCAAATTCTATTACATAAAAATATTTAAAAATAAAATATTTTTACACAAACACAATAATTTATGTTTTACTCTTCTAACTTTCTACACTTATTCTTTCAAGTCTCACCTACACATAATTATTTTATATTTAAATTCACTTTGATATCTTATTTCATCTTCCCCACAATATATCAGTTTTTAAATACAAACAGTCTAATTTCTTGAATACATTTATATTAATATCTCATGCACTATATTTAAAGTTCTCATCAAACACACACAATACACATATTTTCATTCTTCGTCTTATGTCTCAATTTTCATGTTTACCTGACCAAATGCATAAACACAAACAAATATCAAATTGATACAAAAATAAAACATGTAAAATGAGATTTGATTAAATAAAACAAAAATTCAAAATAATGTCACAATTGTTACATCACAAACAAAACAAAAAACAACACTTAACAATAATAAAGATGAAATAGTCATCCCTAAAAACTCTCAATTGAAACTTCTACTTTACTATCCATTGAAAAAATAGTCAAAAATCTCAAAACTCTAGCTTAATTTCTGAATAAGATTACAAAAAATTCAATTAAACTAGTAAAAATTTTGCACAACTTGTAAAAACTCCAATATTTTTAGAAATTTCACTTAATTTTAAAGATGGAAGTCTCTCAAAAATAAATAAAAACACTTACCATTAGACTAATGCTTAAAACAGATGAGAAATCAAGGAAAAAAAAAAAACAAAAGTCATATTAATAATTAGTTCACGAAAATCATTGATATATAAGATGAAACAAATAGAAATAAATGGAAAAAAAATTATATAAAATGTTGATATGTGTGGGAACACAACATCATTTTACTGAGTTTACTTAATTCATAATTATTGTGAAAAAATTATATTTTTAATCAATTTAAATTATTTTTTAAAATTATTATAAAAGTGAAAAAAACTCACTTTATATCTAGTTTGTAATTAAATAATAATGTAAAACTCTTTTATAATATAAATGAATATATAAAAAAAAAGTATTCTACGAGTTTTTTTAAGGGAAAACCGAAACGTCGAATTAAACTTTGAATTTATTCTGACCCCAGTTAGTAAAATTGTAAAAGTGCCAAAATTATATCTTTTGGTAGTTTTTGTATCAGTAATATTTACTTACAACGTAAGGAATGAATAGAATAATTCTTCTTTTGTGTTGGTTGAAATGGACCAACTAACAGGAGATTTTGGGCTTGGACCATTAGTTCAATCTTTTGGGCCCATTACTAGTAAGCAGATACATATCGATATTACGGTATGAAGATACACTAGGCAGAGTCAAGCATGATTAAAAAAAAAAAAAAAAAACTCTGCTTGTGTTTGACGATGAATTTTTCTGAATTTTTTTTATCAGAATCCATTATAAATTATTTTATCTGCATTTTATTTTACGATCCCACACCCGTCAAATTTTGTTTTTATACACGATTGTAACGAGTATTTCGATCTTCGAGAAATTTATTGATAATTATAGATTAATTACTCTTATTAATATAAAAAATTCTTAATAGGTCTATTTAAATTTAAATTTTTAATTACATATTTAAAATATTCAAGTTCAGTGTGACCAATCATTCGTTGGTCCACCTGCCAAAATTATAGACTTCATTTATAATTAAAAAAAATTAAAGTCTTACCTTCGGCTTGGTTGTCAGATTTTATATTTTGAAATTTTCAAAAACTAAGTTTTAGGCATTTTTTCCTTCAAAATTGTTTTCTATTTTTAAAAATAATTTTTTTTACAATAATAGTTTTTGAAAACTATTTTTTTTAGTTTACAAGATTAAAAAAATCAAAACATTTCTAAGTTATTCTGATTTTTTATTTTAGATTTATTATCATTCATTATCATCCTTCACTTTTACACGTTTTGCCTTCACTCCATCTAAAAATCAATTTCTAAAATGATTTTATAAAATATTGTTTAAAAATAAAGAAAAAAAAACGCAATTAAACATGCAAATTTCTGTTATTTTTAGTTTCTAAATTTAAATTTAAATTTAAATTTAAAACTCAAATCTCATAGATTTCTTTTTACTTATTCTTTCACTCACTTTTCTCTCTATTTATTTTTATTTTATTGGCTTCCAGACTAATCAAATACAGTGAGAGTACTTTTTAACTAAAAGTTAAATTTACAAATATTTTTTATTTAAAAATATAAAAAAATTGAGTTAAAAATTATTTTATCCAAATACATTTTATTTAAAAATTATATTTAAAAATGAAATACTAAAAACTTGCAACCCTCTAAATGTGCTTTTAAGTTTTTTCAATAAGGATGAAGTTTGATCGAGAGCAGGTAAACATAGTTATTTTAAACATTTGTTATTTAATTTTTATATTATCCTCTATAATTTCGTATTCTCTTTATTTCAGGGATTTCCCTATTTTGAATAAATTTGTAGTAATTATTGTTTAGTTAGCATTTCGTATTTGATTAGAGTTATCAAAACCCTTTGGTCACAAATACTTTTTTTAGTGTCCTAACTTTCTGATTTATAATGTATTAACATGGTTAATTGGTTATTGAAGATAATTATGTTATTGTCTTAAAAAAAAAGTTTATTACATTTGGTAATTCGTTTGTTTTCCTTGTTTTAAAATTTTCCTCATTATTTTAAAGATTTTTTAAGGAGTAATTCGTTTTTATTAAATTAATTAAATTAAATTAAATTAAGGTTTTGACTATAGATATTTTTTTAAGAGACCTTTAACACTCATATATCATTATTTTTTAAATCACGAAGTTGTCTAATTATAAAAATCCATGAAAAATATTTGATTAGAAGAAGTAAAAAAATAAAAAATAAAATTTATATTTAAAAATTAATCTTTAATTATAAACTTATCTATTTATTGTAGGTATACAAGTGAGTCACATTTAACTTGTAAACTTGATTAATCAAACTTAACCCAATAATATTTTAATAAGTTGAGTTAGATCAATTTAAGTCAATTATCTTATAATAATATTAAAAAATTATAATTATTTATTATGTTAGATTTATACATTTTGAACATGCATTTTAATTTATGTATGCATTAGAATCTTTGATAACATGATTAATTTTTTTTTTTATTTTTTAGTTGAAATGATATATTTATAAGTTATTCTATATTTTTTATATAATATATATTGTTATTTTAATTGTAATATACTATACATAATTATTGTTTGACTAATTTTTATATATTTGAATGATTTGATTTTGAATGAATTAAATAAATTTGATTTTTTATTTTTAATTTTTATTTTATTTTTATTATTTAATTTAATTTATTCAATTATTTAATTCAATTCAATCTAATATGATCTTGATCAAATTGAATTGAGTTGAATTTCATAATTAAAAAAATACAAACATAAGCCCAATTATATTTCATTAGCTTTACGTTAAATTAGACTAATCTCAGCTCAATCTTAGGTTACTTACCCTCCTGATTTATTATTAAAATAAATTAGTAAAATTATTATTATTCAGTTAATCATTTTGCATCCCGAATGAAACGAGCCAGATTATTATCCATACTTATTGTGATATAACGTTATCACGTCATGTGTCATTCAAAGTTATATCACGTTGTCGTTATTGTTTTCAATTAATCATATATAAATAATGGTCAATATTAAAATTAATTATTTAACGTAAACAATAGAAGAAAATAATTATATTAAGAGGGAAGACTAAGTAACTCTAAAAATATTTTTTAATAAAATAATTTTGTATACATATTAAATTTTATTAATTTGTTACCTGATCGGCAATTGATTCATATAAACAAAGTATTAATTTCTGCAAAACCAGGGTCCTATAAATTTCAAACTCTGTGAATATAGGAGTAAATTTGGCAAGAATTCGTTAACTATATTATATAAGTTGTATAATAATTAAATAATATTTTAATATTATATGTGATTTTTTATTGTTTAAGATTCTAAAATACTTATACAAGTAATTATTTTTATGTATATATAGAAGAAAAAATATAAAATATTGAAAAGAGAAAAAATATTTAAAAATTAAAAATTTGTTAATAAAAACTCTTATTAAAATAAAAATTAAATTAATTACTTAAATTAAAATGTATAAAATTATTTTAAAAAATAAAATGGATTGTTTATATGTGGTTAAGCCATTCTTATAAAAGATGTTGTTATATGTGTATATTAAAATTTTAAGTTTAATTTTGATATATTGTTAATAAAAGAATTATAGGGCTAGTATTTTAGTTACATTTAAAAATAATTATCATAAAAATAATAAATTTTAAGTATATAATATTTTATTATTATATAAAAGTATAAAATATATGACTTTTGAAAACCTGTCATTGACTGAGTTTTAGCAATTACCCCACCAATGTCTACCGTTATCATTTAGACCGTCGGGCCAACATCTGACTCATTAAGCCACCTGCGAAGAATGAATGTGCCGTCTTTCATCTATCTTCTAATCTACAAGGTTACAAAAAGTTGTGACTTTACACGTAATTGATTTTTGTTAAAGTTATTAGTAATGCTTTTGAAATTCTATTGGTTGTTCAACCACGGTATTGACTTACAATTTACTTTAATCATGGTTTGTTGTAACAGTAATCACGATGAAAATGGAAACATGAAAAAATATTAAGGTTTGATGAAGTTATTACCTTATTTATACGGTAGAAATTTATTATAATTTTTAAATTGTTATTTTTAGATGTTGTTATTGGGAGAGAAAAGTTTATGTAATTGTGAAAGAGATTTGGAAGGGATGGACTATCCATTGGTGTTCAAAGGGAAACATAATAGGATAGACTATCAATTAGCGTTCAAAGTGTTAGGACATTTCAAATCAATTAATTGTTTGGGTGTAGCAACCAATTTAGTCGACTTGATTGACTAGGATCATTAGACTGTCAAATTTAAGAACAAAACTGGTTAGGTAGGCCGACATGGTATCGATTAATAGACTGGTCGATTTGGCCGATAATAGGGAAGAACAATTTGGCTATCAAGGTATACAATAAAACTAGCTGATGTAGCTGACATGGTATCAATGAGTATAACTAGCCGACAACATGGGAGAATGCTTTGGCTAACAAGTTATATAATAAAACTAGTCGATGTGGCTTACAAGATATTGGTTAGTAAATCTGCCTGATTTGGCCAACAACATGGGAGAAATGGTTTAGTTAACAAGGTATATTCGATGGGTATTAGTTAGTAAAACTGGTCGATTTGGCCGACAACATGGGAGAATAGTTTGGCTAATAGGGTATACAATAAAAATGGTCGATGTGGCTGATAGGATATCGGTTAGTAAAACTGATTGATTTGGTCGACAACATGGGAGAATGATTTAGCTAATAGGGTATACAATAAAAATGACCGATGTGGCCATTAGGATATCGGTTAGTAAAACTAATCGATTTGGTCGACAACATGGGAGGATGGTTTGACTAATAGGGCATACAATAAAAATGGTCAATGTGGCTGACAAGGCATCAGTTAGCAGAATTGGCCGATTTGGTCAACAACATGGGAGAATGATTTGGCTAACAAGGTATAAATAAAAATGATTGATGTGGCCAACAGGGTATCGATTAGTAAAATTGGTCCATTTGGTCAATAACACAGAAGAATGGTTTGGCTAACATGGTATATAATAAAAATAGCCGATGTGGTTGATAGGGCATCAATTAGTAGAACTAGCCGAGTTAGTAGAACTAGCCGAGTTAATAGAACTAACCGATTTGGTCAATGGGGATCATTTGGAATCTAGGACATCAAATTGGGGAAGCAAACTGTCTATCATTCACCTTCCCTGCGTCATAACAAAATTCAAAGCAGAAAAATAATATTCACAAGTAATAGAAATTCGTTAATTGACTACCTAGACAAAGCACCCTTCATTGTTGCTGGGTGAAACTTTGAACTTCGTTTCTCGCTAGTTGATGGGTACCGAAAGCCTGACTCCTCCTCGTGCTCCTCTCTTGGTATCCTGCAAAGACTCTCCGCTTTTCCTTTTCACAATCAGTCTCCAATTCCAACTTTTGATTCCAATATTTTTCAACTCGAAAATTTCCAGTCCTCCTTATGCGTTCTCTTCTCCTTTTTTTATAGGTGTCCATGGACACTCCTCCTTGTTTGGTGACATTGGAGTTGTTGGAGGGGTACATTACGTCTTTGGTTAGATTTGTAGAACAAGAACGTTGCAGAGCAGGGAATCAAAGGGTGGTTGGAGGGGAAGGAGAGGGAGGAGAGTCTTGCATATGCTTCCTCCTCCTCCATTTTTATTTTTTTAATGGGGAACAAATTTAAATATTTACATGGTTGAATTATAGTTAAATTAATAATATTAAATAAATATAATTTTATAGTTAGTAATGAAGATTTTATTTATTTTATTAATTAGAAACAAATTAAAAAGATGATATGAATTTTAAAATTATGAAATAAAATATTGGATCAAGATATATAATTATATATATGTTTCTTATAAAGAAATAAGTATATAATAACATTCATAAAGTTATAATATAAAACTTTGCGTGCACTATTCAAATTCTTCAATATTATGCTAATTTTCGAAATATATGTCTATTATATGATAAAAAATAATAGTTTAAAAATTCAAATTAAGGTTAGTTAAATTTAAATAAATAAATAGAATATAAAAGTATATAAATTATTTAATAAAAGAGATGTTATGTATTAATAAAAAAAATAGAATAAAATATACTATTCTTTCTTGAAATACACAAGTAGAATATTATTATTTTTTCTTATATTGAAATGTATAATATATTTCATTTTAATTTAGTATAGTTAAAAGTAAATTATCCTCTTATATCTATATACGGGAGTATTATATTATTTTTTATTTTTGTGTTAAATATAAAATAATTTTTTTTTGGTTAAATACGTGACTATTACACGGTAAAATTGTATGTTGAAATATGTAATTTAGTTTATTTAATTTAATATTATTAAAATATATTAATTTTTTAAACGTAAATATTATATTATCTTTTATTTTTATATTAAAATATGAAATATATTATACTTTTTAAAAATGTGTGAATATTATGTTATTTTTTTCTTTTGTGTTAAAATATATAATTTAATTTATTTTACTTGATATTATTATCATTATAATATTTTAAAAATATATTTAATTAAATATATAAAAATATTTTTTATTTACAAAGGAAATAATTTTATGTTGTATAGAAAGTTATTGATGTCAATTGATCCTATTCTATATAATTATATTTTTATTTTTATTTTTTAAATTTTGATACACAATTATAGGAAATACTTTGTAAATAAAGAAAAAAAAATCACATAAAATTGTTCTTTTAATTTTGAGATATCTGAATATAAAAAAAATTAAAAAATAAATATAAATAAAAAATAATTATAAACATTATTACATATCAGTGGAAAGACAACGTTAACGTGCATGTCTGACTGTATTTTTTTAGTTGAATTATATATATATATATATATATATTTTTTTGTATCAATGTAATTGATGTGTGAGGGGTTAAGTATTGAAATAAAATAATGAGGTTAATTTGCAATAGTAGTTAAAGGGTAAAATAAATAAAAAAAAGGTAAAAACCAAATATAAAACGAGTGGGAGAGTGAAAGGTAAAAAATATAATGCTTAGAAATGTAAAATTGTAAACAAAATATGTAAATCAAAATGACATATCGCTTTTAGTATGGTTATAGAATATAAATGATATTAATTATTAAGGTTCCAATTTTTGTTAGAAAAAATATTTATATTTAGTCTTGTCGAACAAAATTGTCTTAAAAAATGTTTATAAAAAATAAAAAAATAATTGATATTAATTTACATATATTTAAAGCATGAAATTATATGAGAAAAAAAAGATGAAATTATACAATTAGATAGTAGAATATTCTCTGTCCATTAACGCTACCGGGTCCATTTCAACTCATTTTCTTCGACTGTAATCCACGATACCTCGCTTTGTTACAACGCACGAGGGAAGGGAAATAAAGTGGGAATAGGATCGATAAACACCAATTTAACTTCAGAAGTGACCCTCCCTATTGTCAACAGAACTATCCACTATTCTTTCAAATCATAAAAATAATGACATTTTCCTTGCCCTAAAAAATTAAATGTCATCCCTTTCAAGTAAAAAAATAAATTATTAACTGTTTGCAACCCAATAAAATACAAAAGCAAAATCTCCAACCATCCGACATACATAATAAAATAACAAAAAAACTGACTAATTAATTTTTGCATGACTTCAGGTTCAAATAATATAAATTAAAAAAATATAAGAATTTTATCATTTTGAAAAATTAACTTGATCAAACTTAAGTTAATTGAAATATAAAATGTTTTTAAATACCATTCATCTTTACAAGAAAAAAAAAAGAAGGCGTAAGACTCCATCTCTTCCTTTTGTCAACTAACTATAATGTTTGTTTGTTTGTTTATTTATTTTTTACAAAATATAATGTTAAATTGATCGTATAAAGTCAGGAAAGAAAAAGGGTCACAATGGATGAACATAAAAAGAAGGGGACAAGGGATAAGGTGGGGTTGTATTGAAATTTGAAGCATGTGAGAAATTACCCATTGAGGCAACTATCTAATTAATCAGCAAGTGAGCTATTATTTACGGAAAGCAAATAACTGGATTAAATATGTTTTCTGTTTAACATTGATTTAGACGGTTAATTATTTAGAAATTATAATAAATAAAATTTTTAAATAATTTTTATAAAAATAAATAAACTTATTATATATCACAATTTCTAATTAATGGACAGTTTTAGCGTTAGTCCACGCAGCATATAATATGTTGAATATATTTCTCATATTCTTTAGCCCATGTGAATAGGAAAATATTTGTTTTCAGCGTCTTTACAAAATTATTATTATTTATTTTGAAATGTGTCGTGTAATTTTTATGTTCACAAACGAAAAATTAAAAAAGACAAATTTTTTGTGATGAATAAGTACACCTAACACATTTTCGAAAGTGAGAGATAAAAAGAGATTTTTTTTAAAAGACTAAAAATAAATATTCCTCTATTTATAAAAATTAAAAATATATTTAAATAAAAACCAAAAAATTAATTATAATTTCATCTCAGAAATAAATTAACAAATAAAGTTTGTGCGTGTTGTGTAAAGATTATCTTGACATTTGATTTATAATGTGTTCCAGATTTTTTTCATTGTTCCCAATAATATTTCTTCAACTTTTTAAAAAATAAACTCATTTTTTATTCGTTGGAATTAAATTTAATATTAAAAGGTATACAACGTTTGTACATATTTATCAATCCAACTAGATGCCAGGTCAAAAGATAAATTTACCTTATAAATACAAGTCTTTATTCTTAAATGGAAGTGTGTTTTTTTAAGTTATTTTATTTTCATTTAATCACATGATTTTTACTACATTGAACGTTTAATGTTGTTTTTATTTATATTTCTTTTAAAATAACATTTCTTAAATTTAATTTAAATTTTAAATCTTGATATACTCTATCAAATTAAAGTTATCTTTATTTTTAATGAAATTTAAATTAATATTATTACAATAATAATCAATCTCAATTTAAATTTATTCTAAAATTATAATCTTTTGATAAACTGTATGAATCAAAATTATTTCTTATTATTAACAATTTATTTTAATATTTTAATTTTTAATTAAAAATATTTTTAGAAAAATATTTCTGTTTAATGTAATAAAATCTTCATGATTGATAATTAAAACATCTAGTATTTTTTATCTGTAGATGTTATTTAAATTTAAGAATACATATGAAATGCATAAACTTATTATCCTTAAATCTATCCCTTCTAATATATTATTTTAATTTAATTTTTTATAACACTTTCCAATATAATCTTAAATGTACTAACATGTGTTGATTTGACTAAAAGATCCTCGAATTCTTTTAAGTATGGTCTTTAATTCATGAATAAGAGAAATAAATGAGAAAATAAGAGAGAAATAAAAGGCGGAGAATCAAACAAAAATTGATTCTATTAAACAGTATCATTATTTTTATACATAATAGATAAATGGGTTATTCTCTCTAAAAACATTATATCACCATTCTTAATAGTTTTATTTTTTCATTTAAAAATAAATAAATAATCTCAATGGTTTTTATAATTATTTTCATTAATTTATTGATAATTAAAATAAAATTGTAGACTTTTCAATATTTAACCAATTATAAATATATTTGCTTTTATTTGAGGATTTTGCTTATTTAATTCAATATGATTTAGAAATATTATTCTTGCAATTTCTTTATCCTTCTTATGCACTTATTTAAAAAAAGAAACTATTAAATTAACTCATGATGAAGAAAATATTTATCTAATTAAATATTAAAAGGATTTCAAATATATGTGCAAGAACATCATGAAATTGAAATGGTGTTAGCAAACAAAGTTGCCTGATGTCACTGATAAAATTAAACGAAGATTCACTGACGCAAGAGGAAGACATCATAGAAGCAGCCATAAAAACATTCCTCCTCCCATAATTTGCAGCATGCAAAAGTTTTGATTACGCGAACATATCTCGTTTTGCAATTAAGTGTCATGAACAAATGATGAAAGTAGTTAGCACCCTCTTTCATTTTGCTTAATGTGTAATATTCGTGTCCCTTACTTTTTCCCTGTTTGCCAAAATACCCAAGTTGAGTTGCTATTATTTGGGAATCTAAATTCTTCTTCCATAGCCGAGAGACCCCAATAACCATTCTTAGTGACAACCCACTTTGGATTGCCATTGGGAATAAAACCACCAATAGGAAAAGTCAATGGGTGTTTGCTTGACGTATCATTTCCATTATTAATTATTCAAACCAACACAAAATAGGGAATATGAAAAAGAAAATCACTCATGTGTCGACCGACCATTCCAAATGCACCCACCACCATCATTGTAGCTTTATACACATCATTGACACCGAGACCTAATTGCTTGCAATTATTTAAACTTATCCACTCTTTTTTATATTATTTCTTAAGTGTCTTCTTTTCTTAAGCACATAATCCAATCCATATCCAATTTTATCTATTGCTTATCGACTCGGCCTTTTTTCTTTTACAATTACAACAATTTGCCTTTTTTTTTTAATTAGACTTACGAAGTTGGTGACGCCATTGTACCTTACAATCGCACGAGGAGAAGATGTCCCTGTGTCCCTCGCAAGTACAATGGTCGCCCCCTTATGCTTCATTATTGTCTGTGCCTTTTCCGATACACGTATAGTTCATTCCTAGCAATTATTTTATGAATTAAAGGGCAGCAATGTCATGTAATAATAATCATCATCATAATTATAATCATAGAAACCAAGAATCACTAGATCCCAAAAATTTAGGAAGAGTTATCGAAGATTCCAGACTCAAGATAGGCCATCTTGGCTAAATGATGTTTCTAGTTTAACATGGAAAATATAGCTCCTTTTTAGGTCCCTATACCTCCTAGTGTAGGTGGGTCGAACCTGCGTGTCACCATGTTAAATTTCCTTTTTGTGGGATGGGATCTCTACGTACACTCTCATAGTGATTGACAATATAGAAGTATTTTTTCCCTCCATTAATGATTAGTTATCACCATTTGTACTGTACTTAATATTTTACCAAAAAAAATTGAACATTTAAATGGAAAGCTCAATGCCTAGAATAAATTTTAATGTTACAGTATTTGAATTTGAATTAAATCAATTTTAAAAGTTAATTATAATTTAATATTTTATGAAAAAATTAAACATTTAAAACGTAAAGTTTAATTACTAGAATAAATTCTAATATCATTATATATTTAAGTTTGAATTTAACTCAATTTTAAAAATTGGTTTAAAATATGAGAATTTTTTTATTTATATATTTTATTTTGACCAAATCCTTAGTCAAGGTAGAGTTTTCAAGGTATTTATTGTGTTGGTTAATGAGAATTATGGAATAATTTGGTAGGTAGACTTGAAACGTGAAAAAATATTTTTATATTTTTAATTTTGTAGATCTCATCTTGGTGTACAAAACTAATGTAGATGATTTACTCTCTTAAATACTAGTAAGATGAATCTTATTATGTTTATATTTAAAAATGATAATTTTTAGATTTGATTAAGAAAAATTATTAATGAAATAAGAAGATAAATTATCTATCTTTTAGTTTTAAATTGGTGTTCAAAAGTTTTTTTTTAAGTATTAATAGAAAAATAACATAAACTTATAATAAAATTGAAGAATGAACAAGTAACACAAGTTATGTTAAATTAAGCTGGTTTTCAAAGATTTTTTTAAAGATTGAACCTTGCATGTCATAGTTCAAACTTACAAATAGTCTCGATTTGAAGTTTTTGTTCAGAATTTTATACACTTGAGTCTACTATTTATAGACAAGAACAATAACTATATAGTAATAGTAGATAATTCGAATTAAAAATACACAATTGCCTATAAAATAACTACTTTTCTTCTTACTTTTTTTTTTTTACAATTTTTCTTCTTACTTTAATATAGCGTAACTGTTTCTTCTCATCAATATTTCTTCTTATAATTTTTCTTCCAAGAAAAGTACCTCAATATTTTCCTTTCCTTAAGTAGTAAGTTATTCATTCCTTTATTTGGCAAGTGAATACCTCTAAAAGAAAACATAAATTTTAACCAGTTAGATAACAAAAATCTAGCAATAAAAAATCAGTAAAATAAGAGTAAGAAATATCCCTAAAATTAAATCAGATAAATTAAAATGGTTTGTATATTGCTTAATTGTTGACTTGTTGGAAAAAAATAAAGTATGATTGGATCTCCCATCTTGTCACTAGGAAAAATTAAGCAACAAAGAGAACAAGTGAAAAGAAAATGGGCAAAGAAAAAAGTGTGAATTGTTAGTTGGGGAATGTTGGGCCTACTTGAACTGTTTAGCTTGTACAGATATTGCTAGAGCCGAAAAGAGTGCCAAAGTAGATTTGGATTCCGAAGGTAGGAAAGAAGGGTTATTTTAAAGTGGTAGGCAAAGGTAAACTTGCAATAAATTAAAGAAAAAAGGGGAAGAACCCTATTAAGGAATGGTTTAGTTGCGACTTATTGCTAGTGTAAAAGGAATATAGAATCAATGAATTAAATTATTATTTAAAACATTGTTATATAAATCTATAATTACTCTTTGGAGGGGGTGGGGGGTGGTTATTACACTAGTATAACATTTATTGTTTTCAATTTATAAATGTATAACGTATAAAAGGAATATACACACACAAAGCGAGAAACTGTTATTAGCTTTGCATATTTTAGGCTAGGCTGTGGTGATTACGATCACTAACATAATTGCATAATAACATAAGTTATTAGAATTTCAATTATCGATAAGTCTATTTTTTTTAAAAGAGAATTACATTTTGGATAATTTGAAACAAACTAAAAAATAATTATTTATCATATCTAAACTGAACCAGACATGCATGGATGGACTCAAATTATGAAGCTGTACTTATGCCAATCTTGATCATCAAACAAATTATAGTCATGGCATTTCTTTTACTTTTTTAGTAAGAAATTTGTAATGGCACTTTAACTTTTTCACCTCTTTTTGATATAAAGTTGGTAAAAGATTGTTCAAACCAAAATCATAACGAAAACTTCTACAGGTGGGTCTAGAAATCCTGCAAATTCACGGAAGCAACAACATTTTTATCACTTTCGACTCTAGTACATTTGCACTTTGTATATGACCATTTTCTCATCACCCATTTTTTTTTTCTGTTTTCTCGTTTTGGTTTACGGTTGGTAACACAAGTATACCATACAATCAACGGATAGTTTCACAAAAAAAAAAGAAGTGATCCCATAAGAAGGGAACTGAAAATGTGTGATGATTGTCATCCTCGTCCCAACACGATCTGAAAGGCCAATGTGTCAGAAAAGAGGTCTGTGGTTTGTGGTGATTGCTAATTAAAATATCAAACCAAAAGACAAAAGGGACAAAGAATGACATGTAGATAACAACTCAACGAGTCAGTTTTGAACCCTTTTGTCTCAATGGGCAAGTTTGTGCGCGCTGCATAGCGTAGCATAATGCAGATTTTTTTATATCCTGCACGCAACATCGTAGGGATTCTAACTGGTTTAGGTATCTTTACATTAATTTTTTACGAAATATGATTAAGTAAAGAAATATAGATGGATAAACTATTGTATAAGAAATTATTTATGAGGGAAGTGTAAGGATGTGCTCTTTCCATGAAAAAAAAGATGTGGGCCTGATGTAAAATCTATTTCATTTCTTAATTAAATATGTCATTTAAAAAGAATATAAATATCATATTACTTTTAACAAGTAATACAAAGACATGTTGAATTTTTAGGGTACATCTCTTTCAGATTTTTTTTTTGAAAATAAGTAATTTTGAACACATTAAAAATGCAAGGATTAATTAAGAGGATTTTTCTTATTTCTAATAAATTGCATTGTTGTACTAAAATGATTTTTGTTTTTTGCGCTTTAATCACGTTTTTGCTTTCTCAAACTTCATAAAATCTGTCAATTAAATTACTCTATTACGTTTTAATTATTATAATCCCCTTTTCAATTTTTGTATAATCCCATTATATTGCATGTAAATTTATATAAATATTTAAATGTGATAATAAATTTAATTGTATAAAAATAATTATAAACTTGCATATTTACATGCAAAGTAATTAATAAAATGTAGAACATTAAATAGTAAATATGAATTAATTACTATTACAATGATAATTGGACTTGAGCGTAATGGATACGCAATATAATTACCCATATGTAAGGTTTTTATTTAATGATATAGGCATATAGCGCTCATCCATCATATATATTAGCACCTATACATATATAATAAATATAATTAGCTATATTTTATAATTGAAATTTAAAAATATTTTAGAAATGAAATGAAACATTTTACTTTTTTTTTTATCAAAAAAGTAATTTTAAAGTTAAACTTTTTATTTTAATAGTAATAAGTTCAAAGTGCATACCCATTACTTGTGTTTTTTTTTTCAGATAAACAATGGTAGAACATGATACATTCATTGACTATAATATCAACCTGATATGATATGATTTACAATTAATTATACTTTTAAGTATGTGGTAAAAGATTTAATTTTTAAATTCGTATGTACAAGATATATTAATCTTTGAATAAATTTTAATATCTTGATAGATTTATTTCTTATCCTTAACTCGGAGATAACTCCGATTCACCGAACAGAAGTAAGGAGATTAAACATAAATTGATCTGCACAAAGATATGAAGCTAGATAAAATCTTTTCTTATATGCGGATATTCGCGTGGATACTTGCAAAAATGTCATTCCTAATTAATACGAGCAGATAGTATAAGAATTATATAGTACATATGTTAATATATTAATAAACATTAAAGTTTAAAAAACAATAGGCATTAAATATTATGCTTAGGGCGCACATCAATTAATTAATGTCGTAAGATACTTGCTTAGTTGGTTTAGATGCTTTGATTTATTAGGCACAAATGCTTTTGGTATATTTATCGTGGAGGTCAGGTCAATGGTTAAAAAAGTGGAGTAGGATGCATCGAATCACTGGCCTATAGCTTAATAGAATTAATCAGCATTTCAAAAGTCTCCATTATTCCAATTCCTTAGCCTATCAAATATCTATCTAACACAGAGACGTAAGGATCTGCCAATTCTGATCGTAACCATCTACGCAAGTATTTGATTTCAATAATAATAATAATAATAAGCTAGGAATGCATACGTACAAATATTCGTATTAATTTGTTATTAATTTATATGGCATGAAAAGCAATGCATAATAACAGCCAAATGTTAGTGTGTGTGTATAATGTAATACATGAAAAAATATTGAAATGATTAGGTTTTGTTTGTCCAATCTCGTGTGAAGGTATGACGTCCCCTTCTACTCTAAACACTCCACACCACCTCAATTAATCATATAAAACTCATAATTTATTGACTTTCTAATATAGTTGGTGCCGTGTTAGTGCCCGCATTCTACTTAAGTTATCATTTCACACAGGGTAATTAATTTCGTGGATGATGACACAAATGATAACTTAAAACAACTCATAACTAGGATACCACAAATAATTAAATAAAAAAAACAACTATGAAATATTGAATGATCCTATATTATTACATATAATATATAACTGTTAGTGTCACTTAGAATATTTTTCAAGTGTTTGAATCGAAAATTGATCAATTAAGAATCAAATCTTATAGAAGAAAAAGGTTGGAATTTCTCTAAATATTTATGGAGGATGACGAAATAAATTCGACCACAAAGACGAAAATTAGATGCCCAAAATAAAGTAGGAAAAAAAATTTCAAGTAAAAACATGTATAAATCTTAATTGTAACCATTAGATAAAAAATCTATAAATGAACACTCAATTTTGTCTACTCTTTTATTTTATATTTTTATTATTTAATTCCTTCTGATCTAATATTGTTATCGTATTTGGTTTGAGCCAGGTTGATCAAAATATTATTTAATTTTTAATGAATTAATTATTGGGCTTGCATAAATCCAGGTTTCTTTTTGTCCACACACTCTGATTTGGAGACATACTTTGATTCAGAGACCTCGACCCAACTCAAGAAGAAGAATTCCTGAATCCCTTCATTCTCTAATTTGCTCGGACCCGCAACACAAAGGGAAGGGATAATTACGCACGCACTAAGTCAAGCTTAAAGAGTTACATAGAAGAGGTAAGTCCCTTGGCCCTGTACTTGTTCGGTTCCGATTCATTGATAATGGAAACTCTATGCTCTTCTTAGTTTCTGCTCTGTATTTTATTTTCTGTCGATGCCTGTGATATAATATAACTTCTTCGCTCCTCTTGCTCTTAACTTGTACCAGTTAGTTACAACCGAGTGAAGAAATAGAAATAAAGAAAAGACACTTGAACTTATGTCACATAATAATAGTAAAAAGCTGAAATCAAAAGAAATTCATTGCTCTACCCCTATTTGGTTATTCATTCCCACAAGACGCTATAGCCCACTGCTTGCACCCCCAATTTATGACTACGCCTTGATACTGCGAGTCCGAGATTTTAGACCCAAAACCACGATATCTCGTTTGCCTTTTCACGTCGCTCTTCCTAACCGTTCCCTGCCTTTAGCACCGCAGATCGCTCCATCCAAGCAATCGAAGCCACCACCGAGTCACGCTGCTGCCTCTAAGCCCACCGCGTCGGAACCCCCGCCGCCCAGCGACACCACCACACACGGTCATTGGCTCTGATCACTTAAGTTTTGTGCTTATTTGGGTTCGTATTACGGGATCTATCGCAAAAATATCCATTTCGGTAGATAAAATCCTCGGTAAAAAAATATATAGTTAAATAGAAATTCACAAATAATTTAAATTGACATATTTGTATTTATTAATAAAGGAGAGTGGACATGGTATACGTGACAAAATGGATTAAATAGAACTATATTAGGGTGAATCAGTAAAAAAAAATTGGCTTGAAAGAGATTGAGCTTATTTGGTGTGATGTTTTTTCTTTTTAAATTTACACCCATTCAAATTTACACATTTTTTTAAGAAAAAAAAAAGCTAAAATGTTAATAGGCCACTTAGCTGAGTATAAAAAACTGATACACATAAATTTCAAGTCCGACTTGACCAACTTATTTTTATTTTTAGACTATAAGATGTTTGTCATCTCAAAAAACAAAAATCAAAATACTTATTCTATAAATACTTGTTATAATAAATTATTTAAATGTTCTTGTTTAAATATATAATATTATTTAAGAATAAACTTTATAACGCTCGTATGTTAGTATAATTGTGCAGAATTTTTAAATAATTTTAGTTTTGTGATCTTTAAATTATTAAAAAATTAAAATTATTGATAAAATATTTTTAAATTATTTTTTATATATTTTTTTATTAATATTCACATATATTTATAAATACTCGTAAATATTAAAAAAAATCTATAAATATCTACTTAAAAAAATACTCAAGTGAATATTAGAACCATGTATGAATGTTTATCCGACCGATAATGATAGCGAGAGATACTACTCGCGCCACTCTTCCCGTTGCCATCCCTATCCATACCAAATTAGTTTAGCTTAGGATTGGTTCAAGTAGGTTTTCGCATTTCAACTTAGGCTTAAAATATTCAACTCCTTTGAGCCTATTTTTTTATTTAATAAAAAATAATAAAGAAAAAAAAATAGTTCAAATAAATGAATCACTCATCATACGCGTGTGTATTCATTACTGTTTTGCTTGATTTATCTTTTATTTAGTTATATTAGTTACGTTTCGGTTTGTGTAATATGTTAGCTTGTTGTTTGAATAATTTGTATGTTTTAGTTTAAATCTTAAACAATGTAAAAGAATGAAGGTTGTTGGCTGGAAGTAAAATATTTATTAGGATTCAATAACTTAATTAATTTGTTCAGTTTATCTCTGTAACTATAACCCGTGTTCTAATATTTAGTCAAAATTAAAAATTTCTTAAACAATTATCTTGTTAAACCTTTCAAATTATCTATCTTATTAACATAATTTATTATGTCAGTCAAAATTAAATAAATACTAATGAAGCTTTACTAGTGATTATTTTGGATGCATTTTCATTAATTATTATAAAAGTCAATAGATGTTAATATTATCACTTTCCATGTATTTTTTATTTGATTATTCCTAAAAAATTTAAATTAAAAAGATGAGAAAATATAGTATAAAAAAATAAAAAATACAATGAAAGTTTAGTAATCGTCACTTTGAATGTACTTTTTAGATATTGCAAACATCTTAAAAGGTTAACCACTTAGATACACTTTTGATTTAATTATTATAATTTTTTAAAATGAAATATTTAAAATGGTAAAGAAAAAAGAAAAATATTTTTAAAAAAATATATTAGAAAAATAAAATATAAAAAATAATAATGGTTCTATAAATAATCACTTTGAATGTATTTTTTATTTGGCTATTATAAAATATCATAAAAGGTTAACAATAACTTTAGATGTACTTCTAATTTAATCGTTATGAAAGCCTTTGAAATTCAAAAAATTTAAGATTAAGAAATTCAAAGCTACAAGAAAAACATGAAAATATATATATATTTTTTTTACCAAGAGAAATACGCACCTTTAGTTTTTATTATACGAAGATAGTAGAAATAAGAGTTTAGTCATGTTGAGTTAAAAAGTAAAATAATATAATAATAATTATTTTTAATAATAATAATAAAATTTTTTAAATAAAAAATATACTATTCAATAAATAAATAAATAATAGTCTTATTTTTTTAGGAGTAAAATAAATATTTTAAAATATATTAATTTTGCAATTAATTCTAAGTCTCACGGATACAAAAATATTTGTTGATGAGAAATGCTATGTTGTGAAGAATTATCTATTCGAAAATCATATTTTCCATTCTTAAAACAAAATTTGACTATCAACAATAACATAATGTAGGAGTGATAGTGTTGATATATGTCGGTAGTGGTGGAATAGTGATGATATATTGTTTTTTTATTTTTCACAACTTATGAATAATTCTATAACTGATGAGGAAAAAAATAGTATAGATTAGACTTTGTTGTACTTTACCCATTAAATATTATGACATCAATAAAAAAATAGATATATAAATGTTTTTATCTTTGCTTTGAACTACTATGATTATAAGTACTTTCTTCTGGCAATTACTAAAACTTGTCTTTTGAAAAGGAAAAAAAAAGGAAAAAGGGTGTTGTGTAAGATTTGATTTTTTGTTCCTATGTTTGCGAAAAATGATGAGTTGGTTTGTTGCTTTATTGGATGGGAAAATCATGCTATAGATTTTGTTATATTGGTGTTGTCTTTAGTGGTTGACATACAAACATGGCCCGGGTAGAGAAGAAACTGAAGCATGATTTAATTATATTAACTATATATTTTGTTGTGCTCCATATATGTTTTTTCTTGAGATTTAAGGTTTTGTTTGTTAATTGTGGGTTGTTAGCTATTAACTAAGTAATTTTACTCGTCATCTCTTTCACAGTACTACGTGATTCCATTGTTTGATTCTTAGTTGTAAAATTTAATACTTTGCAACACTTATATATCTCTTTTGACTTCTTTATATATTCCCCTTACCAATTACTTTTATTATTGATTTTTGAAGCGGATGTGTTTGGCTTACCATCTTTAATAGATTTGAATGTTGATTAACTTTTAATGCATCTTATATCTTCTTTCCTTGATTGCAATTTGTTGTATAAATATGTTTTGAATGCTTATTAAGTTGTGGCATTGATCAGTTTGTAGAGCATGAATTCACCAACACCACATTTTGTTTCCTCGAGAAGGATGAGTGTGTACGATCCTATCCACCAGATTAGTATGTGGGGAGAAGGCTTCAAAAGTAATGGTAATTTAAGTGCATCCATGCCTTTAATTGATGAGGAAGACATGAAGCTAGATAGTCAGGTACAAGTCTACAAAATTTATGCTTTGTTTTTCATTGGCAAATAAGAGTGCCTATGCTACCTACTAACCAAATTCGTTTGTGTTGTTTAATATCTAGTCAGAAGATGTTTCTCATGGTATATTGGGAGCATCTAATAAGTATGATCAAGAAGCTAACAAACCTGATAAGGTAAGAATATGTTATGCAAACTTGTTGTCTCTTGCCTTGTTTTTTTCCCCAAATGAAAGAAAAGAAAGAAGAGTTATTTCTAAATAGTATTTTATTAATCTAAACTATATTAACTTTGGAACTCTTGAATACTTTCTACAACTAAATAGTAAACTCAAATTTCTTGTAAATGTAGATATAATATCTTTTAGCATTACCATTTCAAATTTCTTTCCTTGAGAAATTTGTTTAGAACCAAATATTTTCATTTAAATATGTTATCATTTTGAAGCTTCAAGACTTTTTATGTAGGTTGGTATTGTATAAATGTAATGAAGTATTCAAACCATTCGAAATTGTTGGCAAAGTTATTAGAATGTTTTAACATGACAAATCACAACCCTTTCACTTTTATTTACCCTCCATCTTAAGCTTTATGTGTGCAATTAGGGTGGCAATGAAAAGCATGTTAGTCCTTCCATTTGGGAATTTGAGGAACGTGTATTCAATTTGGATGTTTGGCTAGGATTCATTCTCTTTTGTATGCCTATATGTGGTGGAAACAAATAGGAACATAATATGATCAAACATGCAGGTACAAAGACGTCTTGCACAAAATCGAGAGGCTGCTCGTAAGAGTCGTTTGAGAAAAAAGGTTTGAATGTGTATACATTGACAAATTGTTAAATGTGCAATTAGTGTTTAGATATACTAATTTTCATGTGGTTTTTTATATTACCTTACAGGCATATGTGCAACAGTTAGAATCTAGTCGTTTGAAGTTAATGCAATTGGAGCAAGAGCTTGAACGTGCAAGACAACAGGTGTGGGGAAGATGAGTTAATATACTTGTAGTTTTTCTTGTGGACTACATTATGTTCATCAACATCTTCCTTCATTTCCTTCTCTTTTTAACATCTTGAGAACAAAATTGCAGGGAATGTATATAGGTGGTGGGTTAGATTCTAATCATTTGGGTTTTGATGGATCTATAAATTCAGGTTGGTTTGTTATGCTACTTCTGTTATATATTTATTTGTATTGTACTTGAGTTTTTCTGTCCTTGTAACTTAACTTTTTCGTTTTTAAAATTTTCTTTTATGGTGAAATAATTTTTTCCTAAATGTTCTTAAATATCTAAGTAGACATCTAAAGAATAAAATCTTATTTATGTTTGTCATCTCGAAATATTCATAAACATTTTTTCTTAGTTCATTCGCAACCTTTCGGTTTCAAATCATAATCAATTTTGTAACTTTAATTTATTATTTTTCTTCAAATATCCAAAAATTTGCAAAATGTTTAAAGCCTCAATGTATATCTATTGGAGAATTATTTATATGTATCTTTCATGATATATGCTGCCAAACTAGATTATTTGGTCTTGTACATTAAAATTGTTGTACTTTTTCTTTATTTATTTTCTTACATTGACTGAATGTTGTACAAAACCATAACTAAATTATTGGTAAGTTGAAAAAATTGAGAGTGTCTTATATTAGCCCTAGTCACAACTTTTGAGAATCTTATTGACATTTCAACTATTGAATTGTGTAGAATTTTTCATGGTGTTATGTAATCTTAACCTAGTTTGTTTTTATTTATGTAATATTGTTCCTTGCTTTCCATGAGTATCTTTTCTTCTTGTGTTATAATATATTTTCCAAACATATTTGCAGGAATTACAACCTTTGAAATGGAGTATGGAAACTGGGTGAATGAGCAAAATATACAAATCACAGAGCTGAGAAGTGCTTTAAATGCTCATATTGGAGACATAGAGCTTAGGATTCTAGTAGATAGTATGATGAACCACTATATTGAAATCTTTCGCATGAAATCTACTGCTGCGAAAGCAGATGTTTTCTATGTTATGTCTGGCATGTGGAAAACAACAGCTGAAAGATTTTTCTTGTGGATCGGAGGCTTTCGCCCCTCTGAGCTCTTAAAGGTGATGATTCACATTTAATAAATGCATGAAGTTAAAGATTTGGTTCATAAAATGTGTAGATATGAATTTAGTCATTATCTTAGAGAAGTTTCTAATATTATTAGGCTTTAATTAATAACTTATTCTATTGTTTTCTTGAGAGATAAAATGAGGAAAATTTGAAAGATGGGTTAAATAAGATAATATAAGTTAGATTTAGTCTTGACTTCTTACCTTGGTTAATAATTGCATCTCTACTCTTGAATATCAAATTTACATAAAGGGATTTATTGGGATGCTTGATCAATTTGAGATGACTTCTATTGTCATATTTAACAATGGCATGATTTAAGCTTGTAACTTATGGTGCTTGTTGACACTTTATTTTAATTTCAGGTTCTTGGTCCCTTAATTGAACCATTGACAGAGCAACAACGGTTGGATATCTATAACCTTGGACAATCATGTCAACAAGCAGAAGATGCTCTTTCACAAGGTATGGACAAACTCCGACAAACACTTGCTGATAGTGTAGCAGCTGGACAATTCATGGAAGGAACTTATATTCCACAAATGACTTCTGCAATGGAGAAGTTGGAAGCTTTGGTGAGCTTTGTGAACCAGGTAATATATCATGTTTTCTTTATAGACATTAGTTTTCAGTTTAGTAAAATAATTCATTTTCACAACATGTCATGTTAATAAAGGATGCCTTATGCCAATTGTAATTTTTATGAAGGTGTTCTATGAAAAAATGTATGTATATATTCTAAAAAATGTGCTTTATGAAAACATTTTTTGCATATCTTGACCTTTGAATTGATTGATTAAATTGTTGTATATTTTTCACTTATCCCTTTAATCAATTCACATGTGTTTGACCTTAAAATCATACTTTGCCTTTTTATTTATATATGAATTTCTAAGAATTAAGTTATTTATGATCTATTTTCAGCATCCACTAACAATTTAGAGGCAAATAATTGTCATTCAATTTCATCAATTACAAATTTGTCATAATTTTGGCTTTTGGTTAACTTAGAAACATTTAACCATTGATTTTGGTCATTGCTAATGCTTGCTTGGAAAATTTTTATTAAGCATTACCGAGTTTCAATCAAGCATTTAGGTAGTTTAACTGTGGATGCCTATGTAGTATAAATGTAGGATCATAAAGTATAGTCAACAACAATTTCTATTGTAATGGTACTTAATGATACATTAATTATAAACATATTTGAGCATCATTATGTGCTATATACACTACTAATTTATCACTTCAAAAATTTTTATATTAGCTAATGGCTATTAGAGATTTAATCATTCTCTATGTGAAACAGGCTGATCATCTTCGACAAGAAACCTTGCAGCAAATGACTCGAATACTTACAATTCGTCAAGCAGCTCGATGCTTGCTTGCTTTAGGGGAATATTTTCAACGCCTAAGGGCTTTGAGCACACTATGGTCTAATAGACCTCGTGAACCTGCTTAGTTCGACAACAAGGTTACAAGAGTGCAAACTTGTAACTTAAACGTGATGTGATGAATATAGGACAATTTCTTTGGCCAAGAGCATTAAAACCATGTATCATATGAGGTCTAGATTGCTCACATTTTTCCTGCAGTTTTGCATAATGGAGAAGTTGTAAATACGACTGCTCGCTCATTTTATGCATATGAGTTTGTAAATAAATTAATTTTTAATGCATGATGTATAGTGGATTGTTGCAAAATGAAATATTTAGAATCTGCCATGAGCCTGTGTAGAAGTTAGTCAAGTAAAATTTGTATGATATGTTGTGTGTTTACGAAAATGAATCGACTCTAGACTCTTTTAGTGAATATAAACATAATTTATTTTTATGATAATGCTTAATAATATCCATTGTAACTTTCATTTTTCTTAGATGGATGCTTGAGTTTTTGTCCAAAATGTTGAGTGTGAAAATATTAATGTGTTGAAGGCTTTACATTTTTATTTGATTTTATGGCAAATTAGTTTGATTAACCATTTGTAGTTAGTAGGATATATAATCATCATGATTCCACGTGGAATCTCAATTACAACTTGGATATGACATAGGTCAAAGCATCCACAACAAAATATTTACATTAGGAAGCCAATTAGTGGACTTTTCAATAAATAATCTAGACTCCACAACTTGGTTAAAAAGAACCAGGACAAAGTTATTTATATACCTACAACTTTGTAAAACAAATTGGTGACTTAATCCTAAAAATATTTGCATGAAACTTTTCTTTACCAACTAGAATATCAAGATCTTCAATTTCTAAGAGTAAACAATTACTATGTTTGGAAAAATTATTAAATGAAAGCTTCATGTTCAACAAATGATTCCGATATTTATTTCTTTTTTTTTTCAACAAAGTTTCTTTCATTGTTATTTTAGGCATACCTCTAAATCTTTCATGCAAAACTGTGGTCTTAACCTTTGCAATTGTCTTTTTATTTTCTATTGTTACATCTCCAATAATTGTCACAATATATAATAATTATTGAAATAATCAAAAAAATTTAAATAACATGAGAAATAATCACATGTATAACACATTACACAACCCCATATTGATGCTAATAGAGCAGTCCCCTAACCCAAGTTGAGCACCTAAGGCCTTGCAAGCCAATGTTGCTTATAATGAAGCATGCATATAGATAGTTAAGTGATGCATAACATTTCATACTATAGTTTGTATATTGATTCATTTAGGTCTGTATGCATGTGTTAATTAGGATTGATTGCATTTTATTTTCTTTAATTTATTTCACTTAGGACTTTTGAAGTTTGATTTGTACTTTTGTTCTCAATAAGGCTTGACATTGTGGAAATTGTCTTGAAACTTGAAGGTTGAAATGAGAGAAGACCACAAGCTTGGAAATTTAAAGAAAAATGAAGAAATTAGGAAGATATTATGTAATAACCCAAAGGTCAGCACAATTAAACGACTATAGACGAAAACTTAATTTTAATAAGATTTTTAATTAATTTAATTCTGAAAATGATAATTAATTTTTTTTTCCTTTCCGAAAGCATGCACTATGCAACAAACATCAATGTTACTACTACACAACAATCGAACGAGAATGAGCATTGTGAAATAAAAACGGAGAATATGTACAATCATAAAACATAACTTGTGCTTTATGATACTTACATCATCAAAGGAAAGACTGAAGTTGAGGATTAAACATTTACCTATAAGAAAAGCTACAACACCAAAAGGGGGAAGTGGATATACAAAACACCTTATACAATTCGAGTTGAAGAAAAACACCAAGCATATCATTGAGGTGGTGATGGTCCGGATGTAGAAGAGTCAGTATCTCCCATAGTCCTTCGAAAACGACACTAGTAGGGGCTTGGAGCATCATGATTTCAATGTCGGTTCCTAGCTAGCTCTAATTTTGTCATCCTTGTGGGTTGGGCCTAAATAGCAAGGATCGACAAAGAATCTCTATGTTGGTGTAGAAAGTGGTGGAGAACAGCCAGACTCTTGCTCTAATTTGTTTTATGCTCACCTTTTCTCAGTATGAGACTTGTTGAAGGTCATGGTTGATCTTCCATTCCCTTTTCGAACCCATTGTGGTTTCTGGAAGCCTCTATCCCAAGGATAGCCTCAACATTTGCTCCCATGAACATCATGTCATAATCATTATAGTTGCACACACATATACAACATACAACATACAACAAGCTACTATAGAAAAGATCTTAAGTCTAAAAAGAAAATAAGAACAACTTGTATGGTCACAACAAATTATAAATTTCATAGATTAACAAAGAACTCCAACACACACGACCATCATTAATAATCTATATTCAACAATCATACATATAATTATACGACTATTCCATGGAGATTTATAAGCGATCAATCCTATCACTTCCTTAACATACTCTCCCTCTTGGGAAAGAGGATATGATCCTACAAATTGATAAGCATTCGAGTCGAGATACATTATATGTGGGTAATAACTTTCCATGGTTAGTAGTCCTTGTAAAGAATACACTCATTTGTGGGGATGCCTATCCACCTATCCCCAAGGCACATCCTCGCCTCTCCCAATCTAACACTGGTCTTGAACCTCACAACTCACGGTGGTTCTTGACTTACATGTTTATTCGTTAGTATTATCCACTTGGAACTCAACAACAACCACAATTGTGATTCTTTAATCGCTCCCAATTTTCTTAAGTATCCGGATACTAACAACACGCATCCACCATCTTCATATGACCCTCTAAGACAACAACATGAATGATTCATCAACCATCCTCCAAGAGTAAAGTTATTACTTTAACTCATCAACAAGTATTCTATTTCTTAAAGATAGCAACTTTCCACATCTTATGAATTTCAACTTAATTATTGTTCCACTTTATTCTTTTTACACCTGTCTTACCCATCAATCTTTTATAACATAAGTATAAAATATTTTTTACATAAATTATTCATCCATTTAGTTTTGCAAACTTAGGTTGATTTTTCATTGCTAATGGATTCGCTTAGCGACAGGGATCGTCCGCCCGATGAATCCTTACCTTCTAGAAAGGTACCATTCAACTATATGCATATTTGCTCAATGAGAGTCTAGCATTGCTCAGCGAATAAAATAGAAAGCTCAGATCATGTTTTAGTCGCTCAACAAAATAAGTAACAAACTTATTCTTCACACATCTCTTGTTTTGCTGAGTGGGGCTAAATCCTCGCTCAATCAAGCGACTCATAAAGAAACCCTAAAATCTCACCTTTTATTCACTTAACGAGTGGGAGGTCTCACTTAGCAAATGAAGTCACATTGACTTTACACTCTCAATTATGTCTAATACGTTCAGCCCAAACTCAAAATTCGCCTAGCTAGATGCTAGATTTGCCTAGCCAAACATTGGATTCACCCAGCTAGGCACTAGACTTGCCCAACTAGACTCCTTATGTTCATGTGTTCTAGAGTTTTCACTCAGTGAGAAAGGCTTTCTTCCAACAAAGACTCATGTTTTCTAGAAGTTTACCCAAAAAAGCAAGTTCGCTTAGCGAGAGTCTTCTCTCGCTCAGCAAACCTTCAATAAAAACCTAGAAAATGCAGGTCTACTCAAGAAAAGTCTCCTCTCGCCAAATAGAGCTTCATCCAAAATCCAAAAAATGGGCATTTGCCCAGCCCAAACCCCGACAACAACATGCAAATCACTTGAAATTCAGCAAAACTCAAACAAATCTTCATATAATTCAACCAAAAGCTCTAGATCAACATATAACCAAGTTCTAAACGTCAAAATAACAATAAAACCAACATGCAACCACAGAATCGTGATCAATTCAGTAATTTCTCAAAAACCTTAAAACTTAACAATGACTACCAAGTTCACAACAATGACCATCAATCCTACAATAGATCACTATCATGCATTCCTAGGTAATTAAACAATATAATAATAGTATAACAACAACATACAATCCACGAAAACAACCCAAGGTTAGCTTCCTTTACTTGTTGTAGACTAAGGAATGAACACTTGGTTCCACACTTGATTGGAGAAGATGAGTGAAATTCAGAGGTGGAGGAGAAGTTATTCTGGTTTTCAAAAAATCCCAAACATTAGCCATAGTGGTTTATTTATATAGTCTAGGGTTGGGTCTTTGTCGACTAGGTATTAAGGGTGTTTAGGGACCACTGGTTTAGAAATCCTTTGGGTAATGTGGTTTTATTATCAGTTGGGTACAGGGATTTTGGGTTCCTAATGATGGTTGGGGTTTAGGGTTTTCTTCGGAACTTCATCCGTTTGGTGTTTCATCTTGAAAAATGTGTCATCTCACTAAAAAGCATGCTGACAACACTAGTTTGACTTTACTCAACGAGAAAGTACTCAAGGTCATTGTTTATCAACTTTATATGTTTAATCGACTTAAGTAACTACTTTTAGGGAAGATTTACCTCAATAAACGTGTTTTTGGCCGTTTTGGTCTTTTTTCAAGAAACGCACAACACAACATTTTATTAATTTTTTCAACATAATTTAAATTTAATCTTTTTTAATTATTTAATCACTTCAATTAATCAACATATAAAACAAGTGGTGTTACATACTACAACCAAAAGACATCACACCTAGAGCATGGTTGCTCTCACAAGCGTGACAAACAACAAAAAGCACAATTGGGCTACCAAAATTGCCAATATCCAAGGCATGGGGAGTGTCACAACCATGGTGTGATCTAGTGCTCAATTTCCATTGTTTTCCTAGTTTTAATTGCTTGAGCTTGGATCTTTTTTGTTACCTTGGTATAAGTAGACCTTCTAGGATTGGAAAAAAGGACCAAACCTTGTAGGGGTGATAACTTAGAAATATAAATGATTTTCTTTTTCTTATTCTCCTTCTTTCAAGTTTGAATCTTCCTTCTTCTTTCTTATTCTTGAGTAACCTATCTTGTTTCTAGGATTAGGCATAACCCTTAACATTTTAATAAATTTATGATTTGCTATTTTCTTTATGCCAAGATTGGTTATCTTATTTGATTTTTTTTATTATGCTTCATTATGTGAGTTGATTAACCATCTATTTACATAATTTTAAGTTTTTAGGGAAGAACTGAAAGGTGAACCAAAACATTAAAACCATAGGGAAAAGAACTTAAACTTTAAATCATGAAAATAAGTTTAATCTTTTAATGACCAAATGAATTAACAAAGAACATAAATGGTCTAATTAAACATAGTTACCATAAAAGTAAGGATCAATTTAGTTATATACACATTTATGTCTTGAAAGGGAACAAAAGTTATCTTAAAATAATTCACCTTCAAATTTAAATTAATTTGAGTATAAAGATAATAACAATAAATCTACTATTTGTCCTTTTTTGAATTCTAATCCCGAAAACTATTCTTTTCATTTATCTCTTAAATTTCATATTAATTATACTTGTATATTATTTTATTAATTATACTATTATATTTTTATATTATATAAAAAAAAAATTTAAAAATTAAAGTAATGAATTACGCCTTTTATTTAGGCATTTCCCTTTCTATAAATTTTTTATTAATTTAAATATTATATTATTTCCATAAATATTACATATAATATTATAATTCATAACATAATATAGTCATATAATGTATTTAAATTCTCAAATATTAATATTTTATAATAATATATATCCAATAAAAATAATTTGTATATTATAGTTTTTTAAATTATAACATAATAATAATATAGTAACATATTTATATTCATATTGAGTTTTCGTCGTCGTACCGTGCGCTTGTTTGCGCAAGGCAAAGGCGCTACTTGTGTATAAAATAAAATAAAAAATTATAGCGGCGCCAGGAGTGATGACGTCACTTTGATAAGAACGAAATAACAGAAGGCGCTTCAATGGTAGGCGTCTTTCATCTATCACTCATAATCCTACGTGTCTCAAAACAACTTCAATCTTATAAATAGTTTTTTTTTCCCATTTTTTTGACAAATAATTTTTTATTTTATTATTAGTTTAGTAGAAAAGTCAAATTGGAAGAGTTTTATTAGAATTTATGAAAAGAGAAATAGATATAAAACCTTACAATTTTTTTGCAGGATTAGATCAGGTAAAAATTTAAAGTAAGATCCATTCCCCTATTTGGATATATGGTAACTGAAACACAAATTATGAAGATAAAATAAGGTTTCTAGGCATTTTGGATGCCAAGGCCTCCCCAAAATCAGAATGGTAATGTCCACAAGAAATAGTAACTATTCCAGCAAAAGCATCATCAAATAGATATTGCATCTTGCTATCCACAATGTTGAGCTATATACATGATTAAAATTTGAATTAGATAACTGTTCTTAAGCATAATTCACAAACATCAAAGGGAGTATACTTCAATTTTCTTTTTATTAATTTCTTAAAACATTTTTTATTTAACGGCTAAATCAACTTACCAAGTCTATCATTGTAAATATTTATTTTTTTTATGAATTATTATTATAATAACTAATTCGAAATATAAAAATCACATTTACTTTTATTTAGAAACAACTAAATGAAAGCTCCTCAACATTTATGGTTATAATAAGAGAAAATATTTTCAAAAAGCATAAATACTTCTCACGCACTATTACCTCTTGAATTTTTTTTTATAAAAATGATTTGGTCAACCCCTATCTGTTAAATTACAAGAAGCAATCAAATTAATTCATGAATTTCTACATTTTTTAACTTGATAAAAATTTCTATTAATATGATTGTCCAAATTAATACCAATCATATAATTTCCTATGTTATAAATTTGAGTTCCTATTCCTACTCATAAAAATTATGTAGCCATTTTTTTTTTCAATTTGTAATAGTATCTTACGAATTTATATATTAAATTAAATCAATAATTTATTTTTAATTAATTAGTTATCCAATTAAATGGGATTTTTAATTTCTTTAATTATTTTAATTAATACTTAAAATTTTCAATCAACATTAATAAGTACAACAATATAATTATAAATTATTATTACAAAAAGCTTCTTTCAAACGCGGCAATGCTTTTCTTCACCATCGCCATGTCTAAACGCTACAGTTTTGTAATGTTTTGCATGCTATGTCTCAGAAATAATTGACATGGAATCATCTTGTTAATGGAGTGTTTACTTGGATTAGCTAACTTTTAAAATATATTATGCTGTAATTTATTTTAAGTAATGTAATAAATTATAATCTAATGTTTAATAATTTTTTAATCACCTATTAAGTATATATATATATATATTGTTTTCCAGGGCAAAAAAGAAAAAGGCAGACTGAATAATATGGTTTTATTGCCTTTTCTTCCCCACTTGATTACTCCGTATGATTACACAAAAACCCATCATCGCATTTTATTATATATAAAACAAACATCAATATAATAGTATGATCATATATATTATATAATGAGTCTAAGTGCAATTGAAATTATGAAGTTGTGGGATCAAGAAATGTGTTGATCTTATATATAGTTCTAAATACCAAAACATAATAGGAAAATTTGTTTATGAATTATCTCAAAATCCTGCAGGAAAACCACCCTTTCTTGGATCACTCACAGCCACAAGCTTTCCAATACCTTTGTTTTTTGTGGACGACTCAAGAATGTCTAAAACAATAAATTGGCAAATCGTCCCACCGGCAAGGCCCTGTAGGACATGTCCCTTCCTTTTAAGGGCTTCCCTGATATTAGCAGGAACTTCAAAGTGGTCACCGTTCACAGTTGTCCAATTCTCATAATTAACCACGTTAGGTATTAGCTGCACAAAACAACATGGTGATTTTCTCAACTAATTAATGATTGATAGGTTGAGATATGTATGCCATCACAATACAAAAGAAAAAAATATCAATATAACAGTAGCAAAATAGAGACTAAATTCTTACTACTTGAATTGAACCAGGGGAAAATGTTTGTGGTGACAAAAATATGGATGTGGTTATAATTCAAGTTAGAAGTTTTAAATTCTGATAAGATATAAAATTTTTCCTTGGTTTTAATAATGTCAATCATCATATAACTATAACACTCTTAATGATAGCTTATGATCTTTCCATTTTTAGCTTAGTTCAATTTGTTTTCCAGAATAGTTTATGAAAATAGTGTACAACTTTTATGAAAATAGTTTAATATTATTTTCTCTTGAATTATAGAAACAAGTTATACATAAAGACTTAAATAATAAATATTTATTTAATAAATACTTAATTAAGTTGTTTATCAGTTTGTGCATATCAGAGCAGAGCTTATCAATCAAAGGCAGAAAAAACAAGCAACCCCTAAAAAATTGAAGATACAATACCTGATGATAGACCCTTGGAGCCGTTACAGAAGAAAAAGGGTCCATTCCTTTAACGAAGTGATTCAAAAGAACCTCTGAAGTTCCAGCAATGATCATAGCACCTCCACTTGCACCTACTACAGCTTTTAGTTTCCCATCCTGTACAGACAAGGTAAGAAATCATTGCAAGTAAACAATATGAGTACCTTGAATTAATAATAATGATAGGATTTCATAACCCTTGCAATCAAGATTTGTTATCTTGTATGCATGATAAGAGTGATTGTGTTATTTAATAAATTAAAAATCTTCTATCTCTATCTCTTGATGAAGCTCAACTTGGGCAATAATTTAAGAAATTCAAATTTTGCTAAAGGATTGATTACCTTAAGGGCAATAGTTGGTGACATGGATGATAATGGCCGCTTCCCTGGCATGATGAAATTGGCAGGAGCTGGTGGTGGAACATCCTTGGAAACATTTCTAGGCATGGAAAAATCATCCATCTCATTGTTCAGTACTATTCCTGTACTTGGTGAAAGGATCTTTGAACCAAAATATGCATTTACGGTGGTTGTCATGGAAATGGCATTTCGCTCAGGATCTATTATACTTATGTGACTTGTACCATGATCATAGATCTGACCCCACCTGCAAACACAATTCAGCACAACTCACAACTCTGTATTGCCACGAAAAATTACACTTCAGTGATGCCAGTGAAAATAACTTGTATAAGAATAAAAAAGTGTGTGTTTTTACTATTGTTATATATGACACTTATTTTTAGTTTAGTCCCTATAATTGTACATACAAATACTAAATTAAATATGAAAAAGAAAATACAATTCTAGATAGACATGAACAACAAAATCAGGTTGGCCAAATGCCTAAAACGCCTACATTTGACCTTTGTGAACCAGTTGAAGACACTTGCTCAATCAAGATATATATTTTTATGTTTCAAGTTGACTATATCATAATATCAATTGGTCAAGAAATTGAATTCATTGAATCATTTAGAAATTAACTAACAACTCTAGTTTATTAAGGGGACACGCAAGTTATAATGCATTATTGTCAACGGATTTGCTGCATTTTTCATGTCATTCACACCAAAAGCTGCATATTACTAGTGTTTGAGGTAGAAGACAAATATAGAATCTAAGGAAACTCATTAACTAGCACAGACACGAAGCTATGTGGACATTAGTGTAAATTGAACGAACTTAGGAGCTTACTTGTCGCCATAATGACTGGGGCCAAAAGTCTTATTATCATTGATGTCATTTTTCAACACTTTAGCAAACCTACGAGAAAGCATATCAGAAAGGACCTCGGTTATATTTACAAAATCAGGATCACCAAGATTCATTCTCACAGCAAATACATGTTTCAAAGCTTCAATTTCTCGATGGACCCCAAGGGCACCAGAAAGGCCAGAAGGGAGATCATATTGAGCTAGAATGTTCAGCAGCTGTAACAAAAGATAACATTGGCTAAAAATCCTTTAATTTGCTGATGATAAGATAGATATAAAGGTTGAAAAATTATTAACAAGAAAACCTATGTAGTGAATCAGGTAGACTTACTAGCATCATTGGAGGTCCACCAGAAGGGGGAGGCATGCCAAGGATCTTTAAACCAAGAACATCTATAGATAAGGGTTCCTTCTGTTTAACACTGTAACTTTTGAGGTCTTTCATGGTCAATATCCCTCCAGCATTCTGAACATCTTTAACTAAATTACGGCCAATCAATCCACCATAGAAGGGTTGTGGACCAAACTCAGATATTGTTCTGAGAGTTTCAGCTAGTTTCTTATTGTAGCATATGTCACCTATCTTCAAGATTTTTCCATTTGGTGCAAATATGCTATGAAGACCCTTGTCTTCCAATATATCTGACTCTGTTTGTTCCATCTGCATGTGGAGGTATGGTGATATCTTAAACCCTCTACGTGCAAGAATCTCAGCTGGCTTTACAAGTCTCTTCCATGGAAGCTTCCCATGTTGTGTCCACACCTCATGAAGGCCAGCAAGTTCTCCAGGGACTGCTACAGAGAGACCACCTTTGGCCTTCAAAGTAGTATTGCCACCATACATATTCTGGAAATATGGATATATCTTACTAATCGTTTATAATTACTTAAAAAATTAAGTATTACATTTAATTTTAGTTTTGTTAATTCTTAAAATTTGAATTTAAACCTAATTCAACTCTAAGAATCTAATTTATAAGGACAGAATTGTCCATAACTGGATATTTGTAAGTAGTACGATAACTACTTAATATTTTGTAACTTGATATGTTAAACAACCACTACTAAAATATGCTTTGTATTCGAATTTAAGTTTGAGTTGACTCAACTCAAAATACTAACTTAAAATGTTAACTTTTAAGATAAAAATTGTTCTTAATTTATATAAACTATTTTAATCATACATTACTAGTCAAGATTTGAATTTGAAAAGTGATTCACACTGTCTTAATAAGAATTTTATATTTCTAATATAATACGTTCTGTTTTCCCTAATAACATTTTACCAATTTTGAATGCTTAAAATAAAACCAGCCTAAAAATTCTTATTAATATACTCTCAATCATATAACAAATACATCAATTGAAACTAGAAGCAGAGGAATAATACAATCCATAATTGCAAGAATGAATGGTTTAGATGGTTAGGAGTTAGAAAGGCACCTTGGAAGCAAGAGAAGGAGCAGTTTCTCTCATATCAAAGGCCTTAGCCACCCCACTAGAGAACCTGAGAAGCATAAAGGCTCCACCACCAAGGCCACTTGAAGCAGGACTGACAACCCCCAAACAAAAAGCAGCAGCCACAGCTGCATCCACAGCAGACCCTCCTTCACGCAGAACATCCATCCCAATCCTTGAGCATCTACGATCATCAGTGGCAACAGCTCCATTGTGGGCAAATATCACCTCACCTCTCCGTCCCTTTGTGCCATTAAGGCTCGAACCAGATGCCAAGCTCGATACAACGAGCAAAGCAATGGCATGCCATAGTAACACAGCTGCAACACTTGACATATATAGGTGCACACTTTGATATGGAAAATCAAAGTGTTGTTGCTGATAACGCAAGAATAGGTGGTTAACCCAAAAAAAAAAAGTGTGGTTGATTCGAGAGAGGGATGACTCAACGGAAAAAGAGACAAGAATAGCAGAAAATTGGTTACTGAATGATCCTCTGCATCAGTCTTATTCTGTCATCATCAGCACCCCTTATGTAAAGGCAAGTTCGTAGGTGGTTCCGCAAAAGGCTGGCCAGTAGCCACCTGTTCCACATAGTTGAAGTGAGTGGCTAATCAGTCCTTTTATATATACTTATAGGCTATTATGTCAAGGATGTATATGATCAACGAAAATAATTTAAGTGACTCTTGAAACCAGATTGCAGTTTTTTGTATTTATTACGAGGAAAATAGCTGTGTAACAAATTAGTTTCTTCTCACAATAGTTTCCCTTGGTAAGATTTAATTTTTCATTTTATTAAAATATATTTTGATGGTAATAGAATAAGTTTTTTAATTATAAGTTTAGACGACATTTGATCATGGGTTTCAGTTTATGTCCTTTCATGCTTATATGAATTTCTTTTGGTCTTCTATTAAATTAGTAGGTGTTACACATAGATGATGGGTAGGCTCGGTGGACCTGTGGTGCCAACCTAATTGAGTTCAAATTTATGATGTTTTTATATGCTTTTTATTAAAAAGGACTTGTGGTGCCAACCCAATTGAGTTCAAATTTATGATGTTTTTATTAAAAAAAATTATATTATTTTTAAAGTTTAATAATCTGATAATATAAAAAGTTCTGCGTGTTGGTCTAATCACAAATTACTAATAATGTAATTTTTAAAATATATATTATAAAAATCAACAAATTTTGAAAATTATATTTAAATGGTTGTGTAAAGTTCTTTTTACATGACAGTTTCTGACTTAATTTTTCTTATTTTTTTATACCATCAATATGCTATTTATTTATTTATTGTTATTATTTATTCTATTACCTATTTTTATTTTATTTAGCTTATCAAGTAAGAAATAGCGGTTTGAATACTTCTTTCTCTTCCTCTTCTTCTCAAGCTCTTACTCTTATTGGCGCAGAGAAAAACTTTCTCACTCAAATTTGAAAATCATTCATTTATTTTGGGTCTTCCACACACGGGTCATCTCCATTAGCAGACATTGACATATCAGTTGGAGCACATTATTGGTGGTCCATGTGGTGTTTGGTTTCTTGTATGAGATTTATATTTAGTGTAAAATTATATTAAATTTAACGTAAAAAATAAATATTAACTACGTTCAAAATTCACGTCTAATAATATTTAACGAATTTTCAAACATACTATACGATTGCTAAAAACATTTGTCAATATCTACAATATCTTAAAATTACTGTTATAAACCTTCACAAGTTACTTATATAAAAAATAAAAGAAACTCATGCCTTATAAAATACGCCTTACTTTATATTAGTAATTTTTCCATAAATTATACTAATTTAATAAAATAAAAAAGCCTCGTGTGCTATTTTTTTTTTGTTACATACAAAACAAAAACAGAAATAATCAAAGAAAAAGAACGAATACTAGAATCGATGGAACTAAGCACCCATCACATCAGCGTGAAGCATCTTTCTTCGAATCCTATGGAAGATCCTGAATTTATTATAAGAGGGTGTAAGTGATCAACACCCATTTAGCCATAAATTTTAAACATATGTGTGAAAAGTAGAATATGATTTTTGGTTCAGAAAAAGAAAAAAAAAAAGCATATGTTTCATCGAAATTTAAAAGATAATTTTGGAAGGGATCTTTCAAATGTTTCTCCTAGAAGTAATCTCTCACCTACCTAAGGGACTTTAATGGAAAGTAGAAGTTTAAGATTCTTTTTTGACTATTTAACTGTTTTAGTAATAATAATAACAATTAAGTTTTAAGTAAAAATAAATTCTTAATTACAGTACTATCTTTTTTTATGAGTAAATAGTTTATATAATGATATTATAAAGTATTTTTAAAATATAATTTAGTCATAAATAATTATGTAGGATTAATTTATTACTCTTTCAAGTTTAGAATATAAGTAAAACATTAAATTTATACTAATTAAAAAAATAGTTATCATCATTTAATTTCATTATTATTATTTAAAAATAAATTTTTAAAAACTATCTTTCAGTGAAATTGAATTGATATCAAAAACAAAAAATAGTTATTAAAAATATATCTTTCAATAAAAAAATATTTTGAAGATAATTTTATTAAATAAAATAAAATTAATTAAAATTTATTTACATTTGAGAGCATGTCCACTCATAAAAAGAAAGTGCTTAAGAGTTTATTACACTCATCAAAATGTAACTTTTTATAATAACTCATTTGAAAATCTTTGATTAAGAGCGTAACTTTTTAAACTGGGTTAGATTTTAAAAACTTGCTAGAATTGAAGACAAATTTCAAAGTTGAAAGAGATTTTATTTTAACAGATTTTAAACTTTTATTCAACGTGCATACTAATCAGTATCATTACAATACTTGTTAAAGTAAACGTGAAATTTTTTATTAATATATATACTCTCAATGTATTGTTTCATAGAAAAAATATCTATTAATAACTACGGATAAGGATCCCAATTTTAAATTTTAAATTATTTCATTTCGTAAAAAATATACTTTAAACCTAATTTTTAGAACTCGTTTCAAGGTCGATTAGCTTTGAGTTGGTCAAGTTATGATCAGATCATACGTCACTAATAGACTTTTCCAGACAAAAAAACAATTATTCAAAAGAGTAATTATAATCCTCTCCACGGTCAAACTATTGACTATTGTCACATTTTTATACACCAATCGATTGTATTTTGAAAAAAGTGAAAAACAAAGGCAAAAACGACGCATGAGTCAAACAAAATCGTTGTTTTTTTTTTTTTTTGTAATGACAGAATTGAATCAGTGTTCAGTAAATTGTCAATCAAAATAGCATGACAAAATTTATAAACTACACTAATTTAGTTTTTTTTTTTTTTGGAGTCGAGAATATAGTATGCTTTTAAAACTGAAATTTTTTGAAGAGCAGAAATCGGGTTGGATAATTAGTATGAATTCAAAGTTTGGGCCCGAGCTTGAATAAATTTACATGAATAACTTTAAACTTTCTTACTATTTTTTTTTTACTTTCTTTCTATAGTAAATATTAAATACGTTTATATTTTTAAGACATTAAAAACATTTATTTATTTTTAATTATTTTTATAAAATAATAAATAAATTATAAGAAAATATAACTACTCAATTCACATAATGTCATTGTCCAAATATCACGAGACATTAACTGTTGATTGATTATGATGTACTGGTCTTTGACAGATGATAAAAGCCCAATCTGGATACATAGAAGCAAGCCCAATCTGTTGCAGAGTCAAAAACTTTGTGTCTATGCTTGTTGCAACTAGGATGGATTTATCTGTTTTGAAAAAGTAGGTTAAAAATGTCATCTCATCTCATTTAACTGTGGGTTGATCTGAAAAATAATTGAACAAAAAATTGTGAAAAACGAAAATTTATTATACTTGAGTTTGTACGGTAATTACTTATAATCTTAAAAGAACGTTGAAATATAGTGCTATGTTATTTAAATATGATTTCTTAAAAAAATAAACAGTTAAAAATCAACCTGGTAAAGATATTTTAATTCATCTGTGTTTAAGGGTACTTATTTAAGAATAATTAAAAGAAAAAAAATTAGATAAAAGTTCAATAAGTTTAACATTTATATATAAAATTATGTGGTTAAGTGTCAGCTGCGTTCATTTGAAACGGCTAGTACTGTTAATATTTTATAGGATAAATAATTCAATATAAGAGATAAAAAGAAAAGTAAAAAGGTTATATTTAAGGGTTAATCCGACCGGACAATCTGTCCCATCCCATTTTTTAAACAGGTTAAACTTTTTAGTTTGTGAATAAAAACAAGTCGTAATAGGAAAATACATGTTAAAAAATATATGGACAATATGTATGTATATATATAATACTTGAGACATTTAAAAAGATAAAACTTAACTAATTTATAGTAATATTAATTAAATTTCCTTATTTCTCAATATCACTATAACATGAACATTCAATTTATACGTAAAAACGACTTTTATGCTGCCTAAAACTCAGACTTGTGCATGCAATAAAAATCAATAAAAATTCGGACAAATTATGTTACGTTTTTATAAGGTAATAATAAAATAAAAACTTAAAATCTCATGCAAACTATCAAATATTTTGTTAGGCCGATCTTAGAAGATTAAATCATGTACATGTAAAGTATAATAAGAGGTGCATGTGTAGTTCGATTTTATACATGAGAAATAACAATTGAATCAAATGGTATGATTTTCTAACATTTATTTCAATTAATGAATTAATCGATTTATAATTTATTTATTCTTTTAATGGTTTGAGATTTGAATAGATTTAGAAACAACTCTAACAAAATTATTGACGGTACCAACCGTGAGCGTATATTTTATTACTATTATTAACCTTTTTCCAAAACAAAAATGCTATAATATTGGCTAAGTACACGTTGGTGGTGAGTCAGGAAACTTCCCTTGATATGCCTTATCAGTATATTGATTTACGAAAACTTTGTGCTCCATGTGATTAGATTTGATTCAACATTAATTAAGACATACTTTTGTCTAACTTATATAATTGACAACAGGTAGAAATTAATATGTTCTAAATTTCATATAAGACTTAGATCGATGTAAATTGTATAAAAAAAAAGTTATTAGTTTTAAGTAATATGCCTGAAAAACCTGAATTACGGCAAGCAATATTTTCTTTGGTGTTTTTTAAAAATAACCCTTTCAATTTTTAGGAAAAGTTAGGAAATCAGAGATTAAATAGAAATGTAAGGTTTTGAAGAAGGTTTGGTAAGTCATTTAACTAGTTTGACTAATTTAAAATTTTGTTTGATTAAAATATACATAAATATTTTACTAATTTTTATTTTATTTGCATGTTATTTTAATTAGTGTATGGGACTTTTTGTTACAGGTTTTTCATAAAAGAATAATTTCTTTTAGTTTTTTATGTGTTAGTTACGGTTTTTTTTAAATAACCAGCTGTTATTTTTAAAATCTCATTAAAATTAGAAACTATTTTAAATAGTTTCTCATAAAATTAATTTTTTTTAAATTATTTTAATTATTGTAAACAAACATGGATAAGTTTATGCTTTTTTAAAATCTCTAAAAAGTTAATTACTAGATTATTTAACATAGAATTATTTTTTTATGTGTAACCAATTAACTGGTCTTGTAACAAGTTATTAGTTTTTTTTTTTCATTTTTATCTTTATTAATTTACTTTAAAAATTATTTTTATCTTGACACTTTTAGTGATGTCAAATTCTTATTTTCACCTCTTTTATTCTCACACCCTTATGCAAAGTGCATTCTCCAAATACACTCACATAAAAAATTGATAAATTTGAAGTATGAGTAATATTCATTAATATTAATATGGCACTTCAAATAACATTAAAGGTTATATTAAATAAGAAAATAAAAGATTCAAATTAAATTATAACTAGAACAAAAATTCAGGAATGAATTATAACACGAGAGAATGGTGAAAAGGGGATCGAATTTGAAGCATATATTGTTAGTCTTGATAACGAGAAATGACATGAATTTATACATATGCTGCTTGACACACGTAATTAGTCCCACACTAAGATTTAACAAGTAAATGAATTTTGGAAGCATGCATAATAACAAATAATTTGCAATGAAGGTAAAATATTAAAGTATTAGCTAGTCGACATCATGGCTTACAGTTGCGTTTCTGGTGTTGCGAAAAGGATAGCATCCTCTGAATCCATTTGAACCTTTGTATTTGAAAGGGCGTGAGAAGGATGGCGATGATGAATAATAGGCGAAGGAGCAAGAAGAAGAAGATGATGAAGAGGACGAAGAAGGTGACCAAGATGATGATTGTAGCACGTGACGAGACTTTCTGGACCCTACAATAAGCCTTGGCAAAATGCTTAATAACACGTTGTTGGACTTGGTGTTTCCTCTCTTGGTGGTGTGGGACTTGGAGGTTGAAAAATAGGAAGGTGGGGGTGTGAGAGGAGGCAGAGAAGTCTCTGACAAGGGGTGTTTGGGGGTTCCAGGTTGTGCCTCCCACGTGAAGGGAACTGCCACTGATTTTTCTCCGTAATAGAAGATCCTTGAAGAAGAGTTTGGGGTGGTGCTTTCCTTCGCCATTAACCTCGAGAAGAACCTATCTTCCTTCGTTATTCTGAAGGACATTTTGGATGAGTGGTTGTTGGCACCTTCACTCAGCATTTTGGTGGAAACACAACACAAGTGTATGTGTATGTGTATTAGCTTAAACGCAGATCTAAATGCCTCAAGATCCGAGAAGAGAGTCAAAAACAGGCTGCGTCCACAAGCAGTACCCGACACTTGGGAAATATAAATATCAAGTTTTCACGTTACTCAACATAATAAACAATTAGCTTCCTACTTCCTAACACGAGGAGTATTTTATGCTTACTCATACTGTACCTAACCAGATACCGTCAACTTATTCAACCCATTCAATCTAACTTTAACTCAATGCTTTAATTTTAATCATTGGTTACCTATTAGAGTTTACATTGGACGTCTGATTTATGACTTTTTAAAACAACTCTACTTGAACTACATATATTAATAATAATAAACTAATAATTATACTATAACCTATCTATTATATATCAAGTTACGGGGTTATTATTATGATATTACAGTGTTAGTTTCATTTTTTATTTTATTTTTTTATTTTCAGCTATAGAATGCCATTTTTTATTTTATTTTTTGTATTATATTTGTTTGAATTTTCTTTAATTTTTAGAATAGAAAAATATTTCAATAAAACAACTCCACCACTTACTTGAACTAACTCAACCTTAATCGAATTAGTTTATTTTAGGTTTTTTATAAATAAAAACAATGAAGCCAACTCAAGCTAACCTATCACCGCTTTAAAATATATTAAATTTGGTTTATTTACGCCTCTAGTCTATAGACAAAAAATGTTCACATATTAGATGTAGTTCTAATTGAGTTGGACTAAATTTAAAGAAAATATATATGTTAATGATTTTGTTTTTAGTATCCTCTTTTTTAAGATAATCATGTTCAAAATACTATTGATTGTTAGATGTGATTACTTCTACTAATAACAATTCAAACATTAGTCTATTATATTGTTGAGATTAATTTATTCACTAGACTCAACCTTGTTGATATAAAAAATATGTTAACAAGTGTTTTGGTTAAAGAATTAATAAATGACAAATTATATAATATGTATAAAATTTAAAAATATAACAAATGATATAAAGACATTAGCATGTGTCATTTTCAAATGCGAATTTTTCGAACGGGACCAAATTAATTGGTTCGAAATTTAATGCATGATATATATATTGTTGGGAAACTATAAAACCGAATCGAGTGGGTAGCTGCACAATTATTTTTGGAAGCATCTGAGCCATTGATTAAGAGATTGATGTATATTATGGTGAGGCATTTTCAAATCATCGATTACCCGAAGTAGCTGAGGTGGGGGGAGGGGAATTTGTGAATTTGGCTATGGGGTGGACACGAATAAATGGAAACAAGACGTGGTCCATGAACGAAAAGCAGAAACTTGATACAATATATTGGGTATTTGCAATGGGGGGTGGGACATTGAAGGTACGAACACGTAAATGTAGATAATGCAAAAAGTTGGTGTTTTGGCAAAGCCTAAACCATGTTCGTATTCACTTACGTTCTTGCAATTGTCATTGCCACTGCCAGGGTACACTATAAAAACTACGCAACATTTTTTTCCTGATTTGAACACAAGTCAAGTAACCCAGATAGGATTAGTGTAAGGGTCTTATGCTAAAAAATAAAATGTTTTGTGAGCATTGAGTAAGAAAAAGAAAGAGTTTGAATGGAAGCTTGAGGCACGATTAAGATAATGAATTGGATGCTAACAACTCAACCTCATTATTGAGGCAAGAAACAAATGCGAGTGTATTGACATTTGACATATTGAGACATCGTCTTAAAGGCATTTCACGGTTTCACACAATGAGCAACAGAGAATGGTACTGCCAATTAAATTCGTAGATCAGATGAGCTGTATGATCAACTAGTTCTGTTCTTTTCTATTTCAATGCTCTACTAAACGTGTCAATTTTTTATCCTTCCTACTAGCTTTGCAGTCTTTTCTTATGCTTGATGTTTTTTATCCTTCATAGATCTTTTTTTTCAGTTAAAAAGATTTTTTTTTAAATTTTAACAAATAGTTTTTCGTACACACATTTATGAATGGAATCCCACTGTATATGTAAAAGACAAGATTATTTTATAACTATATCATACTATATTAATTTATATTTAATATTTTTTTAATAAGATGTTATATGCAGAAAATATTCACTTATTTTTACTATGATTTAAACCACCACAGCTTGTTTTTAATGTAATATCCTAGGGTTTTAAAGTTAATGAATTTGAAATTCTGAACCCAGCTAGCTTGATTTAAATAAAGTTATCCAATTAAACATAAAGCAATCATGTAATAAATAAAAAACTGTTCAGCATCAACCACCTTTATTATTAGAGATAAATATCTTGTAGCCCTTAAAGAATAGAATGACCCACTGCTATTAAGGAGATGATTGTGTATAGACCCACTACTATATCACTGAGTATTAGCATACATTCTCTCAGTAGAGATGGCACCAACAAATTCAGAGCCAATGCAGCGGACCCTAGCAAGAATTTCATGCAGAATTTTCTTATTCTTCCTGAGTGACATGTAGTATAAATTAAAATACTTTAAATGATAAACAGTTGAATATTATAGGACGACAAGCATTAATTATGTGGCAGTTGGAATTTAGAAGTGTTTTTTAGTTCTGAAAGATCTGATGTATAAAATTGTTAACACTGCTCAACATTGCCATGTTACGATACGGATTCTGAGGAACTGGGGAATCAAGAGGCCAACAATCAATGTTGTATCAGTGCCAAATAAGTTAACTTTGATTGTGTTGAGCACAAGATTGGTGGAATGTGATTGCCTTGCAGCTATAGGGGATGAACTGGAACTTCAATTGTGGATGAGCAGGACCTTCAATAGTTTTATGTGTTCAATGTTGGAAGGACGTAAATGTTAAGATTCCAACACTCAATTCAATCCGAGTCAAAGTCAAGAAATAATAAGAGAAGGAATGAATATTTTGATAGTAAAAATTTAGGTTTTTATAATGTTTTTTTTGTCTTTACGCTTGGTCACTAAAGGATAAGTCATTGGATTCTTATCGAGTCATAGAATCATTTTAAAATACTTGTTCTTATGTGGGTACCTCATGTTTTCTTATGTGTTTGTTGTTGCTTGTTGCTTAAAATTGTTGAATTGATATATGTCTTGTGCCTAGAACAGGGGATAATAACCGTTCAAGAGTGTCCATGTACTGTTACAGTCGTTTTGAAGGGGTTGTTTTTGCTTTTTGCAAATTTGGGTCTATAGATCAAATTTGTTTAATTTTAAAAATAAAGATACTTAATCAACTTGAAAAAAAGTTGAAATCCCAAAATTGTATACATTCCAAATTTGATGGATGAAAGGTATAATTAAGTCTTTATTTTTATAATATCAGCTTTTACCTCTTTAACTTGAGTTTTTACTACAAAATTCGCCTGTTTGAAAGGGCTCAAATAGCTTTTTCTCGGTGGATTAGTGAAGTTTGGTTAGTTCAAGATGGATTAACCGTAAAAGAGTAAGCTGACAATTTTTTTATATATATATTTATGTATTTATATAATTGACTTAATTTATTTTATAATAGAAACTTTATTTAAAAAATATATATTTAAAATTTTATCTATAGAAAAAAGAAAATAAGTTATTTACTATTTTTTAAAATAATTTTATATTATCATTTAATAATAAATTATTATGTATAATAAATTTATTAATTTTATAATATTACTTATACGAATGATAGTTTGTAATTGAGTAATAGTGTATATTTTACTTATAAAAATATTAAACATGTATTAAATATAAAAATATCAAGTTTAATAGTCACTCTAAAACAAGTAAACTAGAATTAATAAAATAGAATTTAATAAAATATAAATATCTATTTTCTTATATTGATTTTAAAAATAAAATTAATAAAATAAGTAAAATAAATGAAGAATCAAAATTTTACGTCCCTCTTTATTTTTCTTCCATCATATTTTTTTTTTACTAGAATCTCCCTTTCTCCTCACGAAATTTTTTTAGTCTAGTTCGTTCTGGCTAGCAGTGTTGATAGACGATGTAAAACACTGCCTAGAACCCAACAAATAAATTTCATTATTGACGTGAGATAGAACTCTGTCAATACTAATTTAGATTGTATGGATATCTTTGTTAATTAAAACAGGTTAAATATGTTTAGTTTTTTAAAATAGGAATATGTTTGTTTTTAATTAGTTCTAAATTTACTTTTTTTGTTTTCTATCTTGAGAGTAAATCAATTTTATTTTGAAACTAACTCTACGAGATTAAATGTTGATATAGCTAATAACTTTCACGTCATTTCTCATTCACGTGATCTAATGATACTATAATCATAACTTTTATATATTTAAAAAAACTATTTTATTGTATCAAATATTGCAAATGTCAATTTAGCTGCTTTGTTGTGAAGGATTTATCTTTGAAAATCAATGCGAGAGTTTTTTTCCTTACTTTTGTTAACTAATGGTATATAAATAAATTGATCCAAAAACTCTTCAAACGATGTCGGGAACGATGCTGTGATTGTATAATTGGTTCTAAGTAAATAATCTTTCCCAAATAGCAAAGGAAAGAATAAACAAATGTTGAGGAGTAAACTTATTACGTCACATTTGATTATGTCAATCCATAACAGGGTTGGATGACAAAATATACAATCTTGATAATAACTAGGGTAGTTTGTAGTTTGTACAGATGACTTTGTTTGTGAGTGCAACCTTAGACTTTCAATTGCTAGGTATGACACCAATAATTTATTCTCATTCAGATATTTGAGAAAATAATCTTAGACCCTTTTTTTAATTTAAAGACAAACCTTTCTTGTAAATATTTTGAATTATATTGGTAAATTTTGATTGCCTTATTTTTTTTTTCTTTTGAGAAAATTAAGGAAGGTAGGTTGCAATGTTTCGTTGGAAAAAAAAAACACCATAATGAAGATTAAGAGTAGAACTTGTAAAACTCTTACCAATACTTATATTGGTAGACTCTAATCGGTATTTTTTTTCTTCTTTCTATTTAGATGTATAGGTATTCTCTCTTTATTTTGTTTATTTTAAACTAATTATTAATGTTGCAAACATTAACATAATTGCGAATATTCTCTTTATTTCTATTTAAGGATTAGTGTATATAAATATGATAAAATAGGTTAGTTAGAGACTTTTTTAAATATGCAAAAGTTTAATTTTAATTATTTAAAAAATAAAAAGTTTATTTTATAGTCTATCTAAATATATAAAAGTTTGATTTTAATATTTTCCAAACATATAATGAAATATTAGCGTTTAATCTAATAGAGTAACCTAAGAGACTAAAACTAGTCTGATTTTTAAAATGGGAGTTAAAAAAGTCAGTTTTAAACCTAAAGGCGCATAGAATTTGAACGCTTCTTTCTTAATTTTTCAGTTCTAAGATTATTTCATTTATAAATTTAAAGTCATACTGTATGTGAAGCCAAGGCATTGAAATTATTATAACTTTTTTAAATGAAATTTTATTTATTAAAATCTTAATCTACAAAAATTAACTATTAATAATCATAGTTGAGAAAAAAAATCAAATAATAATTACTACCTTCGTCTCTATGTAAACTCTTTTAATTAATTTATAATAATTAAGAAAATTGGTTAATATAATTATTAATAATTGTTATTATATTTTCAAATTATTCTTAAAATTTTCATTATTATTCATCATCTCACTCTTTATATTTAATTATTTTTTATCTAATTAATTAGTGGGTAGTAATTTTTTCTATTTCTCATGAGATATAATGAATTTATATTATTAATTTATGACTTTTTTTATTAACCACAAAAATTATAAAATAAATAATAATATTTTAGTAAAAAAATAATTAATAAAAAAGATAAATTAATTTTTTTAAAAAAGAAATAATTTCCATAAAAGAATCCTATATATAATAACAAATTAACCAAGTACTTCAACTTATTATTCACACTACATTGATCAAGTTACATCATAACACAGGGAAGAGTGTATACTTAAAAAAAAATAATACAATTTAAACATCTTTGGAAGTATAGTTTACTCTAAGAATAAATCATGTTTAAGTTCTCATAAAGGACTAGAGAAGCTTCTCTATCTCCCTAACAATTTCATGCATATCTAATAAAATTATAAAATATTTCCTTTCTTTGCCAGCCAAGTGAGCCAACCTCCAACATTACATGCATTTTCCCTTTTCCCCGCTGAAAGAGCTAATCATGACAACTTATGATGAAGAAGCTATAATAATACTACTATCTTTTATTTTTGGTACGCACGTTACCTTCTTAAATTATCTCTGCCTTGGTAAAACGTGTTCACTTGATGTTCTTCTCACCAAATGGAAAAGAATGGAAAAATAATTATTAGAGACTTCTTAAGTGGCTATTTATCATCATTGTACATTAAAATGCGATTTATTACACTGTTAATGCAAATAATTTGATCAACTGTTTAGCTGTCACACATTAACGTTTAGGTTTTAAAATAAGTTGAAGTAAATGTGCATTAAGCTTTTCTAAACACGTTGTAAAGTGGTAATTAATTTGAAGCATATAAGATATTCAAATTTTGATTTAGAAATTCATAATAATTTTTTTATTGAAAATTTATTTGATGACACATTAAAAAATATCATGGTGGTATGTATATATTATCAACATTCTTTTAACTAAGATTTTTCACATTTATTTTGCTAAGGACAATAGTTAATATTTACAACATCTTTCAAGTTTATTTTATATGGTTAATAATAAAAAAAATTAATGTCCGTATAATTAGTACACGGTAAGTGAAATTTAATCAAATTATTTTATTAATTACTCATATTTTAAAAATATTGTTATTTTTAATTTATTTTCTTTGACATCTTTTCATAATTTATAAAATTTTAAATTTACACAGTTTTATATTTTATTATATTTAATTTTTTTTTTTTAAAAAGCATCAGTATCGTGCACTGAATCCTGGGTAGTGGGTACTTTATTTTCAATATAAAAATAGTATAAATTTTTCTTAAAGGAACAATTTGACAATAGCAATTGGCGAACGCTTTTACTGCGTGCGCACTATCGAAGAAGGGTGGTAATAGCAGTAAGTGGGCGCAGCACGACGTCGTTTGGTTAGGTACCAGACGAAAACTTTTTCCCCGCCAAAAAGTCAATCATATCACAACCTCAACGCTTTTCCGGAACCGCGCCAATCACGCTCCCAATCACGACCACCAACAGTCTCACCCTCAATCTCCTTGCTTACGTGTCAAGCGCTGATTGGATCCAACCCGCAACCGTAACCGCAGCCACCAACCAACCACCTTAAAGCGCACCATCAGAGCCCATGGACCTCAGCCCCACCGTATGATTCAACGGAGAAAAGAAAAAGCGTCCTCTGCAACCTTTTCCTTTTCCCGTTTCGCTCACTCACTCACTCACTCACTCACTCACCGAGTCGCGACATCATCATCACGCCCCCTTCCACTTCCATCATCCTCGGATCGCATAAATTCCCCCAATGCCTCTTTCGCGGAACTCCAAGCTTCCACACATAACCAACTTTTTCACCTCTGTTTTTTTTATATGCTTCTCTGAAACCCGCGTTTGCGTTCGTACCTTCTTTTTATCGAAATGGCCGAAACTCGAGACGCCGCCACCGCCGATGGGGTGCCCAGAACGCCCGCCATAAGGGAAGTGAGATCCGAGACGGGGACCCATGCCGGAATCGGGTCGGGCGGGATTCGGAGAGTGAATTTCCGAGCGGAGATTGACACGTCGCCGCCGTTCGGCTCGGTTAAAGAGGCCGTCACCCGTTTTGGAGGTAGCGGACCTTGGATACCGTTTTTTGTAAGTTTTTCGATCTTTTTTTTCATATTCGATCAGTGACTGTATGTTTATGTCTCCCTTTTATTTAAAATACAAACTAGGTTTATTTGCTCAAAAACTTACCATAAGACGCAAATTTTCAAGTATACACTAGTTTGTTGCAGTTTTTGTAACAAAATGTGGCTTTAATTTCATGATGGAATTATCTAGAATCACGATGAAAATACTAATTAACGGAATCAAAAGTTCACATGTTTGATTTTGAGTTCATAATTAATATTAAATTGAAGCAACTTTAAGTAACTTTTGTATTAGATTAAAAATTGTATGCTAAGTTTTACTATTGATTTACTTTTTAGAATAAAAATGTTCAAATATAAATCATGTTAATTTAAAATTAATTAATTTAATTCACAATCAATTTTGGTAAAGCTTAGGCAAAGACACATGCATTATTATGTATTTTTGGTGTTGTTAACCAATTGAAATTGGAGTTTCAATCTGGTAACATATATTGATCTTTAATGCAAATATTTATTAGGTGAGTTATTGAAACGAAACTTCAATCTCAATAGGAGAATAACACCAAGAGGACACAAGGAAGTTTTTTTTTCAATTTTAAAAAAAGATAATAATATGCTTTAATTATTTACTTCTATTTCTTTTCTTATAGGAATTTGGTTGCATGGTTTGTGGATTACTAATATGCTTCAGTTTAGTATAGTTCTTTGTACATTCTTGATACCTGCCTCGTGGGTTAGTTTACTTTTTCTGATGTAGAAGAAGATTATCATTAGCAGAACAGCATTGAAGATTTTGACATAAAGAAAGTGGAGGAGCAGGCAGCGGAGTTGGAGAAGGATTTGATTGTCAAAGAACTTGAAACACTTGACGTGCTTGAAGAACTGGGAGCTACCAAAAGGATTGTGGAGGACTTAAAGCAGCAGTTACAAAAAGAGGCTATGAAATGTTTAGCAACTCGAGATGTGAATTCATATGAACAAGTTGGAACTCCTGTTATTAAGGAGATGGATAAGGAAAATTATGGAAATAATATCAACGATCAAGAACAGATTATGCAAATCCCAAGCCCGTGCTCTATGTCATCACCTGATATGATCTTAATGGAGTTGAAACAAGCCAAATTGAATCTAGGTAAAACTATAAATGAACTTGGGGTGATACAATCCTCTGTTGAATCTTTGAATAAGAAGATGAAGAAGGAGAAAATTTTCCTGGAGAGGACACGTGAAAAGCTAGCATCAAAGTTTGCAGCAGTATCTGCTCAAGAGAGAGCCCAAGAGCAAACTAGATTCAATCCACCAGCATCTCATGTAGAATGCACTTTTGGTAACCCTGCAAATATTACGAGGAATTTCAATTCTGATTCTGGGAAGTGCAATAGAATGGTTGAAACAAGAAGACCTGAACTTTCAAAGCCCTTGAGTGTGTATGAAGAATATGGATTTAGTGTTAAGACTGCGGAGATGAGGTGGCTTGCAGCTAAAAAGATGGAAGAAGCTGCAAGGGCAGCAGAAGCTATTGCTCTTGCTGAAATCAATGCTCTATCTAATGCTGAGAGATCTTCAGGATATGTTTTGCCAGAACCTGAGAAAGTCACTTTTGCTTTTTGGAGGGTGCTCTCCCTAAACCCCAAGGCTCATATACCTGAGGAGTCAACCTTGAAGAAGGTGCTAGATTCCAAGTTTCAAATTGATGAAGCAAACATTTCTAAACTGACTATTTTGAAGAAGTTGGAGGAAGCAAGTGAAGAAGTTCTACACAGCAAACAAGTCTTGACAGATGCTTTAAACAGAGTTGAAACTGCAAACAGAAAGCAGCATGCTGCTGAGGAGGCTCTAAGGAGATGGATTCCAGAGGATGATCTCAAGGAGTATAACTCTATTAATTGCAACAAGTTCAATCAAGCTGGAATTTGTCAAGATTCTCTGCAGGATGTAACCAGGTCAACAACAGCAAACAATGGTCCAAAGTCTGTTTTGAGGCCCACAATTTCAATGAGAGATGTACTTAGCAGAAAGCAGGTTCCTGAAGGATATGCTACAAGAAAGGAGATGGAAGAGCACACTGAAAGACAAAAGGTAGCATTAAGTCAAATGCTTCAAGCATTGAGGGAAGATCTAACTCTTCCAACAAAGACTGAGAATGATGGGAGCAACCACAAACAGTTCGTAGGACAGAGGAAGAAATTTGGATTCATTCAAATATCACTCCCCTTAAAGCCAAATAAGAAAAGGGCATGAAATTTCAATCCTCGATCCTATGCATGGATGAATGGCCACCGCTCGTGCATTTTAAGTCTTGCCATGCCATTCTTTATTGGTTCACGTGTTTACTTTCATGTTATTTATGTAGAAGCTTGTTTGGGTGTCTGATTTTGTTAAATATGTTGTGTTTGAGTGATTGGCTTATAATTATGTAGCTCTCGTTGGATGCGTAGAGTGATGAGGAATATATCCACAGGATATGATGATTTTATCATTGGATAATTTTATTTTCAGGATTATAATCTGTCATGTGGTTGTACCATTATATAAATTTATTTTTGTTGATTGGTGTACATTATCTGAAACATAAAACCTTCAAATTTCACTCCATAAACCAGCAGGCTACTTAAAATGATATTGCTTTAGTTCGTCTCTAGTGATGTACAAATACATTCAGGGCTTAATTGTGCAGGACTGCAGGTGGAAATACTTGAATTAAGTGTTTTTATTATCCTTAACGCAAAGCAATATTGGCTCAAACCAATGTTCATATGCTTTCATATCGAGTGAATACTTTTGAGGGATACAAAAGAGAAAAAAAGTAAATAGTGTATGAAATGAGTGTCTCCTACTCTCCTCTAATTACCAACTATTATTTTATTATCTTCTATAATCATTATTTTAAAATTTATATATACAATAATTTTTATTAATTGACAATACAAAACTTTTTATAAACATAAACTACAAAAAATTCCTGCATGGTAATATAATATCTCGTAATTTTGACAAATTTTTTCTTCATTTTCGATAAATAACTAAATAACCATCTTGGTAGCGATTATTTCACACCTTCATAATTATTCCTGATCTAATAGTTATGATATCTCATAATTATGTCAGATATTTCTTTATTTTTCAACGTGTAACACGTAAGGATTCAAATCAGGAAATGAGGAAGTGTAGAAGAAGCTTGACACCGGTCGATACAATCAGGAAATTAGGGTTTATGTAGATTCTCTATCTAGTATCTTCCCACCCTCTTTTTTCTTAATGTTGTTGATTGTAGAGGAGTATTCGTGAAATTTAATTCCACTTTCTTAATTTATAGCGTGATTACATCAGGTGTATGAACATCTTTATATTATTAACTCAAGAAGAAATATTTTAAGTTGAATTAGAAAACCTAATCCACCACCAGCTTTTTTTTTTTTTGGTGCGATCCACCACCAGGTTTTATTAATTTTGGTTTGCTTCTTCCTTATTTTTTTTTCTCAGTTAATTAGAATTGAATGAACCAAAACACTAATTTTTTAAGTCGAACCTGCAAATTTAGTCCAAATCTTTTTACAACTTTTGTATGAGTTCATGCTCTATATGCGTACTAAGTTTATATTATTATGACCTTTTAATATATTCTCCATGATTTTTTATTTTATAAAATTAAATGTTAGTATAAACGTACATAAATATTTAAAATATATAAATAATTAAATATTAATGTATATTCCAATAAATTTATATTCACGCATTTCTTATCTCGTTTTAATTTATATAAATGTGTATTTTAAAAATATTATTTTTATAAATATATTTGTATTTGTATATAATTTAGATTTAGATTAGATTAGATATGTACATAATTTTAATAAGAGATGTAAATAATAAAATTATTTTAAATTACATTTTATAGTTATTAATTTTCCTTTAAAAAACATGTTTACATATAAATCAAATATTTACCTAAAATTAATTAAAAAATATATTTATGATATTTGAACTTATGGATTTCGAAAAATAAAAAAGATAAGATGGTGTTTATATAATAATTTTATTGGTCTTTTAAGTGCGTTGCTGACAATATCCGCTTCTCCTTTTCTTCTGCAAGTTGTATCTTTTGTATCTATTTATTGAATATTATTTGTAATAATATTTATAAAATTGAAAAAAAGTAAATGTTTATGATAATTCCAAAATAAGTACGTATAGTTTGATTATTTTAACTACTATAATTATATACAATAATTACTTTAATTATGCACTTAAAAATAATATGATTTACATATATTATTTATTTCAAGTTTATTAAAAATGTCCACTTGTATGTATTATTTATATTATATTATATATTTAATATTTTAACCTATACTGCACAAGTGAAATCTAATATATAAAATTGGTGATTATAATTATTTATTATAAAAACTGGATGTTATTAGTATTTTATGGTTATATCACAAATCCAATACATAGGTGGAACTCATAAACGGATAATTATTCTCATTTATAAATACAGAGAATTTAAATAATATATATGTGATAATTTTAATACTTGTAATAGATTGTGATATATATATATATATAAATCAGAGTAAAATTTGCAATTTTACCATTTGTACATTTGTATTGTAAAACGTGCATTTTTAACATCTCACGAGTTTGTCATTCTTATACATGTATAAATATGAAATTGCAAGATTTTATTAATTTAAATTTGTTATAAATTTAAATTATAAATATATTTATGTTGTCAATTTATATATTTAAATCATGAAAATTACATTAGTTATAATTACCTTATTTAATATAACTATATATTTTTATAAATAAAAAAATAAAAAAATTAATAAAAAATTGTGAAACTATATGAAATTTTGTACGCTTCATCTAATTAATAAGGATATTAAATTCATTGATCGGATTAGATAAATTTATATTTTATAAAAAATTATTAAATATGTAATTTAACTATTTTGATGATGGTCAGTGATCTTAATAATAATATTTATTTTCTTGACCAAAAAGAATATACAATAATAATTATTAGATTAAAATTAAAAATAATATATCATTGTGATTAAAACTTATTAATGGTGATAATGGACACAACTGGACAACAACAATAATAAAGTGATGATAGTGGTAATAATGATAATGACTATTATAACTACAATTATAAAAGCAGGGACAGAGATAACATGACTGATGGGAATATTGATAGTAGTGATTATCGTTTTCACAGCAGTAGAAATAACAATAATAATAATAACAGCAATGGTAACGACAATAATAATAATAAAATATAGTAAAATAATAATTATTATTTATTTTTATATTTTTGTGTACTTAAGTCCTCTCACTACGATCATCTCCTCTCTATATATATTAATAAAATTTTGATTTTTATTTTAAAAATATTTAGCTGAAACAAATTCAACAATTTTATAAAAGTATTGTCTTTTTATATAATATACAATTTCAATTTATTAAAATAAAAATATCTAAAGTGTGTCTAGAAAAAAAGTGTGAAAAAATTTTATTTTTTATTATATAAAATATAAATATAATAAATGAACATATAATAAATGATAAATTAATGCACAGCTTTAATTACTCATTAATGATATTATTAAAAATTTATCATCCTTCCTATGGTATTTAATAATAAAAAAATAAAAATAAAAAATAAAATACTTTATAAAGTGTACAACATTAAAAAATTATTTTATAATAGATGTCAAATCTATTAATATAATTTATTAAATAAAATATTTTAAGAATATTTGAAGTATATTTAAAAAAATCTCCTTACCCAGTGAAGAACTCGTGACATGTCACGTGACTAGAAAGCCGCGACCACATGAAAAATCCACGTTGAGTACAAAATTGAGAGGCGGAACCTCGCTTAGGATCACAATTAAAAACATCAAGATTTGGGAACACAAACACACACACAGAAGAGAAAGGAAGAAAGTGTTAAACAAAACAAACAGCAACGACATCTTCGTCTTCTTCTACTTCTTCAGCTTCCGTAGCTTTAACGTTCTTGTGTGTCCCAATACGATGGACTTCACCACCTTCGCAAATTCCATTGGCTCCTCTCATGCAATTCCCCCCACACATCCTTTTCATCTTCAACCCTCTCCTTTTTCTCTCCACCTCCCATTTTCGGTATGCAATTTCTTCTCTCTCTCTCTCTCTCTATATATATATATATATATTCTTTTATTTTTAATGTTATTTCGTTTATTGTGATTTTTGTTTTGTTTTGTTTTGTAATTTTCAGAAATTAAAGCGTTCGGGTTTGGTTAAGAATCGCCTAATTGCTCGTTGCACTTCTGGGTCTGATGAATTTGGTTCTGTTAATGGGTTGCAATTCACGCCCAATAAGCTTTTTGTGCAGGAGGTATTGCTTTTACTCATTTTCCTGTTTCTTTTCAAGTGTTCAAATTCATATCATCGATTTTTTTTTTTGCTCAATGTTCTGCATCCAACAGAGATAAGGGTTTTTCTTTTACGTCCGGCTAGCACTTAGGGCACACCTTATCAAATATTTTAATTACTTTAGAAAAAACAATGATTAAATGTTTTTTATGCTTTTTTAGAAGAGCTTATTTCAGCTCATGAAAGTGCTATGACATTGTTATAAACTCATTTTAGCTTATTTTTGTAAGCTTCACACAGAAGTTTAACAAAATAAGTTATTTTTAGGTTATTTCAGGAAGGTTCATAGTCAAGCTTATGAATGAGCCCTTATTTGATAAGAGTATGTTTGGAAGAGCTTATTTAAAAACTTCATTGGACATATTTGATGACATGAGCTTATTTCAATTAGCTGTCCAGGATAACTTATGAAAATAGCTTACATACGAAAACAATTTAACTCAATTTCCTCTTCAATGGTAGAAACAACTTATACATTAGTGCTTATATGATAAGCACTTATAAAATAAGCCCTTAATAAAGATGTTTACCCAAACGTGTCCTAAGTACTTAATATTCATAAGCTCTTATCTGATAAGAGTTTATCAAATAAGTACTTAATTAAATTGTTTATCCCCACACCTATGTAATAAAAAAATTCTTTTCTAACAAATACTTCTTACTTCTGTTTTCTTAGCGCAGGTAATTTTTTCTTTACACTTTTCATTTCCCCTCCATATTATGGAATTTTGTTGGAGCAGTAAGTTTTTTTGATATAAAGTGATTGTAACCCTTCTTATTTGGTGTTTCCTTCCAGGCTATTGGAGCTGAATATGGGGAAGGCTTTGAGACTTTTAGGGCAGATGGACCATTAAAAGTTGATGTTGTAAGGAATTTTTGTCATCATGGAATTTTCTAGTTTTTCTTTAGAATCAGATGATTGCTTCGATGCTTGTATACCATAATTTATGACTGAAGGATGCTAATTCTATTTGAAAATAGGACTATTTGAATGATAAATTGCAAGATGGTTTTCTTCAGCGCATACGCTATGCTATGAAGCCAGATGAAGCTTATGGTCTGATCTTCTCTTGGGACAATGTGGTGGTAAGTAATATTAACTCAAACTTTTATGTTTTCTTTATCCCTTTTCTTTTTATTTTAGGGTTAGAATGAACCATGCTAGATAGTTATCTTTACTATAGTATTTTTTCATGTTTTAGAAATGTTAAGTGATGCTAGTTGAGTTTATGATATTTATTGCAATTGCATAAAAAATGTGTATTGTTCTGGCTGTTAATTATATATTGGACTGACTGCTATGACTGAGACTTGGGAAAAGAAGTGCATGACCTTATGTTTACGTAATATCATGCAACCAGTTTGTTTAAATTAATTCCCTGATAAAAGCATGCAATTCATTTCAGGCTGGTACACGAGATCTAAAAAGGAAGGCATGGAAGCAGCTGGCCTCTGAAGAGGGTATGTTAATTGCTATACTTCATTACTTTGGGGTTTTATATGGGATAATCTTCAAACATGCGTGATCTTTTAGATGGATGGTACAAAATAGAAATAAAGGGATAGAATCTTCATTAAGGAATGGAACAACTCATAGAAAAGTATGACAAATAATCATTCCTTTGTTTAGACATTCAATTGATATATGTCTATTTGGGAATACAAATTAGTAGAAAGGAAAGGGAAGATTTTTTAAATTAGAATTTTACCTTTCCAACTTATCAATTGTTGTTTAAAATGTTTCCTCTTCATTGTTGGTAGATGATAATGGAAAGTTCGGAAGATTTGTCAAAAAACTTTTTGAATAACAGTAGCGGCATAGCAGTGTGGAGTGGCCATGCTTTTTGAATAACTTGAGCTGCTACCAACTTTTTGTATAATAGAAGCTTTTTGAAAAATTTATGACATTTTCATCATAGCTATCAATAGCACACTGTATTGGCACAGCGATGCGGAGTGGACATGGGAAACTACAGTGTTTGAATAACAGTACATTTTCGTATGGCAGTCATTGCAGCAGCAATAACTGCCAAAGTAGTGGCCTTTCACAGGGCTACAGTGGCACTAGAGTGAGGCATTTTCGAAACTCATTTTTTTACCTCAAAATGTCATTTCTGTTTTTATTTATTTATTTTTTTTTTTTGGGGGGGGAGGTAAAGTTGATATTTCCCTCCCCTTTTAAGAATTAAAGAAAACCCTAATTAGCTGTAGTTTCCATGCTTCTGTGATACTCACAGTGCAACCAACACTCACCCACCTTTATCTCTTTTGTGCAAACAACACCCACTCTTCTCCAATAGTATTTCCAGTGATGCTCACTATCCATTTTTTTCTGTTTGGAACTTTGTACCCTCAACCTTATCTGTTATTTTCTTTGGCAACACCCATCTTCATTTTTTGTTGAATGTTTAAGAAGTCTTGTATTTGAAATATGAATGTCTTCTGAATTTTGTTTGTTTCCTTGACTTATTATGCTATTTACTTGTATGTTTTGCTTTAGACCTATGACTTTTTATTGTTAATTGTGAATATGTCATGAATTTTGGATATTTTAAAAAATTTTGAGCATTTATATACATATAGCGTAAACTATCTAATCTATATAAAAAACTCAGAATAACAGTCATCCTGCTATGGACTATCCTACCATAGCATATTTAGGATCGACCGCTACATGCTACCATCCGAGATTGATAACTATGATTATCATATGCAGGAAAGGATATTCCAGAAGAAGGTGATATGCAAAAATTACTGTTTTATGCAGGTGCTGATCAAGTGTTGCATAAGGTTGGTTTGCCTTTTTCTTTTGGTTAGTTGGTTTTACATAGGCATTGAATTATTATTAAGACATGCTTTCTTAAAGATAGTGTCATCATTAAAAGTCTGAAACTTTTCTCTAAATATTTTTTTTTTGCTGATTATCCTTTCTTAATTTGCAGTTTTTTGTCTCAGATAAGGCAGAAAATGAGCTGAATAGGCTAAAGTTGAGGTTTTCTCAGCTATATTATGATAATCTTCTCAGAGTAAGTTGTCTTGATTTATTCTGATGTCTATTATCCAGGGTCCAGTGGGGTAAAACCTGACATTTCTTGCATGTAACATTGTCTAGCTTGAAAAACCAGTGGATGGCCTCAAAGACTGGTTGGAAGCAGTTTATACGGCTCGCATCCCCTGTGCTGTTGTTTCAAGTCTTGATAGAAAAAATATGTTAGAGGCTTTGGAGCGAATGGGGCTCAGCAAGTACTTCCAGGTTGGTTCTAAGAAGAGTTTACAAGAAATCAATTCTTGCCTTGCTTCTCCAATCATGGCATAGAAAAGCATATTGGTAAAAATAACAAGCTTTGCTTGAGCTTGGATTATACTGAAAAACCACCAGATATTACTTCTTTCTTAGTCTATCATTGCCAATTATAAATACTACGTAGTTTGTTTTGTTTGGGTGTTGGCTTTGACTGCAGTTTGAGTCATGGTCAATATATTTGGAAAAATGCTGTTGACATACCTTAAGAAAAAAAGCAGTTTGTTTTTGCTGCAATTTATGATCTAGATCCATTATAGGAAAGAGGAATGCTAGTGAGACACTATTATTGGGTAAAATTCATGTTGGTCTCAATCCCTATTTACTAGTTCTCATCCCTACTTAGTTGAACTTACGTTACTGTCGATCATAAAAAGTGTTGTGCTAACATTTCTCTTATAGGGAATTAGGGATACAGAAAGGCTTTCCCCACTTTTCGTGGGTAAACCCAATTTGATAACTTGGCCACTTTATAAGTCTAGAGTTCAACCTATTTTATGTTCTAGATATAGTATATAAATTTAGAAATAACTTGACATGCTCTAAAATTTGCCACTTGCTGATTGCCTCATTTGATTTGCAGGCAATTGTGACAGAAGAGGATGGAATGGAATCAATAGCTCATAGATTTCTTTCTGCTGCTGTCAAGGTACAGTTCCATCCATCTGATTCTATTTTGAAAGTTTCCTGGTCCATCTCTACTAAATAGTAAATATTAACACTGCAGAAATTTGGAAAGTTATAGTAGTAGTCTACTATCTATGATAAAAACCACAGCATTGGATTTGTATTAACATCTAAATATGTAATGTTGATTTTTTTTTTCTGTATTTTGAAGTTGAAGGATATTACAGAGGGTAAAGATCCTAGATTTGCTCAATTATGCAAAGACGAGAGAATCAAATATTTCCTTTAAAGATGTGGGTTGAGTGATTTAGTTTTAAAAAGTCAAGATGTTGAGTGCCTCTTCTTTTATTTTTTTGGGGCGATATCATGTCTAAGATATTCCTTTTTGATATTAAGATCCTGAAAGCATCTTAGTAAAACATGGAAAATTTTGGAATGATTACTGCTGCTAATTGTGTGGTCTCAGACACTCACAATAAATGCCAAAGGTCCAAAGCGCAAATAAAGAAGCGAATGTTGAGATGTGTAATTGGTATTATATGTAGGGTTAGTTTGGGTTGGTAGGTACCATTGGCTAATTATTCTGCAAGTCTTCCATAAATTTGTTCTCATCTTTTTACAATATTCTGCTAGCTTTTGACCTGTGTGCCTATATGCCTTGCAGTTGGATCGAAAACCTTCCAAGTGTGTGGTTTTTGAAGATGATCCTAGAGGAGTAACTGCTGCTCACAATTGTACAATGATGGCTATAGCATTAATTGGAGCTCATCCCGCGTAAGTAATTCACAGTTATGCATAAGAATATAAGATGTTGGTATGAAAATAAAATTTCATGAAACATGTCAGATATGCATATTTCCAATTTAATGTCAGTGCAAACACCATTTTTCCCATGTACTTGTCATTAGAAGTTCAACATGTACTTTCCATTGAATCCATTCAGTTGTACACTTGAATTCTTTTTTGGCATTTAGAAACTAATCGATGTTGAAACCTGCAGGTATGATTTGGGGCAGGCTGATCTTACTGTTGCTAACTTTAGTGAACTTTCTGTGATCAACTTGCGAAGACTATTTGCTAACAAGGGTTCTTCATTTATGGACCTGCAGAAGCAGATCATAGAGAAAACTCCTCCCAAAAGGAAACTTACAATAGACACCATTTTTTGAATACATTTTCCTTCTCCTCTGCTAAATTTCCTTGTAATTAAATAGTTATGCGGTCGTAATTTTTTTTTTATATCTAATAAAATTGCAATCAGTTCGATCTGATTTTAACCGTATGTTATATATCAATTTCTTTTTGTTTTCACATCAAAAGTGGGATTTGGATCCGCCCATCATCTCAATTTTTTTGGTAAACCTAATATAGTTTGAAAATGAAAGTTGATTGAGACTCACAATATAGTAAATCAAGGATTAGATTTTCGTTGAAAGAAATATTTAAATTTAGTATTCAACTCTCTCGAACAATGTTGTTCCAAATGAGTAAATACGTGGGAAAAAAAATTTATGTTCTATTAAATATTTTTAATTATCATACGAAATTAAATATCAAATAAATTTTTTATATTTTTAATATAATATTTCATTAAATATTTCATATTTTTATTTTGTTAGCTAAATCTCGAATAGACTATAGTAAGCCCCACCAAAAAAAAATGTACAGATTTATTATTAGCATTTAAACCCAAGCAAGAGGTGTGTATACAAAAAATTATTAGGTGATTAAAAAATGTCATCATACTAATTAATTTTTGTATGATACATAATTAAATATTTTTTTATAAATTAAAAAGCAAGAGGTGTGTATAAAAATTATTAGGCGGTTAAAAAATATCATGGAATTGATAAATTTTTATATGATATATAATTTAATAATATTTTTTATAAATTAAAAAGAAAAATAGGTTATACACTAAATATATAAAATAGTTTTATATGATTGTCTAATAATTTATCTGATATGTTTTTTAATTTTTAAAATAATTATTTAAAATTATACTAATAATTATTTGTAATTGAATAATATAAAATTATTTTATACTCTCAATGTATTATAAAATTCAGTTAAAAAACTTAAATAGTACTTCTTCTGATCTAATATAAAAAAACTAATTTACACTAATTAAGAAAATAAATTAAATATTATTTAATGGTATCAACTTCATTTAATAATAAATATGTTTTTTAAACTATTCTTAATTAAAACTAGATATAAAAAAAAAAAAATTACAAACAAACTTCTAATAAAAGTTTTTTAAAGACTAACGCAAAAATTATTTTTCTTCTCTGATATTGAATAAAAGAAAAATACGATAGTGTGGTCGGAAAGAGCATGTAATTTTACTAGTATTTTCATAAAATTGGATGGTGCAGTTGGTGACATGGCAAAAGTGGAACAGATTCGGGATTGCCATTGGTGAATTGTGATGTGATTCCCTTATCTTTCCTTCCGGTACCGTACCATATCCTTCAAAACTCTCTCTCTCTAAAACTTCACTTCACTCTTCAATTCAATTCATTTTCAAACATGTTGTGCGTCAATAATGCCTTCACCTCTCTCTTACCCAGAAAATCAACTTGCGTTTTTTCCACCAAGTCAACCACCCCAATTTCCTGCACCCTCCCAGGTATTAGGTTTTTTTTTTTTTTTTTATCCATCATTTCTTCTTATCGTACAATTCCAGTATCTTCTCTTATTTTCAGACTGAGATAATATACCGTCGACCTCTTAACTTCTGCCCCCAAATTAAATTTGGATTTCTTTTATTATAATTGACGATTTTCATTACTATCAACTTATTATTTCAATTCCTTGTGTGTTTTTAGTCGTCCTTTTTCAGTCAAAGCTGAAATCTCATTCTTCATTTCTATTCCCCAATTAATGAATGGGTTTTATTATTTTATATCTGAATATGGAAAATCTTGTGCAGGAACAGTTGCTGAACCAAAATCTACAGCTGCTGCTGAACCACTTTTGCTCAATGCAGTTCGTGGGATAGATGTTGAAAGGCCCCCGGTTTGGCTCATGAGGCAAGCTGGGAGGTACATGAAGGCAGGTTCATGCAGCTATTTCTGATTTATGGTTTGCTTAATAATTTTCAGAATTTGGGAGTTCCATTGTAGTTGTTGAAGTCAAACTCATTTGTAGCTTTAGGGCATCCTAGTTTGGTATTTGCTGTTGTACATTTTTGTATATTCTCTACAACTTACTGTTCTGACCACTTGCTCTTTTAAAGAACGAAAGGCCAGAGTTGACTTTGTTTCGCATTTGCAATGGGATTGTGTTGTTTTATGAAAATGGAACTGCATTTGGTGTAAATATATTTGTTGTTGTTAACTCTCACTTTTCAGTTATCGCCTTGTCTGACTGAAACTGAAACTAAACATGGCTAGCGGAATGTTTAACATTTTCTGAAATTTACCTCCATTTTAGAAATTTTTTTCTAGAGTTTTTTTGGATGAATTTAGCCCAAGAATTTGTTTGAATTGTCACGGTCCATGTTTATGTGCTTCAATTGTAAATTTAAATCTAACACCCTATCATGTTTTAATGCCATCAAATATAAAATTTGGTCGGGTTCTTGTTCTTCATTAATTATGAGTTTAGTGAGTATGTCTTCTTTACTGGAAATAGATCTAATTTGCCAACTTTTATTAACCAGAGTTACCAAACCATCTGTGAGAAATATCCTTTATTCCGTGAAAGATCTGAAAATGTTGATCTTGTGGTGGAAATTTCTCTGCAACCGTGGCATGTTTTCAAGCCTGATGGAGTAAGATAACTCTCTGGCACTCGTTAATATATTTATGCTTTTTTAGGCATTTTTTTACCACACTTTTTTTGTAATGGTTCTGATTTTGTTGCCATAAATATGCTTGGTACTGATTGTGACAGGTGATTTTATTCTCAGACATTCTTACCCCACTTTCTGGAATGAATATACCCTTTGATATTGTGAAGGGTAAGGGTCCTGTCATATTTGATCCTATTCACTCAGCTGCCCAGGTTGATAAAGTGAGGGAGTTCATTCCTGAAGATTCAGTTCCTTATGTTGGTGAAGCACTGACAATTTTGAGGAAAGAGGTCTGACTAAGTGACTTGTCCTACGTTCCATTGCATCTTTGCTTTTGTTCATTTTACACCCCACTTCCTATTATAGCTGAAGCATGTCTGTTTAGTCAAGTACCATAAGACAGGAAATTCTTTATATTTATTTGAGTTAAAAGGAACTCTCTGTATTTTATGGATGCTCATTGGTTGTGAATCATAGGTGGGGGGTTGTAATAACATGGGATGATGGGAAAAAGGTAATTGAAGGCATATCTCACGTGGTACTTGGGGTAACATATGATCTTGAAAACTCACAGAAGTATCTATTCTATTGAACTGTCTATCCTGCAGGTGGCTATTGAAAAGGAACTGAGTTAATCTGCATGTCCTAATTGTATTAAAAAGTTGTTTCGTGACTCTGTACTAGTAAATGATGGTGCTTCATGGTGACTCTAAATATCTGACATCTAAATTTCATATTATTGTTGCTTTATCTTCATTTTCTGTAATTGATGCATTTTGCCCCTATGTTTAACTATCTTATTGAATTCAAAAGCACTGATTACAGGTGGATAATAAAGCTGCAGTCCTTGGTTTTGTTGGAGCACCATTCACCCTGGCATCATATGTGGTTGAAGGTGGTTCATCAAAAAACTTCTCAAAAATAAAGAGATTGGCTTTCTCTGAATCCAAGGTAACCTTAATCATCCGTCTTCCCTTATCATTCGGGCACACTAAAGCTTGTTGCCCGTGGCAACTCATACGTTCTTATGTTTTAAATCAGTTTTTTCAGCATTTAAAACCTGAAATATACTGATCAATCCAAAAAGTTACCAATAAATCCTTAAGTTGGTCATTTAGTTAGAAAGTTAGCTATGGTTGAACTGGAAAGCAGTTAGCGTGGTTCATGTTACCATAGTTGTTTAGGTTATTCTCTTCTTTCTTTCTTTTATATTGTGCACGTGCATTACATGTAGCTTTTACATTGATGGAACAAAATGAATTTTGTTTTTACGATTAAAAATCAAGTCTTAGTCTTCAGCCAAGAAGGGATTCATTTGTTAATCAAATTGGCGCTATTTCTTTAACTCATTTCACTGATTTACTATGAAACTGTGATTTGTCCACAGATCCTGCACTCATTACTGCAGAAGTTTACAACGTCAATGGCAAGATACATTCAATATCAAGCAGACAGTGGAGCCCAAGCTGTTCAGATCTTTGATTCATGGGCAACAGAGCTTAGTCCAGTGGATTTTGAAGAATTCAGTTTGCCTTACTTGAAGCAAATTATTGATACTGTGAAGAAAAGCCATCCAAAACTCCCTTTGATCCTCTATGCTAGTGGGTCTGGGGGCCTGCTTGAAAGATTAGCTTTGACAGGCGTGGATGTAGTTAGCTTGGATTGGACGGTTGATATGGCTGATGGTAGGAGGCGACTTGGACCCAATATAGCTGTCCAGGGGAACGTGGACCCTGGTGTTCTTTTTGGTTCAAAAGACTTCATCACTGATCGGATAAATGATACTGTGAAAAAAGCAGGTAGAGGGAAACATATCTTGAATCTTGGTCATGGCATTAAAGTAGGTACGCCTGAGGAGAATGTTGCACATTTTTTTGAGATTGCTAAATCAATCAGATACTAAGCAGCTAATCATGATTAATTAATTTTTTTTGTTTAATTACACTTTAGTGTCTTTACTCTGGTCAATGTCTGATTTTGATTCTCTAATGCATGTTCTCTGTAACTAAATTTTCTAAATGGAAAAAAAGGTCCCTCTGTTAATCTGTCATCTAATTTTGAATAAAAGTTAGTGACATGAACAGTGATGTATGTACTTTGCATAATAATACTTTACAGAGTTAGCTTATTAATGGACTCACTTCTGAATTTAGTTTATTTAAATATCACAATATAAACAAAATACAAAATAACATTTAAATAATTCAAATTCATATGTTAATCCATTAAAATAATTCATTTAAAAAGTACCATATCACCTATTTACATTATTAGTTACAAAACTAAATTTTGTTAGTACTTGGACTATAAACTAATAGTGGAGCTTGATTTTTTTTTCAAATAGAAAAATAAAGACATTCGATTGTTGTAAAAAACTAATAAGAGCCAAAATTACATTGTCCAAAGTAGTGCAATTGAGCCATCTAAACATGCATTAAGTATATGAGAAGTAAAGCTCGATTCGGTCCCAAGCAAATAAATCGAACACTGCACCAAGAATTTGCATAATCAAATAAATAATTCTATAACCCTTCTTTTTACACAGTTTATCAATCAATTTGTAAATTAAATATCTCTAAATTTTTGTAGTAAATGGATAATTATTTTAAAAGTGTTTAACTCCATTAAAAAGCTAATATACATGGTACCAGCAAAACCCAACGTAACATACACTACTAGGGCACCCAACCAGGCCGTAGGCCTAACCACTAAAGCATGTCAGTTTGTGTGATCCTACTTGGTCCACAATCTCCCTTGTTGTAGAGACATATCCATGTTTTGGTCCAAACAAGTTGCTTGTATTTGTATTCAAAAAGAAGGATGGATTTGAGTACTTATGTGGGGCAAACTTTGAGTGACATATTGAGCCTCATTTTGGTCTCTCGGCCCTAGAAGGAATTTGGGTGGCTAGGACTATCTTGGGCTTAGTTTTATTAAATTGGACCTAACAGTGTAGATCTTGAACACTACACAAAAAATGGTCATATTATAATTATTTTTCTATTTTTCTATTTTATAACACGAGAAGAAACACAAGCCTGGAGGAATACGCGAACTACATGAACTTGATTTTCGGTAAGTGTATGTTGTATCGATCACTGTTCTTTGCATCATGATTTATGAATAGCTGATAGATTTTCAGAATGAATGACAACAAAGGCTTAAAGGCCATGTTATACTCTAGGAAAATTCCCAACTTAACAAAACTCAGCGAATTGTTCCATAATGAAATTGAGCTAAAGATGTTAAGATTGTAATTTGAGTGGTTGATTTTTAACTTAAAAGGTCACCGTAGTACCCTATCCGTTTTGAGTCACTATAACTCTCGGAATTAAATTGTTGATGCTGAATATTTTAATTAATACCAAAAAATTCAAAAGTACCTTTAATGCACTGCAACATCCTATTAACTAGCTAAAATATGAAGCTCGTTAACATATTGCAAGATCCTGTTAACTAACTGAGGATGAACCTCATGGGGAGTGCCAAGTGCTGAGCTACTTGCAGCTCCTTGAAAGACTTGTTTGAAATAAATCACATTTATTATTTTCAAAACTTTTTTTCTAACTCAGTATATACTTTGAAAACAATATAAAAGACAAATTTTCTTCTTAAGAAAAGTTTCAAATGTTTCTTTAAAGAAATTATTATACATGAGATATCAACGTCAATTAATTGCACGAAAACAAATGTAAGTTATATATGGTTTCTTATTTTTAGAATTGCGAAAATACACACGTGAAGAACAAATTATCTAAAAATGTTTTTCTATTCTTTTATTTTTAAAAGCAGAAAATAGCTTTAAAAAACTAAAATCAAACAAGACCTCGGTCTCTACAATATGGCTTAAGCCTGAGAGATCTAGACTCGCAAATTACTTTATTTTCTTTCTCAAAAGTGATTATTGTGCTATTTTAATTAAGTATATTACATATTTATGCTAGTCATATATATTTCTTTTGTGACTCACAATTCAGAAACAAAAGGATTTATTAATTAGAGATGTTAAAAAAAATTAAATTGTCAAAACTTGTTCGATGCATATTGTATACCAAATTATCATATATTTAATATTGATTGGGTAGGTTGATACACTTTCTTCATCGGTGCAAATTGTTGGCTTGGCGTTTTTGTTTAATGAAAAAGGTATAAAAAAGTAAACAAGTGAAAGAGTTGAGCTACCAACAGCGAAGAGAAATACGCAGATACGTGGTCTTTAAGTGATGTAATAATTGATAATACCATAAAATAAATAATGTGATAACCGATAAGGCACCAAATCCAGATCAGATACGTGTAAGCAATGGGCCCACTTTACCTTGAACGAGAGGAAAATTCAAAACAAAAAGAAAACAACACTCAGCGATATTAATGATACCTAACATTGGAGTATGAAATTTTGGCCCACAGGTCCAACGTGCACATTCATAACAAAATCTTAAGTCTACGTGTTTAAATATAAATATCACATCTGACTAAGACAAACTCAATCATAAAAATCATTTTTTTTTTTTTACATAAACCTTTATATTTTAAAACTTGGGGTTTTCTTTGTCATCTCTTAAAAAGTAATAATTCTAATAAATTTAATAGATTTATACAGCTAATGTAAAAAAGTTATACAGTTAATTAATTAGAATTATATATTGTATCCGTTTTAAAATAATTATAAATTTATTATATATAATAATTTATGATTAAATGAGAATATAAATATATATTTTATTTTTTTTTATTAATTCTCCTACGTGACCAAACAAAGTGAATACATACTGACTTTTTTTTTCTTAAATTAGTCTGTTAATTGCTATTTTTGCAATTTAATCCTTCTTTCGTTGGTGAATTTTAGCGATTGGCGAACCTTTCTTGAATTTGCCGACGGCGGGCAGGAAGGATATTAGTACTGAGAATTTTTATAATTTAGTAATTATGTTATATGTCTTGTTATTGTGTCTTTTGTTATTGTTTGCTTTATTTTTGTCATTCAGTTGTGGTTTGGTTTACTTATGTGCTTTATTTTTGTGCATTCAGATAGATATTATTATGAATGTTACAATGTTTTTGAAGATATCTTCAATTGGTTATTTTGTTATTTGTTTTTTTTTCTTCTTTACAACAAAAATTTATCAAGTTTAATTTACAAGTTTTTTTTGGAACTACATGGGTTAAGACTTCATAGTAAATAATGTAACATTGATATAGATTCATTTTTTAATTTGAATAAGACACATCCAAACTATTTAGTAAAGAATATAATTATTTTAGATTAAAAAATAATTTTGAATTAGAAGAAAGTGAAGAGGAAAATGATCTAGTTCTAAAAATTAGGCTACATATCAAGATGAGTCATTATCAATATAGAATATAGAAAGATAATAAAGTTGACACTAATGAGGATTAGAATTCTATAATATAAGTAGAGAGTATGAATTTTATAATACTTATATTAAATATCATGATTTTATAATTAGGGAAGATGATATTTGTAAAAATGTGAAGGATAATGTTATTATGTATTAATGAGTTTATAATATAATGAGGTTGAGGAAAATAAAAAACTTTTTGAGGAAAAAATTAGTCCTGTTTGAATTAGTCTTTTGATATGTTTTTTTTTTAAAAAAAAGAAAAGTAAAAGATAAAATCAATTAAAATTTTCATATAAATTAAAGATAATTTTTTTTTATACAAGTTAAATTATATAAGTTAATTTTATCTTATAATAGAAACTCAATTTTTTTATTTTTTATTTTATTTTTCTACTAATGTTGATGAAAAAAATTATCCAAATAAAACCAAATACGATATCATAGACTTATCATGTGTACTAAATATCTAGCTAAATATCTCGCAAGTAATAAATATTTTCCGATTTGAATACAGATTTTTAGGATAAATATTGATTACAAATGATCTGTAGTTAACCCTAGTAAGAACATTGGGCTATATTTTGGTTAGTTGAGTTTAGGAATAAGGACCAAATTGCAATAACAAAAAGTAATTGAACGACAAAGACAAAAAGAATGGCAAAAGATGCCGTGGAATAAACTCAAAGTGGAATACGTAGGTAGGGTACGGAAACCTAAGAAAAATCCTTTAAAAACTGAGCTTACTTGCTGCTTCCAATAGCATTATGCTTTTTGGCGTCTAACGTTCGATCTCTTCGAAGGCTCTCTCGTCCTTTCAAACGGTAACGTTTTCTTCTTCTCTTTCTTCACCACTTTTCTGTGTTCTTCATATTCTCTATTTGGATGATCGATCAAGGAAAAGTGGCCAGGTTTGTTTTGGTTGGTTTTAGATTATCATATGACTAAATTTTAACCTTGTGAATGTCCACGTTTTAGATTTTGTTATATCCTATATTCTTTCACTTGATTGTTTTAATGAATTCAACTTTGTCTTGGAACCTTCTTGTATATGTGTTTTATTTTTTTGTTACTCACTCTCAGGGGGACCGTTTGAATTGACACTGGTGATGCAGAGATACGAGCCTGAAGATTGAGAACATTTTACTTCCGAAGAGTAATACATCTATTGTGTTGCTAATACACAATGGAATTGGTGGTGGTGGTGAATTTCGAGGTGAACCAGATCCTTGACAGTGAAAGGTTCCTTGCTTAGAGAACCGGGGTGCTTGATTTGTGTTTGAGGGTTTGGGTTTGTGCTAGACATGGAGAAAAGGGGGAATGTGTTGATGGAGAAGTATGAGTTTGGGAAACTATTGGGCCAAGGAAACTTTGCAAAGGTTTACCATGCAAGGGACCTCAAAACTGGTGAGAGTGTTGCCGTTAAGGTGATTGATAAGGAGAAAATTCTAAAAATTGGGCTGGCAGATCAGACGAAGCGAGAGATATCTATTATGAGTCTGGTTAAACACCCCAATGTTTTGCAGCTTTATGAGGTCTTGGCCACCAAAACCAAGATTTACTTCATCATAGAATATGCCAAAGGGGGTGAACTTTTCAACAAGGTGGCTAAAGGCAAACTCCATGAGGACAGGGCAAGGAAGTACTTTCAACAATTGATCAGTGCTGTTGATTTATGCCACAGCAGGGGTGTTTATCACAGGGATTTGAAGCCAGAGAACTTGCTTTTGGATGAGAATGGAGTTCTCAAGGTAGCGGATTTTGGATTGAGCGCGCTTGTTGAATCTCATCGTCAAGGCAACATGCTGCATACAGTTTGTGGAACTCCTGCATATGTAGCTCCCGAGGTTATAAGTAGAAAGGGTTATGATGGAGCAAAAGCTGATGTATGGTCTTGTGGAGTGATCTTATTTGTTCTTTTGGCTGGTCATTTGCCATTCTATGATTTGAATCTTATGTCACTGTATAAGAAAATAGGCAAGGCGGAATACAAATGTCCAAACTGGTTTTCCTTTGAAGTGCGCAGACTGTTAGCAAAAATCCTTGACCCCAATCCAGATACCAGGATATCCATGGCAAAACTTATGGAAAATTCTTGGTTCAGAAAAGGATTCAAATCCAAATCTGGTCAAGTGAAAAGAGAGGCTACAAATGTGGCTGCAGTTGCTCCTGATCAAGTTTTTGGTTTGTGTGAGAATGCTAGTGCTGCTGTTGAGGCAGATCAAGCATTGGTTAAACCTACACATTTAAATGCTTTTGATATAATTTCTCTGTCAGCAGGGCTTGACTTGTCTGGCCTTTTTGCTAACAATGGTGGACAGGAAGATATCAAATTTACATTCATGAGCTCTGCCTCATCCATCATGTCTACAATGGAGGATACTGCTCGCATTCTGAGGATGGAGATAATTAAGAAGGATGGAGGGTTGCTGAAATTGGAGAGATCCAGGGAAGGTAGAAAAGGACAGCTTTCCATTGATGTTGAAATATTTGAGGTCACACCATCTTTCCATTTGGTTGAGATGAAAAAGTCCTGCGGCGATACACTAGACTACCAGAAGATATTGAAGGAGGATTTAAGACCAGCTCTCAAAGACATTGTCGGTGTTTGGCAAGGTGAGCAACGTCTTCAGTAGCAAGGTTGTGTATTCCTTAAAAGATTCGTTGATTCAAGTGGTGACAAAGTTACTATGGTAATTGAGTTGTTGGTATTCATGCTATATTGTACATGGTTTTGGTTGAGAATGGCTGCTGAATTCTGAGATGTCATTACATCATACCATTGCTAGCAATGGTTTTTTTCCATGACAATATATAAAATCGAAGTATAGATTCCAAAGATTCTAGGTCTTCATTATGCAACAACTGTAAGAAAGCCCATACATACAACGCATATATTTAATCCCAGTGCAAATAAAAGGTACATTGATTTCAAGTTGGGAATTGCTTACAACTGTGACAAAGTTACCATGGTCATTGCTATATTGTAAATGGTTTTCGATGAGAATGCCGGCTGAATTCTCTGAGATGTCATTACATCATACCATTGCTAGAAATAGTTTTATTATTTTTTTATTTTTTATTTTCATGTCAGTTTAAATTTGAATTCAAAACTTGTAATATTTCAAAGGTTCTGGTTCTTCAATATTCATTGTGCAATTATTATAAGAAAGCCCAAATATACATCCGTTAGACTCTTATGATCTTGCGATTCGAGATAGACAAAATGAGTTAACTTGCTCTCAAACTCTTTTTTGAGTAATTCAAACTCAAAATCTGTAATATTTCAAAGGTTGTGGTTCTTCATCAGTCATTATGCAATTATTGTAAGAAGGCTTATACCTATGTAGTCATTGTTGCCAAATCCTCGAGTTAACTTTTAGACTCCTACGATTTTAGATAAACAAAATGAATTAACTCACTAACAACCTCTTTTTTTAGTAAACTCAGATAAACTTAATAAAATCATATAAACTTGATAAACTCATAAACTCTCGAATAAAAATGTTGGAACACTCTTAAAAAGAGCATCCAATCTTTTAAATTTTGATTATTACATATATTCTTGTATCAATAATGTTTGAAAGTCTAAACTGTTTTTAATAATTAGTGCTTAAATGTCTTTAAACTACAAAGTTCAATAGTTTGAGTAAAGTGTTCAAAGTATCATTATTTGAACATATCTACTAAAGTTGTGTTGTCCAAACAAAACATCCAACAAGAGAAGTCTCAAATGGACCATTAAGTCCTAAGGAGTATTTTTTTTATCTTTATCTTTTTTACCTAGTACATTTGAAGATGAACTGTACTCACTTTTTCACAGACCTTTATACTTTGACTAAGGAAATTTTAGAAAAATCTCTGACAAAACTTTGCCAACTGTCTTTGCTCTTGCATGTTCTCTACAATGAGAACATTCTCCTGCTTAGTTTTCATTACGTACACTTGTGTATCTTTTTTTCTCTCTTTGTCAGCTGTTGCTTAAAGTCTTTTTACTTCAATGATCATCTTTTTTAAGCAAAAGTATATATATCTAGAAAAGACCTCTTTCAAATAGGGTATTGAAAAAGAAAAGATAAAAAACAAGTGACAAGAAAATCAAAAGAGAAAATGAGTTTTTCCAAAAAGCAAGTTTGCGATCAAGTAGGAAAAAAACTAATACAAAAGAAAGATCACAAAAGAAAAGCATGACTAACGCACTAAAGAAAAAGAAGAGATCAAATTTATCATCTATATATATTTAGTTATGTTTTTAAGTCCTTTTGGACACTCTCTCTCTCTCTCTGATAGAAAGACTTTTTAAAACTCTGTTTTTATTATAGAACGTTTTAGCTTAAATTTTCTTGTAAATTCACTTTGTGAGTAAACCCCTTATTCACAACCTTGTTTTGTAAGCCTCGAGAACTAAGTTAAGAATATTTGAAGTCTTGCAATCATGGTTGTTGATTGTAAGTAGTTGGAAACCTGAAGAAGTAAAGAATACTTGTAAGTTAAGTTAACTTACTTAAATCCTTCAAGATAAAGGGACCAGACACAGCTCTGAGTTAGTATAAAGCCCTCTCTATGATCTTTCTATCCCTTTCCTGTTTATAACTTTACTATCTTTACTAAATTTGTTTTATCTTTTTGGATGCCTATATTGAAAGTGAGTTTTTGGATGCCTTTAGGAAAGTTTTTTGGATGATCTCTTTTAACTCTTTTTAAAACTCTCATCCTTTGTAAAAAAATGTTATCAAGTGCTTTGAAAAATTACACACACAATTCAAACTCTCTTCTTGTATTTTTACCTGTGGTACATCAAAATAGTAAGTCAACAAGTTTGAATTTAAATGTAATTTTTGTCTACCATTGATATGTAATAACCATATATTTTTCAAGTTCAAATGATTTAAATAAATTAACTTCTTTTTGAAATGTTTTCACTTTTCTAACTTATATTTTTATGACCTTATATATGATTTGGTCATTTTATGTAGTTTATATCACACTTTATTATTATGGTTACTATTTTTCTTTATTATAAAATTAAAATATTGAATCATTATTGTGTTAAAGTATTTTGTTAAGTGTATATGTCATCAATTTGTTTTTTAGTATTATATTTTATATTAAGCAAACTCATAAGTAAATTCTTATTAATAATGAGTTTGAGTCAACTCTAAATTTTACTTAAATTCTTGAATTTAAGCATCTTCCATACAATACATATATTACATCTCACTGCTAATAAAAAGAAGAAAAAAAATGAAAAGTTTCAATTAAACTTATTTGATTGTTCCGTGATGAAGTTGTTTGGTGCTATCATATATAATATATTGATATATTTGCATCTATCCATGAGTAAAAAAATAGAAATAAATTAAAATAATATATTGATATATTGTTCAAGGTTTTGTTAGGTATGTATGACTAATAGTGAAATCACTTTCCGTCCTTATCGATGAGTGAAATTTCAACTATCTTGCTAACAAGTCATTGCATACAAAGTGATAGCTTAAATACATACCGATTGTTCTGTCAATCTTCTGCTCTGTAATAAACGAAGTAAATTTTGGTCCTGGATATTTATTTTAGTAGTTATTTTTCTCGAGTTTGGATTATCTAAGGTACACGGTTCATTCTATAAAAGTACATGGTGGAATGAAAAGGTTAAAGAAGTTAAAAGTTTTTTCATAACCATATAATTTGTCATTAAAGTGCTTGTATTTCATAAAAAAAAAATCTTAATTAATGAATTTTCATCAATAACTATCAACTCCATATTTTACTCTAAAAGATGTAATGTGCATTATAAGTCTGTAATTGATCGCAACCCCTCTTTTAAAGTTAGGGTGTAGCTTTTACAGGTTGAAGCTTTAACACATTTGCCAGAAACTGAAGCATTATTGACACAGATATCATTCCTATCTAAGTTGCATATCCTCTTGTAACTATTTCTTACTATATATCAAAGGGTGGTGCGTATTACGTCGCTCCTTCGTGCACATGTGTAGGTGTTTATCGCACCCTATTCACGTGTCAAAATACTCAACCCATTAACTAAGCCTAGGTTCTACGTGTTTGTGGGCTTTGGTGACAAAACGGTTAGTTTGATAAAACAAAAATAAGGAGAGAGGAGGTGTATAGGTGGTTTGCTAAGTGAGAAATAGAAAAATATAGAAATAAAAAAGTGTGAATTGTACACTTTTTTATTTCTTTCCAAAACTGAGTAGAAATAAATAGTAGAGCAGTTAGGTAAATATTTTGCAGTGGCATTTTTGTGATAATTTTTATTCGCTACAATTTTTAATTTTGTGATATTTTTAAACAATTTTAGATATTTACGGGTTTTTAAAATAGTCGGTTTCTGATTTAATAATCGATTATCAAATTTGATAATTGATTATCATAATTATTTAAATTTTTATTTTAAAAATTAATTATTTTATTTAAATAAATAAATTATTTTTTTAAAACTAAACATTCTTATTTTTAATCTATTAATTAATTAAAATATAATTTTTTTATTTTTTTATTTTTTTATTTCTCTTCTACTAAACATATCTCTTTCTACCCTTTCTCACATATTTTCATTTACTTATTTATCTCTTCTTTATTTCTATATACTCTGTTTCTCACTTTTTTTTTCTCTTACTAAACAAAACGTAAATTTAAACGGTACATGTGTTTGTTATGCTTGACCTATTTAAAAGGATGGTCCACAACTCTAAAAACACTAAATCTGGAAGGTGTAAATGCCTGTTATTTTCGGTATTTAGGATATATACATTTCATGAATAAAAAAGAGAAACTTCAGAAAGAAGATAGAAACATTTGCACTTGAAATTCCATTACTAAAAGCAGGGGAAAAAATACTAACATTGCACACATATTTTACAAATAGCACACATGGTGTAGACTAGTGAGATTAATTTATACATTCATAAATTCTACACAAACTTGTGTATCTGAATTTATTTGGCTCCAACTCCACTTATAGGTGGGGCCAATTAAATTCACATAACAATGATTTATCAGTTTGCCGCAGAATGTGTCAAGAAAATTTAGGTTTAAAATCACACTACCAGTTATTTATCGTGGCCTACCACCCTATAGCTAGTTGTCACACTTGTAAACTAAGAGAGGCATCCAAAGTTGGGTTTCCCTCCATTTGAACACAAAGGCCCTCTTTGACCCTTATTGATTCCCTCTTATAAATATATCTACTCGAAACCCAAAGAAAAACCACCAAATTGACACTTGACATAACCAACAAAAACCCATAATAGTAGTCCAAGTGACAGTCATTCAAGTTGTCTCCTATCCAGCTTTTTTTGTCACCCCTTCCTGTTATTTTATCAACCATTGTCACTAAAAAACTGTTCAAGAAGTTCCCAAAACCGATTCCACTAGTGAAGAACGTGGTTCCAAGACTCTGCATGTCTTCAGGGGATTGATCATAGAAGAATTCTAGCAATCCAATGGCATTGAACACATCTGCTATCCCTATTAGAACATACTGAGGCATCAGCCAAAATATACTCATAGGGACAATATCTTTAGGACCAGCTGCATGGTTTCCTCTTATCACATGCATTCTTCTAACTTCTACTGCATAAGCAATTGCTATGGCTATGATCTGGATTGAAAATCCAATTCCAAGCCTTTGAAGCAATGTGATTCCCCTAGGGTGGCCAGTTTTCTGGCGCATGAATGGCACGAAAATCCGGTCATACATTGGCACTGAGAGAAGCATGGAGAGTGTCACAAAGCTTCCAAGAGAGGCTGATGGAATTTTAAAATGAGGACCAAGGTTTCTGTCCAAGGTGGTGCCTTGTTTCACAAAAAGAGTGTTGATTTGTGCCCAAATGGTGCTGGGAATCAGTGTCACTAGCCATATAAGGGCCATACCAAAAATAAGCTTAGCTCCTTCCACTTGAGTTACTGTCAATGGTGCTCTTGTGGAACCAGCACTTTCTTCTTTAATAGCAGCCTTGTCCAAAAACCTGAATACACAAGCTTTCAGTTTCTAACAAAATTGGTGTAAGAAAAAAACATTTCTCATTGTGTAGCAGTGGAATGTTCCAATCTTCTGCTAATGGATCCATTCTATGTGTCTCTCTATGCACCAAGAATGCAAATGGGGACGGTACCGTGTTTTGCATGCAATATGTGATAGCTATTGTTTGTAATAATTTGCAACAGTGGTGCATATGTGGTCACAACTGTGGAAAACAACTTGACTGAAAGATAGTGACTAGTCATGAAAGAGGGTCTCAAAGAAGAACGTGTGAACTGTTCACATGGAAGGAATTCAATGAGACGAATGACATAGTAGGCCCTGAATGCCTCACCCTTTTGCCTCAAATTGTGGGTTCCCTGTTTATGCACACAAAATTGTATAGAATGAATGAGACTCCCTTTGACTTTGACTGCCTCAGAGCCAAGAGATTAAAACGGGGAACATGGAATCTTTAGACATGGACCATTGTCTATATTCTCCATCAATTGATGAGTTGGGTAATGATGGAAAATGCCTTTCCGAGATGCTTCTTTACTGTGTATTATTACCCCACTAGGCCCAAGCTAAATGAGTCCCCTACCACTTATGACCAATTTATGCACAACAATCTTTAAAACATGGAAAATGTTAAGTGACCATGAAAATCAAACAAGATGATCTGTCATATACAATATCGTATATGGTGTCAATTTTTTATATTTAAATAATGAAATTATTAAAACATTGCCCCACTTATTTTGTACTCCCCCATCATGTCACCCAAAAAGTATAAACACCCATTTAATATTTTTCATTTCTCATTATTTCTATCTTCTTATCATATTATTATTTAACTGAAATTAAAGTGTAACCGCATTTGCTGACCTCAAAGTTGGAGTGTGATAGACTTGACGTTTGCCACTATTAACATAATGTTGGAGATCGTGCTCATAGAGATCGGAGGGGTTACTAGGGAGTTGGATTTTCCTATTCCTGAAGGCTGCAATGGGGACACGAATTATGTCCCTGGCAGGAGTATTGGTGGTCCTTACTTTGTGGCGATATATTGGTGTGCCTATATAGAAAATGACCAAAGATAATATGAGACCAGCCGTGGGGATCCCATAACCAAGTCCCCACCCCAAGTTCTCTTGAATGTAAACCAGCCCTAAAGTGGCAATCAAAGCACCCAAGAATGAGGTAAACATCCACCAGTTGAAGAAGGAGGCCTTTAGCTCTTTCTCATTGGGATTGAAGTCATCAAATTGGTCAGCACCAAATGTTGAGATGTTGGGCTTTGTTCCCCCAGCACCAATTGCCATTGTGTAAAGGGCTGTGTAAAAAAATGCTATTTGTGAGTTTGAAGCCTTGTTGCATATGCCATTGCTGCATTTTGGCCTCAAGCTCTTGAGTGACACAGCTACTGTCAGAAGAGTCATCCCCTGTCATCTCAAGTGGAACCAACTAGTGAGTGCATGAGGTGCTTTGATAAACAAATGTACATCACAAAAGTATTCAAAACAAATAAACATGGTTTCGAGTTTCAACCTACATGCATATGTACATGACATGATACAACATCATCATGCCGCAAAACTTAGGTAAAATTAAGTGACCAATATTTAGAATAACTGAGTGTCATGGGCATATTCTTACGTTATCAATCACATGGTAATTCAGCCTTCTAATATAATTGCATGCTTATCCATTTTTATAAATTGACACGTGGACATGCTTTGAAATGAATATTTCAAAAGAGAGATGAAACATACCAAAACCTTTCCCCCCAGCCCCCTATTTCTACCTCTTTTAAAAATTAAAATGAGAGAATCTCGCACAAAATATCATGTATTTTCCCCTTCATTATACAGTTACGTATCAATTCAAGGTTGAGGTGAGGCTGTAGCTTCATTGTGCGGCTATGTTATGAATCATAAATAATTGTCTTGAACTATTTTATGACAGTTAACAATCATATATGTCGCTCCACAAGTGCAAATAATAGAATTGAAGTCTTTGGCTGAGAGTAGGTAAAAGCAAACAGGTACTAAAAAAAGAGAGGAGTTTAATTTGGATTGATTGTTAATGTAAAAAATTTTAAACGGTTAATTAATTAGAAATTATCCAAAACATAAATTTAAAAATAATTATTATAAAAATTAAAATGTTTATCATACATAATAATTTATAATTAAATAACAGTATAGCAAATATTTATATTATTAGTTTATTTGTAAAAAAATAATGAGAAAATATTTTATATATTAATGGTAAATGATTAAATATGATAAATGAGTTGATTTTTTAAACGGAGAAATTATAAAGAATGAAAGGGTTGATTTGATATATATTTGAAAGAGAAAAGAGGTGGATTACCAAGACATAAACGAGAGATGAAAGAGTGAAAGTCCAGAAGCGACCCAAGTAAGAATCTGCTATGTAAGCCCCAAGAATTGGCGTTATCCAGACAGATCCTGACCAGTTATTAACATTCCTGACTGATGAAACAGTATCTTCATGTAGTTGGCTTGTAAGGTAATTCACTAAGTTGGATGCCACTCCATAGAAGGCCATCCTTTCAAATGCTTCATAGCCTGAAATAAAACTTAATTCATAATTAATTATATATATATATATCAATATAGATGGTAACTATAATGAACTCGACAAAAATAAGCATGCAATAAGAAATATTGAGAAAGAAAGAGTGTTGAGATGAGTGACTGACCAACGAGAAAAGCACAAGCCTTCCATTTTCCAGTTTTAGAAGAAAGAGAAGGGTGACCACGGAAATCAACAGTGCCATCTTGGGTATTATAATCTGCTTTGGCTTCTTCCATTACATAAAAAAGAGTAACGAAAACAAGAGCAATTAATAGATTATGAAAGATCGCTGCTAGAGAAAAGCGAGGTAGCTAGTGCCTATATATATACATTGTAAAAGCCTTCTTATAACATCAAGTCAAGTCTTTTCTATGCACACCCATCCATCACGGCATCCTTCAATTTTTTTCTTATTAATTTCTTCCTAATTTTACCAAAAATCTAAGACTTCTTATTCTACCAAAAAAAACAGAATTTTTTTTAAATAAGTAAGACTTTAATTTTTATATATTTTAAAATTTTATTATTAACTAATTAAAAATTATATTTATATTTAAAATAATAATAACAATAATAATAATAAAATATTAAACTTATTATATATAATTTATTAACGATTTTACATTGTGTGTTAAACTATTTACTCCTTAAAAAATAATGTATTATTGGCATTCAATTGTTTTTACAATAATAAATAATATATATTACTCACATCTTCCATGGTAAAGTTTAATTAAAAATATTAAAATAATAAAATATGTTAAATTATATTTATAAAATTTGCGGAGAAAATGTTATCTAAAAAAATCTAATGAAATATCAGATAAAACACACTTATAATAATTTAAATTTAATTAGAACGCTGATAGTGCGTTTTTTTAATAATTCACTTTTATATTATAAATTTGAATTATCATATCAAATTAGAGTGTTTTGGATGTTATTTTTTAATGAAAATATCTCTAGAAATTTCTTTTAAATGAGAGTATTTTTAAAAATTATTATCACGGAATCACATAATTTATTCTAATATTAAATATTTAATTTAATTTTTTATTTTTTATTTCTTTTAAATATACATGTTAATTTTACTTTTAAATTTAATTTGATTTAACAACTAGCTCAAAAAAATTCTTAAATATTTCAAATAATTTCTCTTTTATCTTTATTTGGGTATTTGATTTTTAATTGTTTATCTCTTTCTATTTTTTATTTTTAAGTTAAATTTTAATATTTTTAAATAAAAACTATTAATAATTAAAATAACTTTATATCACAATATATGCTATTTATTGTAAATTTAAAATATAATTTATATCTTCAAAAATACTTATTTATTGTAAATTTTAATTATAATATAATTTATATATTAAAAAGTATTTATTTATCATAAAATTTAATTATATAAAAAATCAACATTTATCTTTTTGTCGTGTACAAACTAAAATACTAGTTACTTTGAAAGTTATATTTAAAATGATTTTTAATTGATTCACACTATAAAAATCTTTATACTAACCATATAAATATATATAAATTATAATGGTAACGTGTAAGGATATTAATAATTATAAAATAATGAATAAAAATATAATTATTGATTACTTTGAAATGAATATTTTGACCATATTTTAACATGAAAATTCATACAACATTTTACAGTTATATTATAAATAAAATCTTAGTTATTATATTTAATATAAATCTTGAAAGTGTATTTAATAATTTATTTTAATTTTATACATAATATGTGAAATGGAAACCTTATGTAGGACACACACAATTTTTTAATTGAAATATTCAGTTGAGGTAGAGTTTATTTTAACATGTAAAAATTAATAAAATAAAAGAAAATATTAAAATTTGAATATTAAAAATCCAATTAAACTATATATTCTAAATATTATATTTACTTAACTATCAATATCTCAAAGTATTTTTTTCTTAAGATATTAATTAATTTACTTAGAAATATAAATATGAAAAATGATAGTAACACTATATAACATGGTATCTCTCTAAATACTCTTTCTATTATTAACTAGGATTGATTGATCCACTGATTATATATATATATATATCAAATGTATAGATGATATATATGCATTTAATCCTTATTTCTCCATTTTTGTATTCATTTTAGTGTATTTGAGCATATTTTCTTAGTAAATTGTATATTTTTTTAGTTCATATTATTATTTTTGTTACAGTCGGCCTTATGGCGGTCGGGTTTATCTCGGCCGGCCACAGGGACAGACGAACATAATGGACACCCAGCCGCTACGAAAAGTAGATGGAGTAACCGTCAGTTTGTTGATTAGACTGCGGGGGTCAATCAGCATTTATTGTACCTCGAGCAAACAACCTAGATAATGGGTTGTGACATCATTCTGGGGATGTGGTGGAAAAGAAGTATAAAAATAGGAGAACACAAGGGAAGACACATCTGAATTCTGACCAGAACATTGGCGCCCACCGTGGGGCCCCTGGTAAAACTAATCCCACCACCATAAGGAGCAGCACCACCAACGACGACGACAACATGCCAATAACAAGAAACCAAGCCAGCTCAACCAATGAAGGAGAAGAAGACACGTTACAGAGACTGTTGAGGATGGTGACACAGCTGCAGATTCGAAGCGAGGAGCAATCCAGGCTGAGCGCTGAAGCGGAAATTAGATACAAGATGGCGGAGCAAAGGCATGCAGAGGCGATGAAGATGGCGAAACAGAGAGAGGAGGGACTTAGGAGGCAGATGGCAAACATGCAACCTAGGGAGGAGCAACAGCCAGAAGGAAGGAGAGAGCACTTGGCGCAACCTCTATAGAGACAACCCTTCTGTGAGGAAGTGGATAACACTCACATCCCACCTCACTTCAGGGAGATATCAGTGGATCCCTTTGACGGAACGCAGGACCCCCATGCACACGTACAAGCGTTCCAAACGCAGATGTATATAAGTGGGGGCGACGACATGCTGAGTTGCAAGCTGTTCCCAGAAACGCTAAGAGGAGTAGCATTACAGTGGCTCATGAATTTGCCACCTAGATCGATAAGCACCTTCAACGATCTAGCTGGTATGTTTTTGTCTCAGTTTGCGGCCAACAAACCGAAGCGCTTGGAAGTGGCCGATTTGTTCGACATCAGGCAAGCAGGGGGAGAAAGCCTAAAGAGCTACATGGCACGCTTCAACGATGCCACTGTAAGAGTCAATGATCCTGACCAGAAGTTCTTTGTCAAGGCCTTTCGAAAAGGGCTGAGAATAGGTCCCTTCAAATGACGCCTTGGCCCTTCGCCCAAAACCTACGAACATGGAGGAAATCCGTCTGAGAGCGGAGAAGCATATAGAGATGGAGGAAAATCGCCGGGAGAAGAGAGGAGCCGAACAAGTCAGTAGGGAAGGCCGGCCGAGATCAACGAACAGGCAACGGCCATTACTCATAGGGGGAAGAGACCCTCCTCGCAGGCCCGAGGTAGAGATGAGATCAGAACCACATGTTAAGTTTACCCCTCTAAAGGAAAAGAAGGCCCATATCCTGAGAAATATCTGCCATGCAAGACTACTAAGTTTCCCTCAGGTGGTAGGGGGGAAGCAGCTGGGAAAAAACAGAAGAGAATGGTGTGATTTCCACAGAGCGGTCGGCCACTCGACCGAGGAGTGCTGGACACTGGGTTCCCAGATTGAAGGCTTGATTCAACAGGGAAAGTTGGGGCATTACGTATTAAAGGAAGGAGGAGAAAGAGGCGTCAGGAGGGGAGAGTCAAGTAGAAACGACGGACAAGAGAGGAAGAACAGGGACGGAAACGGCCGGTCCAGATCACCTCGGCCAGCCCACTTCCGCGGAACTATCGCAACTATTTCGGGCGGTGAAGAGCGAGATAATAGAGGGTATCATCGACGGGATGGCCAGAGCAGCCAATCCTACCAAATCCTAACAGGGGCCAATCTCACCCCTTTGGGAAGTAGAAGCAAAGGATGTACGATCAGCTTTGGAGAGGAGGACCGCAAATATGAGCAAGTGGGAGATGAGCCGATGGTAATATCGGTGGCAGCAGAAGGCTTCAAGGTAGAGAGAGTCCTGATTGATCAAGGAAGCTCCGCTAACATCCTGTACGGATCTACCTACAGAAAGCTGGGGCTCTTAGGTTTGAGAGAGGTGTCGGGCTACCTGTATGGCTTCTCGGGAGAGAGAGTACCGATAAAGGGAACAGTGGAAATGGAGACCACCTTTGGAGAGGGGAGCAATGCAAGAAAAATACCAGTGGTATTCACGGTAATTGAGGTGGAGGCTTCCTATAACATTATTATAGGAAGGCCGGCTTTAAACCAGTTAAATGCAGTGGTATCAACCTACCATTTATGCATGAAGTATCCGACGTCGAGGGGAGTGGGGGTCATATGGGCGGACTCGAAAATTGCAAGGAGATGCTACCAGGACAGTTTGGAGGTGGGGCAGAGAAGGACGGCAGTAAACTCTTTGAGTCTGGAGCTAGACCCAAGGTGTCATGAAGAACGCGAGAGGCCGCTCCCAATGGAAAAGCTTAAGGAAGTACAGGTGGGTCCCTTAAGGAGCATGAAGACGAAAATCGGCACTGTCATGACCGAAGAACAGGAGGTGGAGCTAGTGCGATGCCTGCAGCAGAATAGCGATATATTCGCTTGGTCACCCTAGGATATGCCAGGGATAGACCCAAACTTTATGACTCATAAACTGTCGGTGTCAGAAGGAGCACGGCCGGTGGTGCAAAGGAAAAGAAAGCATGGAGAAGAAAAGAGGAAGGCCATTAAGGAGGAAACAGAGAAGTTGTTAAAAGCTGGATTCATACGAGAAGTTAGATACCCAGAATGGCTGGCCAACGTCGTCATGGTACGCAAAGCCAATGGGAAATGGAGAATGTGTACGAATTATACTGACTTGAATAAGGTATGTCCAAAAGATCCATATTCCCTCCCTAGTATAGACAGGCTGGTAGACAACGTGTCCGGGTACGAATTCTTAAGTTTTATGGATGCGTATTCCGGGTATAATCAGATAAGGATGCACCCAAGAGATGAGGAGAAAACCGCCTTTATCACGGACGGCGGAGCCTTCTGTTATAAAGTAATGCCGTTCGGATTAAAAAACGCTAGGGCCACATATCAGAGATTAATGGATAAAATCTTCAAGGAGGTCATTGGCCAGGACATAGAGGTATATGTGGATGACATGGTGGCCAAATCGGAAGGAGATTGAAATCATTGTGAAACGCTGAAGCGAGTGTTCAGAATCTTGAGACATCATCAACTTAGGTTGAATCCTGAAAAATGCTCGTTTGGGGTGCAGGCAGGAAGGTTCCTGGGCTATATGCTTACGGAGAGAGGAATTGAAGCAAACCCAGATAAGTGTAGGGTGGTCATAAATATGCGAAGCCCTCGAAGTGTAAAAGAGGTACAGCAGTTAATGGGGAAGGTAGTAGCACTGTCGCGGTTCATATCAAGGGTCTCCGACATTGCCACACCTGTGCTAAACACGCTCAAGAAGGGAAAGAACTTCAACTGGACCTCGCAATGCGAAGAAGCTTTCTTACGGCTGAAAGCCATGTTAACTACCCCTCCAATCTTAATAAGACCGGAGATCGATCGGCCACTTCATTTGTATATATCGGTCACGGAGACCGCGATTAGCGCAGTTTTAATTCAAGAAAAAGAGAAGGAACAGCGTCCCGTGTATTTTATCAGCAAGACCTTACAAGGTCCGGAAACGAGGTATCAGAAAATTGAAAAGGGAGCACTGGCCCTGGTGATAGCCTCCCGAAGGTTACGCCCTTATTTCCAAAGCTTCAGTATTATAGTACGTACGGACATGCCAATTCAGCAAGTACTAAGGAAGCCAGATTTGGCAGGAAGGATGGTGGCCTGGAGCGTACAACTATCTGAATTTGATATATCCTTTGAAAAGAGAGGACCAATAAAGGCTCAAGCGCTGGCCGATTTCATCACGGAGCTCAATGCAGAACAAGAATTGGCTAAAGGAGAATGGTATTTGTCTGTAGATGGGTCGTCCAACCAGACGGGAAGCGGAGCCGGGGTGATTTTAGAAGGCCCGAATGGAATACTTGTAGAACAAAGCTTGCACTTCGACTTCAAAGCAAGCAACAACCAGGCCGAATATGAGGCACTTTTGGCGGGCATGAAACTGACCTTGGAAATAGAAGCTAAGAGACTGGTTGCAAAAAGTGATTCCAAGCTGATCACAGGGCAAGTAAATGGGAAATATCAGGCCAAAGACCCGAGGTTGGCTAAATACAGAGAGAGGGCGAAAGCAATGGCGGCTTTGTTTGAAAGCTTCAAGCTTCTACATGTACCCAGGGACCAGAACGAGAGAGCCAATCTGTTAGCCAAATTAGCTAGTACCAGGAGAGGATTACAGCGGTCGGTTATACACGAGAACATAAATACCCCAACCATTGAAAAACCAGAGGTTCGATTAAGCAACGAGCAGAGAAGGCAACGTGGGTGGACCCATTGGTGGAGTATCTGAGAGAAGGAAGATTGCTCGCTGACTCGGGTCAAGCCAATAAAATACGAAAGGAAGCACCCAGGTACACTCTGATAGAGCGACAGTTATATAGACGAGGCTTCTCTTCTCCCTGCTCAAATGCATTGGTCGGATGAGGCAGAATACGTAATCAAGGAGGTACATGAAGGCGTTCTGGAACACATATGGGTGGTAGAGCATTGGCGGGAAAAATAGCAAAAAAGCAGGCTATTATTGGCCTCCCTAAAAACCGATTGCATGGACTATGTAAAGAGATGTGACACTTGCCAAAGGTTCATGAGATAGTAACCACCCCACAGAACGAATGCATACCATAATGTCCCCGCCAGCCTTTCCATAAATGGGGAATAGATATTCTTGGACCATTTCCCTACGCACCGGGTCAACTCAAGTTTCGATGGTGGGCTGTAGACTATTTCACCAAATGGGTGGAGGCAGAGCCAACGGCGACAATCAACTGCGAAAGGGGTGAAGAGATTCATATGGAAGAAAATCATATCTTAGGTTCGACTGCCCGGCCGAGATAGTCTCGGACAATGGTACCCAATTTGCGTCCTCGGCAACCGCCAAATTCTGTCAAGAACTGCATATTAGACAGTCTTTCACATCGGTTGAACACTCTCAGGCGAATGGCCAAGCAGAGGCAGCCAACAGGGTCATCCTCAGGGGCCTGCGAAGAAGACTCGAAGAAGCCAAAGGAAGGTGGGTAGAGGAATTACCGCCGTCTTATGGTCCTACCACACCACCCCACACTCCACAATGGCGAAACCCCCATTCAACAGCGTATGGATCAGAAGCAGTCATACCAGTCGAAATAGGGGAACTCTCCCCTAGGACGGCTCTATTTGACCCAACAACCAATGAGGAGGAACTAAGAATGAATTTGGACTTGCTGCAGGAAACGAGAGAAATAGCGCACATAAAGGAATACGCAGTCAAGGCGAGGGCTGCAAAGAGATACAACAGGAAGACAATACCCAGAGACTTTCAAGAAGGAGACCTCGTGCTGAAAAGAATAACTATGACGGCAGAAAAGAACAAATTGACACCTCATTGGGAAGGGCCGTATAGAGTGGCTGAAAGGGTAGGAAGAGGAGCTTATCGGTTGGAGCACTTGGAGGGCCGAGAAATACCACGCACTTGGAATGCTAACAATTTGAGAAGGTATTTCAGTTGAAATGAATAGTAAGCACCTGAACGTAACATGCCTATACTGTTAGAATTACGATATGTATGCACATGTAATTCGGCTTGAACACTGCCAATTATGTTAATATAATGGTTGAAGTGGTACATCAGTAAAGCAGGTTTCAATGAATGAAGTTAAAGCTACAAACCCAAAACGGGCGGTCCAGGAGGCCGACCCGGGGTCTTTCTGCGAATGAATGAAGTTAAAGCTACAAACCCAAAACGGGCGGTCCAGGAGGCCGACCCGGGGTCTTTCTGCAAATGAATGAAGTTAAAGCTACAAACCCACAACGGGCGGTCCAGGAGGCCGACCCGGGGTCTTTCTGCGAATAAATGAAGATTAACCTACAAACCCATATAACGGGCGGCCCAAGAGACCGACCCGGGGTATAACGCCAACGAGTAAAAACGAAGTCCATGAAAACAAAACGGCCAACCCAATTCCAAAACTTCAACATAGGAACCAAAATACATCAAGCATAAACACAAAAGCCGCGATGGCACGTAGCGAAATTAAATGCAACAAAATTAAAGGCGCGTGATAAGACAAGAAAAGGTAAACGGATGATTAATTAAACCAAAACAACGTCAACAACGGTTTGGGGTCTATTACAAAGCGAAAATACGAAGACAACAACATAATTTATTCAGAACCAGGAGAACTGGGTGGAGAAGGAGCCATCACCAATTGACCGTCGATGATGTCTTTGAAGGGATCAGCCTCGGAAGTATCAATAGAAGGGTGGAGAAATTGAACTTGTTCAAGGGCTTTGGCAAACCCTGCCTCAAATTGCTCAACAACGTCTCCACCCAACTTAGCCATAGCTTCCTCTTGTTCCTCCATCTTCCGCGCTTGACTCTCAATCGTCCGGTTCAAAGTGGCGACGGTTTGCTCCAAGTGCTGAATGGTCTCCTACTGGGACGAAAGATCCTCAGAAGCCTGCTTCAGAGAGGAGTCAGAAGAAGCCAGTTCCTTCCGAAGGTTTGCTAGGGCCAACTCAAGTTTTTCATTTCTACGTCCAAATCCCAATTGGTCGATTGCAAGTCTTTATTCTTGACCACGGTCCTCTTCAGATCTTCTTCAAGACTGGCCGTGGCCGACCGATATGAGTTAATCTTTATTTCTTGTTCGGCATAATTTTTGGACAGTTGAAGGAAATCGGCTCCGATTTGGGCCGCACGTTCCTCCGAAGCACGGTTACGGTACGCCAACCTTCCAAACTCCTTCTCAGCAACTCTGGCCATTAGCATGCAAGTGCCAACGACGCCAAGCTGCCGTACCCTCACATCATCGGCCCGAGATAAACTTAGGTCCACGGCTCGACCTAGCAAAGGAGGCGGTCCCCTGGCCGGGAAGGTAGAAGGTAGCCCCATCAGCTGAGACTCCAGTTGCGGATAAGGCGAAGGATGAGCTGCTTCTTCGACTTCCACCCTTTCAGAAGTAGGCTCATTCACCGCCACAGAACCTTCCACATGACGGCGCTTAGCGGGCCGTTCTTCTTCGACCACCTCGGCCGGCTCCTCCTCACCCCCATGAGGCCGGCTGTCGAATCTTATGGGAGAGTCAGTCACAGCTTCCCGGTTACCTTCAATAGGGGCTTCGGGAGCAGCACTTTCCACAACCACTAAGGAGGCCGTATCCGAAGAAGCCTCCATGGTCGTTTGGGGGAAGGGAAGCTCAGCAGCAGCTAAAGGCTCGGCTTCGACGGCCGGCTTCTTTCCTTTCGCGGCCCTCTCGGCCGCCTTTTTCTTCAAGGCAAGAAGAACCTTTGAAGAATAGTCTGCAAACAAAAGAAATAAATGCTAGGCTAACAGTGAGAAATAAAGACACATTCCGGAGAAAGATGACCACTCACCATCGCCCTTGATAATCTTTGCACTGGGCAACAGCGGAAGATCGCTTAACTCCCTGATAAAACCCTTTTCCCAGCTCTCAAGATCACCCAGGCTGACTGTGATGGAGACAGCAGGCTGGTGGGTCCAGTGCAAGGGAAAGAACGGCCGCCCTTCATTATCTACTAACAGATTAGGGCTGACGTCCCCGGGAGTCACCCTGAAGAATTGCGTCTTAAATTTTTTATAACTCTGCAGGAAAGGAATGAACAGCTTGCGCTTAGGCCGGCTGCAGAGTGACAGCCATCCCACCCTCTCAGTCTTCTTCACGGAATAGAACCAGAAGAAAACGCCCAATGATGGGGCTCTCCCAAGATCTTCACAAAGAAGTTCAAAGGCATGAACGTAAGCCCATCCATTCGGGTGAAGTTGGGTGGGCGCGACGTTGAGGGCTTGTAGCACGGCCCGTTCGAAATGACTAAATGGGAGTCTCACTCCCAATTTAGAATGGAAGGTGTCATATAGATAGAAGAACGGCCTTTCATCAGTCGAGCAGCCAATGTTCACGGTCTCTCCAGCACGGCAAGGAGAAACACGAACAGACCAAGGGCCCTGTTGGCATATCGCCTTAGCCATACCCAGAAGAGAACTGGAGCAGTTCAAATGAGAGAACGTTTTCTTCACCTCATCATCTACCCAAGCATAGGGTTCATCTGCCTTGACGTCTTGAGTGTCATCACGGTACCAAATCTCGAAGGGGTAGGTGTTCGAAGAACCTGAATCGGAGTCCGAAGGCTCACCTCCAGGGGTCCCAGGACTCCTACTGGGGGCTACCTCAGCAGGAGACTGGTCTCCTTGAATGGAGGGGCCAGGTGCATCCTCGAAGAGGTTCCCTGTAGATAAAGAAGCAAGGGTCAGAAACAGACCCTGGCTGATAAACCCACACAGAACAAAGAAGGTGAAGTCGCAAGAATGGAATAAACCAACATAGCGGCAAAGAAGTTACCTTTGGGTGCCATGGAGATGCAAAGGCAGGGATGAATAAGCGAAGACGGCAAACGCAATACGAGAAGCAGGAAAGCCGGAAGAGAAAGGCGAGAAAACTGATAGGAAATGATATGTCAAAAACCCTAAGAAATGCGAATGAAGGGAACGCGCCTCGGGAAGACGCGACTTAATATCGGGAAGATACATTCTGATGATTACTGCAATTAATGAGGACAGAGGCGCGAAAATTCGAAAGAGGCGAAACGACACCCGTGAATCAAAACGGCACCAAACAAAACAAGCCCGCCACAAGCCAGACTCTTGTTGCAAACATTAGTATAGACTATGTGTGCAAGGGGCTAATGTTAGGTCGGCCTTATGGCGGTCGGGTTTATCTCGGCCGGCCACAAGGACGGACGAACATAATGGACACCCAGCCGCTACGAAAAGTAGATGGAGTAACCGTCAGTTTGTTGATTAGACTGCGGGGGTCAATCAGCATTTATTGTACCTCGAGCAAACAACCTAGATAATGGGTTGTGACATCATTCTGGGGATGTGGTGGAAAAGAAGTATAAAAATAGGAGAACACAAAGGAAGACACATCTGAACTGACCAGAACAATTTTCTATTTATTTTGTATGTTGCTCTCAAAGAAGGTGAAGGCCAATTGAAATCAACCGGAGGGGAAAAAATCGGAAGCTAGAGATAACTGCATCTCCTTATGGAATGCAAAACATTAATCTGCGGTGTATCGAGAAAATTAATTAGGAATTTTGGATAATTTATATTTTATTTTGTTTTTTGAGTTTTTATTATTAAGAACCTTTTATGTTTTATTGTATTTGGCCCCACTGTAGGAGACTGTTTTTTCTATTATATTTTAGGCTTGCTTTAGAATCCACACTTATAAATAAAGTTTAGAAAGACTTGTAAGTGACTTTTGTCATTCTCACGATCTCTTATGATGCATATGTCAGTTTTCTCTCTACTTTCTTTCCTAGCTTTGTATTTTCATGCCTCTACATGAGAAGTTCAACATCTTTTCTAATTTGTTATTTAAGTTTAGTTTTTCATGGATGGTAAGGTTTATATTCTACACTATTTTTATGATAAAAATTGTTTTATTGACCGTGAAAAAGTAATTTTTTTATTAAATATATTTTTAACTGTTCTCGTAAAATAAGTTAATTTTAATTTTAGTTCATGTAAATTTTTTTATCAATTTTTATCTCTCTAAATTTGTAATGACTAATTTTAGTCTCTATAAAATGAGTAAATTTTAATTTTGGTTCTTGTAAAATATTTTTATTTAATTTTTATCCTCTAAAATTTTAAATAACTATTTTTAGTCTATAATTTTTATTTTAAAATAGATAAATAACGTCTATTTTAGGGATTAAATTTTTTTTAAAAATATCATAGGTTAACCTGATACCACATATACTAGTGTGTATAATTTGATTATCATCTAACTTTCGATTAAACTTACATGTAATTAACAAATGTTACGTAATAGTAATTACCAATAATAATTATCAAAAACAGTTATTTAAATTTTAGAAGTATGAAAATTAATTAAAAATTTTTATAAAAACTAAAATAAAAATTCTAAGCCTTATAAATACTGCTTAATTAAACTGAGCATGTGCGTTTGTTGACTATAATTAATTTTTTATAATCTAATACTACTAGTAGAATAGAACTTAAAAACTCGTTTAGATTTTTTTATTAATAAGAAAGTAATCAACAAGTTTATTTTCATTACCCCAACTTATCATAATGTAATAACTATTCGACAAGTGACACATTTCAAAGTAAATTGGAGATACTTAGTGGGAGATTGTGTAGATTTAATTTGCCCTCAACCGGATCAAGACAATAAAATGCTTACTAAATTCAAAATATGCATATTTAGTATTTTGTTCAAGAAAGGTTAATATTACTTTTTGATTTTTTTATTAATTAAAATTTATTAAAAATTATAATTTTAAGTGAGTCTTACTTCGTAATTAATAAGTACCTATCTTTATTTCATTAATTTTAATAAATTTTAAACAATAATAAAATGTTACTAGAACTTCTCTATTTATATTGTTGCTAACTATAATGTGAATGACTAATTTATTAAATTTCTAAATAGAAAAAAGATAAAAAAATATTATTATTGAAAAACTCAATTGAATCATCGTTATTTAATTATATTATAGTTTTTCTATATAATTAATGTATAATTTTGTCTCTTCATTCTTTAACAGCGACTATAGAATCTAATCCTTGTGTCATTTTTACTTTACAAAATATCTTCAATTCTTTATTTTTATTCAAACCACACTAGTATAAAAAAGTCTTTAATTAAGATAGGTTATTTTTGTGATTTTAGATTGGTTCCATGCGTGAGGACGTGGCATCAACCAATATAAAAAGTTGATATTTTTTAGATCGTTATAGTTACAAGTAATTTTTATTTTGACAATACTAGCTACAATTATTGTCTCCCCAATAATACAATGCATTCCAATACGAAAACTGCAAATACAAATCCAGCATAAAATAATCAAACTACACAAAACATTTCTTTTTTCCTCATTTCTCTTATTACAAACCCTTACCTATTTTTTTCATAAAACATTATTATCCTTTAATTTTTAGGGAAGACTACATGTATTATCTATTAAATAAAATTATGTTCGAATTTAATATCTACAACAATTTGTTTGGTTTAAATATTTAATACAACTAAGTATCATAGACTCGTACTGGTCTTTATTTTGAATCATGTTCAGCTGTACTAATCATCTTTTCCGATTCTCACGTACCCGATTCTTGTCATCTGCTTCAAAATATTCTTAATTTCTTGTGCCAATTCCTCTTACACCATTTTGTTTTTCTTGTACGAAATTATTCCCTTTCTCTTTCTGTCATACTCCAAATCGGTCCGGCCCAGTTAACATGGGCCAAAACCCCAGAGTCAACCTCGGGTCAACCCGGACCTCCACCTTGACCCAATCAAACCTAAACCAAATCCTCAGGAGAATCTCAGCCGAGACCGAGTCAACGATTTTTCCCAGCCGTATCAGAATCTTAACCGATCCGGATCCTCAGGAGAATCTCAGCCGAGACCGAGTCAACGATTTTTCCCATCCGTATCAGAATCTTAACCGATCCGGGATCCTCGGGTGAACCTCATCCGAGACCAGAGTCAACAAGTTATCCAATTCATATCGAATCTCAACCAACCCTTGGGATCCTCGGGGAGAATCTCAACGTAGACCGAGTCCACGAGCCTTCAATCCTTATCGAATCTCAACCGATTCGAGTCCATATCCTGGATCTCAATTAAGACCAAGTGAATCTAGCCAAAGCCACACCTCAAAGATATTAGAACCTCAACCACCTACGACTTTCGGTTATCAAACCCGATAATAACCTCCGCCCAAAGGAAGTCACAACCGGCCTATAAAACCCTTGCCACGGCGTGAGAAAGGGAGGAGGAATCGCAAGAAAGACAAAGAAAGGAGGAAAACTCGACGATCGCTAAAGATAGGAAGAAGCGCCCCAAGTCCAGATCGAGAGGCAAGTCAAGTATCGATCATTTAACGAGGCTCGCCCACTCACTTCGACGTCCAGGTTGGTCGACTTCCCCTTCTCCTCTTAAGTAGTTTAATATAATCTGTATTATCAAGCATGAGTCTCCCCTGAACCCCACCTAGCCTGATATATGCCGACCCGGAATGGAACCTAAACCCCTATCCTAGGCCGAGTACGTCTCGGCCTGAATCCTCAAACCGAGCCCGACTCGGCAAATACGACGAGGTCCAGCTCAACCTAACCTTTACTTACCTAAACGCCAGAACTACGTAGACTTTGAACCCTCTGCAGCCGAGGTACATAGGCCTAGAGGGCACACCTCTATCAAGTCAATGACCCCACACCCTACAACCGCCAGCCCAAAACGTAAGAACTCAAGAACACCACCCATATACAAACACCATCCCTCTCCTATACAGCTAACCTAGGGTAACTATCGAGTGATAGACACGCCGTGGGCCCCTCAGATCCCTCTTGCATGTAACCAACTCCCGAACCCATAACTCGACGACGGACCCGCCTTTCCTTAGGTTTTCCTAGGTTCCAGAAAAACTTAGGTGGCGACTCCAGATAGCCGAGAGGCACTCGGCTGAGATATACAAAGAGAGTCGGTTATCCGTCGTGACCTCAGGTTGCGACACTTTCCCTCATGTCTCGCGTACACACGAGTATGAATATATGATTTAGTTAGTATTTTAGTACGTGTATTTATAGAATATATATTTATATTATATAATTAAATTTATAAAAATTATTATTTTTAATATATAATTTATATTATAAAAAATATTTTAAATATATAAATTATTTTAAAATTTAGAATGAATAATTTAAATTATGATATAAGAACATTTTAACTATTAATATTTAAAAAATTGTGTAAATTTAATATAGAGATCGATAGAGTTAGAAGAAATGGATGATTATGAAAAATAACTATATAAATAAAGATTTAAAGGATGATGATTTGATATGATTAAAAAGTTTTTTTTATATAATTTGAAATACACATTAAAAAAGAGAGAGAGAGAATATTTGAATGTCTAATGAAAAGAGTGAGAAGAGTGTTGAATTTTGATTTATAACAGTGGAGTAGATATACAAAATAAATAAATAAATATATATATATATATATATATATATATATATATATATATATATATATATATATATATATATATATAAAAAGGAAAATATGAGATTAGACAAGTAATATGATATAAATTAGAAATAGATAAAAATAAAAATAATTATAAAATATATTATAAAAATTTATTATACATGTATTATTACAAATACACATATATTCTATATTTTGCGAGCATTTTTAAGTAATTTATAGTTTTATTACTAATTGAAAATTTTATTTGATCTTATTAATTGTATTTAGTAAACAAGTTTTTTTTTAATAATTTCACTGACTTTAGTGTTTTTTTTAGACACTATTTTAAGTAGTATTTTTTTTTTAAGATTCTATCTTTCGTCTTATTATATTTTATTTTTCTATCCTTAAAATATTTATTAAATTTTCTTTTTAAGTTTTTTACATAAGGTAAAATTTTATTATTATTTTTTTCTCTTCTTCCTTTAATTAATAACAGAGATTTATTTTATTTTTGTTATTATTTTTAAATTATTTTATATTAAAGTATTTATTTTAATTATTACAATATTTATTTTGTTATTTTAATATTAACCTTCAAGACATTGATATTGATAGATAATAAATTTATTTTATTTTTTTATTATTTTTAAATATATTTGTATATTATACTATTTTTTAAAATCGTTATACTTTTATATTATTTTATTATTTCGACATTATACTTTTAAATTTTTTAACTATTATACCAATCACCATAATAAAATTACGAGTCTACTTAAGTGTATGTTATTTTTATTTTATTGTAAATTTGATTAAAAATACATTAAGATATACAATAAAATTAATAATAAAATATACAATATAAAAAATTGAAACTAAGAAATATAATTAAATTAATTGATCTATAAATAAAAATTTTCAAGAATTTAAAATTAATTAAAAAACAAATTATAAATATCCAAATATATTTGTATTAATAAAATATATTTAAAATTTATATAAAATATCATATAAATATATTTATTTCTATCATTTTATATTTAACAAATACAACAATAATTAATTTTACTAAATATTTATAAAATTAATAAGTTAATATAATAACTTTCCATCATAAGTTATCACCTTTCAATTACAAACTACTTATTTTAGCTATCAACTATTTTTTTCAGGACTATTTTTCCGGTTTCAACTTATTTTATCAAACATAGTATATAATTAACTCACGTATAAGTAGCGGGGAATAGAAATAACTTTGGAAGTGGTATGTAAAGAGTCTATGAGTTCACTCATATAAGCCCTAACATATGACACTTGTTTATTATAAAAGTTAGATTAATTTTTTTAAAGTCTACTTAAATAAAGAGGTTGGACATTAAGTCAAATAAAAAGTTCGTTACTATGAATAAGTCAATATGTTTAAATATAATAATAATAATTTTTTTTCTAAAAGAATAATATTTGTATCGATAGATTTATTAACTTTGCTATCTATTCTATTTTGTAACCTTCTTAATTATACTAATAAACTTTTTTAACTTATTTATATTGATAGGTCTATTTATCTTTTGGGTTAGAGATAATAAAATAGACTTGGCGTGATAAATTAATTGGACTAAAAAAATTGTTACAAATAAAAATGAGTCAAATAGTGAAGTTCATTAAGTTCCAAAAAGAAGTTGGCTCGAAATAAATTGATCCTATTTGGTCTAATATTTCTTTAAAAAAATTTTAAAGAAATTTTGGTATTTTTAAGTAATAAAAGAAACTATGTCCAAATTGACTTAACCCAATGGACTATCATACCAAGTTAAGCTAACAAAATCTTAACTCATGAAAATCGAGATAAATTGGGTTAATCAATTTTTTTTCTTTAACCCACTAAATTGAGTTAACCCATTTACCACCTCTATCTTAGGTTGATAAGCTCGTTGTTTATAAAGTTTATTACAAAATAAGTTATTAAAAAAACTTTGAAATTCGATAAAACTTTTAAATGAGTTAGTTAAACCTAAAAGAATAACCTACAACAAGTATATAACTAAACTCAAGTCTTCTATCAAGAATAATTCAGGCTAAAATCTTACAAATTTAATCTATCATTGCCTACTTTTACTTTTGAACACAGGTAATATAATACAATATTTTATGACCATGCAAATTTGTTTAACAGGAATATTTTCAAATTTTATATAATAATTGCATGTAATGTTGATATTAGTAATTATAGTAAATTAATTAATTAATAAAAAGTTGTTCTAACTTAATGATATATATGGAGTTTGAACGTTAAAAATATGATTGCATTAAAACTTATTAGAGAACTTTATTTCCTTTGACAGTCATATTTAACTCAAACTCAAATAATATAAATCAACATGTAAAATCTATCCCATTTAATTAGTTGAATATGATGCTAGCTAGTTGAAGAAGATACAAGAGTTAAGAAAGTTATAATATCCTTTTCGAATTCTATAAATAAAAATAAATAAATATAAATCAAACTAAAAAAATATCCGATGTTGTACTTCATTGACTCAATTAAGCATTGACTAAAATTCGAAAATCTGCAACCACAAATTGAGTAGAAGTGCCCCTTTCCCACTCCATATAAGCACAAACAGGTTTGGTTGCCACATCAGCTCCATCCTCGATCGGGCATTTCGGTTTCTCAGGTATAGGGTACACTTTTGCACCGACCCATATTAGGATTACATTATTGGGATAATATCATATACCACACCTCGAGGATCTTTGACTGAACTTTTCGTCCTTTGCAAACTATAAATTACATATTAATTATCTGTTCGGTAATGTTTGGTAGATATTTATTTGCCCATCAACATTTTGAGAGAGAGAAAGAAATAGAATAAATATTAGTAACAATGTAATAGGTAATATAATATAATGCCATAAGAAAAGAGAAATAAACAGAGATAAATAGTGTTAAATGAGTGTTTATAGTAAAGGAATATTTATGTATCATTACGTGTTTCACTATTTTAATGTTATAAAATTATTATTATATATAACTAGGAAAAGTGAGGTTTCTACATTTTTTTAAAAATAAAATAAAGAGTGAAAAAAAGGAAGTTAAATAACAAATATATATGAATGTGTAGTTAAAGAATAAAACTTTAGTTATAATACTAAGAAAGTGATATCGGCTATTCGTGCAGAAGCAAAGTGAAGATCAAAAGAAATTATTATTATTATATATTGTTATAGGTATTATATATATATAATTAATATTTTTTATTTATTCCTATTTTTTATATACATGCATCTCAAACATATTTTAAATTAAAGAAGATAAATTTTTGTTGTCACAATTATGATCATAAAATATTTTCTTTAAACTAATCTGTTTCTTTTCTTAATAATATGTTTTTCAACTTCAGTTAACTTAGAATTTTTTTTAAGTACATATGATTACATGATTACAAAAGTGTATAATAAATAGTCATTGAGATATTTTAATCTCTTCTAAAGGTTTGTTAGCACTCATAAGTGAGTTATTTCTTTTCAACAATATTTTTTTACACATATCAATTAAAATTTGAATTTCTAGCTACATGCTTAAGAGAAAGAAAGTTTAATATTACTTGAACCAACCACTTGTTGGTGGAAATCTAAACTTAAAAGTGAAAATTTTTTAATTTTTAAATCATTGAATATTTAATAAGAAATGAAATGAGATAAAATATAATCTAATTGAAATAGTGTGAAAAAAATAAAATTAATAAACCTTCATTTAAATATTGTATATTGGAACAAAATAAAATTCTTATTTTATTATTTAAAAACTAAATGAGATATTAAAAAAAATTAAGGTTTTTAACTTAAACTAAAGTTGAGGGGCATAAACTAACAAAAAGAAAAAGGTTATTTGAGAAAGGGATAACCGTATAATATGTAATTTAAATTTTCATATAATATAATTATATGTAATTTTTTTTACTAATCTTATAATTGATATTCTTGAAATCTTTTAGGTTGTGGCCATCTATGATCCGGCAAATATCTTTCTGACAACTCCCTTTCTTTTGGGTCATTGTAAACTAGAGAACGTGTTTACATGTCTTGAAAATGGATGGACTTAGAGAGTAGGCTTAAATTTAAAGAGAATCTTATGTATAATTTTTGTTTTTAAAAGAAGTATTAATCTTATCAAGGAGTAAATAGAAAACATGTATTTGTCAACTCATTTTTCGCTTCACACCACTCTTCCATTTCTTTCTTTAATGATAGTCTTAATATTCCGGATTTAGATTTTAACGTTTTTCTTTTGACAATTTAGTTAAAAGATATTTTGAGATGATTTTTATTGCGAATGTAGAGGAATCTAGTGATAGGCACGTGGGTATGGTCCAAAAGCACCAATTGGTAGCAAGACCCTCTTTCTGCTTCATCAATAGAGGATCTGTTTCGAAGACAAAAGTTGCTTATAATAATTATATTGAAGAGCATATTCTATTGGATGACGTTTTTCTCATTTCTACCTCCTACCTAGCATTGAGTTTTCCCATCGTTCCAACTCAGAAATCACGATGAACGACCTATAGTTTTTACTTGTGACAAACATATATTAATTTGACTTGTTCAATAATGTAAGTGGACCACATATTGTTGGCTGCATAAATACGAAGGTACGAATGTGATGAGAGCTTTGATGGGGGTGGCTGATATTTTCTCAAATACTCAAAGCTATCTATAATGTACTTAACTCCTTAATTAATCCCCTCATTGCTACGTGTTAAACTATAAGTACTTAATCTCTCAAATGGGTCGCTCTGTTTAATATTTATTTATCTCAATTGCAACCTGTTACATATAGGACAGACATAATTTATATCTATCATATTATAGTTATATGGTTGTGAGTCTGACGATGAGTTCACAGCCATTTATTGGTCCAGCTAGCCACATAGTTGCTAGCTAGGTCATTGAACACGTTCATTCGAATTAAGTCAGTGTACAATTTGATCAATAATTGAGGTGTATATCTTCTACGTGTGGTGTTGCGAAGAAACAAACACTGCAAGAATCTGTGAATAGGATTTTTCCGCATCAGAATCGGATGTTCTTCAACTTCTAATTAAGTAGGAATAAACATTTCCAAAAATATTGTTGGTCACTCACTCAATTAAACTTATAAGCTAATAATTGTCTTATTTATATATTTATTTTTATCATATCACTACTTAATATAAATTTTTTTAATACTTTTCACACCAAAAATTAAATACATGTGAGTAGTTGAATAATAAGTATACCAACAACTATTACTAGGATAAAATAAGTTATTTTTTATTTATGTATTTTATTTTAATTATATGAGACAAAGAATTTTCGGAAGATTTCCAACATTATCCACCTTGGAGAAACTTGGGAGAGCACAGTAGATGATAATATATTAATAATAAAGGGCTAAAAATGTGATCACAAAATAAGGTGTTGCATAAAATAGAGGGCAAATACCAGAATGACATAAACCCTACCCAAGTCGAAACCTACCGGCCGAACCGTTAAACATGTGTGCCCTGCTGGCAATGAACACGAAGAAAGAGACCGAAAGAGATTAGTTTTACGGCTGATATAGCAAGAGTACAAGACAACTTTGGACACACCCCTCTAAGGCCCTACCTTCTAAATTGATTGAAAGACCATCAATCATGTACAGTATCATAGCTAGCTTCCTCTTGACATTGATTCCTCGAGAAAACATGCACATCACTGCTTTGTACTCTCTATACCTTGAGTCCTTGACAATGAGGTTACGCTTCGACCTGACATGCATCACTCTCCTTCCCCGCTTGGATTATTATAATTAGTTGCATGTAATTAACTCACAACTTTCAACTTCGATTACAAGTTATTAACGATTTTATTATAATTGACAAGAACCACCGAATTGAAAATAATGGCTACTAGGATTTGTATTACTTTACTTAGCTTCATTACAAGAAAGTAAAGAGAAAAAATATATATATAAAACAAGGAATACATATCACTTGTCCCTTTTCTTCGTCCATTCTCTCTTAATAAAAAATTGACACATCATTAAATGTTTCACGTCATCAATTTCTCAAAGGTTTATAAATACATTTAGTTCTACCTTCGACACAAGAGTGGGCGTGTACCAAATACGAAAATATGAAATTACTTAGAGTAATTTTGCTGTGAACTTGAATATTTGAGATGAGTCTAATTAACACACCCAAAATTAAACACACACTTAATATTTTGACATGAAAAGAGGATTGCAATATCTTTAATGGAAAATAAATAACAAAAGATACATAAAAAATCATGAAGACTATATTATATAACATATTTAACATTACTAATATTTTTGAGAAATTATAAAAGCATTACGAATCTATAATTTTGACGTGATATACAAGAGGTAAATTGAAACTAAATTAATTTAGGATGGTGTAATAATTTATCTGTTGTATACCTAATGATCATATGCGTCTACATTCATTATACAGGTAGTAATCGAACAGTCAAATCACAAAGGCTATACGTAATTATTTTTCTGGGCCTTTTGATTTGCTGCCAATCATTTTAGATGCGTGTGCTTTGTTTGCTCCTTGTCAATTGGTAAGAAATGAACGAGTAACAGAGAAACGGTATAAGATTCATACAACTGACCGACTACAAATCATGGGTGACATCAAATTCAGCAGCATCTTTAACATGAATCGTTGGATGTCAAGTCACAAAAAAATTGAGATAAGAAAGGTGAAGTAGACAGCACCATAACATGTTGTTAGGCACGGAAGGAATTAGTGTCATTAATAACCTTCGACATTCAGATTCCAATCACCATAAGTCAGGGCACGGTTGGAATTTGGGGTGTGTTAACTTTAAAAAGGTCCTACTAAATTAGATGCAACAATTTTTTTAAAATAATGATATACAAATTAAAGATTAAAAAATTTCTCTAAGATTTTTAAATAATTAATCAAATTAACATTTAAAATTTGTGTGCATCACACTATTGACCTTAATATTACTAAATAAATCCTCGAACGAAGCAAACAATTTGATGTGCTTGCAAAAGCACAAAAGGCAAGTGCGCCCTACTACTACACAAATAATTATACAAGGATTGAGTTATAAATATCGTTTCACATAATATTAGTAATTATCAACGTTGCAAAACTCTTATGTCAATTAGACAACAAAATCAAGCTAAGTATGTAAATATTAAAAAGAATAAATTAACTAAGAATCAAGAGAGCGGTGAACAAAAGAGCAAATCACAAATCGAAGAATATATATGAACGTACCAATTATGATTGAACTTGAAGTTGTTATTAATTATTTCATACCTCGATGTCTATGTTAACCAGTTTAATTTTTATGTATTACTCATTGACTTTTAAAAAATTATTATAAAAATTACAATTAATCATGTATTATAATTTATAATAGTATCAAAGTATAAAATTTACACGTATATGAACTATTTAATGTATAATTCCTGTCATTAACTAATTATTTGTGTTAATTCTATTAGGAATTAATTAGAGATCTAGATAAAAGAATTAGATAACAATTTTGTCATCTAATCTCCTAATGAGGTCACGCATTCTTAAAAATCTAATTGATAATTAGATTCCCTCCTTATGAAGAAATATTGAAATTAAAAGAGAATTGTTAACTTGATAGTTTGATATACTAATCGACTATAAATTAATGTTCACTAATTAGTCAATTAATTAATATATATCACTTTTTAATATGTTATTGTAAAAATATTGTCGATATTTTTATTAACAATATTTTTTATATTTTAGTAATATTTAATAAATATAAAATATTATTAATAATATTTCATAATATAATTCAATGTAATATTTATTAAAATATTATCGAAACTAATAAATAATTTTATATTTTTCAAATGTACATTTACAATACTGAATATACAATTAATAATGGTCAATAACCAAATACAAATTAATTGAGTATAACAAAATCAACCTTGATAAAAGAAGAAAAAAAATATGAAACCAAATTAAAAATTGAAAAATTCCATAGTCGTAAGATGTACCATATGCGCTCAGTATAACGATAAATATACTTGCATATAATTTCCATGTTTTGAAGGTAGATTTTTTTTTTAATTAAGTTTAATTTTTTATGTATTATTAGTATAGATACTTTTATATTATCAACTAATAAAAACTTATTTTAAATAACTTTTAAATATTATTATTTTAAATATTGTCGGCACATCCTAATAAATTCATAAATTGGTCTTTAAGTTAAACAATTTTATTGTACAAAAATAATTTTTCGAGCTTAAATAACAAATTGCTTTGCAGCTTGAAATGGCGAATATTATTTGTACACTTGATTCATTCAACAAATTTTAATAATAAAGAGAGAAAAAGAAAGGAGAGAGAAATGTATGATATAATAAATAACATGGTGGAAAAAGATAAATACAAAAAAAATAATGTTCTAGAAATTATTATTAAAATTATTATGTATATCAAATCTCATTAATTAGAAATTAGTCCTAAACATCGTGTCGAATCGAAAACAATTGTTAAAGAATAATATTTTTCTACTCGTTTTGTAAAGATATATTTAGTTCATGTTCATATTGTTCCAATATTAAATCATGCTTTTGGTCAGTAAAATTGTATTTTACCAAATTTAATTTCACAGTTTCGGATGAGGTCAAGGAAGTTAAAGAAAACCAAATACGAAAGATATATATTAGTGGCTCGTAGTGGTAGGATGATCAAAATTAAAACCAATAGAGTTCAAAAGGCTATCAGAAATTTAGCTGCTAAAAATCATACTAATCTAATCGTGGATAGTAATTAGTTGCTGACTTAATTTTATTTGATTAAGCGTGTGGAAGTTCAAAACAAGCTTTTTGGACTTATAATACTTTAGAATATTTTTATTAATTTAAGATGAATGTTGGGCTTGAAAAAAATTTAAGATTGTTATTATTTTGGATTTGTAATATAGATTAAGACTCTTTTATTGGTTGATTACGAAATTTGGCTAGTTTTTATAGTTTGGGATGTAATTGAGGACTGTGATAAGTATTATAAGCTTAAATAAGATAGAAAATTAAACAATAGACTTGTAGAAGTTAGTTATATTTTATGAAGAATTTCTTCTCCTTACCCCTTAAGGTAAGGATGGGAATCCCTTTCATTTGATAGGTTGATAAATAATACTTGAGTGGAATCAAGAATTATGAGTAGACTATTATGGTAAGTTTCTCTCCTTTGAGCATGCGATATAAAAATTCTCATAGGGTAAAATGCAAAAGAAAATAAGACTACTCAGAAAAGACAGTACAAAAAGAAACAAAGAAAAGATAAGATGGATACAAATATTTTTTATACAAATTTTGATTCAATAAAAAATCATTTTGAGGAAGAGGAAAATGATAAAGATAAAAAAAAAAAATCACTTTGATTCTAGATTAAGAATGGAGAATTTTTTTGGTTAAGAAATACAAAATTTATTTCAATACCTTTTAACTCTTAAAAGAGATTAATTTCTGACTACGAAATTTTTTTGTGTTAACCAAAAACCAAACAAATGAGAGTCAAATAATAATAATCCATTAATAGTTTGTAGGTAAAATGATCAAAGTTAAAGTTAAAAAAAATTAAAGAGATTATAAAAAAAAAACTTAGATGCTAAAAAAGAGCATACATATCTAATCGTACATAGCAACGAATTGATTTAACTCTTTCCGGTGGAAGACCAAATCATGTTTTATTGGATTGTAATAGATGGGAAACATTTTAATTATTTTATCATGAGATTTAACTCCTAAAAAGTAGGGAGATGTACATTGGAGGATAACAAAGTGCGATAATAATTTTTAATAGGAAAATATTGTTGGGAATTGTGATAAAACTAAAGTTATATATAAGAAAATTTAAAATTAGTTACAACATTATTTGTTAATTTTTAATTAATAATTATTATTACATTTTATTCTTTAAATTTCAATCCTCTCATTCTAAAGGAGCCTATTCTTTATTATAGAGTTTAGATTTGCAAAAATTTAAGACTGTTTTTATCTATAAATAAATTATAATCTATTTAAATAAATTTCTTTATAAGTACGATAAGAGAAGAAAAAAATAAGTTTTTTTATAAAATAAAATTAACTTATATATAAATAAAATTTTTCTCAAATTAATTTTTTTTAATTTATTTTTAATTTATATATAAGATAAGTTTAATTTATACCAAAAAAAATCTTTTATTTTTGTCTTATAAGTGTTTAGAAAAAAAAAATTAGTTAAACAAATCCTTATAATACTTTATTAACTAATTAAGCATTTTAGGCTAATTTTTATATTTTGAATTTTGATTGAGACAGATAGTATTTTGGGTGGTTTTATATATCTATATAAAGAAAAACAAAAATAAATATTTATTTGCGGTGGTTGATTATTATTTTGAATAAAAAGAACTTCTTCTAGTTCTTTCATTCTAGGTGAGAATCTTCTACTCTATTATAAGATACTAAAATCCTACTTGAACAATATTAGGAATGGTAAGCAGATCCTAATAATAAGTTTCTCTTCAAACGTGTAATTGCAAAAATGTGTTTATCACTTTTAGTTTTGGGGTAAGTTCATATTTGAAGGGTTCTGGAGTTTCGCCTCCTGTCAGTTCATGATGACAAATATTCTATTGGATTAAAATATCGACATTGTGGTTCATAAATGAACACTATTGTCGGGTTAAATTTTATTTTATTTTTTTCATACATAACTGGAATCAATACGAGATTTGCTCTCGTAACAACAAATCTATCTCATTCATATTTATCAATATTGTTTGTGAGTTTTCCAAATCAAAATCTTTAATAGAACAAAGAATAAAACTATTCTGTTAATAATTAGTTGAATATAAAATTAGCTCAAAGTAAACACAATCTTATTTAATTAGTGCTAAAGAGAAAGAGAGAGAGACGGTAACACTAATTACAAATGGGCCATAAAGAGCAGGTCTTGTATTCTGGTAACTTGTAGAAGGCCTTTACCATTTTTATTTTATTTAAAGATTGGGTACTTGGGCCGAGAATTATTTGGGCTCATGGACTGTTGGTACTGTTAAAGGTTTATTTCTTTAATGTTCATTAGACTTTTGTAATTCTCCTTTGAATGATTTGCTGTTGAAATTGTGTCGGATCTGGTTGTTTATTTGTTGTGCACTGTGTAATATATATTATTTTGTGCTTTTGTAAGTGTTGATAAGTAATTTCAATAAAGTTACACTTTAAAAATGTTCATTATTATTTTTTTTTAAATGTCAATTATTGACACACGTTGAAGAGATCATTGGTACAGTGGTACTTTTTCTCCAATTGAAAATATTTGAGAAAAACATCGTTTTTCAATATTAAATATTACAAAAAGCATACTTGGAAGTGGTCGTTGTTTGATTGGAGTGATCTACAACATGGTTCGATTTCTCATTCATTCAGAACCAAGTCATTTCAAATTGGATAGTATCCATTTTTATTTAAATTTTTATATTATTTTTATAATTTATTTGTCTTTATGTTTTTATTTATTATTTGTCCTTTTTTCCTCTCCTTATTGTAAGATATTTCGTGAGAAAGTATTGTCAAAATAATATTTAGTTTGTTCCAGTATTGAGAAGTGTGAACAGTTAAATATTTTCACAAACTAAATAAAGTTAATTCTCCCTGGTTTTTTTCAGATTTAAATATTTTAAATCGGTGGATGATTAATTTTGTTTTACAGAATTGCTGCTAATTCAAGAAAATTTTTACATATTATTAAATTCGATCATGTTTTAACTAATCGAATAAACCCATCGTTACATTCAACTTTAGTTGCTCATATAGTTTTTTCTCTTCTTTGTTTTTATTTAAAGCCCTTATTAATCATTTGTCTAGTCACTCTTGTGGAAATGATTACCACTGCAACTAGTTACATCAACAATATAGGCAATGAAATACTCACTGTCAAATCAATTTTGACCTGCCCAATACAGCATATTTTAAGTTGAATTTTTAAATATAATTAAAATTAAAAGTTCTTTTAAATAACTTTATTTTTTAAAATCGGTTATTTTTTTAAAAGAAGTGATTTTTATAATTATAAACAAACACAAATTAGTTCATTCCTTTTTGAAAATTTTTAAAGTAATTACTAAATCATTTTACATTAAAATTACTTTTTTATATCAAATGTATACCTCCTTTCAAGCACGAGAAAGATAAAAATTAATATTTTTAAAATTAGACTAATTATTGAATTGTTTAACATACTTGTTTAAAGTTTAATAGTTTAGTCATAATTAAATCGTAATCAAATAAATATTAATAAAATAATAATAACAATAATACAAAAATAACATTAAAAATATAATATCACAATTTTATAAAAAAATAAAACATAATGTTATAATTTTTTAATATTTAGAATACATACAAAAGTTCAAATTAAATATATCATACTGTTAATCATTTCTATCAATATTTATTATTAAAAATAAGTTTGTATTTAGAATAAAAAAGAAAATGACAAATACATTAGATTATTTTTATTTTTTTAAAATCAAAATAATGTTGTATTAAAATTTTTTATTGAGTAAATTTTTTTATCGATTTTTTATTGATTTCAACCAGTTTTGAATGGTATTTTATTCTTTGATCGATTTTTCTATCACGTAGTTTTGTACATTATTTGAATTAGTCACCAGATCATTAGTTTTCCAGTCCGACCAGCCATTAGATTCAATTTCCAAAACAATGATAAAAACTCTAAAATTCAATTATGCATAAAAATTTTAAGAAAAAACCATAAAGTTAAAGGAAATCTTAGAGGTAAGAAGAAATAGATAGAAAATCTATGATAAAATAATTAATACCATCGAGAGAAATAAAAGTAATAATGTTATATATTGAGAGAATAACTAAAGTGAAATTATTCTTGAAATTATTTTATTTTGAAAATAAATATATAAAAGTACATTATTTTTTAAAATTTTAATACATTAGAATTATAATACATCTTAACTAATAACTTAATCCTTTCTCCCTTTCTATATATATTTATTTATTTGTGTGTGAATAATTTTAAATTCTCTTGTAAAATATTCTTATTTAATCATTTTATTTAATAAATAAAAAGTTAAATATTTTGTTTATCAAGATAATTTTTTTATTTAACATTTTTTTATAAACCATTAAAACTTATTATAAGTATTAATAGAATATGAAGAAACTATTTAAATTTATTTCTTGATAATTCTAAAATGTGAGACTGACCAGTGATTGATTTAAGTGGTGCATGCTTGATTTTTCTTAAGTTGATATTCAAAACCTTTGTATGGAGTTTGGAGAGGGACCCATAATGCAATGTAAATATTTCTGTCAAACAAGTTTTTTTTTTTAAAAAAAAAACAATACTTAATCAAAACTAAATATTTTTAAATGAGATCTATGTATCATCACAAACATGCGTACACGTGTTTAAAATTTTAAATGTATTTCTATTCAACCATATGCACGCATGGTGCTTCACATATATATATATTGCTTGAAATCAACTTTATAATTAGAATTGACTGAGAAATAATTATGATTTGAACCATAATTACAATTCAAAAAAAACTACAAATTTTTATGGTGTAATTGGTTTTTCATTATGAATCTCTAATGTTATAATTTAGACAAAAACTGCAAGGGACAAACTTTTATCAAAATCATTTATAACCTTTTAAATAGAAAATCAAACCTGTAAATGAGGAGGAGAGTATATGCAATAACACTTCATCACTAAGTCAAATAGGTCTAACTATTAGTGATATTCTGTATGAATTACCTCTTACCTTCTTTTTGATGTCTTTCACGTCCTTTTATGCTTCTTAGGCCCTAATGAGCATTTATTCCATCCCTAATTACTCCATAATTTTCACCTCAATCTTTGCCTAATATCCCTAGCTCATTGAGTTATAACAATATTCCTTTACTTTGCTACTTCCTTTTAGATTGACCTTCGAACTAACTACGACTTGAAGCTGAGTGGCACTCGAATGCCAACTTTTCCTGCACATATAATAAAGAGGGAAGGAGAAAAAGAAAAGCATATATGAAATAAAATGTGTGTGCAACACAAAGATAAAATATATTATAAAAAATATTGGAAGAATATAAAGTAAAATCAATATATTTTTACGTATTTTTTAATCGTACACAACTACACATCTACTTGGTAACTGTACAATCTTACAAGACATAGACGTGAATTTGGACATTGCGTATATAACCTAATGAAAATAAAGTTGGTGGTACCAAAATAACACGCCAACCCCAGACAGAATATGACTTGCCACTTGACAGTTACATGCATGCAGTAACGACGAGGGCCCTTACAGTGGAGAAATTAATATTATTCATGATTCATTCAGAATCTTCTTATTCTCTTCTGAAAAAATAAAAGGAAATAAAAACCTCATTATCCGTACGTCCTTTTCTTTTCTTTTAAAAAAATATAAAAATTTGAGATCAGTACGAATAACATTATAGAGTGTTTATCCGTCATGATTTAATTGAATCTGTAACTTCTCCTGTACAAGTTAGTATTGGACAGTTCTCTTAAGAGAGAGCATAAACGAGTTAAATGATAAAAAAAAAAAAAAGTTAAATACTCAATTCTCTTTTGTGTTCTCTTACTAAAGTATTGTTCAGTGTTGAATACGATACACACTAGAGTACCAAACATTCCCTATTAAAAGTTATTCAAAAGAACTGCATACTTTCTTAATGATTTCTAATCAAAATAATCACGTAACTTTGTTATAGCCATTTAGTCAAAGTATTGCATATATACTTTCTCAATTTCCTTTAGTTCAAAGTTCAAACTCAGGTCATTCATTGTCTCCCAAATAAATGACGGGCCAAACCTATTGGTCACATCAAGTCAAGAAATGTCAAACTGTCCACAGTTATGGAAATCAATAACTCTTCTTCTACTAATCCGATCACGAGATATCTCCATAAGGCGACATGAAGCCAATGATCATTCAAGAGTGTGTCTTTTGTTTTTCAGGAAGATTTAAACTTGAGTACGTTAAATTGGGGGCAACTATTATCGTATATCTTATCTTTCTTTTTTATTAAATTGTTAAATAATGATTTCATAATCTTAAGAAACATTAATAAAATATCTCACATCTCATAATAAAAGAACCTTGAATACGCGTAGGATTTTGTCTCCGTACTTGCAAACACACTGGATACTAGAGCACTCTCACATGTGGACGTCCTTTAAGTATTAATTTATTCCCAATATAAAAAGAAAATATTTATTTTAATTTTGTGTATTTCATTCTTATTTTTAGTCCTCATTCTTAACCACTTCACACACACATATATGGATTTCTATTATGCTGATATTTTTTTTGTCAAAAATCAATTATACTAAATTTAACATTAGACTAAATATATTATAAATTTTAAGATTTTTTAATACCCTTGATATCCATCAAATTGACAAATTTTATGATATCGAAAGTAGATGTCAATGCGGGTACGAAAGGGACAAGGTAAATTTTTGCGCAATTACTTTTTGTACTTCTTTAGTTTTTTAACACACCTTTAGTTTTTTTTTTAATTTCATAAATTAATTTTTGAAATTAATTTGTAATTTTAAAACTAATTTCCAGACTGTAAAAACAAAAAGTAGAGGAGTATGTTAAGAAAGAAGAGTTGCAACAAGTGCCCCATTTTTACCCACAAGAGCAAGCTAGTGACGATTATCCATAACTATAATTTACACGAAGTTGTTTTAAAATATACTTAAATATTAAAAAATATATTTTTCATAATAATCTTATTTGTCTAGATAGAATTAAAAGACATACGTGATCACCTCTACCAAAGAAAAATAAATCGCTAACTGTAATTTGGCCCGTTTACTTTCTATTAGTGAGTGGGGGGAAGACGCATGCATGCGAGTAAGTACGTGACATTGGTTGGATTAGCCAACCCGTCCCATAAGCGAATATGGATTCTGGGCTGATCCAGAATAGTCAGTTTCCCTTAATTTGGACCCCTTTCTACTTTTTAGGACTTTCGCTATCACAAAATGACATTCATTGGGCCCCTATACGAGCAACCCATGCAAAAGTGACACAACCGTAGGCACTGCTTTGAGCAGCAAAACAAAATGTTAAAATGACATTTCACCAAGACAATAATTGTGCATTTTAATTTATTATATTTAGAAGACTTAAATATAATTTTAAATCATATTATAACTTTATATTGTTTTATGCCAACTCCAATGCATGTTCTTATAAAAAAATAATATAATTCTTAAAGTTTAGGTGGCACTAATAGACTCACAAAATAATAACTTAAAATGAATTTTAGTATTGGAGATGCTCGTAGTAATTAATATAATTAAGATAACAAAAATATTTTAAATTAAAATAATTATATTATTTTTAAGTATCTAATTAAGTTAAGTAATATATTTATTATTTTATATAAAGAAATAAATTACATAATTTAATTTTATAATTTAGTTTTAATATATTATAAGCACTGATTATTACTATTTTTAATATTGTTCTTGCTTTTTAATTCACAAATTAAGGTAATATATTATTTTTATGTTATTTTATATTTTAACTCATTAATTTTGACTAATTTTAATATAATTTACTTTTAATATATTATATTATATATAAAAAAATTAAAGACAAAATCTATATATATCAAAAAATAAATTATATTAAAATAAGTAAAAAAATAAATGAATCTAAATTTAATAAAAACATAAAGAGTAATATATTAAAATTAAAATATAAACCAATGAATAAATTATATTTTTTAAAATTAAAAATTAAATGTAAATTAGTTCATTAAAAAATAAGAATAATATTAAAAAAATAAAATTAGTTAATTAAAAAATAAGAATAATATTTAAAGTAATAATAAATACTATTCATAATATATTAAAAAACTATATTTAATTATTTTATTTATATAAAATAAATATATCACTTAATTGAGTTACAACCTAAAAATAAATTAATTATTTTAATTTAAATATTTTTGTTATCTTATTATTTTAATTAATATTTTTTATTTTATTAATCATATTAATACTAAACTAACTAGAGTTCAGGTTAAGAACTAAAAAATATTAAAAATCTAAAAATAATACAAAACTTATAAAGACTAAAATCAAATAAAACCAAATTTACAAAAACTTAAAACTTATTTAGAACTAAACCAAAATTATATACGTGCCCAACTAATGGTAAAGCCGGAAAATAAATAATAATTAGCCTGATATTCAGAAAGTCAGGATAATCATGAAAAAGAAGAGCAAAAACTTATATACACACTTATACTAACATTTGTACGTATATATCATTTAATTAGTTATAGCTGGTTCTATATCTTTTAAAACATTACTGTTATTCAATCACTTTGATGTGGTGTGTGTAAACCATGGTTTTGTGTACTAAATAATATTTCAAGAAAAATAAAAACTAAGCATTCGAAATTAATTTAGTTAAGGATTTCTGCATTACCGACTGCAAGATCCTACGACTACATTCAAAATTCAATGGTTCATATATATTTATCTTATATTTTATTAACTTTTTAATATATGAAAGAAAAAATTTAAGGGTAAGGATTTTGTGCTCATGTTTTTGAGACTGCAGGGGGTCCCATTCCGTTAATCATGGCCAAGAAGAAAGAAAAAAAAAATGACGTACAAAACATACCATCAGCTTTAACATGAAAAGACTAGTACTATTTTTACTTTTATTACTTTTACGTAAAAGCAACTGGAACGGGATTGATTCACTTGATTGACCAAGTTTATCCTACATTGTTATTATTATTATAAAAGAGAAGGCAGCAAGTTTTTGTGTACTTTATGAAAGCTTAGATGGCTTCTTACTACTTCCTCTTGTTTGTTCTTGTTGCTACCACTGCACTTTCTGTAGCAGATGCCAAAAAGAAGTTATCCTCAGACTTCTACTCTAGCAGCTGCCCTGAGCTGTTGCCTATAGTAGAAAAAGGAATCATAAAAGCCATTAAAAAAGAAACTCGCATAGGAGCTTCCTTACTCCGATTGCATTTCCATGACTGCTTTGTAAACGTTAGTATATATACATTAGTTTGTCTTCACTTTAGTCCTCTGCTTTTCTTAATTTGGCTTGACTTAACACAATGATATATATTCAGGGCTGTGATGCATCAGTACTGTTGGATGATACAAGCAGTTTTATAGGAGAGAAAACGGCAGCAGCAAACAATAATTCAGCTAGAGGATTCAACGTGATCGATGACATCAAAGCCAAGGTGGAGAAAGCATGCCCCCGGGTTGTGTCCTGTGCTGATATTCTTGCTCTGGCTGCTCGAGACTCTGTTGTTTATGTAATAAACAATCCCAATAGTATTAATACTATGACCCTTAAAAGGTATGAATCTAAAAAGAGGAAAACATTTGTTTTGATGGGGTTAATGCTTGTTGAAATTTACAGCTAGGGGGGCCTTCGTGGAAAGTAGGCTTGGGGAGAAGGGATTCTACCACAGCTAGCAGAGCTGATGCCAATAACTCCCTTCCTGCACCCTTTCTCAATCTAAGGGCTCTCAAAACCAATTTCGGTAACCATGGGCTCTCTGTGAACGACTTGGTGGCTCTTTCAGGTATTAAGTACTATATACAATAGATGAAACCTGTATCAAATCTGATCCACATCAGGTACTAAATAAATGCTTTGTTAAGAATATTTCTAGGCCGTTTTAGGTTGAAATAGGATGAGACAAGTTAGAGTGTTAATTAAGAGGCTTGCCGCTTGCTCTACTCTACCTATTTATTGCCAAAAATAACCACTCTTTTTGTTCCATGGTTTTTGCTTGGAAGAAGAGTTTGGCATGCTATATATGCCCAAGAAATACTTCAATTCACTCGAGTATCTTTAATAACAGGTGGACATACTATTGGCCTTGCTAGATGCGTACAATTCCGAGCACACATCTACAATGATTCCGACATTGATGCTTCCTTTGCCAAGTCCCTACAGAGCAAGTGCCCCAGAAGTGGAAATGACAATTTACTCGCACCCCTTGACCGTCAAACTCCCACCCATTTCGACAATCTATACTTCAAGAATTTACTGGAAAATAAGGGTCTTCTCCATTCCGACCAGGAGCTGTTCAATGGCGGTTCCACCGACAATCTGGTGAAGACATATGCCACTAATAAAGTTGCATTCTTTAAAGACTTTGCCAAGGGCATGATCAAAATGAGCAACATCAAGCCTCTAACAGGAAGCAAGGGGCAGATCAGAATCAATTGCAGAAAAGTCAATTAAACACTAGCGAGTGATGTGTATGCACATATATATATATATATATATATATATTCAATTATCCATCTTTCATTCCAAACTTATGTATTCTCTGGCTGTCAAGCAACCTGGTTTATCATCAATGAAATACCTCGTTATATGTCTATGCACATGACTTTGCCAAGATTCTCATCTTCCCTGTAACATATTCGACCAGCAGAACTTGTAATGTATTCTCCACGATCATCGAGAAGTCACATAAAATTATTTATATCGATGCCATTCGTTAAATTTGTTTACACTATACATTATAGGGGTCCTGTATAACTAGATGGGATTTAACAATTATCAAGTTAAAATTCCACACAGTCTATATCTCTTTGCATGAGGCTAATAATGGCCCTGATGAAAATCATCAATGTAAAACAAGGCATGTGACAAATTCTTGAATTGTACGAATACCCACAAATTTCCAAGTTGAAATTTATGACAATTAAAACTAGATAGATTTTCTAATAAGGTCAATTAACGTGTAAGTGTAATTGGTCAGCGTCAAACAACTCTTCCTGCGCTTTCTACCCATTAGAAAATTGGAAAGATTACCATGAACTTCCACTCGTAATGTATAATGAATTTCCACTTAATCTAGCTCATCAACAGATTCAACCTCCTCTTCCGATAGTTTAAATTCATCAATCTCTTTAAAGTAGGCCTTCTGTTTTTCGATATAATCTTGCAGCTGGGCATCCTTGGACACGTCTTGTTTAGAAGACACGGCACGCTGATTCTGAAAACTCAGCAGATACCATTGAGCCAAATATCCACTAACCGTACAGAATTTACGTTTCATGTAAACCACTATAATGTCTAAACACATCATACTCAATTATGCCTTAGAAATCTGCAGAACCATCATAAACAGAGTAAATATTAAACAATCTATACCTTCCTGCAAGGAACTGTTAAAAGCCTAGCTCTAGGTAGATCCAAACCTTCAAGTTCAACTCCATCACTTTTATCCCTGTTTGGCACGAAATGGAACATAGACGACAAACAAGTAATTATATGGTAGAATTTTAGGGAAAAAGACAAGAAAAGTAATAATTAGACTCGGTTTCCCTTAATCACTGTAGAATTGAATTTAGTATTAGTTAAATTAAAACAGAGGAATAGTTACCGAATATTAGACATCTTTGGATTCGCCGTTGCTTTTTTCGTATTCCTTTTCTTTTCACTCAAAGTTTGTATTCGGCTACAGAATACTGAAATTGGCTCGGAAACATCAACTCCAACTGTACCTGAAGTAAGAAGCAGTTACGATTAATATATATATAGTATTATTATTAAGCTTGAATTAGGCTTGGCGTGAACAAAATATATATATCTAATGATGCAACAATAGTAACGGCGTAAATGATTCTCCAAAGCAAGAAAACTTCAACGTCAAATTTTAGACGATAAGGAAAAAAATGCAAAGCAAATGTGTGATTGCATGAAATTAAAGTACCGCGTGGTGTGGTGTTGAATGCGGAAGAAGAAGATGAGGGAAGTGGATTGGGTTTGTTAGGGTTAGAATTGGTGAGGTCCGAAAGAGGGTTTCGTCTTCGCTCCAAAGCATTAGCATTCTTCATTTTCACGTATCCGTTGTTGTGGTTGTGACTTGTGAGTGAGTGAGAGTGACAATCACTCACACTTGTCATGCCTTATGTTATATTCTCGTTTCGATGGCGGGAAATTTCAGTTGTAAAAAGGAAAAGAGCACGAGATCCATGTGATCGTGGTAAAAAGTAAAAATGTAGCCTTACAAGGGTAGTGAACTACCCTACACTATAGCCTTTAGAAAATTATTTTAAAAAACTGAGTTAGAAATCGATTTAATGCCATCGAAGGCGTAACACAATTGGTGAAGAGTGTTCTACCTCAACAAGGAATTCTGAATTTGAACCCTGCAATGACATTACTACTTTTTTCCATTGCTATATAGAAGTGCATTTTAACTAATTCAAATTAATTAAGAAAATTGATAAAATATTGAATTTATTAATTATGAGTATTATTATTTTTTAAATTATTAGGATTTATTATCTCATCTTTTTACTTAATTATTTTTATCTAATTAATATATAGAAAAATAATAATGATGATGTATTTTATCTTATTGATTTGGGTTCTATTTTTCTGCTTTTCATAAAAGACATAAATAATTTAACATATTAATGTATGACATTTATTAATTATTGACTAAAAAGTATAAAATAATTAAGAATATTAAAAAAAATAATTAATACAAGAGATAATTTATAGAGGGTGTTATTAAAGAAATATATACAATTTTATCGAAAAGTTGGTAGATAAAAAGATAGAGGTAGTAAAATGCTATATTTTCTTGTTATTTAATCATTATTTTAAAAATAAGTAAAGCTAAATTAATTCTTAAAATTATTAAATATTATTTTATCTCTTGTTTTTGTAACTTTTAAGAGTAAAAAAAATAGATAAATGAATTTTTGGCAAATATAAACATTTGACACCAACATTTTAATTTTGTTGTGATAAGTTTTTTTTAACAAAATTAATATTATAAAAAAATATTTTATCTCAGTGACTTTCAAATGCTGCTAAAAAAAATATATTATTTTATGACAACGACATTATTTATCATTATAAAAATGTATTTTTTTATGTCACTTTATTTAATATCGGTGACAAAATGGGCTAATCTATGCCAACAATTACAATTACATGGGAAAAGGATTTTCTATGTTGGCGTACTTAAAATCGTTGCAAAAAAATTTTTAAGTTTTTTTTTTATGCCAACATATATAATGTTGTTGGAAAATATGTTGTTTAGAAAGCTTGCAGAATGCTATTAGGAAAAGTTAATATTTTTTTTAGGGATAATATTAATTAATTCGAAATATATCTCAATAATATGTTATTTTTGTGTATTTTAAAAAAATACAACAAGATAAAATAAAAAAAACTTATTTTAATTTTATTGAGAAAATTTTAATCAAGAAAAATATATAGAATAAATAAATCAATATAAAAAATACATAGATAATGGTTAGAAACCAAAATCAAATCTAAATTTATAATCCAAATATTTTTTTTCTTTAAAAGTTAAAATCAACCCCATCATAGATTTTTAGAAGCTATTCATTGAAAAGATTTAATGTTATATATTTTTATTATATTTTTTAGTAAAATATGTTTATTTATTTTATAGTTAGATACATTGTGACTTATCCAAATTCTAATTTAACAAATCCTAAAAATAGGAGATTGAACAAAAATGAGATATTTAGTTTCTTACTAAAAAAAATCTTATCTTTAGACTTTTTTATCTTTGTCAAATATAATAAATATTTTTTATATAAAAAATAGCAAAAGGTTAAATATGCACGTTTTGACATTCTAGATAATACTTGTATATACAAATACTCTTAATATTTTTTGACCTTTTATATTATATTTTATATATTAATTATATATTTTCAATCAATTAGTTCTGAATCCATCTACATAGAAAAAGTTGAACACTCTTTTATGTATTGAAACTGAAAAATTAAATTGTCATCATTATATCATTTATATTTTCTTATTTTATTTGACTTTTGATATCGTGTTTGACTTAAATTTAGTAATTATAATAAAATAACACACACTAAAGATTAAAAATATAAAAAATGTAAAATATAATAAAAATAAAATAAATATTTATTTACATTATTTAGATTTAATTTTTAAAATAAAATTAGAAACAATGGAAAGATAAATCATAATAAAAAAATTCTTTTACACCAATTTAAAATTTTAAGATAGGATTCATTTATAAATAGATAAATAATTTATATTAAATGTTTTTAATAGATGAAGGTTCAAAAAGTTACTTTTTTGAGAAAACATAAATAAAGAGACTGATAAAAGACTAAATAATTAATGTTCGAGTATTATCGTGGTGTTGACATGTTAATTTTTATTATTTCATGTTTTCTTCATATTTTGACTGCACATATTTTATATGTGATGTTTAATTTTAATTTTTATAGCTTATCTTTTATTTATTAATTGTTTAAAAATATATGTTAAACTAAAAATTGTTTGTGTAACAATTGCAGGTCAACTGGTGGTGGTTCAACTATTATATAAGAAAATATTCAAAATAATGTTAAAAAGGATAATTAATGTTGAAGTATTAGTTTTAGTTATTTGTTTATTATATATGTTATTTTTTTTTGTAAAAATAGAGTTTTACTCATTAAATCATGTAAATAATATTTTATGATATTTACTAATGTTTTATATAAATTATTTCTATATATTTTTTTATTAATAATATTGTTATTTGTGTTTAAACAAGTATATATTTTTATTAATTTTAATTTAATCTAATTTTAAATAGCAATGAAAACTAAATTAATTTCATTAATATTAATTTTAAATATATAATTATTATTAAAATAAAAATTATTATTTATCAATTTCACACCGATATAAGTTGTTAAGAAATAATTATTTATGACAACCACTTTTGTTATTAAGAAAAATTAAGATACAACAACTTTGAATTCTCATTTATTACACTGACTTTAGTTATTGAAAAAATTAGTGATATTAATTATTAAAAAATTATTTTACCACAACAATTTTGATTGATAAAAAAGAAGGTTTTTGTAAGGATAATATTGCAGCACAATGACTTTTGAGATTCACTAACAACAAAGGTTATTGCGAATAATATTTTTTTTATAGTAAGTTAAAATAATCCATATTTAATAATTTTTGGAATAAAAATAACAATTATATCGTAATTTCAAAAACTAAATGACATTTTTACATGTAATTTTGAAGATTAAATTCAGTAGGTTGTAATTTTATAAATTAATTTGATGCGTTACTATAAAGAGACATCATTAATTATGGTAATAAACTTCTAAAATTATTATATTCACAAGATGCTTTTTAGCTTTCATTTGGGTTGATGATGATTGTGACTTTAGATGATTAAAAAGATTATTTCATCTTGAGTTTGTTTTGTCTCAATTTTAGAGTTTGTTTGATATGCATCATACCATAAAGTTTAACAATATAAATTTTAATAATGTAATATCTAGTATAAAAAATGATAAAATTTATTTTATTGTGACATATATAAGATTCCGTGATGAATAAGATAGTACCCATTTATATTTGATGATATATTGTACAATACCAAAAACTTTGTTTTTCATATATAAGATATGATCATATAATATAAACAAAATAAAAAATAAACCTGCAATATTTATGTAAAAGATCTGAACATTCCAATTTCCAATAAATATATATTTTTTTCTTTTGTTAACAGATATTTGTTTTTCTAATCAATGATGTTGCAAATCAAGAGTCAAGACTGAGAAAGTATGGCGAAAACCACTTGCTTACCCAAAGCTTTTAAGACCAATTTTATTTTATAGATTTCGAACCCCTCTGGTTTCATTGTATTTGGACCCACCCTACTCCGAATTTCGAAAAGTTGATCAGCACGTGAATGTCCACTGTGATCCAGTGCCCCTTTAACATATTGTATTGTTAGTTACAGTCTGAAAAAAGTAAAAAATAAAGTTGTAAAGTTGTATAGTTGATTATGTTCTAATATCATTCACCATGGTTGGCCTAAGTATTTATGAATAAATTTAATAAAAATATATTTAATAAATAAATAATATATATGTCAATATTATTTAATTATAAATTATTATTATTATGGATGATAAATTTATTAATCATATAATAATTTTTTAAATAATATTAATGATAATTTTAATTAGTTAATAATTTTAAAACTAGTACATGTTAATTAAATTCAATATTTATTTTTGTCTTAAAGAAAAGTATACTTTCGTCTTTTATTATTAAAATAAAATTTTATGATTAATTTTAAGTTTAAAATAACTAGTTCAAAGTATTAGTCTAATGTTAAAAATATTAAAGGATTAATCTAATATTAAAATTAAAATTAAAGGTATTTAAAATTAATTATCATAAAAATTTTGATTATACCTTGTACTTTTAAATCCATATTTACTGTATATATGCCTGCACACTGCTTCTTAAAGTGACTTTAATTATGATCACTTTATTGCCGTAAAATCCACATTGAAAGAGATAAGGCATCTAATTGATCGTAGCATTTGAATTTCGAAGGCTATGGCATCTGAGAGATCCCATAATTGCTTTTAGTTGACAAATATTCAACGGTTTTCACTAATTATCATGATTGATTAATTGAGTTTTTCTTTTACCGCTATTAACATCACACGGTGACAATTATAGTTAGAGAAAGTATTGTCTTAGGTTTCAAGGCATTTCTTGTGGGCTGTGTTTTTTCTTCATGGATGATTTCCTTCTCCTCTTCTTATTTTGTTCGGTGACAAATCATTTGAAATGCAATTTATCTGCGCATCACTTAATTTTTCAAGAATTTTATCGATTGAAATCTCTTCTTATTTTATTCAGTTTGACTATTTATTTTAGAAAAAAACGTTACATTTTGCTTATTTTTTTACATGTTATGTTTTTTTAAATAATGTGTAGTAATATTTTGTTTTAAGATTTTTTATTTTTACTTCTCTGCTGTTTTGGACTAAATAAAAGTCACATCGTAAATATAGTTGAAGGTTAAGAAAATTAATGTTGAATGTTCTTTTTCTAATTAATGTTCCGATGTTATAATTTGTTACTTTTTTATTTTAGTCAATTAGAATGTACGTATACTTATTTTTCACTTAATTAATTTTTTTTATGAGTTGTTCCTTTATACAATTTGTTACATTAATTTAATTATGGAAGAACTGTATAATTGAATTAGAATAACACGTATAGTCTGTTTGTTTAATACATTTTTTTTGTTGATAAAAAAAATACTAGCATATTCGGTGTATGAGAATGAAAAAAATTAGTAACGGATGAATTTTAAAACAATTACTTATTAAAAAGTATAAGTTATTATGATAAGAGTGTGTATTTTATCCTGAAAATTTTGAGGGAAAAAAGAAACTCACAAAAGAATTAAATGATTAAAAAAATTATATATTTATTTTTTATCTCTCTTATTAATTTTCAGTACTAAGATGATCCACAATTTACGATAAAAGTTTTGATTGTTAAGTTATACTTTTCAAAGTGTATTTTTTAAATAAATATATTTTAAACTAAACGGTCAAATAATTGTTTTGAAGGCTTTATAATAAATTTAAAGTATGGGAAAAAAGGCATTATTAATTATTTTATTTCAAAATTCAATCCCTATTAGCAGAAAACAATTATTAAAAGAAGTATCTTAATATAAATAATATTAATGAGTTAATCTCATGTTTCTTAATTGAAGATTTTAAAAATATTAAATCCTTTTCAGCTTAGAAAAATATTTAGTGCAGAAGAAAAAGATTCACGTTACCTCACGTCAAGAAAAAATGATAGTTAAGAACATTGAAATGGTCACATATATGGAGTAGTTTATTACTAGGGAGTGAGGAATTACATGTTTTTACTAGATTATTTGGCATGGATATATTGTTGGGGTGCGGTGAAGACACAAGCGGTTTCATGGACCGTCTGTATCAGCACCACAGATCCGGGGAATTAATAAAATCCGTTGGCTCACTGTACTTGTCACATGATAGTAATGCAAAGCAATACAGAATAAAACCAGCATAAGTAAAGCCTCTAGTTTTAACTCTTCCAATGTTCCAACCTCCAACAAAACAGCCAAAAACCCATTAAACCCATGGGCCAACCCAAGTACCAAAAAGAAAGCCACAAATTTCAACATCAACCTCACTCACCCACCTCCTCTATAAATATTCTCCCTTCCCCTTCACTTCACACAGCATTCATCACCTCCAACGCACTTCATAAAATAAGAAGAGAGTATCAGTATCAGATCAAAGACACAACATGGAGACAGTTCAATCGTGGGTTTCAAAGCACAAGCTCGCCAGCATTGGTTAGTTATATATATTACACAACTTGTGTATTAGAATATTGTAGACGATCCATCATATTCTAAAGAAATAATGGATCTTGAATTAATTTTATTACAGGGGCACTCTGGGCCTCTGGAATTGGAGCATCACTCGTGGCTTACTCATGCACAAAGTCTCCAATGAAGCCTAGTCTCAGGCTTATCCATGCTAGGTACCTTTCTCGCTAAACTTTAACCTAATAACCATTTTTTAGTTTATGCCCCACGTGAAGTAATAATGAAACGTGTTTGGTACTTGGCTTGGCAGGATGCATGCTCAGGCACTGACTTTAGCAGTGTTGTCCGGTGCAGCTGCTTATCACTATTATGAGAAACGTTCTGTTCAGCCAAAACCAGTGGCGGATATTCCTGCTCCCAATGTCACTCAGCTTGTTGAATGGGAACTTCACACTCCTTTCTAAATTAAAAATAATTAAAACTATAGGGGTTATATGTTATTAAGAGGAGCGGAGATTCCTATCTATGACCCTATCATCAAGTTATTGCTTCTTTTTTTTTTTTTTTATCAATGATCGGACTCCAGAGTTTGGGGGAATAGCTATTGCTAATTTGCTATGCAATGCATCTCTATCTATATAATGTATATATACAAGTTTTATGACAAGTTTCAGCTTGAATTGCATCATCCCATATAAAATTTATTGGAAAAAAGAAAAAAGTAAAGTAGGTGCAAAATGCTTTACCTTATCTAATCTATATAAAAATCCTCACGTGACACGCCTTTTATTGCATTTTTTTTCCTAGTATAACGAGTTGTTGGTTATGAGAGTAAATTAGACTAAAATTAATAATTAACAACAGCCAACTTAATTGACAAAGGTGAAGTCAAGCCCAAGGAAAAGGGATGGATGTTAGCTCAATATGACTATACTTAATTGGGCCTTTGTTTCAGGAACATACTCTTTGAGGCCCAAAAGCCTTACTAAATTTCAACAAAAGGACAGAACCAAACCACAGAGACTCCAACCCTGGAAAACCCATAATGTGGCACCTCTCCAACACAAACTCCAAAAAGCCCATTTCCTCACCATGGCTTTGCCTGCACCGTGCCTTACCCAACTATACCGCGCCATATTAGTCTATGGTACACTGATACAACCAGCATAGCACAAGAGTGTCATTTGGAACATGTAAGAATTAATTGGAGCTATGTATAGAAATTTAGAACACCAACCAGCATCACAACCAATGAACAAGAGTTTCCTCTTTCCTCTCATAACATATATAGACCCTTCAACATAACATAGTTGTCACGCAGCACTTGAATTCAAGCTGAGATCGTATCATTTTTTAAATGGACAAGTAATCTAATATTAATTTATAACGTATATTACTCATTACATCCTACATATAAAATTAGTAGATTTTTTATTGGACTTAATTTAATAAACACATAAATGTTAGGATTATCAAAACTCAAATTTAATCACTTAATAGAATTAAGCTCATAAATAAAATATTAAGTCATCCATCCGACTTATATTTTAATAAAATAGGATACGTGAATAACTCTGCAAACAAAGAAAATTCAATCAAAACATACCTAAGATTCACCGTAAAATTCATGTGAATAAGCAGAGAAAAATACTGTTGAAAATGTTTTCATCTTCAACATGCATCCAAAATGTTAGTTTTATCGTTTAAGAAAGATAAATTAATATGCCAAGGTATCGTATATCAACGAGAGACACGTGAGAAAAGAAATAAGCAAAATTTTAAATATAAATTGTAGATAATTTTCTCTTCCATTTTAGTAAAAATTTAAATCAAATTTCTTGTCATCAAATTCACAAATTGAATAATGACAAAAGAATATATTTTTATTTTTAATATAGACTATTTAACGTTGAAAAATATTTACTTATTATTTTATTTAATAAATCAATGACAACAATATGAAAAAATTATTTGTAAATATGTAACGAGTGTGAGTCAATTATTAATACATGTTGAATTTACAAAGAAGGACCTGAATTTGATTTTCATACCACACATTCTTGAAAAAAGAGAAAAAAAAAAGTTTTAAGTCGAAAATTAGTTTCATTGTCAAAACTTGTGAGAATACTTGGAAGTAAAAGTGTTAACTGCACTAGTAATTTTTTTATATATAAATTTTGTAGAAAAATCAACGTATGATAAGAACAGAAACAATACAAGTTGGATTCAGAGTAACTCTGGTGACATACAAGCATAAACAACAAAAATATAAGAATGAGTTAGTGGCGAGTTACTCGTCTAATTCATAGTTGACGCTGAGTTCATTAATCCATCCTTTATGCCTTTGTTGTACCAAATATAAAACTAATGAGTATGATTGGCCAATTAATCATGCCATCAAATGTCCGTTGCAGTTTGGGGGTATTAACTATCCAGGCTGGCCTTAAAATACACGATTTCTTTTCATTGTTAATATTAATTTAATCTTAATCTTATAATTAATAATGGTCACACCTTTCCAGGAACTAGAAGAAGGAAATGAAAAATACAAAGGTGGTTAGAGGGATGATGGACTTTGCTTTGCACATTTTGGCTGTTGAGTGGTTGGAAAGTCTTCATCTTCCTAACTGGTTGATTCTTTTTGTTAAGTACTTTACTAAACACTACTCTAAAGAGATAGCCTACCAAACCAGCAACTTCCTAATTTTACAACCTACGGCCCTCACCCATCTCATTCTCAATAACTTTCCTCTACTCCTTTAGTAAATAATCTAGAAAAAGAAAAAGGATTGAACATCTATGTATAGTTATGAGGTTACATTCAGCCTACTATTCTTTTTAATTATAAAATATGTGTGCTATGCATAAAGGATAATGATGTACATCTAATTAATTAGACGTGAGACATCAATCATTATTGATGGGGTCCGACCAATGTAGTATTATATAAAGAACGAAGGTCTTTGAATTATCAAGTTCCGAAGAAGCAAATATATATATCTCCTTCATCTTTGTGTGTGTACAATTACAAGTAAGAGAAGCAGGCATGGATTGTTGTGTGTGCACAACTATGCCATTGATATTAAGGCCTCCGAGGAATACAATATGTGGGGCTTGTTACGAAGGAGTTAAGAGCATAATCAACATGATGAACAATGTCGAAAGTGAGAAAGTGAAAGCAATCACCAATTCAAACAGCTCTCCACTTGCACGGCGAAATTCGAGTAAGGCAAGCTCTAATTCATTTCATAATTTAGTTGAATGAAAATATAGTTTATATAATAGTGTAATCAGAAAAAGAGGTAATAATAACATTGACATTATTTTTACTCCGCAGACACTTGATGATTGTATAAGATGGTGTTCAGAGCAGATAGAGCAATTTAATCAACAAAAAGAAGACTTGGTTTTCCTCAGAGGCTTTATTGCAGCCTTCAAAGCACAGATTCACACAGATATATTGGTCAGTCCGGGCAGGCACGGTCCACCTATACCTGCACATAAGTCCGTTTTGGTCAGTTGTTCTTGTTTTCTCAACAAATTATTTACCTTAAAAAAATTATGTTACCAACATATTATTATGTTATTATGTTTTATAGGCGGCAAGATCAGAAATATTTAAGAACATGCTAGAGTGCGATGAATGCAAAGCTGCACCCAATAACAGCATAACCATACCCGATTTGAACCATGAAGAACTAGAGTCTCTCCTTGAGTTTCTGTACAGTGGGACTTTGGGTGCGGAAAAATTGGAGAAACACGTTTACGCGTTGTCACAAGCAGCTGATAAGTATTTAATCCCACATTTGCTGAAACACTGCGAACGGTATCTGCTGAGTTCACTAAATACCTCTAATGCCCTTGAGACACTAGAGATTGCCGATACTTGTTCCAACCACAACCTCAAGGAGACAACCTTGAATTTCTTAGTTAAAAACATTGAGCATATGGTGTCCTCTCCTAAATTTGAACCTTTTGTGCACAGGAGTCCACATCTTACTGTGCAACTAGTTACTAGGGCCTTCGTCAATGCTCCCAAATAATCAAATTTACTTGTAAACATTATCGTGATAAAATTTTAGTTTTTATTGAAACAATTGTAAAAATACCTAAACAACTTATGTTTTTTTTTTGCATAATATAATTCATCCGTTGTTCTGATCAACGCTCTGCCCTTCTCTAATTCAGAATTAAAGAGTCTCTTTGTTTTTTTATTTTTATTTCCTTTCTTGTTACTTTAATTTAAAAATGAGATGTCAATATAAAGATGATAATTAAAAAATAAAAAAAAATGATTTTATTTAAAGGATGGAAAAAATATGACAAATAAAAAGAAAAGATTAAGATGCTAAAGCCCACACCAAATAAAACCGTCCATTGAGAGCCTCATTTATAATGACTTGGATCCAACCGGTAAGAAGCCCATAAAAAACAAACAAGTAAGCAACTGATCTAGTCTTGCTTCTTGTATAGTATGTCATGGTCTATTTAGTTACATGGTAATTGATTAAAATTTAAAATATTAGTATTAGAGAATAAATCTCACAATGGTAGGTTAAAAATAAGTTAAAACATATAAAAAGAAGAGGTTCATAATCTAGAGTACTTAAATATTTTTGGAGTATAGAAATTTGTAGAATAGACACAAGAATATGAATTGGAATAAAAGAATAATGTTAAAATATTCAATCTAATTATTCTTAATTTTTTTATTATTACATATTATTTTATTTATTTTTATTTACCTGATGTGAGATTTATTCTCTAAAAAAAAAATCACTTAACTTAAAGTTTCTTCGTATGAAATTTTGGGCTTCCAAAAAAATATAACTAAAAGCAGAGCCAAACTTATAACAAAGATAGAAGAAAAATCAAAATTAAGTCAATATAATTAAATCTAAGGGAGGTGGTTGAGAATAAATTCTGGTGGATTAGAAATAAACTAAAAGGTGCTCCATATAAATAACAAGACCATGAGTCCAAATTTCTTAATTATTTTCAGAAAAACAGGTTACTTAAACTAAAGTACACTGACTCACATTTTTTACTAAAGGCTCACAGATACACAATGTTCTAATATTTTGCATTTAAAAATAATATTTTAAATTTTAAATTATTTTTCACTTGATGAATAAAGGACAAACCCACAGTCTCTTAGATTTAATGATATTGCATGATATTCCTTCCCAATATTATTTTACATTTCTAAAAATAATTTTAAAAATTAATTAGTTCAATTGATTATTTGGTTTATATAAAACTGGTATAATCACCCATATTACTTGCGGAGATTATCTAAATATTTAATGAGGAATGATAAGCGGCCATAAGTTAGATTAATTTTTACATCATTAGCCATTTTATATGAATTCTAATTTTTATCGATTAAACTATTGAATCGTAACTATACATTAATTTAATTCTTTATACCATTTTTTTTTTATCAAAATTGAATCACAAATAAAATATAATTGAAGAGTTTTTATTTTTATATATTTTAAAGTTATACATTAAATCAAATTTAATGCATGTGAATGAAATGCTAAATAATTTGTACCAATATAAGATTTTGTATATGTAATTTATTTGATAAGAATCCCCGATCTAATTGTAAACTTTTGAGTTTAATAAAACCTATATATATATATATGAACTATGTACAAAGACATCAACACTAATATAAAAACAGACATATTGTTATCTACTTATTGTGTTTATTGTATTTTTTTTTTAATGTTAAAATCAACTTGTGTATTTTCACTTTTGGAGAAGTTAAATAGGATAATTTAAAAAAAAAACCTAAGTGTATAAATTGACTTTACTTGATGAAAGAAATTTAATTTATTTTATTTTATTTATAAATATTTATAAATAACTTTAGTCAAACATTACCTTAAACATGTCTTTAATTTTTATAAATGCAATTAAATTTGATTTTAACTTTAATTTTTAAAAATTCTTTTGTTAATTTTATTTTTATAAATTTAAAAAAAAATTATCATTAATCAGTAGTGTATGTGAATAGACATATCATGGTAGTAATAATTTTGAAGTGACGCATAGTATAACATAAATGTATATACTAATAAGTGATGACAAAAAAATATTATAAAATTTTTGAAGTGACGCATAGTATAACATAAATGTATATACTGATAAGTGATGGCAAAAAAATATTATAAAATATTTATTAAAATTAAAAATTAACAAAAGAAAAAGAAAAAAAAAGTATATTTATAAGAATAAAAAAAATTATTTTTAGAAATCATACATATTCTTTGCTAAAAATAGATAGACTCATGGATAAAACTATTTACGAACATAAGAAATATAATAATAAGAATATTTTACTTTAGTATAATAATGATTAAGGTCAGCAAAATAATCAAATCTATTGGTTAATCTAAATTCACTTAATAAAATTAAGAATTTGAATTTTAAGTTTTGAGTCTAAATGAATAAAAATATTTTTAGTTTAATTTGGTGAAATTCATGATATAATCGAACTCAAGTTAAAATAGTTTAGTCTAATTCAAGTTAATTATTTTTTATTTATTAAAATTTAAAAGATAAGTTTTAGTGATTAAAATTAGTTAATTTATAAATTCTTATTTTTTTTATTTTCATATTAAGCTATTGTAAATAATATATTATAATATACAAATCATAAATAAAGACAAATAATAAATCATAAATGACGTTGGTAATAAATATTAGAAAATCTACCACTAAATATCTAAATTGATATTATTAATATAAAAGAAAGAACATAAACTTCTTAAAAAAAAAACTAAAAGTGTAAAACCTTTATCTTTAATATTCGAACTATTTTATTAAAATTATGTTGACATAGATAGGGAAAAAATTCTAAATATATAAGAGGTATCAAAAAAATAGATGATATTATCTTATATATTTCATATTAAAATAATTAATTAATTAATTTTTAATCTTTTTTTAAATATATTTATAGAATAATATAATTATTTTATTTTATTTATTGCACTAAAATAAATATACCAATTAAAATAATTATCATAATAATTATTAATCTCAATTAAATAAAAAATATCAAGTTAGTTGGTCCGAAAAATTTGCAACCTATATAAAATCAGAGTTCAACTTTAATATAAAAACTCTTATTTAATTTACACTTTATGTGTCAACGTGCTCTAACCCACATCTCGCCCTAATAACAGCTAACACTTTAGTTAATATTTAGGTCCTAAGATTACTTCTCAAATATGAAAATTATATCAATTAATTTTCAAAATAACTACCGGTTTGATCTAATTTAGGATCGACTCACATCGATTTCAATGCACATCCAATCTAATAAGTAAATTAAACCGGTTACATGATCAATTTATTAATCAATCAATTTGATTCTAATAATTATATCAGGGTTTCGATGCCGCATTTACAATTTATTTTTTTTTATAAACTATTCTTATAAAATCTAAATACTCTCCTGTTATTGAATAATAGGATATTTGGTTACAAAGATATTGGAAAGGAAAAATATATTTTTTATTAATTTAAATGCTATAATCAATCATTATGTCTTTAATTGAATTATTTTAATATAACCATAAGAGAGATTCAAATTCATTCTTATATTGTTTGAATTGAATTTGCTTTTGGACTTTATAGGATCGCCATGAGCAACTCTGAGCATAACTCTAAGTGCAACAAACCAGCTAGCTGTCAGGCAAATTCGAGCGCGCATGCAATGATAAACATAATCTTATGATATCTATAACCTATAATGTTTGTAATGAAATTGTTTCTTCCTTCTTCTTTTCTTTTTTTTTCCATTACGAAAACATTAGAACAGAGCAGTTTTTAAAAATCACTTGATAAACCCTTACATTTTGGATGTCAGATTTGAAGGACACAATCAATCTACGAACCGAGGACATGGATTTTGTCAGGAACTTTGTTGCTGGATTTACCATTTAGTGAACAAATTCCCACTGACATAACAGTCACTACTGCCAAAAATGCTGCATTGACATGATCGCTCTACCCTGTAACATTGCATGTGACCAGGCCCTACCCTTTTCCGGATTAATATATACATATACATAAATGGGAAAATTATTATAATAAATTTATTTTTATACTCTAAATTTAAATATATTATTTATAAATTAAAATATTTTATTTAGAGAGTGAAATTCTTATAATTATTATTTTAATTGTATATTCTCAACATTTTTATGTTTTTTAAGATGCATTATGCACGTTATTTTGGTAATTAAAAAAATCATTTCAATATATTAAATTGTTCTTTTTTATCTATATATACTTACTTATCTTCTTAATTATTTATCCATTTTAATTTAATTTTAAATTATTTATTATAAATTTAAAATATAATTTATATATTTAAAAATATTTATTACTACATTTTAATTATATAAAAATAAATATTTATCATATACAATAAATTAAACTACTAGTAGTGAATGAATTACTTATGAATAAAAACTTATTTGAGAACTTAACCTATTAAATGTAAATTATTTACTTATTAACTCTGTTGATAATTTCTTAATTAGATAAGCACAGTTTGTCCGTTATTTCTTAAACACTCAATTTATTATTTAACATTTTTATGGCGTATATAATTACAAAAAAAAATATCTCAGTAGGTTATCCAAATTTTTAATATCTTCCTATAATTTTTTTTTAACAAGATTTTTTCACACTAGTCAAAATTTGATCTCCTAACTACATATTTAAGGAATATGAACTCGGTGTTATTCAGAGCAACCTCTTAATGGTTAATTATTTAACATATATAAACGCATTTTTAAAGATAAGTACATTTCAATCCGAAGCTCACATCCTTGCACTAATTTGAAGAATATACACTTAATTTTGATCATTTCTATCTAGCTAACTAAGAGTTACTTCCTAAGAAAAAAAAAAGAACACACATTTCGACAAACCTTCTCTATTGTTTTCTTACATAAGTAAAATATAAAAATATGATGTTTTTTTTTTCTTGCTAATATTATTTATGAAATTGTAGTAAAACGATGAAAACAAACATATTACGTTTTGTTCATTGATCTTAATTAATTAATTTAATTTATTTTTTTCTCTTCTTTCAAAAAAAAAAAAATTGAGCACATAAAAGAGAAGCACAATAACTTTTGGCTTTGGCCCGGGTGGTATGAAGACCTATCGTAGTGCATATCCTTTTATCAAAGTCAGTAATTATGTTGAGGGGCAGGACCTAAAAGTTCCACGCACTATGGTTCACTCGTCCTCCTTCCCATTAACAATTTTCTGTACAAATAAAAAGATACACTTTGTATTAAAATTTACACGTTTAATTGTTATCATAAATGTGCAGACCATTTATTTTTCTTTATATGTAGAGAATTTTTTCTGAAGGAAGATGTATCACTTAAATGTCCCTTGAGGTCATGTGTAATGTGGCTTGACTTGGTAATTAATTATTTGTCTTTAAGAATTAAGATATTATTTGAATTTATTTTTTTTTCTATTCTTGATATATACAAAGTGTCAACTTGTGGGTGTGCGCTTGCTGCTTCACCAGGTCGCTTCTTGGTTAGTTTTGTAGTACTTCATTTTATCACTCAAAAGTGGGGCATCATTTTCCTCACTGTTTCTGTACGGTTTCAACATTTATTTGTATCACTGGATCACATGTATTCATAGTATGCTTGGTAACGCATTAGACATATATAAATAAATGTATATTCAAAAAGCATTTTCAATTAAAAGTAACATGAGAGTCTCTGGTTTACATATCTGAGCATTAATTTATATTTTTATTTTATTTATAAAAAAAAAAAAAGAACCGGAGAGTATTTGCTTCCGTATTCAATCGTACTCTTCGCCTGGAAATTAAGTTTGTTTCCCAGAAAAGCTCATGAATAAAAAAAATTCTTAAGTAGTGAAACTCTAACATAAACATATACATCAAAATGTGAACAATTAAATAAATTTTTGGAACTCGTCATTATTCTAAAATAAACGTGCATATATGCACACAGATATATGTTTGATATATGTAGGTTACTCGGGTCCATATATATAAATTTGATCAACCAGCATCAAAGCTGGATTCCTTGATCAATAAAACTACGTAGCAGTTAGGCTTAATGAAAGAAAATGCGTAATTAAACTAAAAAAAATGGACACGGGGATCTAAATAACATAAATATATATAAAAGCTGACATTTTGTTACTGATTTACTTTTGGTCAGCATTTTCGCTCCAGTTCTTTATTGCTTGTCCCATTGCCTGTTTCACAGCCTGCGCATCAATACTCTCACCTTGTTCTTCATTCTACAAAAGTTACAATATTATTTGGTCATTCTTACGTGCATGAAAATATATAAAGAGCTAGAAAATTACAAATTAACCTCAAAATATTTTAGTTACTTCAAAACCTAACTAGCTAGCTTAATCAAAGATTCTATAGGGTTATAATTTAAAATACACACTATGCAAACATTTAATTTCAATGCACAGGAACATGACCCTTCTTGCCGTTTTCTCCAAAAGTATGAGAGAGAGAGTATCAGATAGAAGAGGAATGTTTTATATATACAAGGACAACGCATGTGACCTACAAAAATATGGAGTGATGAGAGGGAAAAGAGAGACACTGAATGATATATTGAACTAGCTAGAAAGCATCTATCTACAATATATATATATATATAATTTTATGCTTACAATATTGTATCTTACTTCTCCTCCAACAGCATGAAATCGAAATGTGTCCGTACAAGTAACCCTAGCTTCAAGCACATTAAGACCCATCTCTTCAAATGACTCCAATATCGAAACAAGCAGACCGGGGCAGCTCTTTGCTGAAAAAACATTTATAAGAAATCCCTTTTCTAAGGTTTCTACCGTAACCTGTTTAGTTCATCCAGCAAATGAAATTCCAATCAATTTTTCTTTTTTGCATATTAACAAGACCTTTGAATTAACATAGAATCAATTCCAGGATATACATATTGAGAGTGAGCTATAAAATTTTAGTAATTAAGAAAATATATACCACAGGCAAAGTATTTTGGTCGCTTGAAGTTGGTGCATTGGCTATGTCTTGATTCAGTCTTTCTACCTTTTGCTTTAACTCTTCGATATACTTTGATGCATCAATTATGATCGAGGTTTTGTTTAGCTGCCACCAAACCAGCAAAAGAACAAAAAATATTAGATAATTTACTATCGCAAATAAAGCATCATGTGTAATTGATAAGTATAGGAATTTGCGTAGGGTAATGAGATAAATGATGTATTAAATTAAGCACAATTAATATTTCAACAATATATTTAACAATCTTCATTTTTAATTTGTTTGTGTTTCAATTTTCTACCCAGATATGGGAATGATAATGTACAATACATAGAAGACAATGAAGACATGGATATATAGCATGAACAGATCAAGAATTCATCATATAAATATTTCAACTAATTAACAAAAAGGAAGTGAAACAGAAAGGAGGATAATTAACAATGCTGACTGAATAGGGAATCGCTATGGTTGATTAATTTCCCTGATAAAGAAAATAAAAAGAAACGAAAGATATAAAGAAAATATATAATGCAGGGAATTACAGCATGAGAGTTGGTAATAGAACGAAGAAGTTGCAGCTTCTCATGCAGTGCTGCTCTCTTTTGCTCTCTAGAAACCATTGCTTTCTCTTTTCTGCGATACTTATAATTTTCTTTTGCTATGAACTTTTCTGATTTCTATGGTAGTTTAAAAGAGGCAACGGGCTCTCAAATCTATATATATGACGTTTTGCTTGGAATCCCACATGATGATATTGTCTCAGTTTCTTCACAAATAGATTCTCACCGAACTTCCACAAATACCCTTTTGGTAGAATTTCCTGCTTAATTTGCCTATTTTTGAAGAATTGTATTTATTTCCTTTGACTAACTAAGAATTGATTTATTGATGTGAGTGCAAGTTAATTAAAGTCACTACAGTTTTATATTATGAGTGCAAGTAAGAAGAGCGTTTACGGATCAACAAGTTGGGTCACCTTTGGTGTTACACGTGTATAATATAATTAATAATTGATAATTAATTAACATAGATGTTGAGGAACGAGGAAATTTGGAATATGTGGCATCATAATGAAGTAGTGAGTTGGAGAGAATGGGAGAAGAGGAATCATGAGCTCGTGAGTGAAAAATGGGCATCGAAAGAAGTGAAGGAGAAGAAACAAATCAAAGGATGTTTAGTTCTGATTTTGGAATGCATCCAAACACTCCTCACGGGGAATTTTTTAGGCTCTCCTCCCGCGCGATCTCTCTTCTATCACCAGCAATGAAACTTTGTCCTCTTTTTCCTTCTCTCTCCACACGAGCCATCCTACCCTTCTTTTCATGAGACATTCAAACCCTCTTTCATTTTCCTTTCCCTCATCAAAGTGAATTTTACATCATACTATTCATTATTCAATTCCCATTCACTTGGATCAATTTTAGGCTAATTTAATCATATTAATCAACAAATTTTGTGAATTTTCTCTTGTCAAGTTAGTTTATAACGATTTTAAATTCTCAAAACATAATCATTTGGGTCAGTTTTATTAACTTTAACAATTTAATTACAAAAATTTTAAAGATCAAGTCATCTAAATATATATTTTTTTAATTTGAGAATCTAATTAAAAAAACCTAAATGCAATCAGATACCTACTCCTGTATCAAACCAATTAAAAATTAATTTTAGTTTTCAAATTTTAAAACTAATATCGATAGGGGCCACAAATATAATTAAGAGTAGAATACTGAAATTAAGATGTGGATGCTATATAAATAATCATACCAATCTTGTATCGATTAGGAATATAATTATAATAGAATATATAAAAGTTAGGATAATTTTTTCTCTTAATTTAATTTTTGAACTAATTTTTAAAAATGAGTTAGATTTAAATTTGAATTTTAAGATTGTATCAAAATCTATTTTAACGATGATTATTAAATTTATTAAATTATCTATTATTGAACTAATATCGAATTACCTGTATATATCTAATTATATAAATTTTATATTTAAAATATTCATTCATCAAAGTAAAGAAATGTATTAAAAAAAATCTCATATTAATTAAACTCATATAACGAAAATATTAGATATCAGTTGAGACAACTCTCATATTTATATATTAATATAATATTTTTACTTTTATTTATTTTTTATTCTCTAATTTCTTGGAATTGTTGCATGCTTCATCAAAAAATTATACTCGTATACTTATATAATATTTTTACTTCTTTTTTTTACCTTTTTTTTATTACACTACTTATCATTTTTTTTTCTCTCTTTCTATTAGAGATTTTACATTGATCAATAATATAATAAAATTCATAAATTAACTTAAATAAAAATTATCTCTTATGTATATACATTATTTTATATTATATTATTAATTAATATTAAATATTAGATTCCCTTTTTATTTTATTTCCCACTTCATTCTATCTCTCAAAAACAAGAAAAGAAAAATACTCGAATAGCATTTTCTATTCTTGCTTTTAGCTCGCAGAATAGAGAAAAAGCTTGATGTCATAATTATCTTCGCATGGCTTCTAGAATAGGTTACTTTCTTAATTGACTGTAGAATGCATTGTGATTAAGTATGTATAAAAAATTATCTGTTAGGAGAACAATTCTTTATTGTGATCAGCTTAAACATATGTATGAAATTCCATGACGAAGAAGGAAAATAACATTTACGTTCAATTTATTATTTTGTTTAAACTATGTTCAATCCTGTTTAAAAGTATGCTTTTGGGAAAAACAAAACAACATTCCTAACTCACTTTGGTGTTGTACTTGTATTGAATCGAAAGGCGTAGAGAGAAAAGCGAGCAAACTGATAAATATGCATCCAGATATTACATGCGTGTCCTTTGGTACAATAATTTTTAATTTCATTGTTTTCATTTCTACGTACAAAAACTAAGCAAACAACATTGCATATTAGATCAATTTTTTTAACACATCAATATAATCGAGAATCAATGTGTATTTATAATTGTTAAGGACAACACTTCTCTTAATAATTTATGTAATTAGATGGTTAATGAATATTAACTGCGTGGTTATAAAAAAAATGAATATTGACTTCATTATATTTTTAACACAAGTGAACCAGCCTTTACAACGTTAAAATATTGTCATCTTTCCTGTGTATGTATTTTCTAAAGGTAAAAATAATTTAAATAGTCTTAAAAATATTAAAAATCTCTTTAAATTAGTCTTTGAACTTTACTTAATTATATCAATTTAAGAACAAAGTAATGGGTATAGGATGTTTCAACGATTACTTAAATAATTTTATTATTTTATGAACTATTTGGAAAAAGTGGGTAATAGTTTAATGATAAAATTGATAATTTATTCTTTTCAACATTCTAAACAAGTTTAATTTTTATATGTTTAAAGAGCGAATAACATTAGATTTGTTAAAAAATACACTAAGATACAACTTTGTAACTCATAATTAATATTTTTAAAATTGGACTACTCATTGAATCGATTACATTCAGTTGTGCTTGAATTAAAATCAAACTTATATTAATAAAATAATAATAATAATAATTAATATATAAAATAATATTAAAAAAATATAATATTATAACTTTATAATACTAAAAACTAAAATTAAAATATAATTTTATAAGTTTTAGCATTCAAAATACATGGAATAGTTTAAATCAAATATACCATAATACTTAGGTTTAAATTTTAACAATATATACAATAATATATTTATATCTAAAATAAAAAAGAAAATGACAAATATTTTAGATTAATTTTTCATTTTAAAAAACAAAAAATAACCTTGTATTAAAATATTTTTTATTGATCTGTTATACAATCAGTTTTAATTTTGTCAATTTATACTGATTTTTACCCCATTATTCTCTATACCAATAATGTGATTGACTATTTACTGTCTGCAGTTATTAGTGGTTATAGAAGTATTTTTGGCAGTTAAAACTTAGAATTTATAATGAAGGAGAATTAAGTGTAGCTTCCGAAAACATGTTATAGATAACAAGTGGTGACAAATGGTTAACGAGGATGAGCATGTACGGGAGAAGCATCTGTCTAGTATATAAGTTGAATTATACATATAGATTCAGATGCGAAGACGCACACAGACGGATCTAGATGATATGATACGTATTTTGTATTTAGAGGTGTTGCTTCCAGTATTGTCACCATTCCACAAGGACAAATCACGTACCCACCTCTATTCACATGTGTGCCCATTAATCATCACAACAAAACAATATCCTCCATACATATATCCTGCTCCTACCTTGTCTATTGCCTAACATGAAAGTATTTTGTTGTGCTGCTCTGAACTCTCCTAGAGTACTCTTTTAATTTAGATCCCATAATCTTCATCTACCTTTTCCATCCATGTGAATGCGATCCCCAATTTTCCACCTCAACCTCACCGCAATGCTTTCTTCTACCCTTTTATTTATTTATATTTATATAATATATATTTGGACACCTAGGCTTCCTAACCAGGTTATTGTTTTCATAAATTGTGCTTGTTTAAAATTAACTTATTTTAGAGAAATATATATTATAAGCTCGAATACAACTCAATCTCACATACTTGTAAAGTGGGGATTATTCCACTTATGTATTCTACTCAAACACTATCTCATAAATGTGACCAACAAATATTTGTCTATTGGTAAGAATTGAACTTATATTTCAAAAAGACGTGAGTTTAAGTTTTACTATCTATGTGAGAACCCTGTTAGTAAGTAATTTGTAAGTATCTCTGGAAGCAATCATTAAGTTTAGAGGTCTATCCTTAAGCTTAGAGGTCTATCCTGACCCTTGTGAGTCCCTGAGACCAAACTTACAAAGCATTTACTTTATCAAAAAAATATCTAATCAATGTGAAATTTAATTTTTTTTTTCCAATATACCATTTCATGTACATAACTATTGAGTTTGATATCTAAATAATAATATAGTAGATGACCAAATAACGAATCTAGAATATGTTAAGATACTATCTAAGAATGTAGGTGATGCATTTAAATATGTTTAAGGACAAGTTTACCATATCACAGTATTAATAAAAATTTGAGTCTGGATATCATACCACATAGATTAGTATAAGTGATTACCTGTTTTTGGAAATTCGTATCTAGTTCAAGTAAACTAATTTTTAAATATTTTAGGAAAAAGAAAAAAATTGACAAAAATTAAGTAAAAAAATTTGAATTTGAATTTAAATAAATATAGGATTGTGGCTTCATTTGTATTCTTTACTCCCTATCCTAATTTCATATGAATTCTCCTACATATTATCTTATTACTGATTTTACTCCTTAATTCTATTAGGAGTTATTGATCTAGTATTCTTAATATTATATACCTTAAATTACAACCCTAATTTGTCATATAGAGACATAATTCAAAATATGCATGAAGCAAATAGGGCAAATGAATTAAATTAACTAATTTAATCAAAGATTTGGAAAATAGCTTGATAATACAATTTTCCTAAACCTAATTTGTTTATAGTTTTACCTATTAATTTTTTGCACGATCGCCAATCAAATAATCGATTGAGATAAATGGTGATAAAACATTTTACAGATAATTACAATAAAATAATTTAATAAGAGAAAAGGCAAGCATTCACATTTAATATCAGACTAGGGGTTCCAAATATAAACTAAGTCATAACCCACCAAGGGGTTTAGCCACTAATACTCATGATCATACTTCAAGCAAACAAAAAATACATAAAGGAAGGTAAGAAAAAAAAAACATATGGATATTAGAGACTTTGCTTCTCCACCTTACCCTATGCCTTAGCCTTACTAAACAACCCTAAATGTTCAAGTGAGCTCTAAAAACTTAAAGAAAGATAAAGAAAATGAAAAACTAGAGCTATGAAATTTCTAAATGTTCTGCTTCATCATAACTACTCCATTTTATAATTGAAGAATTGGACTTTTCTAGTGGGTTTTGTCTTTTGGGTCTAAAAAATTGAGTTTTAATCTTTTTTTGTTTCATTTATACTTGTGTCCTATATTATATCAAACTAAAAAATAAATAAATTCTACGTAATAATAATTTAAAAATAGTGCAATTAACCCAAAACTCCTCTTATTAATATACAAAAATTCAATTTATCAATACATTTTAATCTAATTCAACCTTACAAAATTAGTTTATAAAACAAAAAATTTGTCCCAACTTATATATAACTTTTTATAGAACTATAAAAAAATTTAAAAGTATGTATTCTCTCTTCATAAACTAATTTCAACATATAATTTTTATTATTAATTACCGGTGGTTTCATGTATTAATTAAAGCATGGTTACATTTTTAAGATAACAAAATATAACAAGGGTCATTAGAGAATGCCGCTAAATTAGATAAAAATAACTACGAGGTTGATTTTAACATCTTCATGTTTTTTTATTAATACTTGCTTCGGTTTAAGTGATAATTAAGGAAGTTCATTCTCCTTAAATAAGGTTTTATATTCGTGTCTTCTTCGTAGAGAAATAATGAAATCAAATGTTATGAGAACTTACGAACAGGTGTATAGGTTCAAGTGGTACTTAATTTCTCTTAGCAAGATCTTAATTTTAAATCTTACGTAAAAATTCTAGCTAAGAGAATTAGTCCCACCATGCTATGGATTGATGTTCTTGACTTAAATAGAATTGTTTTTTTATAAAAGATACTTGTTGTGAATATATAAAAAAAATGTTATGAACTTCTAAGAAAATCGATGCACTGATATAAATATCAAAACTCTATAATAAGGTTCATATAATAATATTCAAGCTTCGTTATTCATATTTTAATAATTATGATTTTTTTATAAAAATAAACTTGGATGAAGATTTGTTTCCATGGCAATAAGATCCATAAAGGATACACTAACGGTGTTGGAGTCATTATCCAAATATATGATGGTATCACGAAAATGTGGGAAAGATACAAAATTATACAGGTAAGCAATTTGTCTTGAGTCGTCATGAGTCTGTTAAAGTCTATCCAGCAACCTTATGGACTGTTAAATACTTTGGGTGCGTTCATTTCAATCAAAATCATATTCCCTAGCTTTGGGTCAGAAATCAATAATTGAGTAAATGATTTTGAGGATACATAAAATAAAAAGAGTTGGCTTGTGTGGTGAAGGCAATTACACATTAGTCCATTTTATTTTTAGAAAAAATAAATACTAATGATTACCCAAAAAAAATGGAAGAAAAATAAAATGCTGGTCCTCCCTTATGCTATTTCCTATATATTCCTGTTATGCTTTTAACCTAATAGCACATTTTAGCCTGAGCAAGAAGGAGTGCCCTTGTTGATGGACTTGGCAGTTGCAATAAAGTTGGAGAAACTGATAAGATTCTGCTTCGGATTTTATTATTCTTACTCACATGTTTCACGATTGACGAATATTTTTTTGGTTTTTGAAAGTCAGTGTCTGTATCCTCACGTTTAATTTTATTACTATTTTGGTAGGGTCAAACACTAATGTTATAATAGTAACTTTTTCATAAACATTTTTTTTTATTATTAGATCTAAGAGCACATATTTAATTTAAAATTTTTCAACTCCTTTAGCTTGAATCAAAAGATGTCAGTTTTTTTTTTATTAAAGAATATGATAATAAAGAAATTGGCTCCAGTAGAATGTGCTAATCTTCAACAGCATTGTGAATAAAAGTTTAAATTCTTATTGAAAGAAATATTCACATTTAGTAGCTAATTAAGTTTGAAATAAGATTTTCTCTAAGAACACGTGTAAAAATAATTATAAATATATACGAAGTAATGTTTTAGTATGATTGCTGGAGATTTGGAATCTGCTTGAATGCAAGTGATATTCTTACTACATGTTCCATGATGATGAACTCTTTTTTATTTATTTTTTTGTTGGGGTTTCTGATAGTATCTGTATCGTCTCGTTTGATGAGTAATTTCTTATGGTAGAGTCAACCAAAGTCAGGATTCCTCTAAATAATAATAGCGTTTTATACGTATGAAATTTTTTTATCTCCACATATTTAAAAGACTTGAATTCCTTCAACTTGAATCACAAGATGTTAGTGTTTTATTAATGAATATGATCTATACAGAGCAATGTTTCGGCATGATTGTTGGAGATTTGGAATCTTATTATAAAAACTAAATACAATAAACATAGACTAGATCACATTTTGAATGATGTAGATTATAAAATTTTTAATTAATTTTTAATCTTATTTTTTTTATGTAGAGTTGTATGATTCAAGTTTACAATTTTTGCATTCATAAAATTAGTATTCTAGGATGTGCATTAAATTGGATAAAATTTTATTTTATATAATTATAATTTATAGTAGATAAATATTTTTGAATATATAAATTATATATATTATCATTAAAATTTATAATAAATAAATATTTTTTAAATATAAATTATATTCTTAATTTATAATAAGTAATTTAAGATCTTTTAGATAGTTGCAAATTTTTATTTTTATTTTTTATTTTCAAATACAATTTTTAAAACAAAACACATTTAGTCACCATAATCACTGTTACTATAAATCTTTCCAACAAGTAAACATATCCTTTAACAAATTTTAATAATATAGAGAATTTTTAAAATAAATTTATTTTAAAATTAAAAATAAATTTTTGAAAAACATAAAAACTAATTTTTATTTTTTAAAATTTTAAAACTTGAAACTAAAAATTATTTCAAACTAACACTTAAAGTATGACAAGGATATTTTTGAATATTAATAATTTTTTATAAAAAAATTACTGAAATTCAATTTAAAAATTGAGATAAAAGAAAGTAGATTAAATGAGATAAACAATTAAAAATATCTAGTACATGGTAGGTTGAGAAATATTTTTTTTTTTGGTTATTTGGTGTATGAAATGCACATAATATCTAGTATATGATAGGTTGGGAAATATATTTTTTTTATTTGATGCGAAATGCACTTATAAATAAGAGAGAGAAAAAATTAATAATGTTTAATATAGAGAATAGATAGAATAAAAATTTACTATTTAAGTAATTTATTCTAATTTATAGTTCAGCGATTAACCGATGGTTACAACCCTTAGAGTAAATTTGTCAATAATAGGAAACCGTTGAATAATAATAACATTTTAAAACAATTTGTCAATAAATATGTAGATAATTTTTGACGAATTAAAAAGTAAAATATTTTTGAAATTACAATATTTGATATATTAAAATAAAAATATGTTTATAAAATATTTTATTTTTGAAATTATAATAAGTACATTATGAATATTTATTATTATTATATCTTATTATTAAATTTAATTATTTATCTTATTTAATAATAAAATATTTTAATATTCTATAAACATGTATTAAATAAGCTAAGGAAGACATTATAATATTTTTACAACATTACAACTTTTCTTTCTACTAAAAAAAAAGTTAAATTCTTATCTCCTCCCATGAGAATAATGGGTTAAAAGCATTTCAATGTTTTTTAGTAATATTTTTTAAAATTATATACCGTGCATAAAAAATTAACATTATCTCAAACTTAAATTCTTAAAAAAACTAAAAAGATAATTATGTACCAAACACTCCCTTTGGTTAAGATAGGAAAGCTAAAATGTGATTAAACTTAAAAATATATTATAATCACACAAATATTTACTCAATCAATTCATTTTTATTTTTAAAGTTGGCTGAACTAACCTATAAATGAGTTGGACAACTAGTAGATAAATAGATTTTAACTGACACATGTTAAGAGAATCCGATTGTAAGGCGTTTTTTCTTTTTTTTTTTGGTATGGTTTGAATAATAAGATTTGTCTTCTCTAAAATGCACTCTTTAAAATATAAATTTAAATTTTATTAATTTTTATTTGAAAGATCAAAATTAAAATTAAAATATACATAAATTTTTTAGTAACTATATGAAAATTAAGTAATTTTAGATTTAATTATAAAATATAGTTATATAATCTAGATTTAAGTTTTTATTTTTTAAAATAAGAATTGTTCGTACTTGCTACGTGTGTTCTCTCTATCTATATATATAAATTATGAAATTATTAAAATATCAACTATTAATTTTATAAAGAATAATTACAATTATACTTTATTAAATAGTGCACTCTCGGTAATGAAGAGCCAAACCAATTACTCATCCTTCAATAGTGCCCTCTGCTTCGGGTCACGACAAACGACAAACACCACTTAGTTGAGGTCCAGTAAGGTTATGGGCTAAAATCTGCAAATCACCCATTTATCTGAAGCCCAGCAAGATGCTGATCATAATTCGGATGCGGGGTTATTCACCCGACCCGGATAACTCAGTCGGGTCGGATCCTGCAGTTCGAATGAATTTTGAAGGAGGATTAGGGAGCGTTGTGCTTCAGCACAGCACAGCACAACAATGCGCGCCCTCGCAGCTCACTTCTCTAATGTAATCTTCTTTCTTTGCCTCTGCTCAATTTTAATCTTTATTCTACGATCCATCTTTTAAAACAAAAAACAGTAATCACTTTCAAATTCAATTTATATTTGAAGTGATGTTTGTTTTATGAGTCGTAACTACTCATTAGCTAGTTCATTTTTTTACCCTTTTCTGCAGTATTTACGAAGAAGAAACGTTGGGAACAATCTGCGATCTCGTAATTTTTCATCATATAATGGCAAAGGTATCACCTTGTTTTTTCCTATCGGTATTTTTCAAAAAAAGAAAATTATAGGAAGTTGTGACCAATTTGTCAGGGTATGATTTCATTTTGTTGAGAACGAGAAAGCCCTGAAATTATATGACTAATCTATTGTAAAAATAAATAAATAAATAAAGTTTATACTTGTATGTTGTAGTAAATGGTAGGTACGTAATGCTGATTTTTGGGTATTTCTAGGATTAGATCATTAAGCCAAAATCTGGCACTGCAAAATACATAGAAAATGGTTTTCTTTTCTTTTCTTTTTTCATTCAATTTTTGGTTTCTTTGTTTGAACTGCAATTATGTTGCACCACTTCGCTTGTTTTGAATTCCAGATGAGCTATCCATCGAGGAGGAAGCGGAGAGAAAAGTTGGATGGCTATTGAAGATGATATTTTTTGGGACTGCAGGGGTAGCAGGATACCATTTCTTTCCTTATATGGGTATCAGCAATTGTCCTGCAACAATTTTCATCTTGTAAAACCTTCATTTGCTCTTGGTAGTTCCAGCCTGACAGTGTAGCTAAAATGCAAATTTTCAGGAGATAATTTGATGCAACAGTCTGTTTCGCTTTTGCGTGTCAAGGATCCCTTGTTTAAAAGGATGGGAGCTTCTAGATTGGCTCGTTTTGCAATAGATGGTACCCCTATTTCTTTGGCACATAATATATATTGAAGCACTTTGTGGTTTATTAAATACTAATCATTTGCATATTTGGATAGTTGTTTTCTAGAACAGATTACAATTCTTGTAACAAGCATATTTTCATTATCCTTGTGCTTTACACTAGTGACATTTAGTATTAATCTCAGCTTATTCTTGAGATGACAAAATTATGGTTGAAGGAGAGTGTTGATGGGAGATTTTGAACTTGGATAAAAGAGTTGTACGAAGAAATTTTGCTCTTGAACTGATAATTAAATAGTTACTGAGATTTTAGTTGAGCTGTATTTGTTAGAGGTAAAAGGCTAAGAGAGTACCTTGTTGTCAGTTATAACATTTTGATTACTAAGCATAGATATTGCAGTAATCCTCAACTGAGATCTATTCTGTAAGAGGAAAATATGAGATTTAGCTAGTTTGTACACTGCATAATTGCTTATTTATCTATAGTTTTTCAATGTATAGGTATCTCATGAAACTGATTAAGGATAACCATGGTGATTTATTACTTTCAAAATTCTTTTGTACCTGCACGAGTTGTTTATATTCAAAATTGTTTACCTTATTTTTGCTTACAAGATGAAAGAAGGAAGACGATAGTTGAGATGGGTGGAGCTAAAGAACTCTTAAATATGCTAAGCACAGCTAAAGATGACCGTACACGGAAAGCAGCGTTGCATGCTCTTGATGCACTGTCACACTCAGGTGGAATCATAATTTTATGTATTTTTTTATGCATATTCCTTACCACTTTTCTTTTCTAAGTAATTTTTTAAAAAAATATATACTTATTATCATGCTGGTGGAGAGGAAGATTATTGACACCAGCAGTACCTTTGTGGTCCTAAATAGTAAACCAGAAATTCTCAACCACTAACCAATTTTTTTAATTTATTTGTATAATATTCTTAGAATTTGGGCTCAAGACCTAATTCAACCCTAGTCTTCTTGTAAGGTGAGGATTGTCCAAGCTTTATAAACTCTATTTAAGTCATATCTCTAGGTGATGTACATTTAAACACCCCCTCGATTTGCAATTAAGGTGGGCTAAGGTTGACGACAATAAATTTTATGAGCAAAGTGTGATAAGAATCTTAGAAAACTTATATGTTTCTAGTTTTTGTTATCCTTATTCAATAGATATGGGCTTGTAAAGATGAAAAGGAACATAAATGGTTTGTCCATTAATTTTGGGACGTTATATGTGCACGACTGTATGTGTATTATATACAATAATTATACCTGGTACTTTCCCTGACAATATTGATTATTAAGAATCCAGTTCAAATAATAATTGAGGTTGAACAGAACCAAAATAGTACTGCTAATACTAGTCTTTTATGTTTTCTTTTGGTTGAGATAAAATACTTTGTTGTTTTAGATGAAGCTCTTGCATCCTTGCACCATGCCGGGGCCATTTCAGTCATTAGGTCTGCACCAAATTCACTTGAGGATGCAGAAGTTGAGAGATTCAAGTTGAGTTTGATGAAAAGGTTCCAAGATCTGAGATATGATGTGTCATCGTGACTTTTACTTGAGGTACTTTCCTCTTGTTTTTTTGGTTGGTTGGAGCATGAAATATCATGATATGAGAGAGTAAGCTGGCAACAAAAACATTATTGAGAAAGACTGAAAACTACTACGTATTCTTGACTAAATCTAATGGAAGATTATAGTTCTATTGTTAAATTTTATGCACTTGTCAAGTGCAATTTTATGTCAACCGTAATAAAATGGAAAAGATTTGTGTGCGCGTCAATTTGTTTTTTTAATGTATATGAAGATAAACGATTACAACAAACTAGCATTGAAGGTGCAAGTAATTGGTCATTGTTAATGTATATTTGTTTAAACACTACTAGATTAAACCCTTGCTTGGACCGTATAAAATATATGATTCACACAATATCATTACTAATGTACGTAATTGCTAGTAAAACATTGTGCTATGGCGGCAATAGACACACCATAGTTTTTGGGAAAGTCAGATAAAGAGAATTGAAACTTAATTTATTTTATTTTTTATAAATATTTATAGATAAATTTATTCAAACCGGCATTCTGCCGAAAGATATATATTAGAAGAAAATCAACCATCAGAAGCTGAAGATATATCCCTAACAAATGAGAAGATGCGACGTAGCAATAATCTGTGTAGCATAATACATTAAAAATACACCCAAAAAATACCAAAAAGGCATAACACATTAAAAAAGATATCATATGTCACTCGTAAAGCTTCTCATTTTGTTTATCGTTCTCTTATTAGATTTTTTTCTTACGTTTCTTTATCTCTCAATTGTGTACTGTAGAGTAACTTTTAGTGTCCAAAAACATTAATCTTTTGCACATGTTTAACTTTTTACATTTATATAAATGTTTATCTAATTATAATTCATATCCTCTATATTTTTCATATTTATATACTAATTCGATCACTTTCCTGCACCCGAAGAAGTTACGCCCAAAACACTATTCTTTTAGATAAGTGTATCTCTTCATGACCATGACAGGGCAGTGAGAGAGAGGATAATGAAAGGGATGTTATATGTTACATCCTTTGAAAAGGTTTAATTACGTGCCAAATGCTATTATATTTCCTACGCCATTTAAATGATAAACAAGAACAATTTACCCCACAGGCCACAACCACAAGTAATCATCATATTGAGATCCTTGCACTTGTAAGATATGGCCCAAACTTCGTCACCCATTGTCTTTTTTTTTATTATTATTATTATTATTACTATCGTCACCCATCATCTGGACCTTTGGATTTAATTTGTGTAATATTTGGTATTTTATGTAGCTTGTTGCTTTAAATTCTACAATAAACAGCAAGGCATCCAAAATACAATGTTGATGGAAATTATGCAGGTCTTTCTTTTGATTTATTTTTCCCCATCTTCTGATTTTTGGTTTTGAACTGAATTGTAATGATGGATCAAAATAGGGTAATTGATTATTTTTAATCCATCTATTATAATTGACTAAAAATTTATCAAATTTATCTGGTTCCCACCCCTAATGGGAATTATGCAGATCTATTTTTTTTCGCTTACCCCTTCCCTAAATAGTTTGACTCGTCTGTAACTTTGTAGCAATTATTGGGTGTTGGCCCTTTTCCTTTTTATTGGAATTTATCTATCGATGTTATTCATTGGATTGTTAGGATCTTCAACCAATGTGCAATGAAAAGAGGAGACACAATGGTCATTAAAATGCATCAAGACCAAACAATAAATATGTAAACTTTGTTAAATCGATTAAAATTATCTCCATACACCATCCACGAGTTAGTTCACCCTGGCCAGAACCAATTTTTATATTTATATATTTTTTATTTAATTATAATTTATATCCTCTTTATTTTTCATATTTATATATTAATTCTAACACTTTCCTGCACCACAAGTTATGGTCCAAACATTCTTCTTTTGGATAAGAGTATTTGCAGAACCTCCCTCTCTTCATGACCATGACACGGCAGTTAGACAGCCGTTACATCATTCTTAAAATGTTTGGATAATACGCCAAATGATAACTATATTTCCTTCACCATTCAAACAAATAAATGAGAACGCGTTACCTCACAACCAGACGTGATAATCAATATTGAGATCCTTGCACGGCACAATCTTGTAAATATGGCCCAAACTTCGTCACCAATTATCTTTTTTTTATTATTATTACAATCGTCACCCATCATTTGGACATTTGGATTTCATTTCATTAAATATTTGGTACTATTTTACATAGCAATGCTGCCCCAGATAGATGAATTCTATAATATACAACAAGGCATCCAAAATACAAAACTAACACACAAGACGAGCGCCACAACCAAATGCGCCTAGAATTGTTTTTCTCCCCAGTCAATAGAAGAGGGGAAATAAGAGAAGCAGCTTCTTCATGACTTGCTACTAAAAACATTATATATGTTGGTGGAAATGGCAAGCACACTTGTCACCACAGCTAGTATAATCATAATCAGTGCTATAATTTTGTCCTTTCTTGTTGATATACCATGAGCATCCCTGTCAGCAGTAACAAAGAAAAATAAGACCCTGGTTTATTTATTTGTTTATTCAATTTGTAATTTGTCCTCTACTTGATCAGAAGTTAATACGATTAGAGAATAAAGTATACACATCGACATATAGTAAGGTGGTTGACTTTCATGGTAGTCACCTTAAAAGTCACACAAAAATTGTTTTCTAATTAATTGCCAAATGTAAAATTTGATAGTACATATCCTTTCAACTCTATCTGATAAAGTTAATAAGATTATGCTAGATTAGTAGATTACCTTAAAACAATAGAGCCGGGGAAAATGAAGCCAAGGCACACTACGGATGATGATCCAAGAAACTGAAAGAAGTACCAAATATCTGGGATTGCTATAGCAGCAAGGTAGGAGACGGCAAGCAGCACCAGAGTTAGGATCACAAATCTTTTGTTGTCTGTGGCTAGCAGAGGCTTCTTGGAGAAGAGAAGTTCATCTATGTTGGCTCTCAAAGAGAAGTTGAGGAGAGGAAACACTAGCATGACGTGGAGTGCATAGCTTACACGGACCAGAGTATTGAACAAGGAACCAACCGCAGAATCAGCATTCTGGTCAAAATTGATGAGAATGTCTGACTGGGTCGAATTACCAAATAAGAGGTACCCAAATAGACCTATTGCAAGGTAGATAGCAGCACACAGCAATAACGCTAATCGAACTGCTGTTGCCATGTCGGATGGCTTCGCAAGCTCAAACCCAATGGGATGCACTGCAAATAAGATCAATCATCAGCACAGAAATTTTCTTCACATGCCTTTAAAAGATGAGCAAAGCCACTACCATTAAAATGAAATGTGAACGCTGTGACAACAACGGGAACTGCAGTGAACAGATCAAAGAATGATGTTTGGTAGTCTAACTGAGGAAACAATCTAGGAGTTTGTGTTTTTCCTTGCACCAGAGCAACAATAGCCAACCCACAACATATGCCAACAAATGCCACTGCAAGAAAAGTTGACACTGCAGAACTGTACTTCAAGGACTCTACCAAAAAGAAGAACGTGCTTTAGTAATGAATCTATGCTACTAAACCTCTTGGATTCCAAATGCAAGAAAGCATGTTATATAACAAAGTAGTATTCAATTGTTAACAATGAGTACTAACCTACACGTTTGTACAAAACCAATGGAAGCATAACGAAGAGCAAGGTGAAGAGAAGAGCAAATTCACGGGAATTCCACCACTGCATTCCAAACCACTGTTGCAAAAGGCCAAAATGCACTTCACCTCCATTTTGTTTTCCAGACAGCACATCCCCTGTAATTATAAAAATACATCTTTCTCTTTTCATCTCTCAGGTATTCCCACTCCGTTATGGGAGAAATTATAAGATAATTTAATTCCGAATAACAACTACATGATCATAATCACTTTTTTTTTTTTAATTTACCATTCAATGTAATAATTATTTTTATATGGCGTAAGTTTCCCTGTACCGTGTTGAATTGCATGAAATCGAATAATTAATACACAATCATCAAAGCAAATAATCCTTGAGTTAAGTGCATAAGTAACCCTTGTTCTCTCATTGAAGGACTTGAGTAGGAAGAAGAAAAAGGGAAAATTAGTTGCGTTACCGATGATGATGAGGTAGAGAATTAAACCCCCGATGTTGGTGATTACGACGCAAATCTGCGCGGCCAACGCTCCCGGCGATCCGAACGCTTCCCTCATGACGCCGGCATACGTCGTCGTTTCGCCGGAGTGCGTGAAGCGCATGAGGAAGTCGACGGAAACTTCTGCCAGCACGGCCACCACGAGAATCATGGTGACAGCTGGAATAACGCCGAGAACCTTCATAATAGCGGGGAGCGACATGATTCCGGCGCCGACTATGCTGGTGGCCACATTGAACACCGCGCCGGGGATGGATGCCGGCTTCACGGCTACTGTGGAATGGCCCAAGAGGGGGACGTTGACTCCGGCTGTCGGAGACATGCCGGCGGCAGAATTGGGAGGATCGGAGAAAGAGAGCTGACGGGGCGGTGGCTGCTGTCTAGAAAAGTTACACGTGCTCAGCTCCCTTTCAATGAATGATACAGCTTGGATTAGGCTGCCTAATATTTATTCAGAAATGGGAAATCAAAACAAAAAGGTCTTGTAATTTGTTTAGGAGACTTTTATATTATTTTCTTTGTCTCAAACACGTTTTTTCTAATTCTAACCATAACAAGTTAAGAAACTAATCTTTAATAAATTGAATACATAGTATTACTTAAGGAGTAACTTTTTGCTCTTACTTATTGTTTTATTTGTATACTTAAGAATTTAATTTTTATGATATATTTAAAAAGTCTAAATTACTAATTATTTATGTCTGTAGACAAAGAAGAGAAAGAGAGTTTTGTACTAAAGGTTCTTATTAAAAATTATGTTGCAGTTATATTAGAAATCACAAGACAATGCACTATTATACTTTTAATACAAAAAAAATCATATTTATTATTTAACAACTGTCCTAAAGTCATTGGTCAGTAATATTGACTAAAATTTATTAATAATTATAAAACTAGAACAAAAATTCGTTAAGTAAAAAGTAAAAGTTAAAAAAGTTTATAGTTTACAATATAATTTAACTTATAATAAACAGTGTGTTAAAAAAATATTTAAAAAATGTGTTGTTATAATTTTTTCTTAAATATTATAGTTTTACATTTATTTTCTTTAAGAATGCTTTGGCATTTTTTTTACTGTGTTTTTATCATGGAGTAAAATTAATATGAAATCTATGGAATTTTACTTTTATTTAATAAATTTTATATGAACTCTATTTCATATTAAAAACTATTTTTTTAATTTCATTTAAATACCCATCCTTTTTAAAAGGTGTAGAATTTTATAGAGGTAAACTTTTTTATATTATTATTAATAATAATATTGATTAACAACCTGACTAACATAATGTTGATAATTAAGCAGTAATCGTTGTCAAATCCTAATAATTAAGTAGTTGTCATCGTCAAACCCTAATAATAATAATAATAATAATAATAATAATAATAATAATAATAATAATAATAATAATAATAATAATAATAATAATAATAATAATAATAATAATAATAATAATAATAATAATAATAATAATAATAATAATAATAATAATAATAATAATAATAATAATAATAATAATAATAATAATAATAATAATAATAATAATAATAATAATAATAATAATAATAATAATAATAATAATAATAATAATAATAATAATAATAATAATAATAATAATAATAATAATAATAATAATAATAATAATAATAATAATAATAATAATAATAATAATAATAATAATAATAATAATAATAATAATAATAATAATAATAATAATAATAATAATAATAATAATAATAATAATAATAATAATAATAATAATAATAATAATAATAATAATAATAATAATAATAATAATAATAATAATAATAATAATAATAATAATAATAATAATAATAATAATAATAATAATAATAATAATAATAATAATAATAATAATAATAATAATAATAATAATAATAATAATAATAATAATAATAATAATAATAATAATAATAATAATAATAATAATAATAATAATAATAATAATAATAATAATAATAATAATAATAATAATAATAATAATAATAATAATAATAATAATAATAATAATAATAATAATAATAATAATAATAATAATAATAATAATAATAATAATAATAATAATAATAATAATAATAATAATAATAATAATAATAATAATAATAATAATAATAATAATAATAATAATAATAATAATAATAATAATAATAATAATAATAATAATAATAATAATAATAATAATAATAATAATAATAATAATAATAATAATAATAATAATAATAATAATAATAATAATAATAATAATAATAATAATAATAATAATAATAATAATAATAATAATAATAATAATAATAATAATAATAATAATAATAATAATAATAATAATAATAATAATAATAATAATAATAATAATAATAATAATAATAATAATAATAATAATAATAATAATAATAATAATAATAATAATAATAATAATAATAATAATAATAATAATAATAATAATAATAATAATAATAATAATAATAATAATAATAATAATAATAATAATAATAATAATAATAATAATAATAATAATAATAATAATAATAATAATAATAATAATAATAATAATAATAATAATAATAATAATAATAATAATAATAATAATAATAATAATAATAATAATAATAATAATAATAATAATAATAATAATAATAATAATAATAATAATAATAATAATATAATAATAATAATAATAATAATAATAATAATAATAATAATAATAATAATAATAATAATAATAATAATAATAATAATAATAATAATAATAATAATAATAATAATAATAATAATAATAATAATAATAATAATAATAATAATAATAATAATAATAATAATAATAATAATAATAATAATAATAATAATAATAATAATAATAATAATAATAATAATAATAATAATAATAATAATAATAATAATAATAATAATAATAATAATAATAATAATAATAATAATAATAATAATAATAATAATAATAATAATAATAATAATAATAATAATAATAATAATAATAATAATAATAATAATAATAATAATAATAATAATAATAATAATAATAATAATAATAATAATAATAATAATAATAATAATAATAATAATAATAATAATAATAATAATAATAATAATAATAATAATAATAATAATAATAATAATAATAATAATAATAATAATAATAATAATAATAATAATAATAATAATAATAATAATAATAATAATAATAATAATAATAATAATAATAATAATAATAATAATAATAATAATAATAATAATAATAATAATAATAATAATAATAATAATAATAATAATAATAATAATAATAATCAAACTGTAACTATAAGATGTTTTTTTATCTTTGTTAATCGATGGGGTGTAACAATAAGCTTTTTTTTTTATCTTTGTTTACCAAACTAGTTATAAATTTTGTTTGAAATAAACAAATTTCTTAACTAAAAGAATATTAGATGCGTGATGCATAAGTGAAAATAAGCACTTCCTTATTAGACGAGGCGTTTGTGGTATGTTTGATTAGGCTGATTTATAGAGAGAAAAAGAGGTGTAAAAGAGGATCAACTTTTTTATTATTTGGGAAATGACAGAAATGAGAAAAAAAATAGAAAATTTTGGTGAGATACAGTACAAAATAAATCTCTCTTAATGTGAAGAGATTTGTATGGGAATGGAGAAAAAAAAAGTTCGTGGGATCTATTAAAAATTAAAATGATTATATATATATATATATATATTCAATTATTTAAATATATTATTAAAGATAAATATATCTTACCGTGTAATTTTTTTTATTTCTATCAAAACAAACAACTTAAAAATTTATTTATTCTTTTATTCATTCTTTCTTCTCTTTAATTTCTTGATAATGTATGTATTAATAATTTTTTTAATAAACACAGAGAATAAAATAAAATAAATTTATTAAAAAACTAAATTAATTTATAAAAATTTCTCGTATTAATTTTTTAAAAAATAATTTTTAATTCATAAATAAGTTAATTTTAATTTATGAAAAAAAATTATAAGTATTTATAGATAAATTTATCTAAATATATTATTATTTCATTTTTATTTTCTTAAAATCTTTCATCATCCAAATAAACTATTAAGACAATGTAAAAAAAAAAAAAAAACTAAGGATAACACTCAGGTTACTATTTTGTATAACACTCAAAATGTACTATTTTGCAACGAAATTGATTGGTTGAAAGAAAGAAAGACAGGAAGGGTAGAAAAAAAAAAGTGATAGAATTATAAGTAATACGACATACAAGAAAGGAAAAATAAGAAAATAATGAAGTGAAACTGAGATTATATATATGTGTGTTTTTTTTTAGAATAATGCATGCTAATAATTTAAATTGATTAATTATATATATTTATTTTTTATTGCATTATATAATTTAATTTGTTATTAAATGTGAAATAGAAGAGATGTTTTGTTGTGAATTGCGTTGAAAAGACGTATAAGTGGGGCCTTGATGTGGGATAAGGTGTTAGCAGAGTACATAGGGCTATAAACATATCCCACGTTATAAATACCAAGTTTACTGTACAGTCATGTCACGTGTTAGGCTTCTGGATCGTCGGCCTATTTTAAGCTACTAATCCAACTTACTTTTCATAAAAACTAGAATGGTAAGTACACTTTTTTTTATATTTTTTATTATTAAATCAATTTTATTCAATCATAAATTTTAACAAGACTCGTTAATAAATTATAAAAAAAAACTTATCTAAATTTTAAATATATATATATATATATATATATATATATATATAATTTCTAATAAATTTTAATTAATAATAAACATATAAAAAATAATGCGTGACTAAAGTAAAAATTGACTGAAAAATCTAAAATTTTATATTTGATAGGAATTTAAAAATATATATATATATTTAGACAACGTTGACTTTCATGAAAGTGTGAATAAATTATAATTTTATTCTTTTATTTTATGATAAATTATTTTTATTTTTTATCCTTTAAAAGATTTATTTTAATTTTTTTACTTTTAATTTAAGCAAATGTTGTTATTATGAAAAAAAATTATATTTTTTATTTCAAGGCATAATTTTGAATTAATTTTTTTATTAATTTAATGTATAAAATATATTTCATTATATTTATCTATACGAAAATAAAAAAATTATTGTCTTGAATTAATAAAAGAAATTTCAAAACCATGTTAGAAAAAATCATTCATTGTTTCAGAAGAATGACAATAGAAGGTTAAGAAGTAAAAATAAATATTTTAAAAAATAAATAATCAAAATAATTTTTTTCTCAAGATAAAATAACTAAAACTATAACTTTAACTTAAAAGTATATTTTTCAATTTTCATGTCATATTTTATTTTCACGGTAAAAAAATATGTTATACTTTTACCTTCTTACTTATTTCCTCCTATCATTTGAATTTTTAAAATGTTGGGATAAAAATAATTAAGTTAATTAATAACTATATTTTAAGTTTTATTTTTATATACAATTAGTATAGAAAATTATACAATTAACCAATATAAACATAATAAGTATGAATTTTAATTTAATTATTATAAAAATCATCACTCTTTCTATATATAATATTTAATAACTACAAGACCAAGTGAAAAATCTTTACAAATAGACTGAATGTTTACGAATTGTTGTATAAACTATTTACTTTTTTATAATTTAATATTTAAATTCAGTTTTATATAAATGTATTTAACGATAGAAGAATATTTTGTTTGATATCAATTTAAACTAATATTTCTTCTCAAAAACATTAAATACTACCAAAACAGGTTTATGATTTTATATAACTATAATTACTAAATGACATCTATAGTAATCCAATAAATGTAAACTCAATTCACACACATTTAAAAAATAGTAAGAAACTTGTGAGAATAAATCTATATACACATATTTGGAGAGAGGAAAAAAATATGACTAAATCTAATATCTAGAGTGAGGAGATTGAAATTTATAGAAATATTTGTGAAAAAGAGTCATCAACCATGGTTAATATATATATATATATGCTTAAATGTTTTAATTTACTGTAAATATGATCGTGTTTAATTTTAGGTTTTACAAAAATTTTTGTTGTTTTTAAATCATTAACATTTTCTTAGTCATGTTTTTTTTTCACATGAATTTAGTTAGTCTAATATTTGCACAACTGACAAATAAAATAATTAATTATTGTAACATAATTTTTAAATATATCTTAAATATTAATTTTATCTTTAAAAATAAAGTATATTGAAATATAGAATATTGAGATAAACTATATTACATTCAATCAAAATTAGTGAATTTAAATATAAAAATAATATATTAAAATTAAATTATAAATATATAACTAAATTATAATTTAAAAAAATGCAGTGATAAAAATATATTAGTAAATTAGAAAGTAAGAAAAATATTAAAATTAATAATATAATTGTTTATAACACATTGAAAATGAGTTATAAAAATAAATTATGTAATTACCTTATTTATATAAAATAACAAATATATTATTTAACTGAAATTATTTGTCTAAAATTAATTTAATTATCTTAAATAAAAATATTTTCATTATCTTAATTTATATTATTCATTTTGTTAATTATATTAGCATTAAGTCAATTAAATTTAGTGATAAACACTAAAAAAGAATACTACAAAAATATAAATACATAAAAATAACAATTTTTTTTAAAGATTAAAATAGAAAAAAACTATACAAAATGTTGATAATATTTGTGTTATTTAACCAAAATTTAAGATTTGATCCCGACTTAAACACGAAGATATAGTTAAAACTATTATTTTATCCTCAAATAAACATAAAAAGAATATTATATTTTATGGTTTACTAAAAAATAAAAAATTATATTTACATATGCTTAAAATGTATTTAAATAAATAAAATAAAATTCTTAATTGTGTTATTTTTAATGAGAATGAAAGTATTCCTTAAAACAAAAATTTCTTAAAGTTGACAAAATTTAATTTTATTTAAATTGACATGTAATAAAAGATGTTTATGTGAAAAGTAATATTTAAATAATAAATATTATTTACAGAATATTGATGAAATTATTTTTAGATAAATAATTATTAATATAAATATATACATGTTATTAAAGCAATACCATGTTATTTATCACAAAAACATCTGCTGATGCACATTTAAATAATTTTTCCTTCAGAAAAACAGCAATAACAAAACCAAGATTACAAAATAATTTTTCCACGTAAAATTAATTTTAATATAAAATTACAAAATATGTTGCAAGTACATATTTTGGAAGAGTTCATCTTTTTTTTTATTTAAATAATCACCTATTTTTTTTAAAGAAAAACTCCATGAAAATGTTAAATAGTATATGTATATTGATAAAGAATAAATTGTTTTATGTTGTCATTATGTATAATAATTTTTTTCATCTTTACAATAAATATTTTAACATTATCATTAATAATAATTTCTAATTAGTTAAGTATATAATTATTTTTATACTAACAGTACATAAAAATTATATTTTTTAAAATATATGCGAATTCCGCTTTATTTACTTTCATATGTTTTTTGCATCACTTTTTGGAAAACCCAAAGGAGCCCAAGAAGCCGAAGCCCAAACTCAGATGGAGTTAAACGAAATACTGAAGCGGCCCAAGACCGAGAGAGGAAATAATATTCCAAAGAAGCGAAAATAGACAATTCTCCTTCTCTTACAATTCAGAAAACCCCTGTTTGGTGCTTCTTCTTTCTTCTTTTGCGGTTTAGGATTTGGACTTGGTCGTCAACAGAGTCTAATATCTTTATCTCTTTGGTCCCCTCCTTTGCTTACGAATATTGTTTCTTCTTCTTGTTCTTCCTGCAACACAACCTACTGAATTCAACTAATCGCTTCGTTTCGATCGGAGGAAAATGACCGATCAGTTATCGAAGGCAGAGGAATTCGCCAAGAAAGCTGAGAAGAAGCTCAGCGGTTGGGGCTTGTTTGGTTCCAAATACGAAGATGCCGCCGATCTCTTCGATAAAGCCGCCAATTCCTTCAAACTCGCTAAAACATGTTTTCTCTCTTTCTCTCTACTTTTTTTTTTTTATTTATTTAAATTCCATTTCGAGTCTCTACAGTATCTTGATTAACTTAGATAGTGATAGTAATAATAAAGTGTTGATTTTAAGTGTCCGATTTCCGATTCGAAAATGCGGAATTGAATTTTAATCTGATTTTACTGGAAAGTAATTTTAACCTGCATCCTGTTTGATCAATTAGTTGCATAGAAATTAGACTTGTGGAAGAAGTGATGGATACTGTAGTCAACTTATTAACCGTGCTCTCTGTGTTGTGACTGCTCTCACTTTCAACTTGACGACTAATCGCTTTATTTTGTTAAATGTAACTAACTTTAAAATCGAGGATGGAAATATGGAATAGTTCTGTATGTTGTTCTTGATTTGATCTATGTGACGTTTTAGGGGACAAAGCGGGATCGACATACATAAAGTTGGCAAATTGTCATTTGAAGGTAACATTCGGGATTAGGGCTTTGGAGTGGGGTTTATCCTGCTGAATCTCTTCTTGCACTCTTTGGTTCTTTATTGAGCCTGCAATAACATTGTTGTCTTCTGTTGTTTAGTTGGAAAGCAAGCACGAAGCTGCACAGGCCTATGTTGATGCTGCACATTGCTACAAAAAGACTAATATAAACGGTATGCATGCATGTAAGCTGTCATCAACTTAACATTACATGCACTTGAATTCTTTCTCATTTATGACTTATGCTTTAAATGCTGCTCTTGCTTCCATGCAGCAAGGCCAATTCCTTTTAGCCTCAATTTTTCTTTGTATCAACTTTAATGAAAATCATGTAGAACAATTACAGCATTTTTGCATGAACAAATGATATAAGAAACCCATCTCTTATCTCATTGTTTAATCTTTCCATATGTATAAATCAAATACTGGACTTTGGATAGATAAGCTCTAAGTAGGGGTTCATACTTTTATCTAGATTAGTTTAAGTCAAATATAGAAGTTAATTTGTGTAGGCGTAAGTTGCTGACATCTGAATAACATTTGATTGTTTTCTTTTTATGATTTGTTATTTGCATTAATTATTAGTTTGAAACTCATCATGATTATATCCCTAAGCAGGAACAACTTATAAACTGGTCTAGCTTATCCTAGTGTTTCCTCACATGCATTAGTAAGAAGACAATTAAAGTTCCCTTTTCTCTCTTTGAATACAGAGGCTGTGTCTTGCTTAAACCATGCTGTAAATCTTTTCTGTGACATTGGAAGACTCTCTATGGCTGCTAGATATTTAAAGGTATATATTACTATATCTTTACATTTTTGTTTCAGAATATTTATTTTACTGGGTTGGAATGCATATTTGGTTATCTATGGTATCTTGGTATCCCTTCTCCTGGTTATCATATTTAATTTATTCTATTGCCCATATCCCAGCATATTGATTGTGTAATTAAATGCATTGGAATATACGAGGTTACCTGAATTACTATTAACTTGTTTTAACTGGGTTTCACTATTTTGCAATTTTCACACAGGAAATTGCTGAATTATACGAGTCTGAACAGAATATTGAGCAGGCTCTTATTTATTATGAAAAATCAGCTGATTTTTTTCAAAATGAAGAAGTGACAACTTCTGCAAACCAATGCAAACAAAAAGTTGCCCAATTTGCTGCTCAGTTAGAACAGTAAGATTTTGAACTTGCTGCATATTGTATCTCTTTTATTATAGTGATGGCTTGATTAATATTTCTTCAACATGTATTTATCCTTTAATTGGTTAGTAATTTCCTATGCCCTTGATTTTGTTCAGTACCTTTTCTCCACCCCACTCTCCTCAGGTTAATATTAGCTTAGTTTACTGTGGGGTGTTTGACACAGAATTTATTGGTGTCTATGATCTTAATAGAAGTCTAGCACGTTTCTGTCCACAATCCATAATATTGGTGTGAACAAAAGTCGGTCCATTGCTGTGTCTGGCATGGGTCACATATTATTGTGTATGATTTGTTCTAGTTATAGAGAGGTAACCGCTAAAGAAATCCAAACTTTATTTTTTAAATGGAAGGAAATTTATCAGAGCGTTCTTGTTATGATAAATTGAATATTAACTGATTCTAAATGTTATGATAACTCTTCTTCAGATATCAGAAGTCAATTGAGATTTATGAAGAGATAGCTCGCCAATCCCTCAACAATAATTTGCTGAAGTATGGAGTTAAAGGGCATCTGCTCAATGCTGGCATCTGCCAACTCTGTAAAGGGGATGTTGTTGCTATAACCAATGCATTAGAAAAATATCAGGTCTATGTTTTTTCAATAATTCACATCTTGAGACTGGACATCTTACAAGTTGCTCAATTCTTTGGACATGTATTTATTTTGCAGGAATTAGATCCAACATTTTCAGGAACACGTGAATATAGATTGTTGGCGGTAGGTCACAAGTTTTGGAATTTCATTATTAATTTTTATGACCATGTTAATTGGATAAGAATATTTGGACTTCTTTGTATCTACCTCCTGTATCATAATGTTTTATTATATTTTTGGTATTTATCTAGCATTGTGATTATATTGTTTGCTGATTCTTTACTCATACATTTGCTAGATGAAATACTGATTTTTTTTTTCTCCCAATGGGTAGGATGTTGCTGCTGCAGTTGATGAAGAAGATGTTGGGAAGTTTACTGATGTTGTCAAGGAATTTGACAGCATGACCCCTCTGGTAAGCTCTAAAAGTAGTAAAATAGGAAAACTTTTAGTGGTGTTTAACAAAAATATATCCACTTCATTTTCTACCCACATTTTATAACAATAAAATAAACATAATCTTTCATAACTGAATTCTCAATTTCACAGCAATTAAATGAAAATGTTTTCATTAACTTACACCCGATTGAAAATTTCCCCTGAAATTTAAGTTCTATTTGATGACCTAGAGTGCATTTTCGTGTCCTATCTCTCAGTGTGTATTCTGTTTTTGAATATAAGAAGAATTGTTTGGAATGCTAAAATAATAAATAATGTTGCCATATTTGGTAGGATTTAACCATGTCAACATGGCTATGCGAAGAAACATTTGTTGATTTTGGCCATAATAAACTATTCAACTTATCGGTTAAAAGAGATGGGTTGCAACATTGTTTTTGAATTAGATCTGAGCTTACTCTTCATTTCATCAAATTCTACAAATTGTGAGTTATTTAGGATTTGTTGGATAAATTTATCCATAAGTACTTATAAAAGAAAAAAAATGAAAGAAAAATGAAATAAATTTCTCCATAAGCTAATTTTAGCTTATGCATAAGTGAATTTATAGAAAGTCTTTTATATTAGGTTCTTCAAAAATTGATTTTTAACTTATGTATAAACTACTTTTAGCCTAATAGAGAAACTTATTTCATTTTTCTTTTTTATTTTTTTATAAGTATTTATGAAGAAATTTACCTAAACAGAATTTTTTAGTCAATTGGACAGACAATTTTAGCTGGTGATTTCAATTGCATGATTGATTCTTTTATATGTGAAAAGAAAACCCAGGAAAAATCATAATTTGTTTCTGTTGTCTGTGTCACACACTGTGATTCTTGATAGATAGCCTTGTTATCGTTCCAGTGTTTTTTTAGTGTTCTTGAGCATCTATTCTTGTTGGTCACAAGATTGTGTTTTCTTCACTCATGTACCTGGTTACAAGGTGCTCTTTTCTTTTCTATTTTTAACTATTTATTTAATTTTAAATTTCTATGAATCATTGCTTCCAAATGGTCCGGATGAATTTAGAAATGTTATTTAGGGTCAGGCGTTTAGAAGACCTTACTGGATGAGTTTACCTATAAGCTCTTTCTAACTTTTCTCAAGTAGTTTCACGATGCAATTTTTCGAAACAAACTCTAACTTATTTCAGTAAGCTTCATGGTCAAACTTATTATATAAGCCTTCATGTAATAAGCTTGTCGCATAAACACTTTCAAGTTTTTTTTTTTTTTTTTTTTTTTTTTTAATCTTAACGTGCCCTTGAATGTTTGGCCATTTTTTGTTTCCTTTTCTTATGCATTCCATAAGTATCAGTGTGCGTAACTCATCAACATGGCCCCGTGTGCTTGTGCAGGATTCTTGGAAGACCACACTTCTTTTGAGGGTGAAGGAAAAGCTGAAAGCCAAAGAACTGGAGGAGGATGATCTTACTTAAATTGTACCATGTTATTCTGGTGGTTGGACCCTATTGTTTGATGATTTACATTGTACTATGCGTGTATGTCCTGTTGTTCATCTTACACATCTACTCAGAGTGTACTTGCTTTGGTTTCAATTGAATTGGTCTGACTAAATTCAAGAAATGAGTTTTTAACGAGGCTGCTTGAGCATGATCTTATCTACATTATGAATTGAATGACTATCATTACTTTGTGTTACACCTATTTTTTGCCAATCTGTTAGCAATTGGCGATAATTCATAAAAAAGGAAAACTAACCATAACGATTTATTTGTTAATGATATAGCATACTTCCAATTGATTATACGAAGTTGGAAATAAGGTGTTGGCATTTTTCAGTATGATTTTCGCCTTGTAAAGCCAATTGTGAATAAATGATAGTTTATGTGCAATCTAAGGAAGGTTCACAATGGCGAATTATACTTTTCATCCTCGTGAGAGCAACGAAAGATATTCAATTGAACAGTAAAGCCCAACTCTATTTATAAGTCTCGCTTTCTTTTTCTTTTATCCATTCCCCGACAATGCACCGTGACTGTTCTACTTTTCTTTCGGAAAGATTCAAATAGAAAATGCAAAATGCCACGCGGCAATTTTTTACTTTTTCGCTCGAATATCTAATCGTCTATTCTATTTCAATCTCAATAAATAGCCGCAGACATTTTTTTTCTCTTCAACAATTTATTATTTTTGAATAAAATAATAGTGATTAATTTAATTATTATGCTTTTTATCAATTTTTTTCATTGTAATGTTTCGTGTGTAGTGCTTTTTATTGCTTCAGGCTTGACAAATTGTTTTTACTTTTGGTATTCTTTCTTAGTTTTTGTACCACAAAATGAATTTCCCGTATTTTCAATTTTTTTCAAAGCTTCCTTCGCCTTTACTTTTTCTGGCAGGTGGCAGCCGGTAACCAGAAGTCATATTTAGACGTTGAAGAGACAATCTTAATTCATCCCCCATTGTTTGACTGTTTATTTTACAACATACAAGTACGATGAGGCATTCTTGTTTTGCCATCTGTATGCATGTGACTCTTCTTTGTTTTACTTTTACCTTTTATTACACTTTCGATTCCATACGATTTCTTGTTTTTGAATTTTATTAGTTATAACCATCTGAGAGGGAATAACATGCATTCACACTTCTTCATCCTCATGAGTCGGCTAATTGGTATATCTAACTCACTTTACTATTTCTGTGAGCTATTATTCCATTCTGTCACTGTTCTGTGAGCTGAATTTTGTTGTATTATAAGAAATAGATTTTGGGTTTTCATTTCTGGTTCTAAAATTGTTAATAAGTATATAATAATCTGTTTCCTGTGACGCCATCACATAACTCAAGTAATCAATTCTCTGTCTTTATTTTTTAATTTGTTTTGATACCTTCCTTTGCAGTATTTTCTATACCTATACCATCGATGATACTGTTCTGATTTGATTGAGATCGATCAGAGTTTTTTTCTTTATCAGAATGGTTTCAGTTGATAATGGGATTGGGAATCTCAAAGATGAAATTGAGGAATCTAACGGGAGTAATGTGAAGGAGTTTGCGTCTATAGATATTTCGATTACTCAAAAAACATTTCCGAGCTATGAAGATCCTCAAAGAAAGCTTCAGGGCACCTTAAGTTCTTCCGTTCCTAATAGGATAAAGTTTCTTAATTTTGGTTCTGCATCTGCCAAATTCAAGCGATTTGCTACTGAGAGAGACCAGGTTTCACAGTCTGTGCCTTCTCCTAGTTCAAAGAGCCTAAGAGCACGCTTCAGTGGCATGTTTGCTAAGAAACTTGACTGGGGTTCAGTGAAGAAGATGTGCATGGAATGGATTAGAAGCCCAGTGAACATGGCCCTTTTTGTGTGGATCACCTGTGTTGCTGTTTCAGGTGCAATTCTATTCCTTGTCATGACAGGCATGTTGAATGGTGTGCTACCGAGAAAGTCTCAGAGAAATGCATGGTTTGAAATAAACAACCAAATACTCAATGCACTGTTTACACTAATGTGTTTGTACCATCACCCCAAGAGGTTCTACCACCTTGTTCTTCTGATCAAATGGAGACCAAATGACATCTCTAGACTTAGAAAGGTGTACTGCAAGAATGACACTTACAAGCCCCATGAGTGGGCACATATGATGGTAGTGGTAATTCTCCTTCATGTTAATTGTTTTGCTCAATATGCACTTTGTGGTCTAAACTTAGGGTATACAAGGTCTGAGAGACCTGTCATTGGAGTTGGAATATGTATATCTTTTGCAATTGCTGCTCCTGCAATTGCTGGTTTGTACACCATTCTTAGCCCACTAGGAAAGGACTATGATTGTGAGATGGACGAAGAAGCACAGCTTCAAATTACTGCTTCTGAAAGGCAAGAGCAGCTGAGAGAGAAACCTTTTGAGAAGAAATACTCATTTGCATTCAAAGATCAACAAGGTGTTATTGAAAATAGACCAAAGTGGAGTGGAGGAATACTTGACATTTGGAACGATATTTCCTTAGCATATCTCTCACTTTTCTGCACCTTTTGTGTGTTTGGGTGGAATATGGAGAGACTTGGCTTTGGAAACATGTATGTTCATATTACCACTTTTATGCTGTTTTGTATGGCTCCTTTCTGGATTTTTGTTCTGGCTTCCGTTAACATAGATGATGACAATGTTAGGCAGGCTCTAGCAGCTGTTGGAATCATTCTTTGTTTTCTTGGTTTACTGTATGGTGGCTTTTGGAGAATCCAAATGAGAAAGAGGTTCAATTTACCTGTCTATGACTTCTGTTTTGGCAAACCTTCAGCTTCTGATTGCACACTTTGGCTATGCTGTTGCTGGTGTTCCCTTGCTCAAGAAGCACGAACTGCGGATAACTATGATCTTGTTGTACAAGATAAATTCTCTAGGAAAGAAATTGATCCTAGTGACCAACCTTCAATTTCACCTTTGGTTCGGGAAGATGTAGTATCAACAAAATCTGGTACAAGTTCTCCTCATGGTAACACCTCTTCCCCTTATATGATGAAAACATCTAGTCCTCCAAATTCAAGCAATGTCTATTACAATCCAGATAGGTTGCTGCTATCTACCGTAAAAGAAGAGAATTGTGAAAGAGGTAAAGATGGAATAATGAACCCACCGGCTCCGTCTTTGATACAAAGAGAAGCTTCTTAGTCCCTTAAGGGAAAAGGGTGAAATGATTCTTTTCCTTTTGCTACTATAGCATGATATTATTTGTGATGACCAATTACATTTTTAGTGCATTCCAAATCTTGGTTTTGCTCTCAAATTTCATACTCATCAATTAATATCTCAAGTGATCAACCATTTCTTTTAGGATGCAGATTTTAGTTGTTGATTATCAGCCACATTTTCTATTTATAGCGTGTTTGGATTTGCATCCTTTACCTAGTTGCTCTCCATTTATCATAGCAAATAACAAAAAAATAATAATAAAGAAGTTACATTCCGTAACTTTTTGGCTGAATGTGTGCTAAATGTTTTACATGTAACCAGACACATTTAATTGAGTAAATGCCAGCGTGAACTCGAAGTCCTATTTGAAAATCATATAAAGTGCGTGTAAAATAAATGTATAAAGTGATGGTAGAGTTTTACAATTTTAACGTGTTCCGTCTACTGAGACTTATGGAATATTAATGGTTGTGAATATGCAACCAAGTTTGTTCTCCAAATTGTCTTTAGCAAATAGTTAGTTGATGTTTTATTTATTTTTATATACAGAAGCCAAAACGAAGTTTGAACTTAAGACTTTGTTTGAATTATCCAAAAAAATCGATCTTAGGTTATTTGTTCCGTCCAAAGATACAACGTGCTTCACAAGTCCAAAGATACAACGTGCTTCACAAGTCCTCCCCATACAAAGGCTGCAGGGTCGTGTAATGTAATAGTCCAAGGTTAATTCTATACAAATTACGAAGTTTAAGGTTTGACGTATGTGAAAACCTAATTTCTTGATCCACATTGAGCTTAGACAAAAAGTGACATACAATTCTTTTTTTTTTTTTACCCACATATTGATCAGTGCGAGATTTACTTTGTCCTTAATGATACACCAAAAGTGATCTATAGACTATAGTTAACTAAACTGTTTTTTCTCATAAATTTTATCTGTTGGACTCACATGAGAAAGATTGAAGCCTGTATTGCATTGATATGTTAATATAAAACACAACACAACATATATGTAGATTATTGTAAAAATATTTATAAAAACAAGAGTTTAACAAATTCATATTTCATAAGTAAAGATGAATGAACATAATTGAGTAAGGAAAACAAAATAGAAAATTTGAGAGAAATTGAAACATTCCCTAATTTTAACTAAAAAAATCACCTTTTAGGGAAAAAAAAAGTAATACTCAAGTTACACCTAAACTCATAGTGGTGAGTTGTGCAACAACTGTAAAAAAAAATAATTAGTGTCTAAACGTAATTAGTTTTCATGTACCCACCCAAGTTGTACCCTTATTGGTACTTTCACAAAATGAAATACTTTTGCTTTAGAGTTTGAAGCTTTGTATTTTTTGAGAAATTATATTTATAAATTAACTATGTCTTTTATGTAATAAAGAGATAATAAAAGATGACAAAAATATTGGATAAGATAATTAATATGGTGGAGATATTAGAGGAATTTTATTTATAGAAAATACAATATTATGTTTTTATCTTCCACAGTGAATGCCACCCACCCCACTGCCACTGAACGACACAGTTCCACGTTCTCTTAACCTTCGAACGTGGAATGCAGCAAACGAAAACACAAAAGAAGAAGACACGACTTGATCTTGGTTGTTGTGTTTGCATGTTCCAACCATTATAAAATGTATTTCCAATGGCCTTGGCGGGTCACTTCAAATGAATCACTGACCCTTTTGTCAATTAGCTGTCACTCATTTCTTGAGAGTTGAGTCATAGCATAGCAAAAATAACATGGACTAGGGGAAGAAACAAGACAAATTATAGTACAATATTAATTTTATACAATTTTTTTTATAAGTGATAAAGGTTAAGAGAAAAAAAGTTGAGATAAAATTAGTGTCATATGTAATGAAAAGAAATAGAGATAAAAAATTGAATTATAAAGGAATTTTAAAAATTTATTGTGAGAAAAAGGAGAAGAATATATTAATTGTGTGAAGTAAATTGAATGATGTGATAAAAGATAAAAAAGAAAAAAAAAGTAAAAAATTGTTAAAAAATAATATAAAAACAAATTATAGACATCAACCACGTCTTATAATCTTTTACGTATTACAATATATCGGTATGGTTATATCATCATTACTTCATTAATATGACTGAATTTCTTGGGTATTGACGCATGAGCTCGAGGATATTTATTGTTTTACCAAACAAATTAAAGTACAAATAAATAAACAATCCAACTTTATACTTAAAATTGTAGTCGTTTTTATTTCAATATTCAATTTCATAAAACATTTACATTAATTTCTGATTTGAAAAAATATAATTTAATCTATTCTATTTTTTTCTCATTAAGTTTGTTATTAGTATAAAGAAAATTAAAAATTTTCTAAAATAAGTTTACCAAAAATCCAAACACCAAAAGAATATTTCACCAAAAAAAAAAACACAGAAAAACAACTTCTAAGACTTTGGATGACTGGCCAAATACTCAATTTTATAATAAGAATATTTTAAAATATATTTTCATTAATTGAAATTATTATAAAATTATAAAATTTTATAAAATTCAGTTTTTTTAATAAATTATATATTTATAATTATAATTTTTAATAAATGTAATCAATAATAAAATATTTATTAAAATAAATGTGTGTAATAAAATTTTGGAATCGAGATATGTAATACAATGCATCAATACTACTCATAAAGTCAGATATAGTAGAGGACTCCCTCCTAATCAGTTGATACTTCCTCTGGTCTCTAATATAAAAAAAAACTGATTTATATTAATTAAAAAAGTAATTAAATATCATTTAATTGTGTTAATTTTATTTAATAATAAATTATTTTTTTAAATTGACCTTCATCGAAACTTGATATAAAAAATAAAATAGAATCATTGAAAACATCAGGATATGTTTCAGAATCCTTTATATTATATAATTAATGCAATATTTTAAAAATAAATTTATTAAATAATGTAAAAATTGACATTTATTTATGTATGAAAGCAATGACATTTTTGTTTTACATTTAAGACGGAAGAGAGTAGTTATCTATGATACTTAAAAAATGGTGTTCCTCAATATTGCAGCTTAAAGAAAGATAAGAAGATCAAACTTCTCATTTTATTTTTTCTATTTTTATTTTGAGGATGCCATAAAATAAAGTATGTATATAAGAATCTTAAACAAATTTACAAATTTTAGGGATGAGCACAGCATTCTTTGGACACCTACTGACCCGAGATATTTTCTCCCTGCATCTATAAATATTAAGAAGTTATTCGTTCTAAAATGTAAGACTTAATTATACTTTAGTTTTTTAGGTACTGGATTGAGTTCTACAATTATCTTCTAATTTATAATCAAATTCTTATAATAATAATTTGTCAATTTTGTAATAGAATGATTACATCACGTCATGCTAATGTAAATTAAAATGATTTTTTTAACTTGTTACATAAGTATAATATGATGCTAACATCGTTAAAAAATTAATAAATTACCAATTAAAAGATATAATTGTAAATTAGAGGATAGTTGAAAATTTTAATTTATACAATTAAAATCTAAAAAAACAAAAATTCACATGTATGATAACTTAGAAAACGTGAAATTAAGTCATAACCTAAATATCTATACTTTCCTACTACTTTATAACTTTTCACTATTTTAGCGTCTAAATCTCTAAGAATGGTGTCACTTTTGGTTGTGGTGATTTACTACACCCCTCGTGGCCCTCAAGCAAAGTCCACTCTGAATTAATTAGTTGCTATACCAAATTCACCCCATCCTTTTTCCAATATCTTTCACCACGAGTGGATGGTTATGCCCATTTCTTCTTGGGCCACTTGTAAATAGTTTCACATGGAAACAAAAATAAATAATATTTTGTAATCTTTTACACATCAACAAATAAAGTGGAAATTTTATGTAATTATTAAATAAATTTATTAGCTCTTGCTTATACTAAATAATATAAGTTTACTTAAAAGGAAACATATAAGTAATGAAGTAAACACCCAACAACACAAATGGGCAACTCGTAACTCCACATAATCTAATTTTCTTCACTAAATAATAAACAAAAGAACAAAAAAAATATGATTAATTGCTTCTTAACATCGTGGACACTTTATTATTAAATAATTTGAGACCACCCATATTCATAGTTTCCATCTAATTTTTATATCATATATTTAAGGTTTCTTAATTTACAAAATTAACACTTAATTATATATTATACAAAAATTAATTAAAATCATAATGATCTAAAATCATGTAATGATTTTTTCCATGCGCCCCAGTCCACGGTTTTGTTTTTTATTTTTATTTTTTTTATATATAGACTGACTCAGCGAGCAATATAACGCACTTACTTCCTCCGAAAACCTAAAAAATAAGAAATAATATTTTTGTGGCCATTTTTTATTTTTTATATAAGGAATTGGAGTTTCAAATCTTCTTTTCTTTCCATCTCTGAAGTGAAACATAAGACCAAATAGACAGTGACACACTGACAGTGACACAGAAATAGATATCTACGTTGATGCATTGTGTTTGTGTCTAGTAATGCTAATGGTATGACGCATTGAGTAACTTTTCCATAAATGAACAGCATGTTTTTGGAATGGGACAGTGGATAGTTCCTTCTGGGGGAGTGCTTATTTGGTGCATTGCCATTCATCATTGTAAAATACACATACTCATCAATTTCTATAGTGGACATCATGGACCATGGTTGTGTGATTTCGATTGATTGAACTTGACATTGGAACAGTTGTTACTATGCCCTTTGATCTTTGTCAAAACATCAAATTACATTTGGTTATTTATTGGAAACTTATTGCACTCCTTATATAAAAAGAGAGAAAAACAATTGAATTAGATGTTAGTTACATTCTATTTCAACAAAAAATCAATTAATGAAAAATCAATTAACCAAGTGTCATTTCTATGAGCGTTTAAATTGTTATTGGATGTGTTCCTATCCAATTATAAAATACGATATTTGAATTATATATAGGAAGAATGAGATTTTAATCACGAATTTATAAATATTGAACTTTTTTTACTACTAAAACGAAGTTTTCTCAATATTCTTTTATCGATTGATATCAGAATTTTCTATCATGTTTCTCAGTTCTAAACTAACGATATGAGTGATGATGCCAACATAACAAGATTTGACCGAGACTGATAAAAGGTATGAGACTTAAATCCTATTATGTAATTCTCCAAAAAAAGTTAAGTATGTTTTATTATTATTATTATTATTATTATTATTATTATTATTAGAATAAAGTAGTTTGGAATCAAAGTCGGTGCCGTCAGTTGAATCGAAAAAGAATACACGGAAGTGCTTTCCAACCAAAAAAGGAGAAAGTCCTTCCTTTTTTGCACCTCTCGTTGGCATTGTTAGTTGAAATGATGTGAAAGTCATTTTTGCTTATTTCTTTTTGTTAAGAACGGTAAACACATTAACGAAAGAATGGTAAACAGGTTAGTTTTTTTTATTTTAATTTATTTTTGCATTATTTCCTGCAATCCATTCTAATTGCGCACAAGATACTACTAAAATAGCTTGAGCTAAGAATTCTTCATTTTAATTATAAGCTTCTCTTTAACATGCACCTATTTAAGACACAACAAGAAATGACAAAAGATAAATGTTAATAATATATTTCATATTTATTATTAGATTAATTTTATGTGAGTTCAGTTTGATAAATAATAGAATTTACATGATTTAATAAATTCCCCTTAATATTTTTAATATTAAAAAAATGAGTTAGAAAATTATGCCAATTAATATGTAATTAGCATAAAGAGAAAAACACATTGTGTTTGGTGAGTGAAAAGTCTAAATTTCTAAACAAGTGACGTAGCTACAAGGGTACTACCTACTCAACCTTACCTTGTAGTTAAGCTAAACACGTTAACTTAATAAAGTAACCAAAAAACAGAAATAGTAGCGCAAAGCCGCGAACGCATTTATGTATATACACACGCTTTTAAATTAAATTAAAAATTGTTTAAATTATAAAATATATTAAATCATGTATCTCTTTCCTTTCCAATGTACCCAAAAAAATTATGTATCTTTTAAGTTTAATATAGAAGATATTATTATTAAAATTTGAATGAAATATGAAATAAAAATACGTATAATAAAATAATTTATTTATAAATAAGACTTAAATAGATTCTAACTCTTTGTAGCCATGATTATGTCTGATTTAACTTATCGTAAAATTTTTTATCATTTTAGATCTTATAATTTTTTAATATTTTTTTAATCCTTATTATTAATTATAGTTAATTTAATATTGATGTGATTATCAAAATAAATAATATTAATAAAAATAATTAAGATAATAAAAATATTTTAAATTAAGATAGTTAGACTATTTTTATATGCACAATTTAATTAATTAAGTATAATTAATATTATTATTTTATATAATAAAGTAATTACATATAATTTAATTTTTAATATATTATAAACAATATTTTTATTATTTTTAATGTTACTGTTATTTTTAATTTAATAATTTATTTTTAACATTATATTTTAAATAATAATTTATTTTGAAATTTATAATTTAATTTTCATATTTTTATATTTCAATTTATTAATTTTAAGTGATTATAATATATTTATTTTTAATATATTGTATTTCAACTTATTTTTTCTTCAAAGATAAAATCATTACTTGAGATATATTTTAAAAAATAAATTATATTATAATAAGTAAAAATTAATAAAATAAAAAAATAAAAAATAATATGTTAAAATTAAATTATATATTTTTTAAAACATACAATATTAAAAGAAAAGTAGTGAATTGAAAAATATAAAAAATATAAAAAATATAAAAAAAAAATTATTATATAATATATTAAAAATAAATTATATGTAATTACATTATTTATATAAACTAATGAATATATTAATTAATTAAATTAAACATTTATAAATAATTTAATTATCTTAATTAAAAATATTTTTTTATTATAATTATCTCAATTAATATTATTTATTTTGTTAATTATGTCAATCTTAAATTGACTAGAATTAATAATAAAGAATAATAAAATATTAAAAAAATATTAAACATTTAAAAATAACAAAAAAAATTTAGAGTCATCTTTACATGATATACGACGTATTTAAGTATATAAATAAATAGAAATTATTAGAGAAAGTTTAACAATTTTAATAATTATAATATAATCAATAAATTTTTTATGATTATAATACTTTATATCATACTTTAACATGAAAATTTATACCACCTTTAAATTCTGACTATCAATAAATTGGTCATGGATAATTTATTGACAATATTTTATCTTATGTACTATGGAAATCAAAATATATTTTGTACAAAAGAAAATTTTTTATTTTTAAAACAAACATAGTAATATATATTTTTAAGCAATTAAACGAGTGTGTATTTTAATATTCTTTAACTCATGTACCAAAAACACATGATAAAAAAGATAGATTGATTAAAATTTATTTAAATGTTAACAAACATTTTTTTTCCTTTTCGCATATTCAATTATTAATAATATTTACAGGCAAATGTTTGTGTGTGTTCAATATTATTTTTTTATTATAATATCCTGTTAATAAGTTTAAGTTTATATTTTTATACTCATATATGATTCTTAACTTGAACAATTTAAGTATTATTTTATTTTACAATGTAACTTGTTTATTTTTCCAAATAATAAACAATTACTTTAAACATCTTTAATTGAGCTACTGTAAATATTATGAATTTATACATTTTAATCAACTTGTTATATTCAAATTTTGATATTTTTACTTGTTTTTATTAAAAAAAAGTATTTTCATCTAGTAAAACTAGTCAACTTCAATTAAATAATTAAAGTTTAAAAAATTATCTCACTATATAAGATTACTATTCAATGTTTTATAAAATTTGATATATAAAATTAGAATATATGCTTAATTATTCAGTAAAAATAAATTAAATAAATTATATTTAAAATATTTTATTAATTTTAAGAGTAAAAGAATAGAAAATAAAATTAATAAATATTATCTTATAAAAAAAATTATCCCAACTTTTTAAAAGAATGTCACGACATTTTTAAAAATATTTGGCACGTATGCGTATACTTTTTAGCATTTTATCATTTAACACTTGAGATTTTTTTAAAACAAATATTAGAAATTAATTACCAATAGTTGATTATTGAATTAAAATGTAATTTTAAATAAATTTTTAATTTTTTATTACATATTAATGTGTAATTATATTTTAAAATAGAAAAAATAATGTAAAATAAAAATATAATATATAATACAGTGAAAAATATAAAATTTAAAAATAAAATAAAATAGACTATATGCTTAAAGAACAAAATAATTTTACATTGTATTTGAATTATAAACTAAGATGATTTTTATTGTATTTATTTTAAAAGTTATACTAATTCTGATTTGAATGATATAAAATTATTTTATATTAAATTTAATAATAAATACGATGAATAATAATTTTAATATAGTAATGATACAGTTAAAAATATATCAATGATTAGTAAATGTTAAAATAATTTACAAGATAAAAAATTAGAATTAACATATGAAAATGCTATGTAGAAATTTTTTATTTATAACATAAAGCTTGGTAATTAGCTGTATCTCATTTGCATTTTGCATGTTTGTCCTCTGCAACAGTATGTATTTTGTTTTGGGTCAAATTCCTCCACACACACATCACTCAACTTAATAGGCAATAGCTCAGTGGCAAGTCAAAAAAGTAGGCTTGATGTGACTTCAATTTTCATCCTTTATCTCCATACCATTTTTATTTCCCAACTTCATCCTCTCATCTTTCAAGTCACCAATGGAAACGTGACACGTCATCGAATAAAAACGACTTCAAGTAGTAATGGGCACAGCGGAGCATAAACATTGCGGTGCGGGCTTGCTATAAAAGCCCCTCTTCGGTCCCCCTACAAGACTCAACTCAAGAAAGAAACAAGACACTGTTTGGTTAGTTGCGAATACAGA